>JAGYVD010000010.1:1200000-2400000 GCA_021209875.1 Rosellinia necatrix
GGGATTTGGCCACTTCAGAGGACGTGTTTGTCCTGCGCGGACACTTACGAACATGTGAATGGTCAGCAGCTACCCACTTACAGGGGATCTGGGTGGTCGGAAACAAACAACAAATGCATTGACATCCGTGTTTGGGCAATATCCCCTTTGTTCGTGCCTGGCCTAGCCTATGATTTAGGATGGCTTCTGGGTCGATGTTGAATCGCAGCAATGAAAGTTCAACGCGACCTGAACTAGATATAACAAAAGGGGATACAAAGGGGCAGGTCAAAGGTTGAAGGTTGAAGACGTATAACTATCCATAGATAGATAGATATACGTATTTATATCTGTTGTAGACGGTCCGGGTCATCAAACCTGCTTTTGCCCCTGCGCACTTCTCACACTTTGCTCTACGCGCACGACGATTCACTGTTAGACCCCCTCGTGGGATTGCTGCCTCGATTTGTTGTTTTCGCCCATTGCTCGAGGTCGCCCTCTCTCCGTTCGCTTGCGGAACCGTCGGCTTCCTGGTAGCTTTGAGGCGTGGAGCGAGCGAATCGAGATGTCACCGACCCGGATCCTCCTAACCTACTTGAGCGTATTCGAAAAATGCCGCCGAATGTGTAGACTTGTCAAGGGAGGCGTGGACCAAAAGAAGTAGTAAGGCTCAGTCAAGATCAGCGACAGGGGCATGGACATGCGTGTTTTGACCATGGATTGAATCAATGATTGTCACGCGTAGCGTAACTTGTTTATCGTGAACTTTACTAATACACTGGATTTTATAGCAGGTTCACGTACGTGCCTGTAGTTGCCGTTGCGTCGTCCGGGATGATTGTCTAAATCCGACATGGTTCCATTCGTAGCCCTCAAGCTCAATGGATATCTAGGTTTTGGTGATTGCAGTCCTCATACTCCCGACTGCGACTGCGTGTAGCTTCCCGTAGCAGAGTATGTCGCTGCTACGACGATGCTTGTGAAGGTAGAGGATCCTTTGAAATATTTTCTCGTCTTTCGCCTGAACGCCAATCTGCTAGCCAACTCTAGAAGCAATTAGAGTGTCCCGCGCTAACCCTCATGTGTAGATGTTAACGCGGCTATTCGTTTTAACCGTCTCTGACCGGCGGTAATCGAGGTAGTTTTATTTGTCGCGGTCGCCGCCGATTCTCTCGAGCGCTTCAAGCATGACGACCGAGTTACCCCGAATGACCTGAAGGGCGCGTGTCAGCACAGGATCTTGGGGGCTACGAACAACCGCATCACATCACGTACGACCATCCCTAACCGGACCTTCTCGCCGCCGTCTTTCTCCTCCACGGCTTCGTCCAGAACAATATTCAGGAAGACCTGTTCGGAGGGTTAGCCCGTATGCTCACTAGAAAATGGTCTGGTTGCCGTCGTGACGTACGTCGTAACCACGGAGGACGCCGATTACTTTGCGGCTGCCGTTGAGCTGGACGAACAGCCGTTTGTCGAGGTACTGCGGAAGGATTAATGAGTAGCTGAGCGTGGATTTGTCGAGCGATGTGGCAAGACTCACCTTCTTGAGTTCAGGTTGTGCGGGCGCCATCTTAAGAGGAACAGATGGAGAGGAACTATATGAACGGGTTGCGAGCGAGAGGACGTATCGAGTGTTGGACAATGGCAGCTTACTTAGCCTTTTTGGACGGGTTGCTTGGCTCGAAGTTGGCGGGCGGTACCTACCTCTTGCAGCCTCGATAAGATAAGCCCAACTATTTATCGATAAGGGAGCTCCTGGTCATCGGCGCGGACCGTTCGAGCAACCATGTACCTACACATGGAGCCTCGCAACTTCTACAAGCCATTGTGGCCACGACATACACAATCTGCGGAAAAACGCGACGAAGATGAGTTCCTTCGCATCAAAACGAAAGGCGCGGAAGATTACCGTCCAGGACGATGAAGAGCCCCCTCCGATCGAGGCTCTAAACCCCCCGCCCGAACCCCAAGAACCGGCCCTGGAACCTACATTCAAGAGTCGGAAGCCGTTCAAACAATCCTCACTGCGTAAAAGCGTCAAGTTCGGGGATGAAACCCTGCAAGAAGATGCGAAGGCGCGGAATAGCACAGACGAAGCCGCGGGAGACCACAAAGACGACGGTACGCCGGTACGGATACGGCCCTCAACTATTAAATCCGGGGTTGCAAAGTCTAAGAAGCGGCAATCTAGCTCACGGTTGTCTTTTGGGCCGAGTGAAACAACGGCTGGGGGCGATGATGACGACGATGCGATGATACTCGGCGAAGGGGCGCCGGTAGCCCCTACGACTGAGAAACATGCCTACGAAAAGAGCATTCCCAAGAACCTGCCATTCAACCTGCTCTCCGTTCGATTCATGGAAGGCGACGATGACCGGCCCAGGTACAGCAAAGAATATCTCTCCGAGCTACAATCCGCAACGCCAAATACGCCGCAAGATCTCTCCAAATTATACATCGCATCGGAAGAGGATGAAATGTCCCTCGATCCTTCCGAGCTCGAAGGCGCCATGATCGTCGACACATCTACGTCCGTGTCCACGTCTTTAGCCGCCGGCCCCACGACAACAACGACAGCGTCCATATTGACAGAGGCCGAAATACGGGAGAAGAAAGAGAGGCGGGCGCGTTTCGCAAAGCAAAAGGGTAGTAGAGATACGGAGGATTTCATCTCGCTGTCCGACGACGACAACAATCGCAACAACGACGAGCGGGGCGCGGGGGATTCCTACTTGACCATGTTATGGCGGAGGAGCGGCGGCGGCAAATCAGACACGCGGCTCGTGGCCGAGGACGAGGACCTGGGCGAGGGGTTCGACGAGTTCGTCGAGGACGGCGGCCTGTCGCTGGGCCGGAAGGCGGAGCGCGAGGCGCGGCGGCGGCACCGCGCCGAGATGGCGTCGATGATCTTCGCCGCTGAAGGGGGGTCGGACGGCGACGCGGCCGCGGCCTCGGACGACTCCGAGGCCGAGCGGCGGGCCGCGTTCGAGGCGGCGCAGACGCGCGCCGGCATGGACGGCCTCGCCGAGGAGCGCGAGCAGCAGCGCCGGAAGCGCCTCGGCGACGCCCGCGAGGGCGTCGTCCCCGTCCCCGCGCGCATCGCCCCACTCCCGGACCTCAGCGTCCTCGTCGAGGCCTTCAAGGCCCGCATGCGCCAGAAGGAGGCCGACCTCGTCCGCCTGCGCGCCCACCTCGCCGCCCTCCGCGCCGAGCGTGAGGGCGTCCTCCGCAGGGAACCCGAGGTCCAGAGGCTGCTGGACGATGCCGGCGAGCGCTACCGCGCCCTCATGATGCCCGGTGCCGGTGCCGACGGAAACGGCGACGGTAAAGGCCACCTCGCGGAAAACAACAACAACAACAACAACAACAACACGAAAGGGGAAGGTGCCGCGGCCGCGGCGGCCAGGACGTTATTAGATCAGTTTAGAGATGACCCCGGGACACCCGTGGGCCGTGGCTTGGAGAGTCTCGGGACGACGCCCGTGAGGCAGGCGCAGATGGAATTATGATACCCCCACCTCTATTATGTTAATAAGAGATTTATTATTATTTTATTTTATTTTTTTCCACTTGGGACCATGAACAAACAAACGAACAAACAAGAACAAAATGCTAGAAAAGAGCCGAAATCATGATCTTTGTTGTTTCGATTCGTTTCTATATGATATGAAAACCTGCAAAAAAAAAAAAAGGGCCATAATTCCATGTAGTTAGTTAGTTGTAGGAACGAGAAACATTACTAGCGGTTTGTCGCCATAAAGCCCTCTCTCTCTCTCTCCTATATCAATACATATTGATACACCGGTAATTCATTACCAAAACCCATGCCAACCGACTTTCCTCCTGCCCTCTAGCATAGGCTAATTCGACCACCGGGACCTGTAAGCCCCGAGTCTCCTCTCTTCCGATCCGATGCCCATTCCCTGCCTGCTTTCACGGAAAGCCTGGGGTTTCCCCTTCCGGGGAGGGTTCGCCTTGAAGAGAGCCCATTGAATGCATGCGTTCTATATATCGGCCTCCGTTACTTGGACCTCGACACGCCGGCACCGATGACGCCGGGCAGTTTCTCCTCGCCGACGGTGAAGAGCAGGCCGATGGAGAAGGCGACGGTGGCGACGAGGGCGATGGTGACGCCGGCGAAGAGCCAGAAGGTGGTGCTGATGTCCTGCTTCTGGCAGGTGGCGCCGCCCCAGCTGTACAACCGCGTGTGGCCCCTGTCGTCCTCCTCGATGGTCTTCTTGCACTGGCAGTAGAAGCACGAGTTGTCGGTGTTGTCCTTGGCCCAGCGGTCCCTGCACTCGCCGTGGCCGGAGCACGAGCTCGTGGCGGTCTCGCAGGCGTTCTGGGACGCGTAGCAGTACGGCACCGTCGTGGGGCGGCCGGCGAACGCGTCGAAGGCCTTCTCGCCGCCCGACTTGTGGGTACTCGACACGAACGTGGTGTCCGACGCCGAGCCGGTCGTCACTCTCCCCTTCTGGAACTGGAGCTGGCGCCGACGGAGCTCGTCGCTGTCGGAGGAGGGCGAGGATCCGTCGAGGAACACGATGGTCGTCTCCATTAGCCCTGCATTCGCGTATGATTCCAGGGCTGCGAGGTTGGCGCCGAGTTCTTTGATCATATTGCTATTCTGTACGCATAGAGGTTAGGGGCTTGTTTTATTTTTACGGCTTCTTGGGGATTGGCGTGGGTAGAGGGCTATTAATTACCTTTGTCACGTCGTATTGTAGATACTGTGTCTCGCCGCTCCAGCATCTGCTCGACTCGGCCTTGGGGTTGATGGACGATGCAAAGGTGCAGCGTGAGCTGACTTTGGCGGGTAATCGGCCAAGGCCGGGCGCTGTAAAGGCAATCGGCACGCGGGGCATGGCAGCCTTGAGCTTCTTGTTCTGAGTGGGGGTGACGCCTGAGAAGGCGATGACGAGTTGCTTCGGTTCGTCGGCGCCTTCCCCATCGAACAGAGGTCGGATGGGCTTCGCGAACTGGTTGAGATATGAGATGGCCTCATCGTCGCCTAGCGATTGTGGGATCTGGCCCAGAGCTGATGGCTGGCCTGGCGAGCTGAGGCGCTGGAGGAGGATAGCTTCGGCGAGAGAGTCCGGTATCGACGGAGGAGGGCTGGATGATGTGGTCTGCTTGGTGTGTCGGAGCATGTAGGCTTCGGCGTGTTGGGGTGCTGCTGCTGAGTCGGCAGCAGCCACGCCAGCCAGTGCTGGCAGCAAGAAGCTGTTAAGCTTCATCTTAGGCGGCTTATATGCGGCCTCAAGTTGATTGTTGATTGCTGGTCGTGCCGTATAGTCAAGTCAAGCGGATGGGACGAATTCAGGGCGATTCCAGCCTCCGCAATGGCGATGAGGATTAGGTTCGATATGGCTTGGTAGTTAGTTATCTACAGAAGCTCAGATACGTACGTACTACCTAAGGTACCTAGGTAGGTTAGCACGGTATCAAACCGGGTGTGGAGACTTCCAGGCCCAGGCACCCACCAATCATACGGTAACTCAATCAATGGCACGTGATAAACGTATAACGTACTGTAATCGGTAGTTACCTAAAGTATATATATCTGGTGGGTTACCTACGGAGTAAGTAAATACTCTGAATTCTCCTAAGTGAAATTCGTAAAAGTCTACCTCATAGTAGGCAAGTGCTTAGGTATATTATTTCCATTCGCCCAGCCGTTTCCTGAGGTTATAGAAATATTCAGCTGCACACAGGTAATGTGATAGTGCCACGAGCCAGTAAAATACGGTATATGTAGCCTGCACTTTCCCCCAAATCAAGTTTCATGTCCCTATAACTAAGTAGGTACTTAGGTAATTATCCACTCTTTCTTGGTAAATGTTACACCCCTGTCCTTTAGCACCTATTTTGCTACTATGTTAAGTACTTACATAGGTATGTACATATTTAGGTAACGGGCAGGTGGGTATAATTAATGTTCCCGAGGGGTCCAGTCGGCGCTACTGTTGGAAAGATTGATCAGACGGCCTTCCAACCGGCCTTCTAACCGGCCATCTATCTGCCTATCCATCCAGCCAGCGAGGTTTACTTGCAACCAGCACGCGGCAGCCTGCTTTCGTGCCACTTTCTCTTTTTCTTTAAGCTTAAATTAGCATCCTTAACAACTACTTAGGCACCGCGCAACCTGTCCCTACGATCCCTACGATCCCTACGAACCCTACAAACCGCCGGAACAGCGCCTAGTCGACAGCTTCCGCGCGCGCGCGCGAGGAGTGTCTTCCCTACCTCCGGCGGCCGGCGAGTGGCGCGCCTCGTAGTCTGCCCGCCATGCTTCGACGACTTCGTCCGCCAAGGGCCGTCGCCTCCCTTGGCCCTCGACGCTATTCCACTAGACCCCCCGGACCTGCAGTCGTCCAGGTACAACGGGTTCGGTTTCTGTGGAAGCGACCCAAGATCTCGTACGCACACCATTCACGCCCCTCCCACTCTACACCTGCCTTGCCTTCTCTTCTAACCCGTCCCCCGGTAGCACCGTTCTCGTTACCGTCGGCACCACCTATGCTCTTTACGAGATCCTCATGCACACCCTGGTTCTCTTGATCGACGAGGAGGACTTGGAAGACATAACCGAGGAGGAGCGCGAGGAACTCGAGCAACCCGTTTTCATCCCGTTTCCGGGCTTCACACGGATGGTTCAGCCGCGGCCGTACCGAAGCACAGATCCCGAATGGCAGACCTACGCGAAAGTTAGTAAGGATAAGGAGCTCCTAAGGTCGATACGAGGTAGGCATATTCGAAGCACCGCGCAAGCATTCACACCAGCTGACTTACATAATAGGTTCTCTCGCCGAGATGGCACGCCGTATGGTTGCCACCTTCCCACAATTTAAGAACCAAGCGAACATCTCTAAGTATTGGCTCGATATCCAATATCCGCCCAATCCACCTCCATCCTTCGTTCGACAAGGGTACAATCCTCATTCGCTATCCCCCCCCCGCGATGCCATTAGACTAACACATGCGCAGCCTCTCACTTGGTGGTGGAAATGGTATTGCGTGGGCGGAACAACCCGTGGAGCCTCTCGCCGTCTTCTGGACAAGGCAAGCCCTTTGGCCCTCGGCCCTCGCAGTGGCACTATGGAGCTTTACGAGTACGCTGGTGACACAAAACGTCATGTCGATTGCGAAGTTTTTTAGGCACGAGCCTCCAACAGACCCCCTCACCAACATGCAACAGACCATAGAAAAGATTCATCAGCAGATGAAGAAACAATCTGGGAAGCCTGGATCAGTTTCACCCCCAATACCTGCCCCGGGTGGGACGGGTGAGGCGGGTGAGATGGACGAGGGGCCGGCTACCGGTCCGCTGCCCCCTATAGATAAAAGGCCCGCGGCGGGGACGACGACGACGCCGGAGACCCTAAGCACAGGAGCTGGCATGGACAATGACACGTCAAATGCGGTGAGCCTGAAAGACCTGTACATGATTCGCACGGTGCAGGAACACACAAGTGGCCCTTGGGATAGCTTCAAGAAGAGTTTGGTACAAAAATGGCGCAGGCCACAAGCTTTTCCTCCCCGAGGGTCAATACGTGTGTCTGGCCTTGTCGAGATCAACGTCCCTACTGCTATCGTAACCCTAGATTGTATCGCCTGGTGGGATCCCCAGACCGCGGCATTTGATCCAAAAACAACAACCATTCGGTTAAGGACAGTACGTCCGAAGATACAATCGCCGATGGGCTAGCGTGTGTTTGAGTATATGGTAGGATAAAATTAGTACAACGCGGCGTTGACTTGGTTCGTACATTACAACTGGCGTTTGGAAGAGGTGGCATCAACTTGTGGGAATTTGCAAGGCGCCCCCCGGATGCGATTGGAGACGGCTCAGCCATGCATACCACCGCGTGTGGCCATTGGTTGGCTTTGATTTATCCCGGAATAGATATATAGCTTAGCAAGCGAACTCGATGAGCATTGAGAAAGAGCTTCACAGTAATGTCATAGGACCTGAGATGAGGAAAGCCTCCCTGCTGATATACCCCTGAGTTTTAGACCTCGTTTCCTGAAGTTAGCATTCCCTATACGACCTGTCGGAAGAGACCCCCCTCCTCATAGTTTGGTTTACTATAAATGTCTCTAGATGTTTCAAGTGCCTTAGGTTAGCTACGTACAAGAAACTGGGGCGACCATGATTTAGATTTTGTTTGTTAGTTGAGCACGTCATACGGATAGCCAAGTACTCGTTAAACGGGATGACTTCCCATCCATATAATGGCTAAGCGCATAAAAACAAACTGTACCTTGGTGTCATCTCCTCCTAATGTAACGCCTTAGTCTGAGTATTCTCAGACACTGCCATTACATGGGTAGTTATAGAGAGCGCATATTGTACCACGGCTTCTCGCTTGAACCTAGTAACCCTCTATAGGGAACCTCAAGGAAAAGAGGTCGGAAATGTAACCGTTCAAAAGCACGAACTCTGTCAAAAACGCCTTAAGCCGTCTCTTGGGGTCTAGGTCTCGAAGCATTATCGGGACTACAGCGAGAAGTTGACGCAACGGCTGCCATCGGCATGTTAATGGCGATCATATTCAACGTAAAGATGGGCACTAGCATGAACGACACTCTGTCACATCGTAGACCGATAGCCCATGATAAGTTTTCGCAACTCGACAAACATAAGAGCGGTACCCATAGAGCTATAGACGAAAAGAAAACTGGCTGGGGTGGCTTTCGCGAGACCAAAGGAGAGGAGCAATCTGTCTCTGGAGTATTATGATCAACATCTCTCACTAGAAAATGAAATGTGGGAAATTTGGGTGAACAGGAAACCTTTATTGAAATAGAAAATCTGGTCAATGTAATGTTTACCTAGCCAGACCTTCTAGGCACACATGGTAAGGATGGCAGAGAGAAATGAGAAGTGTAAAGACGCGATAGCGGTATTCAACCACTTGAGTTCTGGATATTGTAAGCCCCTTTCTTTTCTATGTACCACAGTTCCGTAGCAGAAGTAGACGCTTCGAACTGAGTACCGGGAGGAGTCTTCTGCTAAATTAGCACTCGGGAAATTGTCAGACCTTGATTTTCTTTTACATATTTATACCAAGATTACTACTTGCTCAACATCCTGGGGCGCCTTTTTTATCCAGCTATCATATGCGACATCCCATAATTGTAAACAATGAGCCTGGGCTATAACAGCTCGTCTAACCCCTTTGTTCTCGTCCACCGCAGTACTAGTTCGTTGGGCATAACGGACCTTCTGCCTAGCGCTGATCATTCCAGTACACATGACATTTATAATTAATTTGAAATAACTTGATAAGACTCAATTCTCAATTTGGTATCCTCTTACTGGCTAGGGGAACCTGTAAAGTTGACTCTCTATCGTAGAAAGTTCTCAGGCGAGAAATCGCAACGATGGTAGCGAGAGAGTATAGAGCGTGGAACCGACAAGATTTATACTTGAGGGATAGACAATTCATCGCGGATGTATTATAATTGACGTCCCATCCCCGCGACGGGACTTGAATGACAGGATATCATTAAAAAGGCCTCAAGACCAACCACCCTAAACCACCATTGTTAACAACCCTCCTCCCCCCAATTCCCACTGCCCGTTCCCCACACCGTCCTTCACAACTTCGCCTTCCCAATCTTCATGCGCTGGGCGGCGAAGCCGACGGCGGCGGTGTAGCCGTAGGTGCCGAGGCCGCAGATGACGGCGACGGCCTTGTCCTGGAGGTAGGAGTGGCGGCGGAAGGGCTCGCGGGCGTGGACGTTGGTGAGGTGCAGCTCGACGAAGGGGATGCCGACGGCGAGCAGGGCGTCGCGGACGGCGACGCTCGTGTGGGTCAGGGCGCCCGGGTTGATGACGATGGCGTCGACGCCCCCCGCGCGCGCCGCCTGGATCCGGTCCACGATCGCCCCCTCGTGGTTCGACTGGAAGCTCTGCAGCGCCGCGCCGAGCGACGAGGCGTGCGCCGACGCCGACGACACCACGTCCGCCAGCGTCGCGCTGCCGTACAGCTCCGGCTCCCGCGTCCCCAGCAGGTTGAGGTTCGGCCCGTTGATCAGGAGGATCGTTCGCGGCATGGCTGGGTGAGAGAGAGAGAGATAGATGGATTGGAGCAGGTAGTGTAAGTGATTGTTAGTATTTAGGTGAACGAGACAAGGGTGTTTATGCGGGATCAGTCTCTCTCTCTCTCGCTGTTGGGTTGGTTGTTCAGGGCTGATCCTGGGGGAGCTGGGGTTATTTTGGTTTTTTTGTGACGGGAGGTTTCGAAGCATAATCTCGGCTCCTCGCGGGGAATGGCCATCTTTGACCTCTGGCTCGCCGTGCCGGGAAATACATGTGCCTGGGATATGGTTCTGTACATGACGGGTTGATGGGAAACGACGCTCCACCGGTCCGCATCCATAGGCGCGGAGAAAACCTGGGGAAAAAGACTGATCCGCGAGGATGCATGCGAGTAGCTATATTGCGTATGAGTAATAACACCGTATCTTCCGTATATTCCATATATCCTGTATATCCTGTATATCCCGTATGTCCTGTATATCGCGACGTGTTTTTTACCGTCGTCATTCCAGGAAGCAACGAAAGGAAGAAGTGATCAACCAGGCGAGGATGCCATATACCTAGCGACGTGTCTTCACATGTCGTCGTCCTTTATTGTATCGTCGTCTTGTGGCTGCGAGCTAGTCCAATGTGTGTGTGCCTCTCCCTCACTCACACCCTCACCCCTCTCTTTCTTTTGTTTCCTCTCATTGACACTTGTTGTGCGAATTGATAGCATTCTGTTAGTATGCGTATGATTCTATGTTGTCAACACAGCTTGCACGAGGATCGTCGTCGGGTGCTGTCCCCGACTCACCAACGGCGTCAATGCATGCAGATATTTAAACGCCACCCATTTTATTGATAGCCGGTAGGTGGCACACCCACTAGATGGTATCTTACCCAGCCTCAATGAATCGGAACCGGAAGATGCACTCGGGAAGTCATGCGTTATTATCCCAAGCCTTGTCCTCTCTTGGGTCATGATTGGTATTGGACCCAACATCTCAAGGATAGGTATTGTCCGTTCGTACTTATCAAAAACAGTACTATCAAAGTTTATTTGAAGTTGCTTTCCGCTAGAATTCTCTAAGATGGAGCTTCACTGTTCAATTGTCAATTGTCAATTGTGATAGAGCCAGGGTTGAGATGTGGGGTTCATATCGGCAGCTAAGCTATGAGCTTCTTCCTCGGCATGCACACCTACCTTGCTTAGGTGGTAGCAGAGCTCCCATTCGGAACAATATAGGGCACTTGAAAGCTGAGACTGCCTCCGATACGATGTTACCTCAGCCTGATAAATATTAGGAAATTGGATAGATTCTTTTGTTCCCCTTTCTTCCTCCTCTTTGGTGCTTTTTCCCACCACGTTAAAAAAACATCGGATTCGTGGTACTATATTAGACTGATAAGTACGAGTACGATACGGTCAGCCACACCGCCACCATTCCCGCAACAACGGGGGGGTTTGAGCGAAACCGGCAAGCGGCTTTTCTTGCACCTGAGGGGGAGAATTCAATCACGAATTAGCACAGCTTAGGACCGCCAAGCAATTCACGGCCCTCTCTGAGAATGCCTACCGTGACGTTTCCCGGCCGGCCACTCGCGTCGTATCCGGTCCTGAGCTTCTTCTACAAGATCCTATACTCGGGCACTATCCTCGCCCGTTTGCCGATATGGGCCATCAGCTTCTCTCTGTTCCGGCGCACGCGGCCGCTTCCTACAGTGAGTGATCTCTCGGCCTGTTTCTTCTTTATCCTACCTAGTCGTTCATTCATTCCTAAGGGTGTGAAAAAAAAAAAAATTCCTATGGGGATTTGGAACAATGTTTTCTACGAGTTTTTATATATCCACGAACCCTCCGCCGCCGCACCCTCTCAAGACGGCACACGATTGACCTTGGCCATGGCAGTGGAGCTTCAAACAATCCATCATGCTCCGGCTCGTTACGGAGATGATCACCATGAGCTCCCGCACGGAGACGCCGGTGCCGCTGCACCTTGAGCCCGGGGAGGAGGGGGACCAGTGGGAGGAGCTCGGGCCCTTCCCGAGGGACATGTACCGCGGGCCGCTGGAGAGCGCGAGCGTCGAGCCCGCCACCATCGGGGGGACGTGGTACCCGCGCAGGCCGGCGGACGCCGCGAGCGCGGGGCCGGTGGTGCTGCACATCCACGGCGGCGCCTTCGTGATCGGCGACGGCCGCGGCCAGGCGTCGGGCCCCATGTTCGGCCTGTTCCTGAAGCACGGCGGGGTCGGGACGGTGTTCGCGCCGCAGTACCGGCTGTCGAGCCGGCCGACGTCGGCGCCGTTCCCGGCGGCGCTGCAGGACGCGCTGACGAGCTACCTGCACCTCGTGCGCACGCTCGGCGTGCCGGCGCGCGACGTCACGCTGTCCGGCGACAGCGCCGGCGGCAACCTCGTCGTCGCGCTGCTGCGGTACCTGGCGGAGCACGGGGCGGCGCTCGGCCTGTCGCCGCCGCGGTGCGCCGTCGCCCTGTCGCCCTGGGCCGCGCCGGCGCGCAGCCTCTGGCCCGCCGTCACCGTCACGAGCAACCCCAACTACGGCAGCGACTACCTCGGCACGGCGCTCTGCCGCTGGGGCGCCCGGGTGTACATCGGCGACGCCCCGCCGGACCACCCGTACATCTGCGCGCTCGGCCACCCCTTCGCCACGCCCGTGCCCCTGCTCGTCACCTTCGGCGGCGCCGAGATCCTGGCCGTCGACGGCGCCGAGTGGGCGCGCGAGATGGGGCGCGTCGAGGGTAACGAGCTCGAGGTCTACATCGAGCCCGGGGCCCCGCACGACACCGTCCTCGTCGGCCACCTCCTCGGCTTCGAGGAGAGCTCGGCGGCCGTCGCGCGGAAGATGGGGGCGTTTATCCGCGAGCATGCCGAGGAAGATGTCGAGGAAGATGCTGAAGAGTGAGCGAGCGATACGGGTGCGCGAGGTCATGGAAATGTGTGGGATACAAAAGGTTTATGAAGTTACGAGCATGAAATGTTTTACTGAGGCCAGGATGGGATATGTGTCTGTATTATGATGGTATTGGCGATTCGAAACTCTACTGGTGTTGCCTCCTGTCTTACATGGACGGTTGATGCACCGTGGGAGTTGCGTCACCCTCTCTCGGTCCAGGGAAGAGATGCAAAAAGGGTCAAAGGACTTTGCTGTCTTTTTTTTAACAGTCTAATATTGTGTGGGTTCGTTTCACCAGGGATCCCACAGGATGTTTAAGCAAATCCAAGATAAGCAAACATATTAAGCTTACAATTGCTTGGCGGCGAGTTCGCAAGGCAATTACCAAAGTATTGGGATGTGTAAGTTTGGGTTCTTACTTACGCATTTAAAGATACTTACTTAGGTAAACTACCTCCCTCACCTACCTAGGTACCTAAGGTGCCTGCCTGTGAGAGATAGTGTACGAAGGCAGTATTATCCGCATGCATTCGTGTCTAGATAAAGCAAATGGTGCCCTGTTATGTTGCATGAGAGTAGGTGCCTACATCTATGGGCGCTCATTGCCTCAAAAATCAGGCATGCCAGGATTGCCTCATTGGCTGCTATTATTCCATTCTTGCAAGCTCCATAGCGGGTCACCGTTATTGAGGTTCAGTTGTCTCTAGCTCAGACATATCTCACTTAAGATGCCGCTAGAAGCGCGAACATGATTGCAGCCTATAGAACGCCACCTCTACAAGACCGCAATCTTCAACTCGGGGTTCAAAAGAGGAGCAACCTCTCGAATAAACAGCGGCGCATTTTAGCTTATTAGCCTGTCATCAATACTACAAGCTACTAGTAGCATAACCGCACCTGAGCTGAATAATTGAGGTATTGGGAGCGATCACGTACCTAAGCAGCAAACAGATTGAGATCGCCCCGGCAGTTTGCACAAATTCGAGACGATTACCAAAATGGCGAGCGACTTCAAACCCGCATTGATCGTTGTGGACCTGCAGGAAGACTTCTTGCCTCCGGTGCGTATAGCTGATTTTCATCTCGCTCACCCCGATCCCGGTTAAAAAAAATAAAAAAAAACCCCACTCACTTACACAAACGGCCACGCAGAACGGAGCACTCGCCGTGCCGGGGGGCCGGGAGGTGATCGCGCCGATCAACGAGCTCCTGGCGCTGCCGTTCGCGTTCAAGGTGGCGACCAAGGACTGGCACCCGGCGGACCACATCTCGTTCGCGGCGAACCACGCGGGGAAGCGGGCGTACGCGGACACGGCGGAGGTGACGAACCCGCTGAACGCCGGGGAGCGGTACACGACGCGGCTGTGGCCGGTGCACTGCGTGCAGGGGACGGCGGGGGCGGCGCTGGCGGCGGGCCTGGAGGCCGGGCGGCTGGACGCGGTGGTGGCGAAGGGGACGGACGCGCGCGTCGAGATGTACGGCCCCTTCCACGACGCCTTCACGTCGCCGCGCGTGGAGGACAGCGGGCTGGCGCGGCTGCTGCGCGAGCGCGCCGTCACCGACGTCTACGTCGTGGGCCTGGCCAGCGACTACTGCGCCAAGGCGTGCGCCGAGGACGCCGCCAAGGAAGGATTTCGGACTTACCTCATCGAGGACTGCACCAGGGCCGTCGACGCCGCCGCCTGGCCGCGCTGCAGGGCGCAGATCGAAGGATCGGGCGCCAGGGTCGTCGGCCTGGGGAGCCCCGAGGTCCTGCGCCTGATGACTGGATCACACTAACTAACTAAAGTTGGTAGAGGTGGGGGCGGAGGGGGGGGAAGGGGAAGGGGAAGGGGTAATGATTGCGCCTATACTAGGGCTGCGATCGGAGGCACCGTTGAGGGCGGTCCGCGGTCGTAGTCAGCTTGCTTGCTGGAAAGAATTCTTGTCCACGGTCAATGCACACACAACCACTTTCAGATAGGTGTTATCTTACAATCTAACCTACCTAGGTAGATCGGAAGTTTTCCTGCGCAGGTTTGTGACTAGTTGTGTCGTGTACGGCCGAGATATTTGCATGTGAGACGAGAGGTGCCGTGCCGTAGGCAATATATATTATATATATATATATTTTTTTTCTTACCTCTTCCGCTCTTTGAGAGGTACAATGTACAAGATATATTATTGCTGGTCGTTATTCTTATTTACAAATTCTCCCTATCCGGTCTTGGTACTGGGTATTGGGATGTTGACCGTCTTGGCATCGAGGCACCCCAGTCCAAGTGCTTGCATGCTCTGGGTTTCTTTTTTCTATTGTCATCTTTGTTTGAATTCGGCATGTTGCCGGTTTTTGATAGCCAGCCGAATACTTGTGGCTCCTAGTATGCATCTGTGCATAGTCTGTCCCCTCTTTCTAGGAATTACTACATTGAGACTTCCGCACCCGAGTTTTCACATAACATATTGAAATATTGAAACCTGTACAGTCCTTTCTAGCGGGGTACTAGTCTACAGTACCTAGGTAGTTAGATAGTAGTTACATATATACCTTTACATACATACTGCATACCTTGCTTTGCATCAATGCGTGAGCGATTGGTCTGTGCAAGGTAGTAGTTATCTGTTCACCATGAGATTCGTGATTACACTAGGAAAAGGAGCCCCCATATAAGGGCTTAACTTGTACCGTAGACACGTGTCGTGTCCAATTTCGAGCCATAATGCTAGATTCTGTTGGTGGCGTTCTAGTGTAGCTGTTGTTGGAGCATAATTGCCGTGAGATAGCTGACAGAGGCGCTGACGTGATGGAGTGTTGTTATGCATCTGTCTTGCCATCTTTTACTGAGTACCCTGACAGTACCTACCTACGCCTATTAGTCCTATACTACGCATGTCTATTATCGCTTATGTCAGACCCATTGATGTAATGGACGAAGAGTCTGATAGCGGTGAATAAGTAATAAGTATTTATTTGTGTGCGAGTGTATGGGCAGAGTCCACTAATCTAAGCCTAAAGCCAAATATAAAAATACCAACCAGACTCAATCGTCGCTCAATCGTCGCTCAATCGTTCCCGAGGTCGTATTGTAAGGACAGATCCATGGATGTCTAGCGCATCTAGCGATAACTAGCTTGGCCTGATAGTTGGCTCTGTGGAGGTATCCCAGGGCGTCATTTACTATTAGGTGTGCAACGTATCACACATGCCCGCTGCACATACATATGCCACCAAGGTATCTTACACTAACTACATGGGTTGGTAGGGTAAGACTCGGCAGCCCATCGGGGCTACTGTCGGGTCGGGCGTTCGTCTGGTGTTATGTCATGTACCTTTAAGTAGGTGCACAGCAGGCAGTTACCCGGTAACTGGGCAGGCTTTGGGAGTGCATGGAAATGCTACGTGCATTACATACTTGGAAAATGATTTAGCGCTAGTTAATATAATGGCTAATGGCCTTTTGACTTTTACATACAAGCATCAAGCATTCAAGTTTCCAATGGGCGGGAACAAGCTAAAATGCCGTGGGGTGATCCCTCTTCTACATTTCAGTAAGATCAACCATAGATAAGTAGGGACAGAGAAACTTTCTTGCTACCTGTATCGGGATGTGGCTTTGCGGCTCACTCCGCTGTCGTGTTCGGAATGGGGAGGTTCCTCATGTGTATCTTCTTTAGTTTGGATCCACCGGACCCCTGTCCGTCCGATGCCTACATGTACACTACCTATATTTGTAATTTTAGCGACCGCTACCAGCTCCCGAAGCCCAATAACAAACCCACTAAATTTCTCTTCACAGTTGCTGTGCCGGTCCATCTAAATCGGTACCCCCCTTCATTGCCCTTCATTATTCCTATTCTTTCCTTCTCACACTCTCCCGTCTCCCTCATTTGTAGGCTACCCTCTTTCAGCCTCTCGTCGTTGTCTGCCCTTGGCCAAGCCGAAGCCCACGCTTGCCAATTGATCAACGGGCGTCCCTGACCAAGCTCCGGCCCCCACGCTGACAAAGGGATCTCGAACTCGCTCCGACAACAGACCGACGAGCTGCTGCACCCAAACCTCTCCGGCTCCAATATCCTCCCTCACTTGGTATAGTGTTACACGGTATCTCCTTTCATTCAACCTCCTCGCCGGGACCGCTTCAACACGCCCAACGCCCCGGGTGCTGCCCTCACTGCGTGTGAGATATTCGAATAGGTACAGACCGCTCCCTCGACTCCCCTCCGAGCCCTCGGAGTCTTTGACCCCGTTGTGTCTCGCTTCAATCATATAGCCATGTCTCTAAGGGGGGAGCAGCATCAAACGCAACGCGTTCTTTGTTTCAATGCTAACATTCCTTCTCCGGTAAAGCCCTATAGTATCCAAATCCGCCAATGACGTCGAGGTAGGCTGTAAATCATGATTGCGGCCTCTTCGTTTCTACCCTCCCGCTTTCGCGGCGAGCAGCGGAGCGATGTTCAAGCGCCCCCTTCTAAGGTGAACAAAAAAGTCACACCGATCCTACAGTTCTTTTCGAGGATTTCCTGTTCTCACCCGGTCCACACCATTGTTGTTATCGCCTTGTTGGCTAGCACCGCCTATGTCGGGGTTATGAGAGAGAGTCTGCTGGACGCCACTAGGAATGTTAGAAATGCCGAATGGTCATCCTTGGCCGAAGGAAGCCGGAATCTGAGGGCTGGCCCTGAGACTGGGTGGAGATGGCAGCCTTTTGATCACGACGCAAAGGTCCCCAAAGACGCCGATCATAAGGCTCTCATCACGCTCGTTTTCCCCGACTCTAGCGAAACTGCGCCGCAAACCGCTCCTCTGGCGCATATTGTACCTCTCCCCGACAACCTCACCGTTACCCATCTCCCGTCCACATCGAATTCGATTACCACCTATTCACAAGACAGTGCTCTGGCCTTTGCTGTTAAATTTAGCGAGGCCCCAGAGTTTGTTGCTGCTGCTCAGGAGATCCCCAACGACGACCCGGCCCAGGGAGTGTACCGGAACGAATTCGGTCAGGATGAGCAGAAGATGTGGATTATGAAGGTAGCTCGCGGTCACTCAGGAAACAGCATTGTACGCTGGGTGCAGAACGCTTACTCCGAGTTCCTGGATCTTCTCAAGAATGCGGATACCCTTGATATCGTCATTATGATTCTCGGCTATCTTTCTATGCATCTTACCTTTGTCTCGCTCTTCCTATCTATGAAGAAGCTCGGTTCGAACACTTGGTTAGCTATCAGTGTCCTCTTCTCCTCCACCTTCGCATTTCTCTTCGGCCTCAACGTCACAACTAAACTCGGAGTCCCGGTCAGTTTTGTCTTGCTATCAGAGGGTCTCCCCTTCCTGGTCGTTACAATTGGCTTCGAGAAGAACATCGTTTTGACTAGCGCTGTGTTGTCTCATGCATTGGAGTACCGGAAGCCGGAACAGAACGGTAAATCAGATAAATCGCCCAAGATTTCCAGCACAAATGATGGCGTAATCCAGTACGCGGTTTCACGAGCTATCAAAGATACCGGGTTTGATATTGTCCGTGATTACCTCATTGAGATTGTTATCCTAGTTGCTGGTGCCGCGTCTGGCGTACAAGGAGGACTCCAGCAGTTCTGTTTCCTTGCCGCTTGGATTCTGTTCTTCGACTGCCTCCTTCTTTTCACCTTCTATACCGCTGTTCTTAGCATCAAGCTCGAAGTCAACCGCATGCGCCGCCATCTTGAGATGCGCCGAGCTTTGGAAGACGATGGCGTCAGTCGACGGGTTGCCGAGAATGTCGCGTCCAGCAATGACTGGCCGAGGCAAAACACTGGAGATCGAGCCAGTGAGGCTCTTTTTGGCAAGAATGCCAAGAGCGGCAGCGTCCCCAAATTTAAGTTCTGGATGGTAGTTGGCTTCTTCGGTCTTAACCTTCTAAACATATTCACTATCCCTTTCAGAACCACAGGCCTATCTGGCGTGACTTCCTGGTCTGGGGGTCTGGGTGGTGTTGTTAGTATCCCCCCCCTGGACCCTTTCAAAGTTGCTTCCAACGGTCTGGACGAGATTTTGTTCAATGCTCGGAGCCATTCTAAGCCGACAGTGGTGACCGTCCTTACCCCCATCAAGTACGAATTAGAATACCCCTCGGTGCATTACGCGGTGCCGTCTACCGGGGTAGGAAGCAGTCTTGAGGGTGAACACGGCTTCACACAATTACATCGATATGGCGTTGGCGGACGTATGGTTGGCAGCATATTTGAGAGTCTAGAAGACCCGATATTATCTAAATGGATTGTGATCGCTCTCGCCATGAGCGTGGCGCTCAACGGATATTTGTTCAATGTCGCACGATGGGGCATCAAAGATCCCAACGCCCCCGACCACCCCATCGACCGCAAGGAGCTTGCGGTAGCCGAAAGGTTCAACGATCCTCGTGATCAGGCTACACTTCCACTGGGTGGTATCCAGCCGAAGCGAAAACCCGCGCTGCCAATTACCCCAGCTGAAACCGATGACGAGGGTATTCAGATGAAGATGGCTCCTATACCGGTACCCGCTCCTGTAGAGACTCCCATGGAACCACCATCCCCTGATACCATGCGAAGCCCTGAGGAGTTGGATGTCCTGCTCAAAGAAAAACGTATACACGAAATGAGCGATATTGAGGTTGTCACTCTGTCTCTGAAGGGTAAAATCCCGGGTTATGCTCTGGAAAAGAGTCTCCGAGATTGTACACGTGCTGTCAAAATCCGACGATCCATCATCTCAAGAACACGGGCAACTTCCAACACGACAAGTCTTCTGGAACGATCAAAGCTACCCTACCAGAACTACAATTGGGAGCAGGTCTTGGGTGCTTGCTGCGAGAACGTTATCGGATTCATGCCTATCCCTGTGGGTGTGGCCGGGCCCCTTGTCATTGACGGTCAGAGCTACTTTATTCCTATGGCTACCACCGAGGGTGTGTTGGTCGCCAGCACGAGCCGTGGCGCGAAGGCGATCAACGCTGGAGGCGGTGCCGTGACTGTATTGACCGGCGACGGTATGACTCGTGGACCATGTGTTAGCTTTGAAACTCTGGAACGCGCTGGTGCTGCTAAGATCTGGCTTGATTCGGAAGAAGGTCAAGCAGTAATGAAGAAGGCATTCAATTCGACATCCCGGTTTGCTCGGTTGCAGACTATGAAGACTGCCATGGCGGGAACTAACCTCTACATCCGCTTCAAGACGACGACTGGCGACGCTATGGGTATGAACATGATTTCGAAGGGTGTGGAGCATGCCCTCAGTGTGATGGTCAATGAAGCTGGTTTTGAGGATATGCAAATCATTTCAGTGTCCGGAAACTTTTGCATTGACAAGAAGCCGGCGGCGTTGAACTGGATTGACGGTCGCGGCAAGTCGATCGTGGCCGAAGCCATTATCCCGGGTGATATAGTTAAGGCCGTTCTGAAGAGCGATGTTGACGCTCTCGTTGAACTCAACATCGCTAAGAACCTCATTGGGTCTGCCATGGCGGCCTCGGTTGGTGGTTTCAATGCACACGCTGCCAATATTGTCGCGGCCATCTTCCTTGCAACAGGGCAGGACCCGGCGCAGGTGGTTGAGAGTGCCAACTGTATTACCACTATGAGAAAGTAAGTCTGAAGACGCTCTGATATGCTTGGAAGGACTAGATTTGCTAACTTATGTCCAGTCTCAACGGTGCTCTACAAATCGCCGTATCGATGCCCTCAATCGAGGTCGGCACCCTTGGTGGTGGTACGATTTTGGAGCCTCAGAGTGCCATGCTTGACATGTTAGGTGTTCGGGGATCTCACCCGACAAACCCGGGAGATAATTCTCGTCGCCTGGCTCGAATTATCGGCGCCTCGGTTCTTGCGGGTGAACTTTCGCTCTGTAGTGCCTTGGCTGCTGGTCACCTTGTTCGGGCACACATGGCCCACAATAGATCCCAGCCCCCGACTCGTTCTACCACACCGGCCCCAGCGTCGGGTGGCGCGATGACACCCGTCGGACTCGCGATGTCTATTCCCGCCGAGAAGGCCGCGGCTAGAAAATAAATAGAAAACAGGGCGACTTTCGTCCAACCCTACGACTAATTTGGCAGCCATATTACAACGCCCTTCCTCGTTCCATTGCTAGTAAAATCGGGCATTATAGGCGTTGAGCGAGCTTTGACTTGAACGGCGAAGCAGGTGGGGGGTGGGGAGTTGGCGACTGCTCCCAACCTTGGGGTTACCCTCTTCCTCGAAGCATAGACTAAATCAGATCTATATAATGGCCCACTGCCCAAAAGATAGATATGAGCTGTCGAGACGAGCCCGTCCTATTGGCTTTTGAAAATCATTAGACGAGACGCTGAGGATACTGGGGTCTTGCATAGACGAGACGAATACATACAAATATGCATATATATATAGTCTTTTCCCATCAATTAAAATGCCGAAATCATCCACCTTCGGGTACACTATTCTCACTAAAAAATTCGAATCCTTGAGTATTATCCCGAAGCAAGCCCGTGTAGAACGCCTTGACGGCGCCGGCCGAAATCTTACAGCAGTGGTGTAGATAATGAATGCCAGAAGGGGGTTAAAATTCAAACCGTCGATTCTGTTCCGAATCCCTGACCACCAAGTTTCCCTTCGTGCGACCCTCCTTCAACCTTTGGAATGCCTTGGGCGCGTCCTCAAAAGCGTAGATGTCGCCATCAATGACGGCACGAATCGTACCCTCCCGCAGCCACGTAGCCTGTTGCGCGAGGTCCGCCCCTGCTTTGGTGTATGTCCAGGCGCGCATCTGGCGTGATTGCGCTGCGTTGTCGCTGTTGTTGTTGTTGTTGTTGTTGTTGTTGTTGTTGTTGTTGTTGTTGTATCTGTTTTTGGTGTGGTCTTTGTTAGCCATGTTGTTTCGGGAAGAGCGACCAATGGACATATCAACGTGGCTTTTCGACTTTTCTCTTCTACTTTATGTATCTTGGAGCCCTTGTTGTTGTTGTTGTTGTGTTAATGGATATGAAATATGACTATATCATCTTCGCTTTTCCTGGTCAAAAGGCGCTTATAGTTCGACATAAACGTCAGTCTTCATCCTCAGTGTCCACTCTATCCACTTAGATAATATTACCCCAATCATGCCTACTCGATATGGTTATGGGAAGGGAAGACCTATATAATTAGTTAAATGCTCTATTTCACTGAGTGTTGTGTTAAGCCGTTATGCTCTGCTATGGCACGGTAGGGTGATGTCATGGGCTGTATGTTTGTTGACATGTGTGATGACGATGCATCTGTATTAATCAAATATACTCTTTTCGTTAGCTCCTGTAGATAGACGAAATACACTATTACGGGCAAATGTTCTTTCTACGCTTATTTATATCTTCTCATTTGTCCATCAAGTCCCAACCAGATGGTCCCTGGATTTTAAGGCTCAACAAGGATATCCATGATGGTCTTGGCGCATATCGACCGGAGGGGCCCTAAGATGTGTATCGCGGGTGAGATAGGAGTCTCTGAGTATTATTATATGTTCCGGACACAGTGAAAAGAACAGGGATATTGAGATTGAATCCACTAGTTTGTTGAGGAAGACTTATGTGATTGAGAATGAAAGATGACGGAGGTGTTAAATTCGGAATTGTCAACGCTATAGATTATACGTTATTCCTTTTATCGCGGATTGATTCTCAAAGCTAAACATGCTCAAAATATTCAAGCCCCAAAGTGATGAAACACAGAGGCCAGAATGAGGAAGAATGAACTTTGAAGTGAATTGGGTTAGCTATCTGCCAGTCAATTCACTCTAAACCACTGGTAATAGGGACCAAATTATGAGTAAGAGCTGAACTATGAGCTCGGAACCTGCTATTTATTCCTTTTACTTCACTCAGCCATGAGAATACAGGGGTTACTTACTATAGTTATCTGATCACTAGCCACAGTTCAATAACCATCCTCCACGCCAAGAGATTATTACGTAAGGACACATTTTACAATAACGACGTAATGGAACAGCGAAGGCGGGGTGTTATATACGGAGACAACATAATACGTACGTGCGATCTGAGACTAACAAGCGAGACATACGACGACGGTAGCTATCGAGTTGTTGGATTATCTGCCCCCATCTCTTGCCCCTCTCCCCCCACTTATGACACTTACGACACTCAATGACGATTGGGTTGGATGAACCATGGCCGTCGACGTGGAGAAAATGTCGTGCCAGGTGATCGACCTACCCGCCTGTCAACCCAGGATGTGACCAGGGTGGTTGACAACAACATCAAACTTATTCGCTTATATTTTATCGAGCGTCGGCTTGTGAATGTCGACGCAGGCTGCGTATTTATGTCCACGTTAGACGGTTATACGAGATAGGAGAGTAATCTCAAGTATTAGGGAGGCATGCCCTCTAGGTAGTGACACCCTGTCGGTATGGGTTACGTACCTAGCTTCCTGTCACAATCGACTAGATGATAAATATAAGAAATAGAGGGGCCGTTCGTGCGACCTCGGTATGTCTCTTCAACTACTTGGAGACATCATACATGCCCCATTTCTCTTGTTCGCAGCCTACCTGCCTCCATAACCGTGGGGTATGACCCCCATTGCTACTATCACCCCCCGATACCGAATAATAGCTTAATACATGCCTTACCTACCACGCTGGTTGCCGCTACTATACAAAATGTGTGACGGTATGTAGGCATGTTTCCGTAGAGGCCATACCACCTACCTAGTTAGACCAGCGATCGTCCACCTGACAAGATCCCTCTCGCTGTAGCCTAACTCCCTCGACGGCGAAGTTTGCATCTAGACGGGGCGGGGAGTCTATCTGGACATATATCTTAGCGCAAGGCCCGCACCTCATCCACTCCTTTTCTCT
Source organism: Rosellinia necatrix (assembly GCA_021209875.1). Lineage (NCBI taxonomy): Eukaryota > Fungi > Ascomycota > Sordariomycetes > Xylariales > Xylariaceae > Rosellinia > Rosellinia necatrix. The sequence goes on from JAGYVD010000010.1 coordinate 1,223,758, forward strand.
CGCACTCACTTCTTTCCCAGATATCACGGAGATGACGACGACGGCACTTTCAAAAGACGCCCTACGGGCCCGGTTCGTCGGCAAGACGCTCCACCAGGTGCCGACGCCGGCCATAGTGCTGGACCTGGCGAAGGTGGAGGCGAACTGCAACCGGATGCTCGAGGCGGCGCGGAGGATGAACCTGGGCTGGCGGGCCCATATCAAGACTCACAAGGTCAGCAGAAAGCTAAGCTGAGCTGAGCTGAGCTATAGCACGCGAGGCCCAATCCGCAGAAATAAAGAAACCAGACCCGGCTAACGCAGACGAATCCTAAAACCACCCAGACCGAGGAACTGACAAGGCTCCAAGTCGGCGACCACGACGACGCCACGCCGGCCAACATCATCGTGTCGACGCTCATGGAGGCCGAGAGCGTGGTGCCGCTGCTGAAGGAGTACCAAGCGCGCGGCCGCCAAGTCAACGTAACGTCACCGCCCCCGTCACCGTCCCAGTCCCATCCCGCCCCGGCCCAACACAACACACACCACACCGTACACTAACCACACGGGGGGGGCGCGCGCGCGCGTGCGACAAGCAACAAAACAGCTCCTCTACTCCTTCCCGCTGTACCCGTCGAGCATCGACCGGCTGGCGGCGGTGTCGGCGCAGCTGGGGCGCGGCGGGCTGACGGTGATGGTGGACCACGCGGAGCAGGCGCGGCTGCTGCCGCGGCTGGCGTCCAAGTCCGGGGGCCACCCGCCGCTCGTGTTCCTCAAGGTCAACGTGGGCAGCGACCGGGCCGGGGTGCGCCCCGGGTCCCCGGAGTGCGCGGAGCTCGCGCGGGCGCTCCTGCTCGCCGAGACGGTCGGCTCGTGCGTCTTCTGGGGCCTGTACAGCCACGCCGGCCACGCGTACGCGGCCCGGCGCGACTGGGAGGCCATGGCCGTGCTGGCGGCCGAGTTCGGCGCCCTGCGCGACGTCGCCCTGCGCGCCGTCCGCCCCGACCGCCCCGCCCACCCGCTCGTGCTCTCCGTCGGCGCCACCCCGACCGTCACCACGCTGCAGCATCCCGACTTCGCTGGCGGTAACGGCAACATCCCCGACGACGACGACGACGATGACGACAACGATGATAATAATGATGGGGCGGAAAAACCGACGACGAAGGAGGAGGAGGGGGAGGAGAAGAACGGGGAGAAGGAGAAGGAGAAGGAGAAGAAGAAGAAGAAGAAGGAGGAGAAGGGGGAGAAGGAGAAGGAGAAGGAGAATGGTCCGGGCATGATCAAGGCCCTGATCGCGCGCATGCGCGCCGAGGGCCTGCGCCTCGAGGTGCACGCGGGCGTGTACCCGACGCTCGACGTGCAGCAGCTCGCGGCGCACGCGTGCGACGCGGCGACGCTGAACGCGTCGGCCGTGGCCGTGACGGTCCTGGCCGAGGTGGCGTCCGTGTACCCCGGGCGCGGGGCCGGGGGTGCGAGCAGCGAGGCCATCGTCAACGCCGGCTGCCTCGCGCTCGGGCGCGAGCCGTGCGAGGCCCTCGGCGCCGGCCATTACGCCGCCTGGGGCATCCTGATGCCGTGGGCCGGCGTCGCCAACGTCGTGCCGGGCCCCGCCTTCCCCGCCGTCCACGGCGGCTGGCAGGTCGCCCGCCTCAGCCAGGAGCACGGCGTGCTCGCCTGGCGCGGCGGTGGCGGTGGCGGTGGCGAGGTGGCCGAGACGAGGCTCGAGCCGGGCCAGCGCGTCCGCATATGGCCCAACCACTCCTGCATCGCCGGCGCCGCCCACCCGTGGTACCTCGTCGTCGACTCCCGGAACCAGGGTCGCGAGGATGAGATCGTCGACGTCTGGGTGCGGTGGAACGGCTGGTGATGTGACGATGATGACGGTGCTGGCTGGCTGGTCAGCAAGCTGGGTTATAAAAATCTTTTGGAGGAAAAAAAAAAAAAAGACGCATTTTTTTCTTTTCTTTTGGCAGCATCAAATTTGGACTGGCCAGGCGTGCGGTTCACGTTGAATACGCTGACTCGCTCGGGAAGGGCTGGATTGATTTGGAATCACTACGATGAGCAAGGCGCATACTTTGCTTGATACACTGTATTCGCATCTCTGCGCTAGTTATTTTATGGTTTTCAGAACACAGAATCTCGGGTTAGTCTCTCTGGAGACCTTCTAGACTTTTCCCATAAACAACTCCATACGCCTAATACCCCAAGAGGAGCACATACGATAAACGTGTGCTTTCGTGGACCGTAATTTCGTGAATCGCGATTGTGACAAGATCTCAAGACATTGGTCAAGAGACAGAGGGATGACACCTAAGGGTCAAGGGGCCAGGCGAACAGGTGGTATTATGCCCCAACAATCCTACTTGCAGCGCTTTTCCACGATTCCGGCACCATTTTCTTCGTACTCCTTGCGCGAGATCCACATCTGGTGAAATGTCCCGAGACTGGCCAGAATGCTGCCGCCTATCCAGGCACCGAAACGGCGCTCCGTCGTGAGGCCGGCGGCGTGCAGCTTGATTTTCATGCCCGGGTGCATTGCCATGAGCTCATTGTTGAGGCGGTCGTTGAAGCCATTCATCAAGCTGGTGCCGCCGGTCACTACGACGTTGCCGAGTAGGTTGGGCCGTAAATCGACGTCGACGGCGTTCAAACAGGCCTTGATCAGCTCCGGAATCGTCTGCGCCTTGCTACCGTCGGGGTTCGGAAGAGCAGCGTTCTCGTCCCACATACCCTCTGACACGCGGTAGCGCTGCTCCCGCCACATCTGGTTCGCGCCATCTGGCATTTCGAAAACGCGGCCCGGCTGCGACTTCACTAGCTCTTCGTTGCCGGGGTTCAGATATCTACCCGGGCCTCTCCACACCTCGACGACGGACTCTTTGAATTCGGTCAGGAGGCGCTCTTCCTCGTAGGCACGGTATGAGGGGGCTGGCTCGAAGAGGAATTTCCGGAGCTTGGCCTGCGCCGGGGCGCCGGCATCGACGGGGGTCTTGTTCTCGATCATGAAATAGGGCACAACGTTGATCTTGGGGTCGTTGTTGTCCCACATAGTCCGTACTTGTTGCGACAGCCACAAACCACCAATAAGAGACTTCTGGATCGATCGCTTCAGGATCATGCCGTCGTGTATGGCTGTGACACTCGTGTTCGCGCCGCCGACGTCGATGACCAGCGCTGACGCCTTGCCGGCCGCGAAGGCAGCCAATACCGGCGTCCTCGACATCCAGAAAGCAGGGCAACCCCAGTTCTCCATGGCGATCTCGATGGCCTTCTCGCGAGCCTTGCCCGAGTTCCAAGGCGCCTCGGTCATGAGGAGTGGGTTCTCCGCCAGCGGCTTCTCCTGGTTCTCGGCATCCTCCATGGCGACGTCGCCCTCGCCATCGGCAGGTGGGTCGCTCTGGCCGTTCTGGCTATTCTGGCTCTTGATCAGGGACGGCTCACGATCGGGCTGTAGACGTTTTATCAACATGTGCTCCCACATCCTGGTGGCGGCATCCCAGTCCTCGACGACGCTGTCGGTACGTGACATGTAATTCTTGACCTCGAAGTCGCCGCGGGGATACAGACATTCATCGCCGAAGATGTCCCGGTATGTAGTCGTGGTGGCGTCGGAGTTGGTGTTCTTTAGACTGCCGTAGAAGGACGGTAAGACCGACTTGGGGGCGTCTTCGCCGGCAAAGCCAGCGCGGGTATGGCAGTAGCCAGGATCAAGGACGAGTGCTGATACCTCATCTTTTTGTAGCAGGTTAGCGACGGTTCCGACGCCCCCAGGACGAGGACAAGACAAGGACAAGACTATAGCTGTAGCCCGGTGCAGGACCTACCTCCACCATATACATCCAAGGGCGCCTGTGTGTTTGGGAGGGGTTGTTGAGTCGCCATGGTAGATAGAAACGCGTGCGACCGTGCTTCCTGTGCTTCCTGTGCCTCCTGTGCGACTGACGGCGGTGCTGTTGAAAGGAAGTGGGAAAAGACGATTCGATGAGGGATAAGAGGGAATGAATGGACGGTGGGGGGGACAAGGGATGGTTGGCGATCGGGGGTTGGGGGGGGGGTTGGTGGGATTGCTGCGAACAGCTTCGATCGCGAGTTTGAAGCTTTCTTAGTTGAGCTTTGTTTGTTGCTACCAAAACAGCCTATCTACCTAGGTACACCTACCTGAAGCACTTAATGGTGCGTGACAAATTGGGCTTAGCTTATGCTCTATAGGTAGGTACGTCTGGGTATGTGTTCTGTTAGTTGAACTGTACCCGCCTGGGTACCTAAAATTAGGTGCAAAGTACTGTCTGCCGCCAGCCACCTCCAGCTGGGTCTGTCTCCGATAACTAGCGCTCCTTTAACTAACTACCAGTCTCGCACTTACATCTGTTATACAATTCATATGCGACGGCGCACACACATGGTTTTTAGAGGAAGAATCAACAGAAGTTCCAGCTTTCACTAGTCGAAAACATAGCACTTGCATCAATATTGAATCTATCCGACCTCGTATAAGTCACGAGCAACCCAACGATGAAAAGAATCTCGTGGCATTTTGGACTGTCGTCACTCAGGCAGCTTGGGTAAGAGTACTGAGTCGGAGCTTAATAGAAAACCCGTGGCCAAGTTTCAAAACATCGGCTTGAAAAGCGCAGATTTTGATGCGGTATAGGACAGGGCGAGAGAGAGAGAGAGAGAGAGATGCATGACGGGGATACGCACTAGTGAAGATGCATCGTCGGACGTGATCTTCGCTAACCCTGACTACCAAAATCCCAAGATAGTGCGCATAGAGGCCACCGCTGCTCACAGCTCTGTTTGCCCTCTTCTTAAAATTTCACTTGCCTCCTTGAGCTTTTATTTCAGCTACGTCCTAAGTCTCCAAAGTGGCTATTGATAAAAGCGATTGAATTAACTAGTGTTATTATTCCTAACTTATTACGTTGTGTAGGAATAGTGAGTGCGCTTGGGTAAAAGATATTTCTTGTTCGTTATGATTTTTACCTTGGGCCCTGAAACCTCAATCGCGGTGCTGATGTTAGGGGGGAAGTTTGAGTAATTCCAATATCAATGCGGTTTCCTATTGCCTTTAACATATCAAATCTTACCTAATCGTCATTATAAGTATGTGTTGCTTCCTCAAGGATCACCAACGTGTGTGAGATTAATAAAGGGTATTAGTGACAAGTAGACTGTCTGTGATGCTCCAGGTACGGCTGTGGAACAGCAAGATCAGAATACAGCAGGCGCCCAGGCATCGAAAAAAACAGGCATAGAAATCTTGGAGGTGATGCTTGAAAGGTTTTACGATATGATCGAAAATCTGGCATGTGGAGGCGTTTGAGGCGGCGTCATTGTACGCTGAAGCTCCAAAGTGCTATTACAAGCAGTTATAGCTAACATGCGCCTTTTGCTATACTAAGGTTAACTCCTACAACGCACTTTGCCCTACGCCTTAGGCACGTTTCATTATATTCATTACGTTCACGACCACCCCCTCCCCCCTTCCCCCTTTCCCCTTCCACCTCGGCTCATACATGCATGACATCAGTGTTCTGCCCCCCCGACATTCAATTCCCGGAACTCCGCATCGTCGAGCGCCCCCGGGCCCTCGGCCCTCAGCTCGTCCAGGAACGCCTTGACGCGGTGGGCGATGAGCGCGGCGTCGTACCCGAAGAAGCGGTAGGCGGCGGCGCCCGGCAGCGAGCGGCCGAACGAGCGCATGGAGTAGGACGCGTGCGCGTAGCGCTCCCAGCCGTGGGCGGCGTAGGCCTCGACGACGACGCGCGGCGTGCCGCGGCGCAGGACGCGCGCGCGGTACCCGCGGGGCTGGCGCTCGAAGAGGCGCGGGCACGGGAAGCTGACGACGCGGGCGCGGACGCCGTGGTCGCGCGCCAGCGCGTCGCGGGCGTCGACGGCGAAGCGCATCTCCGGCCCGACCCCGATCAGCGTGACGTCCGCCGCCCGTCCCCCGTCCTCGTCCTCGTCCTCGATGAACACGTAGGCGCCGCGCCCGGCGCCCTCGCGCGACGAGTACCGCGGGTACTGCGGCAGGACTTGCCGCGACAGCGAGATGATGCTCGGCGTCGAGGTCGCCGCCAGCGCCGCCGCGAACGCGCCCGCCGTCTCCTCGCTGTCCGCCGGCCGCATGTACAGCAGGTTCGGCATCGCCCGGTACAGCGCCGCCAGCTCCACCGGCTGGTGCGTCGGCCCGTCCTCGCCCGTCCCGATGCTGTCGTGTGTCGCGATGTGGATCGCCTGCAGCCGCTGCAAGGCGCCCATCCGGACTCCAGGGGCCGCGTACTGGAGAAGGGGGGGGGGCATTTGTCAGTAAAGGTCCTCCGCGCGCGCTTGCGGTAGATTTTATATATTTTTTATTCATGGCAGGCTTCTAACTTACTAGGTAGAACATGAAGAACGATGACGTGATGGGGAGGATCGTCCCTTTGTTGTACGCCGCGAGGCCGTTCGAGATGGCTGCCATGGCGTGCTCTCTGATGCCCCAGTGGATATACCGGCCGGTATAGTCGCCCGTGATACCGCAGGTAGGCCGGAGGTCAGGCTGGGAAAGAATCGTCAGCGATGCGCGCGATAGGTCGATTGCTTTGGGCACTTCTCACATGTTGGAAATCAACCTTTCCCTTCCAGATCATGTTGACCGACGGCGACAAGTCGGCAGTCCCGACCATGATATTGCTCAGTTCTGCCGCGAGCGGGTTGCAGACAAGCCCAGCTGACTTCCTGGACGCCGTGGGGGTTGTCGGGAAAGCTTCTTTGGGAGGTATGATTTTAGTCCAATCCTTGACCATCTCACCTCTGACGCGGCAAGCAAATTCGTCCGCAACATCTGGGTATGCCTTCCCATAGGCTTCAACTAGTTCCGCCCACCCCTGTTCATACCGTCGGCCGCGCTCCCGGATGTCTGCGAAGAAACCATATGTCTCGTCCGAGATGACGAAGTGCTCGTCGGCGTTCATGCCGGATTCGCGCTTCAGGTTGGCAACGTCCTCGGGGCCTAGAGCTACGCCGTGAGCCTTCGCGTCACCGGCCACCTTGCTGCCAACCCCGATGGTCGTCCGGATGTTGATGAAAACGGGCTGCGTTGGCTCCGCCCGCGCTTGTTCGAGGGCATCGACGATAGCGGGGATATCCTCGTCCCCGTCGTCTACCGCGAGCACTCTCCATCCACAGGCAACCATCTTCGCATTCACGTCCTCGGTATTGGCCAGGTCGACGGATCCGTCGCATGTGATCTGGTTGTTGTCGTAGATGACGATGAGGTCGTTTAGTCTCCAGTGCCCGGCGAGCGAGATCGCCTCGAGCGCCACGCCTTCTTGTAGGCAGGCGTCTCCCACGACGCACCAGATCTTGTTGCTAACCACGGGGAGCCCTGGCTTGTTGTATGTTGCCGCCAGGTGCTTGGTGGCCATGGCCATGCCAACGGCATTGGCTATGCCTTGGCCGAGGGGGCCGGTTGTGACTTCGATGCCCTCATGCTCAATTTCGGGGTGGCCGGGGCAGAAAGAGTCTATCCTGTCGGAATGGTACGAACGCAATTGCTCGAGCGTCATGTGCCTGTAGCCGACGAGATGCATCAACGTGTATTGGAACAGGCAAGCGTGGCCTATAAACCCCCGATGAGCTCTTGACGGGGTTTACCGTCTACGGGACTGTTGGCCGACTTACCGTTTGACAGCACAAATCGGTCTCGGTTGAAATAATTCGGGTTCTCAGGCGAGTAGCGCATTATGTACTTCCATAGCGCAATGCCCATCGCTGCCATGCCCATCGCACTCCTATGTAATCCCAAGGAACCTTAGCACGCGGAGCTCCCGCCATATCCCACTAGCGCACGACGACTCACCCGGGATGGCCACCCTTGAATTGCTCGCAGAGATCCGCAACAAGACACCGAAAGGTCCTGAGAACACGATGGGATCGTGCAGTGTCTTGTGAAGCGAGCATCGTCGTCCTGTGACCCTTCTCCCCATCTTGGCCTACCACTTCGGTTCGATATCCAGGGGCAGCAACGCCTACCGTAGATGTTGCCATGTTCGAGAACGTAGTATGATTCAACTAACTGATATGCCTCGGTTTAGGATTCTATTGTGTATAAGTGCTGGTCGTATATTCCTGCGACGCTCTTCGGATTTATGCCCTTGGTATTTCGGGTATTTCACAAAGCGCCAGCGCTTACGGATTACTCCTTTAGTTGATCGTCTAGACACGAGGACTGAAGATATTTTGCTTCATATCCGATTTACTTAGATGCGATGTGGTAACGTTTACCGGAACCGTCTCCGAACCCTCCAACTCCCAAGAGGGTTTCGAGTGGATACTGTATTCGGCGTTTGTGCTTACCGCTTCCGGCAAACATGGCAAAGTTAAGCGCAACATTCATAGGGGCCGAATTGGAGGATCGGAGAAGCGCTTCAACTTGCTTTCCGTTATGGCCCGAAATCGCATCCCTTAAGACAGTTTGGGAATTACCGGACGGCTTTCCATAATGAGCGGGATCCAAAACACGTAGAACGTGGGCCCTGCGAATAAGTAAAAGAATTGCGTGTCCTTTGTTAGGCCTCGCAGGAAATATATAGGTTGGTAAATCCAAGCCCGGTATTTCCTGCCTTGCTTATGTCACTTGCTGCGTGTTCGGCTTTGCTCAAACTTATACTGTCCTTGTCGCCGGCCTTCCGCATACCCTTTTAATTCCAGCTTTTCTTAATAATAATTACTATCTAATACAGCCATGAGCCCAGCAATTGTCAACGATCTGACGCTCCCGGCGGATATCTGGGAATCCCAGCAGATGCCCACCAATGCCTCACATAATGCCTTATTCTCGCTCTCTAACAGGTTGGTGGTCATCACAGGCGGCGGTCGAGGCTTAGGCATTGCGCTCGCAGCGGCGGTTCTAGAAGCCGGTGGCCATGTTGCGTGCCTAGATATCCTCAAAGAGCCTGCTGCTGAAGAGTGGGCAGCCCTTCAGAACACCGCGAAACGCTCCAATCTCGAGCTCTCCTATCGTGAATGTGATATTACCAACGAAGGGGCGCTTGAGAAAATTATGGACGAGCTAGACGGGGACGCAAAGAGGGTGGGAGCCCAGTTTTATGGCGCCGTCGCATGCGCGGGCATCCAGCAGCAAATGCCGGCCATTGATTACCCGCTGGAAGACTTCGAGCGCATCCAACGGGTCAACGTCACTGGTACCTTTCTGACCGCCAAGCACACCGCTAGGATATTGACCAGAAATGGTGTACGAGGAAGCATCGTTTTGATTGCGTCTATGTCAGGTCAGATTGCCAATCGCGTAAGTCAATACCGTGGCCTGGAGAGAGCGCGTTGTGGATGTGGCGCTGACGATATGGTATGTTAGGGTCTAACTTGTGCTGCATACAACACAAGCAAAGCGGCGGTGCAGCAGATGTGTCGCTCACTCGCACAAGAGGTGAGTAGAATATCGAGCCGCTCGCGTATTGGTTCACCTAGAGATGTGCTGACCCAAGATGATGTAGTGGGGGCAGTTTGGAATCCGGGTTAATACTCTATCGCCAGGCTATATCAGAACAGCGATGACAGACGAGCTACTAGCTACTGCCCCTGAGCTAGAGAAAGTATGGATGGCCGGCGCTCTTTTGGGAAGGCTTGGTTCTCCCGAGGATTTCAAATCTCCCGCTATATTTCTGTTATCAGCAGGCAGTTCTTTCATGACTGGAGCCGATTTGAGGGTGGATGGCGGGCATTGTGCGTCCGCGTGACATCGAAGGCCCTAAAACGCAGCTTCGATAACAGTGAACGGATTATTAGCCATCCAACTCTCCCCAATACTTCTTCAAGTCATCAGCACGCCATCTGGCACCCCAGCCTGTGTCTCTCTCAATGGTGGCGTATATGTCAAGAATAGCTTGATGTTCGCTCGGATGTGACATGACCTTTCCAGCGATGAACAGAGGTTGAATACAGTTAGTCCAACAGGAATGCTGCGTGTTGGAAATGGAAATTGCACAGATTCTTCGGGCATGCCAAAGGATAGATCGGGGTGGGGTTTGAACGGAGGCAGCACAAGGTTTCCTCTGTAACATGAGTAAAGCTGCGGTGTGATAAAGCTGATTCCCCGACACTGCCGCCGAGTTGGAGAACAGAACAACTGGGAAAGGTCGAGAATAGTCTCCCTTGGGCGTGTTCAGCTCTAATATAGATTTCATCTCTGGTGGTCGTTGGGCGTACCAATCTTCAATATAGGCAAATAGCTCACTCCAACGCTGTGAAAAGACGGCTTCTGAATGTTTACTAGCAAACAAGTCCAGCACAAGAGCACATAGAAAGACAGCGTAGTCGGCATAAAGGCCAAAGCACGAGGCTTCACGGTAGAGCCTGGCGTTACCATCTAGTGAGGTTTTCGACGACCAACTATCAGTCGGGATAAGGGTGCGTTGAGATGATATGAAGCCACCACAAACATCTGTCGTGGTACGGTGTTAGCTTGCATGCTTACAGTCTTTGCGTACGGTAACACGAACCCATCCGTGCAAAACACCAGAAAAGAGCTTTCTCTAGACCTGTAGAGAAACCGTTGATGCCTAAGGACTGCATCAGAGAAGCACAGCCGTCCAGGTGCCGGCGCCACATTTTGGGGGAACCTTGCCATGAGTTAATTACTTTAGTCATCTTACGAATGCATATCATGCTCACAGCTCATCATCTCTAGAACACAAAGCACAACGCAAGATGCGACAACGGCCGTGGACCTTGTTTGCAGCTGCGGGATTAATTGGTGAACGGCTTCCTGGTATAAGGCCAAGCTGGCGGAGGATCGGCGTTCGGGATACTTCCGCTCTTGCTGCCGAGCAGATAGGGCAAGTATTGAACATCGAAGATGGCGGTGATTTCGCGCAATGTCCGGTAATATGCGACCAAAGTTACAATCGCCGTCAAACTTGTCAAGCTGTTGGACGACAATGAGCCAAATGAGCCAAATGAGTCAAGGCTAGCTAGGTATAAAAAGATATCGAAAGCGTGGAAGATCACTCACCCAAGGCGCAACTTCATCGATCCAGTTTTTCCACAGCTTGTATTCCTCTTGCCAGTCCAACTCGGCGAAGGGCGGTGTGGAAGCAGGGGGCGAGATAAGATCGTGTGACCCAGCCGACGGTGCTTCGCGGTCTACTTGTGTATAGCTATCTATTACGCTATCTGTGCCGACGGGTATCCCTGGGCTGGTTGCCCTACTCGAATGTGCCGATCGAGCAGTATCAAAAATGTGATTTCTTAGTGTAGAATGAAGCTCTAGATAAGTAGACCCCGGCAAGAAGATTCCGTCTTCGGAGTTGGAATACTCAGATAAACGGGTAGCGACGGGGGATATCGCTGCAGCACTTATTGGATGGAACAGACATTCACCGTCCGCTCCAGTCGAGGGGTGATTGCCATCTCCAACCGTGGGCTCAGTTAACGGTGGTGCGCAGCCTAGATCCAGAAGCTGCGCAGCCGCGGACCGTAACATAATGAGAGACTCGGTGGAATTCATACTCAAGGGGCTTTCCGAGCCTGGCTGATTTATACAGCCCGGTCTTGTCATAGCAGTTGTTCCCGGCGACCATACGGTCTCATTAGTGCCGGTCCGTCGCTCACAGGGAGCTTCGGGCTGGCGTTTCGATACTACAAGGTTAGAGACATCCCTCTCGCCGATATTGCCGTTGCCTTGCCCCGGATTGCTTCGGACGCCTGTAAGGACGTGAGTTCCTGTCTGGTAATCCCTAATGATCTCTTGTGTGATGTCGTAGAACTATGTTTGTCGGTCTATGTATGAGCAATACAATCACGGAGGTTATATTAGTCAGTATACTCACTTCAATGGTAGCGTTGCGGGGAAGGGCTGAGGCTTGCTGCATAGATGGGTGAGTATCTGGTACGGCATGGCTATTCTCTGGGCGAAACGAGAGCCTGACGCCCCATTCGCAAAGCTCGCCCTTCCGGGAGCAGACCTCACATGTCGGCCGTTTCCCATTGCCTACGTCGCCCACGGGGCGGGTCAGCGATGCGGAATGCTCGGGTGAACCGGAGACCGGAGGCAGTGACGTGCGACGACTTGTGGGGGAGTGGAACAAGACCCAGCTACACGGTAAGGAGATGCGGCTTGGGGAGATGCGGCTTGGGGAGAGGCGGCTTGGAGGTGAGGCAGGCACTTACACTTTCTCCGTTTGCGTCTACAATTCCAACACCCTGTCCGACAACGTACTCGCTTCTTCCGGTCACCTTCCTTGGGTCCACAACCCATTTCCATTGGCTTGGGATCCTGCGGCACATCGCTCATATTGAATACCTAGCTTTGATTTCGACGGCCGGTCGGGTGAGTGGACGGGGGAGATGGAGTGCATCCGTCTGTTTTGCTGCACGGTTCGACCACTCTCTTCTATGCATCTAGATGGGCTGGCTTTCTCGGAATTACCTGTGATGGGCACGCACGTTGGTCGGGTATTTTTCCATTGGTAGCGCCATGAACCTCGGGAGAGGCCTGGGCGGGCGCCTTACCCTCCGGCCTAGTCACTGGAGCTAAGTCTCGGTGAGGGCCTCGTAGTCTGTCTCAGGGAGAGCTTGCGAGCAAGCAGGCAGCTAGTTGGCAGCTAGTAGTCTGTTGTGCGCAGTGCACGGCCTGTCTTATTCCCGTTTCGGCAGGCCGTCGTGCCATCACCTGAATATTAAGATCCGAAATGGCTTCAAATCAATGCAGGAGTAAGTGAACGTAGAAAATTGATCGTGCAAACTTTACAAACCCCTGTCATTCATGAAAGATTTCGGGGAAAAAAAAAAAAAAAAAAACTACACCTTCTTACGCACTGTGTCTCTTACCTACCTAAGATAAGAGATAATTACTTGTGTGGTAGGGTAGGTAGGTACTGGTAGATAGGTATTAAATAGCCACCTGGGCACTCTTAAATTTGTAGTAGGTACCATGAAATAAAAGACATCGATCCTGGATGCATTGTTAGCCGCCATGTCGTTTAATACCCAGAATATGTGCCCCCGTTGAGTTACCCCGTAAATTTACCCCGTATCATGCCGTGACAGCGTCTCCATGTGCACATACACTGCGTTGCCCCACAGTCCCTTTTCGCTACCACACTAGGCGCAGACTAATTGGCAGTTTAGTGCTTTGCATGTTGACTTTCCTGTTTTGCCAATTCGGTAGTTCGAAGCGTGCCATCCTTGCCTCTGAACCACCTCTCCCCAGAAACCGTCGCCCTTCATCCCCAGACTCCCCGCAAATCCTCGTGAGCCCAGAATCCACATTTTCTCGCTTGAGATGCGACGCATCATCTCCTGATGCGAGGCATGTAGGATGTAGGGCGTAGATAAAAGGCTCGTGAGCCACTCGTTGCTTACGAAAGGTTGACCTAGTTCGCTAGCCATTCATGCATGCACCTCCTGCCGTACCCCGATCGCGTGGTTCCAAAGATAGAATCGTCAACAGCAAGACGGGACTCGAGCTTCCTAACCAGCCAGGCTTTATGTGCCCGGCTTTGCATACCACCGTTTCAGCCTCAGAGCAATTGGTACCCAATCACCAGACACCATGACCATTTTGATCGGCAAACCGTTGCAATGGGCTATCACCGCTACGGCTGGCGCGGGTTTTCTGCTGTAAGTCGTGTTCCATAAGCCTACCGACGTCAGAGACTTCAGTATTGACGCAGCTCTTTTGATAGCTTTGGTTATGATCAAGGTGTTAGTACGTATCCTAGAGCCTTTCGTTTCGTACAGTCGACGATAGACCAAGGCCGAACAAGAAGAGAGAGAGCCAACCCCCCATCCCCTCCCTCTCTCCCTGGAATTCGACCTCGACTACCGCAAAAAGTGTCTAACTGTTGAATTCATATAGTGTCCGGCCTGTTGACAGGGAGGGCTTTCACGGCACAGTTTCCAGAGATTGATACCACCGAAGGGGCACACGGGAGTTCGTCATTGCAGGGAACTGTTGTTGCTATTTATGAGATCGGATGCTTCTTCGGTGCAATCTTCTGCTTCTTCTTTGGCGAGAAGCTGGGTCGTCGTTGGTCTATCATGATTGGCTGCATTGTACTCGCCATTGGTGGTGCCTTGCAAGCCTCTGCTTATACCATACCGCATCTTATCGTTGGAAGGATTGTGGCTGGTCTCGGCAATGGCATGAACACGAGCACAATTCGTAAGTTACTTCACTCATCCCTCGCTTCTTCCCCCAATACACGGGCCAACTTGGCTCTTTAGTGGAAAGGGGCAGAGTCCCTATAGATACTGACAATAGACAGCCGTATGGCACTCTGAGTTGATGAAAGCCGATGCACGAGGGAAAGGGGTAAGCATTCGGCCACACGAAGTCCCACAAATTACACCATGTATCCGCGCTCACATAGGTTATAGCTTTGCATTGAGCTTGCAATCAACATATTTGGTGTGATGACAGCTTATTGGGTCGATTATGGCTTGTCATTCGTAGCTAGTGAAGCACAGTTCCGATTTCCCTTGGCTCTGCAGATACTATTTGCTCTTGTCGCCTTTGCTGGCGTCTTAGTTCTTCCCGAATCTCCTCGATGGGTGAGCAAGCAGAAGAGCCCTGAAATATATTACAAGACTAATATTTAATAGTTGCTTGCCCACGATCGAAACGAAGAGGCAAGACATGTCATCTGGGCCGTACAGTCTAACGCACGCACGCTGGACGTCCGCGACGAAATACTCGAGAGAGAAATCGCCGACATCCAAAATGCCATCACAAAAGAACGAGAGGCGGCCAAGCGCGGCGGCTTCAGAACGCTGCTGACGAATGGACCACAGAGGTTCCTCCACCGGACGCTGCTCGGAATCGGTGGTCAGTTTATGCAACAACTATCCGGCATCAATCTTATCACCTATTATGCCCCGGTCATCTTCCAACAATCGGTCGGGTTATCCCACGATCTATCGCTTTTACTAGCGGGTTTCAACGGCGTTGCTTACTTTTTCTCGTCCCTTGTACCAATATGGATCATCGATAGACTTGGCCGCCGCAAGCTTATGCTCTTCGCTGCTGCCGGCCAGGCTGCCTGCATGGCCATTTTAGCCGGCACGGTATCGAACGGATCCAAACCAGCCGGAATCGTCGCGATAGTGGCACTCTTCTTGTTTAATTTCTTCTTCGCTGTCGGCCTACTGGCTATCCCATGGTTACGTAAGTCCTTCTGCCGAATTTGGGTTGTCCTATAATTATAAACTGTAACGATTAACATGTTTCTAGTCCCGGCTGAGTATGCGCCCCCTTGCCATCCGCACGAAGTCTGCCGCTCTCGCGACAGCTTCGAATTGGATCTTTACGTTCCTTGTAGTCGAGATCACCCCGGTGAGCATCGGGAATATTAAATGGCGTACTTATATTTATTTTGCTGGTATGTCGCTTCTCCTCTGTAGAGAAGCACGATCTAACCCAATTGTCAGTTTTTAACGCAGCTTTCTTGCCGCTCATATACTTCTTCTACCCCGAAACGCGGAATCTCTCTCTCGAGCAGGTTGATAAGCTTTTTTGAAGGCGATAAAGTCAAGCTTCACTGGACTCCGGATCTAGGCGAGATAGGAGGCTTTATTCACCGTTCTAGCGTCTCCAAAGCGCCCTCACCAAATAGCGGAGAAAAGACAGAACGGATCGAAAGATTGGATATATAGATGCATAGGGTCTGGGATAGAGTTAAAGCTGGAATCTCTAGATAATTGGCGTAGTGGCAACCACTTTTCATCTGAGCCTGGCCTAAGACTATATATATACCCACACTACATAAATATTTACATACCGAACAAATTGTCTATCGAGTGTCTCAGTGTGGTAGTCTGAAGCAAACGGGAAATCGATGGAGACCTCCAACAAGATTGGTCTGCTGGCTCAGCCATACCTATTCACAGCTGCCTAAGCAACCCATTCGTGCCACCTTCTTATCCTTGATTGGTGGTATGTCTGTATAGGTTAATCAGCATTGGTGCTGTGAGCCTTTTTGGGTATGACTTAAATCAAACTAGCTGATTGCCTCTATGGCTATATGGATGGGCCCGTGCCAATAACACGGGCTAGGTACAGTGCAATGCCTACTGTATTCTGCCAACCCCTGCCTTGTTTCATAAGCAGGTAACTATGTGCCTAGGTAGGTAATATGTAAGTATTCACTTCAAGTTACACGGCAGCCCACCCCCACCCGACACCGGCTATGTGCTATGTACAGGCGAGCGAGCTCAAAGGCGAATATCAAGTTGGCGCTGAAAGGAATTAAACTCAACACCAATCAGAAGACCTCGAAGCAAGGCCTATAAATATACTCCCCCCCCCTGTTTGATTCTCCCTTGCTCCCTTCGTTTAGTGAGTCAAGATCTGCTCTACTTTTTCTAAAATTTCCGCTACATATTCACCTCTATTTTTTTCATCCTTACTAACTCCTACGGAAGTTGATCTCCAGCTTTAGTAGCCAGCATGTCTTACCCAGGGAGAGCCGTGTACTCACCCTGTCCAACACCACCGCCAGCACCAGAAGCACTAGCAGCACTAGAAGCACCAGCAGCACCAGCAGTACCACTACCGAGCCCATGCCCACAGACTGAAGATGGAAAATCTTTCATTCTGGTACCTAGGAAGCCGAATATGGATGATCCGAACATCATTAGCAAACAGTGGGGAGCCGAAGTACGACTAGACTGCGGAGACGTCCTAAAACGTGGCTACCGTGTAACGAAGAACGAAGAAGCAGCACTTCGCATTGTAAAGGAATACACAACTATTCCCGTCCCCGAGGTATACGGTTCCCAATACGCAATTATCCACGATCAAATGTGGGGCCAGATCTGGATGGAGCATCTTCCTGGCCGGCCATTGAATGAGCTATGGGATGAACTTGAGAGTCCTATCAAGGAGCGCATTTGCAATGAGGTCTGGGGCTTTGTTCAACAACTGCGGAACATTCCTAAACCACCCGAGCTCGAGCAATTTTACCAATGTGGCGCAGATGGCTCTGCGTCTCTGGATGTTTTACTCGACGATTTGAACTATCCCCCAAGCCCTATCTGGGACGATGATTCGCTCGTAACCCGTATCAACGAGCGTTATTTATACTGCAACGGCGATTCGTACGGCGAAAACTTACTGGACTATCTCCCGCGGTCTAATCTTGCTTCCGTTTTCACGCACGCTGATCTAGCCCCACGGAACATTCTGGTAGACGAGTCATGTAATATAACCGGGTTGGTAGATTGGGAATCTGCTGGGTGGTATCCTGAATACTGGGAATACGCCAAGACACAGGTACAGTGGAAGGCAGAGGACTTTATGGTCTGGATAAATAGAACGAGGCCCCAAGATTGGGACATAACTGGGATACTCAAAGCTAAAAGGGTTCTCTTCTGATGGAGAGTTTACGAGAAGCGTACAGCTGACGAATACGGGCTGCCAAGATGGCAGCTGTTTACTATTTCGACTATGTATGTAAAGACAATAGTTTGACTTAGATAGCCCATACATCAGTTGAAAGAAACCGTGACTAATATATATGGTAATCTGCCTTTCGTCTTAATGTATATCACGCCCGTAAAATGCCTTGTACATCGTAAAATGCCTATTCAGCATATCGATTGGTGGTATATAGCCCTTCAATCAGATGTTCTAGGCGAAGCTTATAATCTATGCTGCAATAGCTAATTATGCATAAGAAATTGGATTGTTGAGATGTTGCGTTGTGAGATGAATCAATGACCACGGTCAACCGGAAGCAAACACCAATCAAGACTCCCCTTGTAGAAGTTGCCAATGTTTATATAAGCTGTAGAGATCCCATTCTTGCAATAGGAAAACATATCTGGTTGTGGTTGTTGACCTAAGGTAAAAGATCCGAACATTTTCCTCCTTGTGCAACTGCTAAGTACCAGCAATTATCACCTCCAAATACCTAGTTAATAATGATATTAACTTATCTCAAAAAGTAAGTATCTACTTTAACATGACTTCCACGTCAACATAACTTCAGAATAATTAATATGTACAAAAGCGAGATGAATCACCAAGAAATCACTTATAGCGCCCCAATCCGATGTAGAGACGGAGAATACCGCGACTCTAGCGACGGTAGGCACTGGCGCCGTAGAATAAAGAACGAAGTTTGGGAAGAATAGAAACTGTATACTCTTGAGCATCCAGGACGGGGTTAGAAGTCCTCTTCGTCTTGTGTCTGGCTGGTTCGCCAGAGGCAGCCTGCAGGGCCATTCCATTGGTTGCTAGCCATTGCGACGGGTGACGGAGGCTACGGCGACCTTTACCAGGTCAAAGGCGACGCTGGGCACATGCACTATGCCCATCTGAAAGTGAAGAACGTATTCACTTCCGACAGTTACTTCGATTCGTACATCCTGGGGCACTTAGACAACCGGGGCCTAGAATTGGTTAGACAATGTGCCTAGAATCAACCACCTCCGGCTGCGCGGAATGTCGCAGCAATAACCGAGAATTGCCAGGGTTGGGTTATTCGTGTCCTTAAAGATCTGCAAGCTCGAAAGGTTGTTGATTAGGCGGCCGTGGATAAGTGTCAAGCAATGATGGAACCATTGTTCTGAGCCGTGAAAAGTCCGCAGCATAGGCCCCCCGACTTCGGAGACCGCTAAACGCCGCATCTAGCCAATAGAACATTTATATAGGTCCTCATATAGGTCAAGAGCTGGACCTAACTGAGACCTTTGGGGCAGGGGATGAGGCCGTTGGAGGAGAAAGGTCACGGAACCTTGATTGATTGATTGATTGATTATATTTAACGTCTGTACGGGGCGTTCAACACCGCTTCGCATGCCTCCTTAAGGGTTTAGGATATGGTAAGCTCTAGATTCAGGCCGCCGCCCTCTTCTTGTTGTTTCAGTGTGTTTGCCGGAACACACTCTTGGGTGGTGCTACATTATAACCTACCTTTGGGCTTTATGGGTTTTGATAGGCTGTTTCATCGGTAGATTGTCACGGGGTCTTGAGAAGCCTCAAAAGACTTAGAATGTTAGACCAAACCCCTTGGGTACAAATATATCTAGATTTTCCTGGGGAAGGATAATGAATAAGATAATTAATAACTACATAGATATGTGTTTCGCAAATGTAAATGAATTTAACCATTTGGCCTTTGTGTTCGAATTCTATAGGCCCCAATGCCGGAGCTATCCCTGTTAACTAGCCATACTCTAGCATCATCGGGGGGAAAGGAAATTCTTGTGAGGGAGGCGGGGATGGCAACACCCTCTCAATGGCTGGATAGTAATTAATATGATTTAACCTCGAATTACACCCTTAATTTATCTTCGACAAGCATCTAGGGTTAATAACAATAAGACAGAGGGGAATTAAATGTAAGTTTACAGAACACGTAGAAAAAGAGCTTTGGGGATATAAATGGTTGAGGACCTAACGGTAGCAAAATGGGAGGGTTACTATGTAAGTAGAGGGCCTTTTGCTGTTCATAATTTTAGCGCAAAGCTGACAGTTAATTGTTATAAATTGCACTGTCAACGACCTGAAGCTGAGCAAAAGCAACAACCGCACTAAGCCTAATTCAGGCGCACCTTTGAGCCTGTTTCAGCATAATAATATGTCAAGATGTTCATATGTCGCACTGATTGAATAGCAGGATTGTAGGAGGGGCAGAGAATGAATTGACATGCTGTCCACCGTAGTAGGCAACTACTTAGCACAGTCGGTCGTACCTCCTGTTATAATGCCAGTTAAATGGATAGGCTCTGGGTAGGCACTTTGTTATCTATATAGTTTAATTAATAAAATAAGTACTAGTATGTGATATTGGTCTAGGATGTGCACCGGAAACTTTGACATTGGTCTGTCAATACGTGTGTGGGCTAAAGTACTGGGGGCTATTTTAGTGGCTGGGGATGTAATCTATAGTCTATTGTCTATCCATTGGCTAGCAGCCATATCTTTCTATAATGTTATATGTTGCCTCTAATTGGCGCGGAACGCCATTTCCATCGCCATTTCTAGGGCGCCGTGGGTGTACCCAATTCTATCTATCCTTCCTATTCTGTGTATATCTCAGGAGCCCAGCCGATTCGAAAGAGGCGATACTCGCTCTCGTCCCCACGCCCGATTCCGTTGGGCCGAGCGAAATGTTCCTCGTCGAGTATCGTAAGAGGACAGCCCCATAAGTTTCGCAGCCCATCACGTCCGTTAAATGAGGCGCGTACCGTTTCACTGACGCCTTGAAATTTGCCCGTCGTCCGCACCGTCAACATCAGCCAGAAGACACCGTCTGGCTTTAACATGCGCGCAACACAGTCTCGTAGCCAGACCGCATGCTTATGATCGTAGACAACGTCGGTGGCAACTAATACGTCGGCTTGTTCATCCAGGGGCGGCGTAGAGAGATTTGGAGTCTCCCAGTCAAGAGGGGCCGACTGAATTAATGGTGGCACCGCATTCTGCCCCTCTCCCATTGGGGGGAAATTCCTCACGAGGTTCGCTTGGAGATTTGCGAGGACTGTTGGGTGGAAATCGGTTGCAACCAGTGTTGGCATTGACACGCCTAGGCGTGGCAGAACCTTACCCAGGGCGATGCCTACGAGCCCCGTACCTGCTCCCAGCTCGATGATGCGCGGCGAGAAACTGAGAGTCTTTCCCGTCAAATTTAGACGCGCGGGATTTGCACACATCAACTCGGTGAAGATAAAAGCGGCACCCCAACTTTGCAGCCCAACGTCGGTGTGGTCGGCATCATCTCTGCCAGCTAGACCATCCGTGAGCTGCACGGTGATAGTTTCGCAGCCTGGGCTGGCGTTATGCCCTTCGATCCCACAAGAATGCAAATTCAGGACGAACTGATATTCTCTTGTGATTTCGACGTCTTCAGCATCAGCTACCTCCTGAGAAAGGAATGAAGCTAGTACAGACGACGCCTTATCGATAGCATCTTGCCGCGATTCTTCACTCTCAAAACATACGAGCTCCTCGACAGAGGCCAAAAATCTTGTCAGCCAGCGCCCGGCGAAGGAACGCTCGTAAGGGTCGTCGCGGAGCTCACAACTGTCCTCGCCCTTTCTGTTGTCATCATCATTGTCAGATGCATATCCGGAATCTGCCACTCCCGGTGGATGCTTCGGGGCTAAGCTTGTCTGAAAAGCTAGCGTGGTTGGCAGAGGACAATAGAGAGCCGAAAGGCCACTTAACGCAGACAAAATGCGCGATTCAGATTGTTCGTGAAGCGAGCGTATAGCAGGTAAATTGCTTGACGGGGGCGGCGGGCGCCTCGCCGAGCCCATTGGAGTTGCCCACTGTTTTCGTAAACACTGAAGTTGAAATGGCGAAGGGTCCTATATTCAGAAAATTAGATCCTGAGGATTAAATTGGTTGGGATTAGCTTTCGATAACGGAGGGTCTGGTGGGTGGGGCACGTCGCTACTCCCGGACCAGTCGAAATGAAGTTATCGTGAACGTGGCTGATAAATTTTAGGCCCCGGATTTTCCGCTGTGGATTTATCCTGTTGGTGGCTCCAAACTGACTCATCCACCACCGCTATTCACTCTTATCTCTCGTGTCGATATCGGGTATCAGGCAAGAACGTAGGTTGCACCGACGACGCCCCCGTGATGCGATAAAAATAGATGTCGCGCGGAGTGGGGTTCAAGGGCATCTCATGGTCTTTCTTCCAACACTCCCTCAATGGCTCAGCCGTCGGTATTTGTAGTAGATCATGGAACTTAGACCCTTTCAAAATGCCGTTCAAACATGAGATCTAATCGCACGGTGAGCTTCTCGCCATGCTTCACCTCTTGCCCCGAATGCCACAGCATTCTCTGTTGAAAAACCAACGCCCTGCCAATCTTGGGTCTGATATCGAGAAAGGAGGCCTCTTTCTGGTGTTCTACTTTGGGGATATCATGTCGCTTGCCCACTTGACTTGCCCAAAATCGTGTCTCTCCGCCGCTTGGTTCCCCACCAGTGCCGGGGGACGTCTCGTTGAGATAGATTTGACATGTTAAGAAGCTCCTCTCGACTTTGCCCGGCCGGGCATACAGTGCATCACAATGCGGTCGGAAGTGATGTCCCGCTTGGTAGCGAAGGAAGCTGAGTCGCTCGTTGGCTTCTTTGATGCGCCAAACAGCTTTCTTGGCGCCCATGCTTGCTTTGAGACAGGAAGAGCCAGCGATATGTTCAGCTAGGCTGTCACCTTTTCGAAGAGCCTTCACTTCCTCTGGTAGATGAGTAATGATGCGATTATAGAGTGTTGAAGCCCATTCCGGGGAGAAGACGAGAATATTCTGACACTCTCGGAAGGCGTGTCCCTTGCTCAGACTTTGCCAATCGTCCCCAGCAGCACGCTGAATTTTGGCACATTCGTCGGGGGTGAACAGGTTATCAATGGTCAAGGCGAAGAATGAGCCGTAATCTTCAGCTAGGGGGGAGTTAGTGAAGTCAATGGGCGTAACAACCACGGCCAGCCCTTCAGGACTGGTAGAGCTAATTGGGGGCTCATGGCCCAGGGATGTAGCTGAATGCATTGTGGTCGCCTTGGGCTGTTGGTATTGCTGACACCTCAGGGTTGATTCGTGTTATTAAGCGAATGTTCATGGATCGTGTGAGCTCTTATTCTTGTCAATGACGTTGTGGGCTATGACTCCGGGCATGGAGATGGTGGGATGATGAGACAACGAGCTTCTGGAGGGGCGGAGGCATTGTGCACTCATGTAGGTCACATTAGG
This sequence comes from Rosellinia necatrix, assembly GCA_021209875.1. NCBI lineage: Eukaryota > Fungi > Ascomycota > Sordariomycetes > Xylariales > Xylariaceae > Rosellinia > Rosellinia necatrix. The sequence continues at coordinate 1,246,451 of JAGYVD010000010.1, forward strand.
CAGTGTCACTACGATGAAGCGATACAATTGTTTTGGCTTGTTTGGCTAGACCTAGGTATGCAGGCCCCCCTTTTATGACACATTGGAACCCGAGCTTATTTGTCTCGGTGCCTAAATAGCAGCGATTGGTCTATTACTGCCGTATTTATTGCTGTAACAATTGTCCTGGTCGGCCTGAAGTCGCAGGTGTGAAGTACCTGCTTAGGTAGGTAGGTAGGCAGGCAGGTGTTTAGCCGAGTAATGTTGTACCCCAATAAGCCTTCACCAGGCAATTACCTGGGTAATACCCTTGCGCACAGACCATACAAAAAAATGAAACACACAGTATTTCAGCTTATCTCTTATTTTGTATACTGTGTACTTATATATCTCAGCACACTGGCTCAATACTTATGTACCTTCTCACTTCCTCATTGCCCCACAGCAGAAATCCTTATTTGGCCAAAAATGCGAAGAGGTCTGAAATTCCACCTCGACTGCGACAAGGCGCCAACAAAGTCGACCATCAACAACCACATCCTGTCTGCCTACCTTACCTGCTCGACTCTGCCTGGAGCAAAGTCAGTCCTCTTGCTCGTTATAATTCGATTTCTAGGGAACTCCTCACACCTAGGACTCCCATTCTTCGTCAAGGATCGTTACAGCGGTCGGTATCCATTGTCTGTGACAAGTGACGAACGTAATCACGATAGGGACTCTAATAGATAGTATCTCATCTATTTTGCGAAAGCAAGGTTTGTTGCAACACAAGGCACGCTGCCGTCATCTTGCCCACCTCTTTTAAGCACGCCACTGCTACTGCAACCGCTGCAGTGCCTCCTACCATTGGCGCTCCAGCTGCTATCGCCTCTCGCACCTTCTTCACCTTCGTGCCTATTCTGGGTCGCTATTGCCTTCCATCTGCCTTAGCCCTTAGTTACCTCTACCTAGGTAGCCCGGTCATCGTCACCTCAAAAGTGCCCCTCCCCCTCATTCTTCCAACCGAGTTTCTCGCTTCTCGCTTCTCTACCCCCCCCTTCTCCATTCCCCTTCGTCTTTCCCGCTCCGATTGAGAACGGGGTACTGGTTTTCCTTCGACCTGTCGGCCAACTCGAAATTAATTTTTGCAGCTCATCTGCTTGTCGTCTCGGCCTGCCCAACAGTCGACAACCACTTCTGTTAGTCTTTCAAGATGGCTGAACAAGTCGACCTCACCACGATCCCTATCTCGCCCAATGGCGACAAGACCGACGGCGCTTCCAGCGACACCGACGGCAAACTCGTCACCGTATTTCACGACAAGGACAACTTCAACGTCAAACACCCCCTTCAGAACAAATGGACGCTCTGGTTTACCAAGCCAGCAAGCGGCAAGGTGAGTTGGCTGCGTATATTTCATCATCCTGAACTTGGTGCATTTATATAGGCCTCCGTTGACTAACTTCTATGCCCTGAACCTGTCTAGGGCGACAATTGGAATGATCTGCTGAAGGAGGTTATCGTCTTTGACTCGGTCGAAGAGTTCTGGGGAATCTACGTAAGAATTCCTTCGCTCCTGTGTCCCAACATTCAGACCAGCATCGTTATAGCTGTCAATATACCTATCTACCAACCACCTAAGCTAACTTCCTTTTAATAGAACAATATTGCCCCCGTCTCCGACCTAGCTATGAAATCCGACTATCACCTCTTTAAGGAGGGCGTCAGGCCTGAGTGGGAGGACCCCCAGAATAAGCACGGTGGGAAGTGGTCCTACCAATTCAAGGACAAGCGAAGCATCGACATCAACGAGCTATGGCTACAGACGATGATGGCCGCTATTGGCGAGACATTAGAGGATGACCAGGATGATGAGGTCATGGGTGTTGTTGTCAATGTTCGCAAGGCTTTCTTCCGTATTGGTGTTTGGACCCGTACCATCGGCAAGAGTATCCCTGGCCGCGGTGATGGTGATGTATCCGGCGGCAAGGGCCGGACACCCGAAAAGGGTCAAAGAATCCTCCAAGCTATCGGCAAGCGGTTCAAAGAGATCCTCCAGCTCCCTCCCAACGAACACGTCGAGTTCTCAGGCCACACTGACTCTGCTCACTCCGGCAGCACCCGTGCTCGCGCTAAATTTGTCGTGTAAACTTACTCCATATGTATCCCCGCAGACCGTTGGGGACAACAATTGGCATGGCTTGCTGGGTTTTCGCCGATGCATCACAAAAAAGGATTTTGGGGGCTACTCACTTTTTATGTTGAGAGATGAAGGAGGCTGGCATATATACCCGGAATATATGTTCAGCGCTGGCTCTACCTTCTCCCCCCCTATATTATGGTCATAAAACGGAATATGATAGCTGGCCATGCCCCGCGCTACCATCACCGAATGGATGGAGACCGGTCCGCCGAATTCGGCAAAGCGGTGCAGGTCATGGTATGAAAGAGAAATGGAGAAAAAAAAAGGGAAAAAGATATTTTTATAAATGATCAAGCCTGGCACCAGTGGTGAACTGAGGTATTGGCAAGGGTTGCTTATGAGGAGAAAATATGACGATGGATCCATCTTTAAACTTGCCCTCGCGTGTCCGAGTCTACACATCGCCGATAGTGTTCTTGTTAGGTCCCTCAGTATTCCTTTGTTATTACGGCCTGTTCCGTCAATAGCAGATTACTAACTACAATACGAGGCAACCCACCAATGGAGTTGATATGAATTTGTTCACCTGTTGCAGCTTTTATATCGATCTTTTGCGAACATGTATCCTCTGCTTTCAGTTTGACTGATCCGGATCTTCAATCATGCCAGTCTTACGCATTCATACGACGATGACATAGTACCTGCGAAGTGTTGATGTATGATAATAGGTGCTAGTAGTGTACAACAAAAATTGCCCTATGAGACGGATGCCTCGGAATCATTGGCCTGCTAAGCGTCGGATCTTTGTTTTTTTTTTAGCATGCCCATACACCCAATCTAGAGGGATAGGGGATCGACCGATTTGATATTGGGCAGGTGTGGATTGATGTGTTGCATGCACACTAAGATGAGAATATAAATATAAGTTCTCTTGTATTCTTGTTTGAATTATACTAAGGGGATTTAATATCAACGCAAGGCACCTTACCGACACCCTATAGTGCGTTTATGCTAGTCCCGTTTTTCGATGCAATCTCATCTCCAAAAGCTGATGCTTCCCCGTATCGTTCGTGGTGACGTTACCCCGATAAGAATAATCATGCAGAGGACCTCAGCAAGAGGGGCACCCGAGAAGTACGCTCGAACTTTGTTGGGGGAGTATCCGTGACGTCTTGTCCGGTCGTTCGTAAAAACCGCATTGTCCCCGTCTCTATTTCCGACAACTCACATCTCGTCCCCGCTAAAGTCATCGAGGAAGACCTGTCGGAGGAGATTTTTTTTATTGATTTTGCCCATTGCATTCCTTGGAATATGGTCCACAACTCGCAAAACCTGAGGGATTTTGTAGTTCGCTAGCCGGCCCTTCAGAGCCCGACGCATGTCCATTGATTTCCAGCCTTCAGAACAGATGGTGCGATCGAGGATTACGACTGCGCCGACTTTTTGTCCCCACTTACCCGATGGCACAGCCAAAACGGCCGTCTCGAGCACCTCTGGCAATGACAAAAGTTCGCGCTCTACTTCTAGCGCAGAAACCTTTTCGCCGCCGGATTTGATGATGTCTGCGCTTTGGCGTCCTAGAATGAAGTACATAGGGCCACGAGCCCATGCTCCGCTTGTCCCGCTGCCGGCTGGCGTGGGCACGTCTCGACGCACCGCAACATCTCCTGTCTTGAACCATGGACCCTTGCCGTCATCGGCGGGCAGGAACTCTTTGGCCGTGGCCGTGGGATTACCCCAGTATTCGCGAAACACGTTGGCGCCCCGCAGCTGTATCTCCCCTGATCGATCGACCGCGTCCGGGGGAATGATCTCGTTCGTGTCAGTATCAAAAAGGCGCACGTCGACGCCGGGTAGTGGCCAACCGACACTGCCATCCACGCGGTCTGCGAATTCCAGACCACACGATAGTGCCATGCCGACCTCGGTCATGCCATAACGTTCTAACAGAACATTACCTCGGCTAAGCTCTTTCCAGGCTCGTTTCACTGGTGTTGGCAGGGCGGCAGAGCCTGAAATGGCAACACGCATATGCTCGGGGCTTGCAGCGACGCGGCTGGCCTCGGCAATTCCAGGAGGCAACGTCTTATGCGTAGATAGAAGCCGCGTGTAGACTGTTGGCACGACGGTGAAAAAGGTTATTTGCTCATTGCACATACTGGAGAATTTGTTATCCGACGCTGCACAGCTTGTGCTCCCATTTATATCCGTCGCACCGCTGGGGGGTGGGATCGAGCGAGTGATTTGTGGGCGGACAACTTCATTCAGGTCGGCAGTTAGCTGGCCGATTCTAGCGGTTTCCTGGGGCGATAAACCTCCAGTCATTTCAGCGGAACTATTGGACCCGGATGCCAGACGAACGATGCCATACAGCTCGGCGGCGATCTGGCTGATCCTGGCTGTGTCGGAGGGTGATAGTGTTGTGTCTATGCTCACGGGTGTAGTAGCGCCCGTGCTGCATGCTTCCGAAACCGTGCGACTTAATGTACTAGGTAAGGACACGTATGGAACTCCTTTCCCAAGAGAGTTTATGATGCTATTTGGGGCAACATCCGGCTTCAGAGGGTGGAGAAAAGGATTGGCAAACCTTCGCCAAACGGTATCCGCATTGAATGGGAACAGAAACTCAATGGAGCTTCCAGCGAAGAGGGGGGTAATTATAGCATTTACCGTGCCGTGGATGTGGTGTAAAGGTAAAATATGCAGCAGTCTATCTCGTGGCGTGTATTTCCATGCCTCAATCAAGGCACGGCTCTGCGCTGTGAGGGCAGTTTCCGGTATCAGAACACCTTTCGGTCGTGCCGTCGTGCCCGAGGTATACAACATCATGCCCGCTCCCTCTGTGTCAGTATCATCGCTAATCGAAACTGTATCGAAGGCACGGTTATTCTGACCGAGTCCAAGGTGCTTGGGTAATTCTACCGCTTGCAGGGAAGGCTCGAAGTTAGGGTCCGTATTTGGCGAGGGCTCAGGCCAAGGAGCTTTCAGTACCTCTTTCGTTTTCGCAGCAAATTTAGCCGAATGGAGCAGCAGGGACGCCTGAGACTGTGTGAGAATATACTGGAGCTCGGGAGCCGGAAATGGAGGTGAAAGGGGTAGCGCAATTGCGCGCGCGGCGAGGATGGCGAGGAATGTCACTATTTTGTATGAGCAAACCGACAAATTGTCTCCACACAGAGGGATATTCTGCGTTGAACAAGTTCCATACCGACATAGTCGTAGCTATTTTCTACGAGGAACGCAATGCGCTCCCCGCGGAGGTCCGTCTTGCCCGCGGCCGCATATATTTGGTCGCGTGCCCGACAGACGTCCGGGAGCAGCTCGCCATACTTGAATGACCGGCCGGAGATACAATGTGCAACGACGGTGGAGTTAGGATCATGCTGTGATATGGCATCAAAGATGGGGAATTTGGGTAGGGCGAGCGTGGAAGCCATTCTGAAGGAACTGAACGGCGCCGTAGATGCGGTCGCAGGGGAGAGGTGCCGAGGGCATGTGGTGGTGCTTAACCTTGACCGCGGTCTAGCGGTAGAATAAGTAGCGAATGCACGGCCGGATGCGGGCCTATGGCTACGACAGGCAGTACGAAAATAGCACGGGGTTGTGGCGACGGACAATGGGTGGAGCAGCGAGTGCTGGGACTGGCAGATCGTGGTGGTCGAAGCAGTGAGCGGCGAAGCGTTCGAGGTACGGACGATCAGACGCAGTCTTCCCCCACTAAACAGCCACATTCCGGGGTGGGCTACACAGGATCGGTGGTTGTCCTCCAGGGGGTTGGAATTTCGACAGCAAGACACGGGCAGGATAAGGAATTGGAGCCCCGCGGCAAGTGTAGCTTCTCTTAGTCTTCGTCTACGATAGGGTACGGATAGCGGCTTATCGTCGTCAAGGAGGTAGGGCCTACTAATAGGGCGCTTATAGGTTATAGGGGAGACAAGAGCCTCGAGATATCGAAATTATGGCTGTAACAAGGAAGTGATACGCCAAGTATACAGCCAAGTATACAGCCAAGAACACGGCCAAGAACACGGCCAAGTACCTACTGAGACGTCAGGCGAGGGGTGATGTGTACCTATTCATGCCGCCAAGAGTGTTTAGCCTGGCGTGGATTGACCAAACACCGACGGGCTGGCGAATGGGAGAGAAGCAGCAGAAATTACACACCTGGTCGCATTCGTCGGATCCGTTAGAATGGAGCCCACGGGAGATTCCCGTTGCGTGGATGGTTGGGTCGATCTTGGGGGAACTTGAAACTGATGTGTATGGTCTGTGCAAGGAGAATAGTTGGGTTACAGTAGGCACGTTGTGTCGTCTAACCTGCCGTATCTATGAAATAAAAGGGCATCACATTGCAGTACCCGACCGATGGTTCTTTCCGGATGCCGGCTGGGAACGTGGCTGCTGCACAGGGAATAAATAAGTACTATGTATGCAGCGTAGTGTAGGATCCTGTTAGAAACTAGGTAGCTATTTTTAGTAAAAAGGCCTAAATGAATAAGAGAGTCATCATAACTATGGGAGTTGATTTCAAAAGATTTACACTTTTACGATTGACTTACGTAGTATATAGTTATATTAAAAAAGTGTAGGGAACATTAGCCCACCGAAACAAAAAGCATAATACCATAATTTCCAACAGTTCACTCTTCATTACTACGCTTTTCATATAGCATAGTTGCGATTTAATCCGAATACCATTAATATTTTGGTATTAGTTTTAGCCCTGGCTAGTCCTGAAATAGCAGTACTAATTTGCAACCCCGATATTATAGATAAGCCGAATATATTTCACCTGGTCACCCGCTCTGCTAATCAAAGCCCGGCAAACAGGTCCAACCTTTGCCCCTCAACCTTGGCGCTCCGTATGTGTACCTAGCCGCCTAATTCAGGTAGGCCTGTACCTAATCCATAGGGCTCACCGTTTGGATCTGATATCTCAACAATCCTTAGTCAGCAAACCACTATCACCACCACGCCACGCCAACCTTAAGTCGAGTCATTCTGATTGAGGCCACTGCCTAGGTACCTCGGGCTACCTCAGTGATACCACCCTGGATAACCCCGCTTTCGGCCTTTCCACTACAACCCCTATCTCTACGGCCGTAAGAGGTGCCCAAGGTAGAGGGCCAAATCCGATCGGAGTACTATTCCTGGACAATCTCGTCCGGATCTTGAAGCAACGGGGCCACGGGGGGCTGTATTGATTGATGTTGCCCCGAACCGCGGCCGCAGCTGTAGCGCCGGCAGTGCTGTTCCGGACACCGTTGTCTGCGCCATTTTCCCCGCGACGTCTCCTGTCTGCGATATCGACGACCATGGCTTCCGAGACTCCCATGGAAGACGCTATACGGAATAAGGTAGGGTTTCATTTCTTGCGTGCCTTATACTATGCAAGACGTGGTCAATCTAGGGCGTGGACTTGTCGATTGCAAGAATCGAATATGGAATCCCTGGATTATATAAACGGAACCACGGGCTCGAGAACTAACCCTCGTGATGGCGGGTAGGTTACGGAGGCTCTCAACCCATCGCGCCTAGAAATTTACAACGACTCGCATAAACGTATGTCTATAAATCATTCACAATGACCATCTCTCTCTCTCTCTCTCTCTCTCTCTGCCCCATGTCAGTGCCACCAACTTCAACAGACTATTCCGTATCCCCTCCCCTCCTCCTCCTTCTACTCCCCATTCTACGTCCCCTCCTAAGCATAGCGCTAATACCATCTTCAGATGCACACCACAAGCCTATGCAGGGCAGCGTGTCAAGGGAGACGCACTTCCGCGTCGTGATCACATCAGACGTCTTCCGGGCTAAGATGCAGCCCGCGCGCCACCGCCTCGTGTACGGCCTCCTGCGCGATGAGATGGCCGCCGAAGGCGGCATCCACGCCCTGCAACTGCGGACCATGACCCCTGAGGAGGAAGAGCGGCAGAAAGCCAAAGACGACGCTAAGGATACGTGACAGGTACGCCAGGGCTAAATGAGGGAACTGGACGGACATGTTACTCCAGGGCGCCGTTTTGTAAGGCATGATGTTGTACATAGTAATAGGTATGTGTTGGGAAGTATTGGGTTTCCTAAATGGTGGGGTGTGGCATTGGAGGCTCACTTCGTCATTAGTTTCCGATTGCTGATACTTGACCCACGCATCACCCAGATCCTTCTCTTCTTCAAGTACCATGAGAAACCTCGGGGCCCTTAGTTAGGCCTGAGTCGGGGTTCAAAAACGTCAGGAGGGAAAGAAGTGTAGCTTGTTTGAATATAATTGATTGACATTTGTCTACGCACTTTTATCAGGCCATATTCCGGGTATCAATCCTGTTAACGACAACAACCAGCCAATATCCCATGAAGATTAATACCTATAAACTCCATTTTCTGTACAAGTTTGGCCTCCCTGCGGCTCGACGACCAACCCCACGCATTGTATCAGTGTCCTTGTCCTGATGTGGGGGTATTGCGGATTGGAGCCGAGCTGGCGATGCTATCCCTTTCTGCCATTCGCCTTTTAATGTGCTTTGCGAGCCGGCGTCGGCGTCTCTCGTCCGGGTCATCGACAGATTTTGTAGGCTTTGCTTTGCTGATGAATTTTGGAGCGGGGGGGTTTCGGGCGGAACTATTAGACACCTCCGGAACGCTGCTAGCTATGTCGTTAGGGTCAGTTCGTGTCCAGGTGGGGATACCTGATGCGGTGCTTAGGGAGGTTCGCTTGGTCCCTTCGGAACGTAGCTCGCTGGCAGCTGTTCTTTTCTTGTGCATAGTTGATTCGGATACAGATCGTGTTGGGATTTCGCGTTGTGCAAAGCGGGTTTCCAAGCCACCGTGGGAACTATAGGACTGTGCACGCTGATCGAATATGAGGGGTGGTAGTTCTGGAATGGGGATCGCTGGTGATTTAGACACACCGGCTACTCTCTTCGCTGAATTTTGGGGGGCTTGTATAACCCCTGATTTTCGTCGTTCTGGGGGAAGATGCGAGGGACTTTGATCCCTCCGAACATTTAGCTCTGCATGGTTATAAGATCGTAGATTTTCACTTGTTCTTTGGCTAGAAAAGATGCCCAAAGACAACTGCGCAAGGACCAGCTCATTTGGATAGAAATTAAGCACCGACTCTAGGTTTTGGCGTGTTACGACCCGGGACGTGTATAAGGGGTCGTCGTCAATCTCATTGTACCATTCAATCGCTCTTAGTGCTTTTCGGGGGGGATGTGCTTCGTCACAATTCTTAACATATGGTAGGTAGCCTTCGACCCAAGCCCTGATGAAATCATCGTATAGAGATGTTCGAATGCGGCGATATTGTAGTTGAATATATATACAAGCCGCCATAAAGTCCTGTAGGGTACCGTTGTAGCTCGGATAAGTAACCGTATAATGAACAAACGGGGCTTCCCAGCTCCTCGATGATGTATCTGACGGGATAAGATCATGGGAGGCGGGGATGGGTGGTGGGAGAGAGTGCATCATATGGGATAGTGAAGTTGAGTGCTGTGCGGGTGACCATGGCCTTGACAACGTAGAGAGATGATGATTTCCAAGAGTAAAATCGGCGTTATGCACCTGCATTTGGCCGGATATTGCATTTCCGGCCCCTGTCTGACCTGGTCTCTCGATACTTTCGTCATCTCTCGTAGACGGTATGATCGATGATGATGTATTGCCCGTGGGCACAGAGCTCTCTGCGCTAAAGTTCTCATCGGAAACTGGTACAGCTTTTGTATAGCCAACATTCGTCTGTAGGTGAGATGAGGAAGCAACTTGCTTCGGTGCACGATACAGCTCGGGCACGCGATTATATCTATGCTTCTTAGGCTCACGTATTGTTTGCAGACTTGATTTTGTCAAGACTTTTGTAGAAGCGCCTTGCGTTGGCTGTTCAAGTGTGCATGGCACAACCTGAGCTGAGGGAGGAGTTGCCATCACTGGTAAAGCTGATTTGTTGACAGGTTCGGGATTATAGCCAAGAGCAGCTGGCACTTCGACCTCCAGCTCATCTTCGGATCCCTGGCTGCTCCGTGCGAATTCAGGTAGTTTGGAGCGGTTTGGAGGCGAGGTCGCCAAAGTAGGCCGTGGTGGTGATTCCTCGGGAAGTTGCGACATAAACGATTGACTTGATTCTTCACTTTCAGCCGCCTGAGATTTAGGCTGGGGCTCGGGGCTCGGTGACCACGGTATTGGCTCCTCGGGGTCGTCGGCATCATTTCTCTCTCCCTCTCCATCATCCTGTCCCATGTGAGGAGATATTGATGACTGGCTCCCAGATGGGCCAGGGGGGTTTGTATCAGCCTCGGCATGACTGCTTAGCCCAGGAGCCTTGGGCGGCCCTGGTTCGTGCCTCCGACGGGTGTGCAGGGCCTTTAACTGATCCAAGACATGAGGCGGTACATTGACAAATCCCTTAGGGCGCCGACTGAGAAAGCTTGCCCATGACTCGGATCGGCTTAATAGCTCCTTTTGAGCACTGGGGATTTTGACTAGAGCTCGTCGGATTTTGCTGCCACCAAGAATCTCAGTCGGGGAGAAGTCCCGTGTAGATGTAGTAATGCCGAATGCTGACTCAAAATTGCTCGTCATGTTCAGTGCTCGAAGGAAGAAGGCCTGTGTTTACTTGGGTTTATGTATCACTCTGGTAATTGAGACGCCGCGCACCATGTCCTGGACGTGACAGCCAAAACCTTGACATGCTCGGCCTATGCGCCGTCGAATCTGGTTGTTTTGTCTGATCGGGATGTTACATAATCGAGAGAGGGTCGAGTAGGATGTTTGGTAGGTACGAGGTAGTTATGTACTTAGGTAGCTTTAACTGGTTGCATCATAGCAGAAGACGTGACGCGGTTAACCTCGCCAAAAAGGACCGTCGCGGGGCAGAAAGATGCGAAGTCACGTGCCTTTCTGGCTTTGTTATTGCGCTAAGTCTGGCAGGCTAGGGGTCTTGCATGCACCCTACCCTAGGTAGGTACGAAGTACACTCTGTATGTAGTGTACACAGGAATGGTCAATCTAGTGTATACATACACCGTGTTAGCCCCACTTAATAAAGCACAGTAGGCAGGCAGTTACAGACGATAGTTGCCTGTCTATTTGCTCAATAAAGCGCCAACATCATGTCATGGTACTTCACGGCAATAAATATGGTAGTTACTAGGTACCCAGTTACCTTTTGATTGCCATCCCCACGCTGCAGATGATGCCAAGGATGGCACTAGCAGTGTACATCCCGACCTATCGCCTCCTTATCATCAAGCCCATGTACCCCACATATGCGTCACCAATGCTTCTCTAAGAGAGCCGCCATCTTGGAATCTACCTATTAGACTACACCACCTAACCTTACCTCATTCACCCCTCTCAGCCCCTTCTGGTTCTCTGACCTATTCCCGGGGGAGAGGAGTCCTTGACGACTCCAACGCCCTTAGTTGTCACCGCTATGTTTGTTCGCACGCCGCAGCAGGCTCCCCCTGGCTATTAGGTAGATGGTGGTTGCCTGGTTTGTTGCTCCGCTGCTTTGTTCTCTCTGTTTACTCTCTGTCTTCCCAGCTCTGTCAACGCCTCCGTGACCGCCCCGCGCAAGATTAGAACACCACCCCCACCCCTCTCGATTTGCCGAAGCCGCAGGGACGGCTCGATGTATACTATCCATCACTCGCCCTTCTACAGCGAAATTAATATCAATTATGGCCCCGCCGTGCTTATGAAACTAAAGCATCCCCGCCTAGTGTCGCACCTTTCCGTTCCGGCGTCCATCTTACGCCCTCGAGTTCACCCGTGAAGCGCACGTAGCGCCAACCATGTCGACAAAGAAATCCATCCTCTCGCCTATGTCTCCCCCCGAGCCTTGCCTCTACCGGTGAGAGGTCTCGTCGCCCTTCGACAGCATCTTCCATCGTCGCAGTGCCGCAGGTCGATAAAGAACAGCTCGCTCAAGCACTTGACAAGATCCACACCTCGTCCAAGGAAGAGGGCGTGCTTACTACCTTCAACGACCTCGCCCCGCCCCCTGAAGCTGTCGATGCTGTCGAGAATAAAGGTTTTGCTGGGGATTTAGTCCAGAACGGCCTCAGCGGGTTATACTCCCGATTTAAGGAGGCTGTCGGGGTTAGCGGGAAGGAGAAGGAGAAACATGCGCCAGCAGCAGCGGTAGATCCCCCGACCCCAGCCCCTGCGGATTCTACTTCCAGGAAGAACCCAGGCACCGCGCCAGGGCCGCCCAAGAATGGGCCGCCTCCGTTGCCACGGCAAGATGCCGGGGTCACAGATACAACCTTCAATTCATTAGCCTCGGAGCAGCCTGAGTTCACTGCCGCTACTTCATCAGGAGCTTCAATGGCTGAAGACCAAACACAACAATACCAACACCCTAAAGCATCTTCCCACGCAAATATCGCCAGCGAAACATCCTCGAAGTCTGCCTCGTCGAGCCGCCAGAGTATTCCCCATATCATTAAGTCCACGTCGGCTGTCGCAACAGCAAACGTGAGTAACGTCAGTGTATTTCGGGATGTGTCGCGGCCTTCGTCACCTCGGATCGGAGATGGTTCTACTCGAAGCAGCCGTAGGATAAGTGTCACTAAGGGAAATGACGGACAATCTGTCACATCCTCCACCCTCAGTGAGCCCATAGATTCGCCACAGGTGGATAAGACCTCAGCTTTAAACCGCTCTCGGCGCGACGATACGTATAGCATGGATGGCAGCTTGGATTCACCGATTAGCCCTATCAAAAGCCCAAACACGGCTGCATCGAAAGTCTCCCTTTCACAGACTGGATCAACTGAGTCAACTTTGAGCACGCAAACAAGACCAACGGCTCGGCCTACGACACGACGGCCAACAGTGATCAACCGCATTAATCGTTCCCAGGTCTCCGAAAGCCACTCAAGATCTTCATCTTTGTCGCGAGGCACAGCGGAAGCCAGTCCAGTGAACACCTCCGCTCATAACAGCGTTCACCATGAGTCGTTTAGCCAAGCAAACCGACATCAGCGGATGCCGTCAGGAGATTACAGGATCCCAGGTACAACAGTCGATGAAGGCGCACCGGGAGCGGTGAGCGCGAAACTTGAGTCAATGCGTAAACTAGTGATGAGTAAACAGTTTTGGATGGCGGATGAAACCTGTAAAGAATGCTTCCTTTGTGGATCCCCATTTTCGGCTTTTCGCCGCAAGCATCATTGTAGGACTTGCGGCTGTATTTTCGATAGCAGATGCACATCTATCATATCGGGCCAACCGTTCGGTGTGCAGGGAACCTTACGCGTCTGCAAAACTTGTTTGCGTATTATTCGACAGAGGCAGGATGGGAACATGTCGGACGAGTCCGCTGACGACACAAATCTACCGGCGCTCTTTCGACCAAATCAACCGAAGATTGCGCTCCCCTCGACCCCAGCGAAGCATGGTCGTGATGAGGCGAGCTCAGAACGGGCGGACGACATCACTGATGACAGTAGATCGATGACGACGCCCATGATGGCTATTCCTGGAACAAAGAGGCTTGGCGAGTCATCTAACCGTAACTCCGCGGTTTTAGAATTTGATACCCCACAACTTAGTCGACCGAGCTCTTCAAGGTCCCTGCGATCGATTAATTCTGGGCGGCCACAATCTTCTGGTCATAGGCGGCAACTTTCAAAGCACAACCTATGGAACCGCTCCAAACCCTCAAGTGGCGAAAGAGCCCCTTTCCGAAAATCAGTCAATGAAGAGGCGACACTAAGACCTGGCCTTCCAGCTTTTCACGACGACAATGTTATCGACCCTGATCTAGCTCAGTACATGTCAGATGAGTCAAGCGAGGATGAGCAGATGAGTATTATGGGAACGATAGCCGGGAGCGACCATCATTCGGCGAGTATTGACAATGACAAGTCCAACTTCGGCTCGTATTTGGGAGCAAGTCGGAGAGCTCGCAATAAATCACAAGTTGAGAAAAGTGTCAGTGGTTTCAGTTATACCAGCCGTGGTATGGATGAGTCTTACCCTCGGTCCTCGAGACGGCGAAACTTGAGTACCACAAGTGGGCATCAGATCCATCTGATGCGTTCCCCACGGCCGAGAACCACAACCATCAAAGGGCCATCTGGGTCGAATGAGACCCTCCCTTACTATGATTCTCCTAGTACTTCTGCAGCTCGTTTGACCCGAAGCTCTTCTATGAAAGGGGAGAAAGAGCCTCGCCTAGAACTCAACCCTGCGAGCATGATGCATGTTCGCAAGCTCCTACGTCAACTCTTAGTGGATGCCGAGATTCGGAATGTGGCTGCCTGGGAGAAAGCCTTGATTCCTATTCTTCTCAAATGCACCTCTACCGTAGACCCTGACGTTGACCGAGGGGATGATATTGACATCCGTCATTACGTGAAGCTAAAAAAGATTCCTGGTGGCCGGCCGAGCGATACCACATATGTCCCAGGCGTCGTTTTTACCAAAAAACTCGCGCTAAAGACCATGACCCGACGGATTGCCAACCCACGGGTTGTTATAATATCGTTCCCGATCGAATACCAACGACACCAACATCAATTTATGAGCCTAGAACCAGTCATCGCACAAGAAAGAGAGTTTCTTGAACGACTTGTGAATAGGATCATCGCGCTCCGTCCTCAATTGGTGCTCACAGAAAAGAGTGTATCCGGAATTGCATTACAACTTCTATCCGACGCGAACATAGCAGTCGCCTATAACGTTAAACCGTCAGCCCTTTCGGCTGTTTCAAGATGCCTAGAAACAGAGATCATTTCATCAGTTGACATGCTCTCACTTTCTCCAAACCAATCCCAGACGGGAAAGAGCACCGGGTTTGAAGTCAAGACGTTTGTTAATGAGGAGATTCCGGGAGGCAAGAAGACATATATATTCCTCTCTAGTCATCAAGAGGAGCTCGGGTGCACAATTGCACTTCGAGGTGCGTCAACGCCCATACTCGCGCGGTTGAAGTATATTACTGAGTTTATGGTTTATGTTGTCTACAATTTGAAGCTTGAATCATGCCTCATGCGCGATTCACTCATCCAGCTTCCCACCACAGAGGATCTGAGCAGAGGCTCCACTCAACAATCCTCAGATGAAAATGGTTCGTTAAACGCGACATGTATAGCGGAAATTCCCCAGTGTCATCTCGGGCCATCCTCTCCAGTCACCCTCGAAGATACCGTGGCAACCCAGGCTAGCGATGCAACGGCATCTAGTGTTATGGAAGCCAATAGCGGTGAAGGGTCAGAAGAAAAGCCTCACCCACCAAGCCATTCAGAGCCGAAGCTCATATCTCTTCACGCATCTCATACGCGATTCTCTGAGGACCATCTTGATCTCGACGATGTCCCAATTCCCACTTTCTACAGTGATATGGTTGCAAAGTACGAGACAAAAGTTCTCTCCGCTTCGCCTTTTGTTAAATTCCCCCAACCCTATCTGTTAATGAATGCACGGGAGCAGGAACGCAGATTGGTGCACCTTAAACGGTTGCGCGACCAAGACATTATCGAAGAACGTGGTGATGAAGAAAGGCCGAAGCTTCAAAAGTTCCAATTGATTAAGCCAGAGATGGTACATCAAACTGGCCAGAAGGGCCCTCGACAAATCATGGAAGTACTACATGCCGTTCATGATGCTGAGTATGATAAGGCGCTTTACAATTACAAGACGCAAACGAGATCGTGGGAGAATTACATTCAGGGCAACCTAGATCTTTTCAACCCATATGCCCATCAAAACATTGTGGTACTATACTCGGTAATCTGTACCGAAAACAAAATTCCATGCGAGGAGCCGCAGATGATGGCTCTAGGATTTTATAATGAGCACACGGACCCTAACAACACCATGCACCCTGATTTCACATTGGGACAGTATATTGAGGACGTCTGTTACGGTGCCGATACGACATGTACTTCGAGTAGCTGTGGTCGCAAAATGTACGAACATCATCGAACGTACGTCCATGGAGAGGCACGCATCACCGTCTTTATCGACCTTCAGACGAACGGCAAATCTCGAGGAGACAACCTGACGATGTGGAGCTATTGCAAGATCTGCAAACGAGAAACGCGTGAGATCGAGATGTCTAGATCAACCTGGAAATACTCGTTTGGTAAATACCTGGAGCTTTCGTTCTGGAGCCGGGGAACTCATCTAGTCAGGGATGAGAGTTTAGGGGGTTGGAATTGTCCTCACGACCATCATCGAGATCATATCCGTTACTTTGGACTAGAAGACAAAATTATCCGAGTCCATTATGATCCTATCGATCTCCTCGAGATTATCGTCCCCCGAGCGAGGATCACTTGGAAGGTCGAACACGACCTCAATATGAAGAACGAGATCTTTACTCATTGTCAAGATAGATGGTCGCGATTTACTACTTCCGTAAAAGCAAGACTCAAGGCCATAAGATTGGATAACATTGTCCCGGAGAAGGCCGAGCCCTGCAAAGCAGAAATCGAGCGACTCACAAAGAAAATCCAAGATGAGCACGCCTCCCTTATCCGAAAGCTGCAGGAAAAGTATATGAATTCGAGATACTATGAAGTCATCCCTTTCAATATCGTTCTCCGGGAGATGTTAGTAAAGGTCACTGAGTGGGATGCCGCCTTCGCTAAGTTCGAAGCTGATTTTCTACCTTCAGACAAGGATATCAGAAGGCTCACCTTGATACAGTTGCGTAAAATGTTCTCGGATGAATCAAAGGAGACATTATCCGGCATGGATACCATTCCCGACGGCATAGAACTCACGGAGAAGAGTAATCAACAATCTGCTATAGACGACAATACGAAAGAGGAAACTCACCTTTCAGAAGTCAGCCCTAACAATTCTCAGCCAGAAGCAGCTGACGAAAAAACAGTGGAAGCCATGACTCCTCGAGAAATGGCCTTTGTATCTACACCAGATGCCACATTAGAGCGGATAGAACCGTTGGATTTAGCCACCCCTAAATCTCCAGTACAGGTGGCCATTTCACTAGACAACATGCGAGAAGCTATCACACCTACCCCAACACCCTTTGCCACCAACGACATCCCAGAAACGCCGAGTACCTCTGGGCCCGCCCCTTCAAGCCCAACTACTAAACCACCGCATATATCGGTTGCGGAGCAGATTGAGCAATTACGCTACAAACAACAAACAGCTCTGGCCGCCAACGCAAATCGTTCAGCTAAGAATGGCTCACAATTAGGTACCACTACCAACCCACAAAAGGTAGTACCGGACCACGGCTCTTCCCGTAGGATGGGTTTGAACGTGTCACCGCCTATGATCCGTGCCATTTCACAGCCGGCAGCTGCTTTGCCTACACTACCTCGCGTTAACTCCGCGATAGGCAAAAGAGCATTTGGGATATCCAAGGAAAAAGATAAGGTCAACCTGTCGGATGCTCTAATCGGAAAGGAACCTCGCAAGCCACTCCCGACCAATGAGCCAGTTAAAAGCGAAAAGAAGCTCTTTAACCTTAGACAACACCGCAAGGGTAACCCATCTTCTATTCCGCGGTTCGTAGGGAAGAGGGATTCCAGAGTCTCTACCATACGCAAGCATTTTGAACAGCTTAGCCGTGAATTTGAAAAGGAACGCGAAAAGGACAGAAAGAAGCGAGCAGCAAATATGTCTCATTCTCGACCTTTCCTTCAGCACTCAAAGACCAGGGCCACTGTTGAAGTTTACCAGGATGTAGCAGACGCGGTGAAGGAGCCTCCCCCCGTTGAAGACGATCAGACGGCAGGGAAAGACTACGCCGAACCAAGGACACCCGTGACTGCAGTGCCAACATCGCCCACAACGAACACTGAGACAGCACAGGAACCGACGACGGCCACCAGAACGTCGTTTGAAGAGCCCCAGCCTAGCCAAGAAACTACCGAAATCGAGGCGGATGACGCGACTCAGAATAACAGCCTTGGTTCCGCGGACGATGAACAGGGGGATAGTGATACTGAGAACTCCATTATCGATGGTAGCACTCTCGAAGAGATCGCCGACTCTCTAGACTCGAGCACTGAGATTCCGCTAGAGCTCCCTAAACATGATAGGCTAAATTTCATGAAGGCGTTATCCAACTTCTGGAACGAGCGGTCGGCAAGCCAGTGGCCTGCGCTGGATTACCCCCTCAATGCCTCAGATCATATTTTTATCGATTCCGATATCATTGTCCGTGAATACGAGCCAAGTTCTGTCATTGCTTTTGCTCTCAGTTCTGAGGATTACAAAAACAAGCTACGTGGGTTCCACTGCCGAAAAGCCGGCCAAGCCACTCAATCATCATCTGATAGCGAGGGGACGGGCGACGAAGGTTCATGGCTTCATGAGCCCGTGACCGAAGAGCGCTTAGAAAGAAGTCTAGTTTACCACTCTAGCAGCCATTACAAGTATCAATTTGCCGAGGGGTCAGCCAAAATGCATGTCAAAATCTTTTACGCAGAGCAATTCGACGCACTACGCCGGAAGTGCGGAGTGGCAGATCGCATAGTGGAGTCACTCTCTCGGTGTGTGCCGTGGGACTCGAAAGGCGGCAAAACGAAATCGGTCTTTCTGAAGACGCAGGATGACCGTTTAGTGATGAAGGTAGGCTATAGGGGGACTACGTAGTGTCGACGTATTGAACTAACACTGAGGTAGTCGTTGTCGCAAATCGAAACCCAAGCGTTCCTGAAATTCGCACCAGCATATTTTAGCATAATGGCCGAGGCGTTATTTCACGAGTTGCCATCAGTCATTGCCAAGATGCTTGGCTTCTTCCAAGTCGTCATCAAGAATCCGGTAACCAACACGGAGATCAAACTCGACCTACTCGTCATGGAGAATTTGTTTTACGATCGGGAACCGACACGCATCTTCGATCTCAAGGGATCGATGCGGAACCGAAAAATCCAATCGACCGGGGAACAGAACGAGGTCCTGTTGGACGAAAACATGGTTGAATACATCTACGAGTCCCCATTGTTTGCGCGAGAGCATTCAAAGAAGCTGCTTAGAGCATCAGTCTTTAATGATACGCTGTTCTTGGCACGACAGGACGTGATGGACTACTCACTGATGATTGCTGTTGACGAGGTAAAAAAGGAGCTCGTAGTCGGCATTATAGATTGTATTCGCACGTACACGTGGGATAAAAAGCTTGAAAGTTGGATTAAAGACAGGGGATTTGCTGGTGGCGGTCGCAACAGGCCAACTGTGACGAGTCCCAAGGAGTACAAGTCACGATTCCGAGAGGCCATGGCCAGGTAAGCGGCTCCTCACACACACCCCGGACCCCCCTCCCCGGTAAAGTCGTGACAGCGACACTAACGCCTCGCAGATACATCCTTCAAGCACCAAACTGTTGGCATTTGTTCAACGCGCAGATAGGGCCAGGTAGGCAACGCAGCGAGGCCAATGCTGCTGGCGATGACGGCACGGCAAATGAAAGTGGACTTTTAGAAACAGCCACATGACGAATTGAGTTGGAATAGTCCGAGATGATTCACGGCCGCAACCATTTCAGGAAGGGGAAGGGGGGATCAGAAAGGATAGCCACCATCGATGATCATGGTAGGGATATGATGATTATGTGGTGCGCAATTGTATGCTTTACATACTCTTCGGAAGATACCCCACGTAGAGCAATTTTGCTGGTTGATGAAATATGTCAAGGGATTGGCGACGTCGAACTACCTACCTACCACTGTATCTTCCACTTAACTACCCAGGTATCAGGTATCAGTGAGGCAGAGCTATTTGAACTTCCCTACCCGTCTACATGGTAGTGTGGGATGAGGTAGGCAGGTAAAAGATTAGTTAGTGCCTGAGTTCTTTTTGTCCCCACTAAAAAAGTGCCAAGTCCGCCTGGGCAGCATCAAAGTGCCGACAGTAGCCTACCCACCTCGTGCAGACCTGCCTGCCAGCACCCACCGTCCATGCGTATGTACCTCCCAAAATAGCTGGTAATTACAGCAGTAGCCATACCTACCTAGGTAACCTTGAGATGGTTCATGCAGTGGGTGCAGTAACAACCTACCTACCTACCTACCTACCTACTACCTACCTATAGGTAGGTCGGTAGTCTAAGTATCGACTAAGTCAGTACTACTTAGTACCAACTCTCAACCAGCATAGACATTTAATCATGGACAAAGCGGCATAAGTGCTGGAAGACCATCTCTATAAAATCAACCCATGCTCCTATTCAAGACATGAGGGGAAGATGTCGATAGACTTAAATTGGGAAACACTGACGGGTGGCCCCGACGGGACCGCCTTAGCAGAGCATATCCGGGACTTCATCCATGTCAAATTCCAGGCGGTGCCGCTGCCGCGCTTCATCAAGTCCGTCACCGTGCACGAGTTTGACTTTGGGAAGATCCCGCCCAGCGTCGTGCTCAAGGACATCAGCGACCCCCTGCCGGATTTCTACGAGGACGACTACGAGTCGGACGAGGAGGAGGACGCCGGCGGAAACGAGGACGACGACGAGGGGGTGCCGGATGCCATACGAGCCGCCGAGCGGCGTCGCAGGGCCGAGCAGCGCGCCATAGACGGAGGGGGCGGCGGTGGCGGCGGTGGCGCCACGGGCAGGGCCGCCGGTAACGCCAGCGGGACCACGACGCCCTTTGGCGAGGGCTTCTTCCCGCCGCACGTCCACAGCGCCGGCCTCCGGAACGCGCCGGGGACCGCCGCCGACCTCGCCAGCCCGTTCCTCGGCCTGGGCATGTCGGCACACGGCATCCCCGGCGGGCCGTCCGGGATGCACTACTTCCAGTCGAAGCTCGGCCCGGGCTGGTCTGGCACGCAGACGCCGCTCGCCGCCGCCGCTGCCGCCGCCGCCGCCTCCGCGGGCGCGCAGCACCTGAACGGCTGGCTCGACGCGACGGCGGCGCAGGCGCAGGCGCACCGCTCGCCGGCACAAGCGCAGATGCAGATGCAGACCACGAGTCACAGCTACCGCTCCAGCTCGAACAACTCGGGGCGCCACAGGCACCTGTCCCAGGGCTCCATCTCGGTCGAGAACTTCCCTAGCAGCAGCGTCGGCGGCGGCGGCGGCGGCGGCAACAGCACGCTAGCGGTACCGTCACACCCGCTGCGGGAGAAGCACAGCGTGTCGACACTGGCGCCGACGTCGGAGGCGTCCGCGGGGGCATCGCGGCCCCCGACGCGCGAGGGTCCGGGGACGAGCCCGCTCGCTGGTGGGTCGTTATCGGCAGGGTCGGCGGCGGCAGGGACTCAGCATGGCAGCGGCGGGGGCTTCCGGAACGAGAAGTCGCAGGCGTACTCGAAGTCGAAGGCGACGGCGGCGGTGGAGGATGACGACGACGACGACGACGACAAGGGGGAAGTAGAGAAGGCCAAGAAGGGCGGGCGCAAGGCGGCGGACCAGGAGCCGCGCACGGACGACATGCAGGCCGTGTTCCGGATCCGGTACGCGGGCGACGTGCGGCTCGAGCTGACGGCCATGATCCTGCTCGACTACCCGATGCCGAGCTTCGTGGGCATCCCGCTGAAGCTCAACATCACCGGCCTCACGTTCGACGGCGTCGGCGTCATCGCCTACATCCGGAAGCGCGTGCACTTCTGTTTCCTGAGCCCCGAGGACGCCATCGCGGCCGTGGGGGAGGAGGACGACGACGACGGCGGCGGCGACGGCGACGAGGGGGACGACGAAGCTAGGGCCCCAGCACCCGCGCCCGCACCCCCTTCCCCGGAGTATTATCATCAGCAGCATCAGCAGCATCAGCAGCAGCATTATCAAGCCGGCTCTCGCCCTGCGACGCGCGCAGGGCCCGGGAACGACGCCGCCAGAGCCGAGGACCGAACGCCCAGGTCCAGGGGCAAGGGCAGGATGGGCGGCCTGCTGCAGGAGATCCGCGTCGAGAGCGAGATCGGCCAGCGCGAGGGCAGCAAACAGAGCCTCAAGAACGTCGGTAAGGTCGAGAAGTTCGTGCTCGAGCAGGTCCGGCGCATCTTCGAGGAGGAGTTCGTGTATCCTAGCTTCTGGACATTCCTGGTCTGAAGAGAAATATGCCTACTAGTATCGCGAATCTACGGGCATTCATATACCGAAATTCGTATGCCGTGATCGCAGATCACTTAGCCAAGGGAAGTATGTCCTGGCTTGTCTCCTGGTTGACCCCCGTGAAGTGCTCTGCTACGGGGCTCCGGCATTTTATGCTGGCGTAGGCTTACGGACGTCATAGCTGATGATTAACCTGGGATGTGCCCTATGGGAAGGCATCTTTCTATAGAGCTCTTTGAAATGAGAAGTCTTAGTTGATTTATATCTACCTAGGTAGAAATGTCTCTTCCATTGATGCGAAGTGAGTTGTCCGAGTTGGTCATCCAGCTACCTATAACGTCAACATACATTCCTTCCCATTTCAACCCTTCAGTACCTAAGAATTGTCCCTTAGAATCTTGTACGCGGCGTAGCGGAAGGTGTCGTGAGGCAAATGGCCTTGTGCCCCTTATGCGTTCCCTCGACCTATTATTTCAAAGCCTAGATCCTATGCCATTATCATGACTTTCTCCAAGCGGGCCTATCGGACCAGAAAATCGTGGCATTTCCCATACATGTATACGTTTGATATGTGTGAGACGAGCAAGTTGGCATCCATTGCTCCTTAAATGCCTAGCCCGCATTGATATAGTGACTAAATTCGCCAAGGCAAAAAGATTCCGGCTGTCCTCTGAATGATCAGAGAATGCAACATTGCTTCATATTTGTCGATTCATGTATTCTTACCAATACAGCATAGCATATCCTCTGTTGTTGGTAGTGGTTTGATCATTCGATTCTCTTTTCCACCCATATCGTCATCCCCAGCCGGCATCTCATGGAGAGCGGCGGGGAGCTCTTGAGGCATAGCAATCTCTCCAAGGAGCTCATGGGGCAAGGCGTCCTTTGTTTCGGATAGTTCCTGGGCTATCCGTTGACTATCCATCTCTTGTCTCATGGTCTGGGGGTCACTTGGAAGCTCCGACTTTCCAAATTTCAAGCTTACGTCCTCTCGGCTGTTGGCCTCCCTTTTTTTCAGTGCATCCTCTCTTTCCTGTCTCCATGTTCGATGTATCATCCAGTATAGAGGAAAAAAGACAGCCACGAATATTACACCGATAATAATCGCTATCACCTTTCCAGAATCGTACACAGCTTGAGGTGATCGCTTAACATGTGAAATTCCCCAAGTGATCGAACCCAGCTCTCTTGAAGAGGGCTCGGAAGGTTGAATATACATCTCGCCTCCGGGGCCAAGTGATGAGACGTCCGGGTCTGTCTTGGGAGTCATTAGTGGGACAGTTACTAGGCTTCAAAGGTTTTACGGGTTAATTACATACAAATGATGGTAGGACATAAAGCGTGTTGGACTTTTTGTGTCTCGCGTGCCGGCATTGAGGATTTATCCTTCTTGTGGGGTGAAAAAGCGCCGGAAAAATTCGAGCGTCTTAAATGTGAGAGTAAAGGTTAACTAATATCCTGGGGTTATTTATTCGAATGCCGTTAAAGGCCTTTATTACGAGGATAATGTCTATGATACGCTCAAGGTTACACCGTCAAGGCCTTTGGGAGACATTATAGACTGCCGAGGGAAGGCCTCCAGAAACTGCGCCCGGTATCTTATGTTCCTATTTTTGGGATACCCGAGCCCATTGCCGATGACGCTGGGATCACTTTAGAGATATGATATAGCCCATCGGCCTCATCGATCTCCGGATGTGAGGACCTACAACTTGGAGCTATTTGTTAATGGCGTGTACTCAACACTATCACCTCACACTTCTGGGAAATAGAATCATAGTAATTAGAGGCCAGGAGTTAAAATACCTAGTCTAGGCAACGAACTCTAACCACGTCTCGGCATGACGGCGAACCCCGCCATCAAACCCCGCTGCTCGAATAAGGCTTAGGTTGAGATCTACTCACATATAATCGTCCGATCCAGAGCGGTCCGACATCGTATACGTCCTATTCCTGCGTAATACGTATCAATCCATCACTACCACCCTATTGTCAGGAACACCTTACGCTTAGGTGCCACCTTTGTCCCCTGGTTCTGTGATTGGCAAGCACTGCCTCGCCCCAGAAGAGCTCGGCAAAACACGGAGTAGATCGGCTGACCCGGTAGCCGCTGAGATTGTTGATGAAAGGAAACGCGCCTGGGAGGTCATCAAGGACGCATACTGCGCCCCTATAACGTTGAGACCAGCCGAGAAGCGTAACTATGGTACAGATGTGTGAGGTGTGGAACCATTAACCATCCAGCTGGCCTATGAAAGACGTTTGGTGTCAATCCGATTGGTCCTTGCATTTGTCAGTGGCGCTCACGTTGGACGCTGAGGGAAGAGTATTATTCTGCGCTCCTTGCCTTCAAACGCTGCAGCCTTCGTCAGCTTTACGAACCTGAGCGTTTTTCTCATAAACGTGCCGAACCCTGAAAGGACATGGTAACTTGAAACACTTTCGATTTTGGTAATGCTGCCTCTACCTTCTACCACATCCATCTACTTGCGGATATGGAAGGCAGTGAAATACGGCGATGTTCATTTTCAAGGTGCACTCAACATCGTCGACGTTTAAATCCATAATCGGGTATCTAGGTAATCGTGTTGCAATCTGCTCGATAAGGCATCTATTGCTCGCAGTTTATTCATGTCCCCAATATAACCATACCCATCAAGCTACCCAAGCGTTCTGAAGTCCTATCAACTTATGTCTTCAGCATAGCTAGTTACCGAGAGACAAAAAAACAGTGTCTACAAGAGCTGGCCCCATTTGAGGATGAAATTCGTAAGGCTCAAATTTTGGATACGATGACGCTCTCTGGGATATTGCATTCATCTGACATCTTCATTTCACGAACATCTAAACTTTGTTATCCCTTATTCCAGACACTTCAAGATGCTTACATCATTCATTATGTCAAGAGAGAATATAACCTACTAGCGCATACCGTAATTGATGCTCCAATAGGGTCAACTCTATTCTCCTTGGTTACAGCTGGTAGAATACTACATCTTGCCAAAACCAGTCGCACCGTATAACTGGCTATTTTGACTGTCCGTGGCGGCTAAGCACTAGAGCGCGTCTTATTACTTGTAACTACAAACCTGGATACGACCTAATGTAGGACTTACAGTCCAGGGACTGTATAATAATGCGCTTGAACAGTCTATAGGTTAGAATTTTTAGTTCGGCTTACGGAGCAATGAATTGTAAGCTGATTTCCTGTTTCGGTGAGCAGTAGGTATGGAGATCTGTGCATAGGTCTATAGAGGGCCGTTTGGGCCACTTGTGACAAAACGTAATTTCAAAAACGAAAGAAGCTGGACATTACCCCGCACATGTCACTTAATTTTTATCGTACGAACTATTCAAAGTGCTTTGTCCGTTTAATAGTACAGGTATAATACGGGAGCTGTCCGGCCTGTAGTAAGTTCTGCAGTTTAATACAAGCCGAACGGCCTGCGAAGCCCTCCTGTATTAAGTTCTGCAGTCTAATAACCGGCCTACAGGCCAGACAGCCTACAGGTCGGACAGCCTGCGGGTCGTTTTGTCACAAGTGGTCCCACTGGACCTCCGTCTAGGTCTTGACTTAAGACAGCTACTTTCTGCGGCGTACAGCAACGTTGGGATAATCCAGGTGGTACTTATTAGTTCGGCTTCATACGGTTTAATTACAATACAACCAACAGGCAGAAAACCCCCCTCGCAATTTCGCGTCTCGTCTCTTACTTTTACCATCTTTTCTACCCAGTTATGCCTAGAATACGGGTCTACGAAGGTAATATATCCTTTAATATTTCCTTAGTTGGCGAACCTTGTTTTACTTACTCCGTACAAGATCATTGGTGACTTGTCAAACGGCAAACCCGACTTTCGCTTTCTTGACTAGAGCAGGGAGGCATACTTAGCGCTTCCTTTACCGCTCGATAGCCTGAGGGGCCGGAGTGACTAGTTCCCGTCATCAGACTTGCAAGCAAAGAGCTCACTAGCCAAGACATCCGTCTACAAGGAGGTTAGATGCCGCTAGATATGCGACAAGCGCTTGAGGAAGCTGAAGGAAGGGGCGATTATGACGGCGCAGCGTACAAGCAGAATTTGGACTTCTACGGGAAACTCAGGTAATTATCACGCCGATGGGTTTCCACAGGCAGAATTGTTGCTAGCCTTAAACCAATTCAGCGATGACATGAGAATGCAGTACACAATGTGCGATATGCATGCTTCGCCTTCTTTAAAATCCGTTGCAGAGTCGCCTTTCATATCTTTAGTAAATACCCTTCCTTTTCAGGGGGTGAAGGGTTCTGAAGATTATTTTGGAGGTTGTTGGTGACTTGACGACATGGAAGGGTGTTAATGAGGTGCAACAAGTCTCTTCAAGAATCAAGGCGGCAGCGCTTCAAGCATGCTTCACACATGTCCGCTGAAAACGGATCGGAAGGCGGCTAAAGCAACATTTGATTACGGATATACTTACCACGACTGATGTATTTTACAGGTGGCTATACTAACTACGACATCATCAACGCAGCCGTAACTCGCTCGAGGATAGACAGGCCACAACAAGGATGATCGATCAAGGGATTAATGCCTACTTAATTTGAGGTTCTTCTTGATCCGCTGCCGTATCCGTTTAGTACGTAGAAGAAATTGACCTGCTAACACGGTCCTGATACAACTAAGGATTTTTCAAATTTCTAAATGAGAAGTTTGTTAATGCGTTATTGATTGTCAGTGTCCTCTTCCAAACGATACAGGGGCTGGTATTGTATTTAGCCACAATCCCAGCCCCAGGTGGCTAAGACAAGATGAAGGGTAGGGTTACTTGCCGAGGCTCAATGGGCCTTGATCCCCTCAATGTAAGACATTACTTTACATATGTTTATCATCATACACTACAAGCACATTGATATTTACTGACCTGGGAACTAAACTTACAACAACCTACTGGTGTTTAATATATATATATATAGCCTTGACTCTTGATACCCCGCATATTGGCGTAAAACTGCGCGCTGCCGATTGGCCATCGTCCCTCCAGCACCCTCCCGTATTTTAGCGTATTTGCTACTCGCCGCATTTTGGTAATCGATGGCGGAAGAGTTGCCCTGGGCCGAGCCGGCGTGGCTGAGCTCACTGGAGTCCCCCTACTATAACGACTCGCACCGGAGACTGCAGGCCTACGCGCGGAAGTTCTACGACGAGCACGTCATCCCGCACATGCTCGAGTGGGCGGAGAAGGGGGACTGCCCGGAGTCGGCGCGGGCCGCGTACCGGGCGTCCGGGCTGGCGTCGGTCGACGTCCCGCGGGAGTACCGGCCGGCGGGGGCGGACACGGTGGCGGGGATCCCGGTCGACGAGCTCGACACGTTCCACCGCGTCATCCTGACGGACGAGGGGTCGCGCGTCGAGGGCGGGGCGGGGATCGCGCTGGCGGGCGGGGCGAACGTGATCGGGCTGCCGCCGGTCGTCCGGCACGGCACGGAGGCGCAGAAGCGGCGCTGGCTGCCGGGCGCGCTGACGGGCGCGACGAGCTTCTGCCTCGGCATCACGGAGCCGGGCGGCGGCAGCGACGTGAGCGCGATCCGGACGACGGCGCGGCGGACGGCGGACGGGTCGCGCTACGTCGTCACGGGCACGAAGAAGTGGATCACGGGCAGCCCGTGGGCGACGCACATGACGACGGCGGTGCGCACGGGGACCGCGGCGGCCGGCGCGGCCGGCATCTCGCTGCTCGTCGTCCCGCTGTCGCTGCCGGGCGTGTCCGTCGAGCGGATCGCGAACAGCGGCCAGGGCGCCGGCGGCGCCAGCTGGGTGCGCCTCGACGGCGTCGAGGTCCCCGCCGACCACCTGCTCGGCGCCGAGGGCGCCGGCTTCGCGCACATCATGGCCAACTTCAACGGCGAGCGCTTCGTCATGGCCGTCGGCTGCAACCGCAAGGCGCGCACGTGCCTCGCGGCCGCGCTCGCCTACGCGCGCGACCGCGAGACCTTCGGCGCCCCGCTCGTCGGCCACCAGGTCATCCGGCACAAGCTCGTCCACCTCGCGCGCGAGGTCGAGGCGCACTGGGCCCGCCTCGAGCAGATCGCGTACCACGTCGAGCGGCGCGGGTGGCGGAGCGGGGACATCGCGGGGCCCGTCGCCATGGCCAAGATCTCGGGCGGGCGCATCCTCGAGCGCGCGGCGCGCGAGGCCCAGCAGGTCATGGGCGGCGTCGCGTACCAGCGCGGCGGCCCCGGCGGCGGCGGGCTCGTCGAGCAGATCGCCCGCGACCTCCGGATGATGGTCGTCGGCGGCGGCTCCGAGGAGATACTGGGCGACCTGGCGTTCAGGGAGGAGATGAAGACGGCGAAGAGCAAGGCGAGGGCGAAGGCGAAATTGTAGGGCCACATGTGCGAACAAAGCCCAGCGCAAAGGTCGCGGTGCCGAGGATTATGTGTATATTAGATTGTCTTACCCCTTCTGTGTCCCCTCGTGCCATCCGACTGCGTTTATGAGTTTAGTTAGAAATAACTTACACTGGGTCTATACCCCAGCTGGTGCCAGAAAACCAACAACGGATCACATGTGCTGTTGATCTTGTCTACGCCTATATTCTGAACTGAAATCAGTTGAAGAGGCTTCATGTAGCCATCCTTCATAGTTTGGCCTGACCCTGGCTAGCCGCCATACCGGCCGACCCAAGATGCGCGGCGAGCAGCTGTCCTACCTTATCCGCAACACCCCAGCTCAGCTCGTAGCCACGTCCTCCCAAGCCGTAGGCATGAATGATACATCTATTACCCTGGCCAATCTCCTTCTCCAATCGCATGCCACCCTTCCGGGTTGGGCGTCTGCCGACAATATCTTTGATGACGGTGAACTTACCCTCGGGGCCTAGAATGTCTGGGTACATAGCCGCAAAGTTGCTCAGTAGTTTCTCCCTAAGCTCAAGCGACGGGTTCGGGTTCCAGTCATTCGGTATCTTTGTCCCCCCGATAACAGTGCCGCCCTCAAAGCCGCGTGGGACATTAAACGTCGGCATTCCTTTTGCGTTTAATCTCGTGACCGTGACAGGACAGGTGTTAGCTACGAGGCATGTTTGACCTGTTGCTGTTAGTTCAATGTATTTTAACGACTTATCTCGATACTGACTCACCCGTCGTGATAAAAACGTCGTGATCACCAAATCCGATGCCTGAAGCATTAATGAGTATATCAATAGGGCTCAAATCTTTTATCTCGAATACTTCAAGAGGATCACGAATCTCCCTTTTGACTGCGACAATAATCATAATAATAATAATCAGTAAAATGCGAGGGGGGTGAAAGATGTGGCATGAAATCAATAGATTCCTCTATATCTATGCGCACGCCTACGTAATCCGACCCAAAAGGAACCGAGGTTAACTTACGGATTTTACCACCCCTATAAGCGAACCGCCGTAGCAAGAAAGCGCAATAAACCATGGGGTTAAGACACCAGGTATCATACTCGTACCCCAACTGCACACCTTCTGGCAGCTCTTCTTTAGCGTGGAACCGGAACCCCCTCATCCCAAATTGACCCCGCGCCCTATCCTCGGTGAGCGAAGTTTGGGCCAGTTCGGGTGCCTCGAAATAGTCGTAAGCCTTCAGGAAGGTGATGCCGGCTTCGGGATGCTCGTCGTGAATGGAGCGCATCTTTTCCCATGTCAACAATGCCATGGCATGTTCACGGGCTTCCTGGGAGTCTGGCCCCGCATCCGGAGGCGGTAGGATGAAGCGGTTGTGTGCGCCACCCCAGGGCGATGTGTAGTTAATCTGTGTGGTGGCATCGATGGTCTCAAAGCCGCTGGGAAAGTCCTTTGCGACTATTGCTACGTTGTGGCCGGCCTCTTGGATGCGCAAGGCGCAACTGAGACCAGTCACGCCCGCGCTGTGATTGAGCTGGGCGTCAGTCGCGCTTTCAGCATGATAGAAGGGATAGAGTCGTGTGCATACCCGATGATAACGATGTTGGCCATCTCTGTTTCTCTCTCGGCAGAGTGTTTAGAGCAAGCAACATGTGCGATGCTCGGAAAGGCGACAAATGTTTAAGCGTGTCCCTTATTTAGGACAGTTACCCTGGACGCAAGTAGAGGATGAAAATGGTTCGTTAAGTATAATGATACGATGATGCCACAACTTAGAGTAACTAGTAATAACTGATCCGGATATTAAATAAGATGAATAGAATGCTGCCTGATAAAACAAAATTTACATAATGGCTCGATACCAGATTGGGAGAACAGAGGCCTCTCGGGGCCGTAACTTAACCAGGCAGTCCGGGGTCGGAGGGCATCGGTGGGGTGTTATCGCCGCTTCTGCAAGCTAACGGATCGGAACTCTGACCCCGCGAGCCCAATGCAAGCTTCAGAGGTTAGGTATTATGCAAACGCGCTCTTATGTAATATAATTAGCTGGCTACTGCCTTGCTTCAGTGATATATAAGTAGATTTACGGGGGGCAGGGGGCATCTATAAAATGAATTTCACGATATCGAGACTGACTTCGTAAGATGGGCGTAGCTAACCAATGGTGTCTGCATAGAGACCAGTTTGGGTTCTCATGCTCGCCAACAAGACCGATAATAGAAAAGATAACTAACTATGTTTTTCAGCTATTAGGCTTTAATATCTTGCTTACCTTATCGATTCGGCTAGTGCTGCACTTTACGTTGTGCTGAAACCCCACAAAGAACCCCCAGCACCGTTACAATAAATATGTGGAGCTCTTAATTATGTATTATCCACTCAGAATTCAACCAGTTCTTGGCAGGTTTCCTAGTGTAATGGTTATCACAGCGGATTCTGATTCCGCTAATCTGGGTTCGATTCCCAGGGAGACCTTAACATGTGCGCCTTCATTTTTGTTCATTCTGCCGAAATACAAAGTTCAAGTTTTCAATAAAATAAAAGGCTCGTATTTAAGAGGATACTTCTCGCGATAATCATAGATGGTAGTCTGCCAATAAGGTGACGCATCGCAGGGTACTAATTACTCGTTGAAGGGAACCTGAATGAAAGCAAGATCAGGGCACAGATCAGAAAGGCTTGCTGCTTGTTCTCTTCTCTTTAGAAGGTAAAACGGAATTTCTATTCAAACGGGAATTGTAAGCTCTACAGGGCTCTGTTTATGGCCTCGGCCGCACTGCCGCTAGGGAACTCCGCGGACCAGAAGTATGTGTGCACACCTTTTAAATATTTTGCCGTGTTAAGCTCTACAATTACAGAAGTAGTCAGAGGCTAAAAGTTAGACCTTGGTTGATGAATTTATTCGATTCCTTAAAATGTTTTAGATCCCGCAAGAGGTGCATGAATTTAGGCATCATTGCCGACACGAAATTCTAGGTGATTAATATTAGAATCAGCATGGCTGCCAAAAGATAGTACCCCGCGTCCCAGCTAGCCACTCATGCAACATACTATTGAAAAACCATACTCCAAGCGGGTCTCAGGCCCGTGCCTTTGGCGCTGTGAGTGCTGCATATGCCCAAGACACCCCGGACGGCGCAGGTGATAGGTCAATCAACACAGGTATGCATATTAGGTTAGGTTTCCTTAGGCATAACTGCTTTAGCAATTATAACCGAACGATCTTGTTTTCGTATATTATCTTGTCAGAGAAAACAGCAGGGCGTAATACAATCCAGCGGATAGTGCCGACTTGGAAATGACCAGCTTCGGAAGGCGTATAAAATCAATTAAGGATAGCACTCCAACTTCAATGCTCACCGTTAATAACCATTAACTTGTTCGACACCAAGCATCATATTATCAAGTCCAGCTTTCCGTTTCTCCCCAACTCCATCCAGCCTCGTACGCTATCACGACCGAATCAAGCGTTTAGCTTACGTTTACCATACGATGAATAACCAACCCCCTGAGCCATTTGCCCACGCCGGCCTCTTGGATGGCTACTTTCGCCTTGTGACTCTGAAGCCAAACGACACAGAAGATGGGATAATATCATGTGATCTGAATGATATACCGCTTGAGAAAGCAAAAGATGAGGGATACACTGCCCTATCTCATTCCTGGAGCGACTCGAAAGGCCAAGGGAAGCACGACATCCTCGTTAACCGCAAATCATTTCAAGTGCCGGAAAATATATGGCAACTATTCAAACAGTTACTACCTAGACCAGGGTCGAAGCCACTGAAGATATGGATTGATGCTCTTTGCATCAACACGGCAAATAAGGAGGAACAAACCGCCCAGGTCAAGATTATGGGGAAAATATACGCCAACTCGCAGGATGGGGTGCTCTGGCTAGGGACGCGAACTGGAGAGGACGAATCCGGGTACGGCCAAGAGTTAATGAAAGCATTGACAGTTCTGAAGTGTTCCGGCGATGATTTCGCAACGTATTTCACCAAGGTAGGCCAAAGGGCGCATGCAAAGGACGAGTACAAACCCGCATTCAACGCTCTCAGAGAATGGCTCGGTGTGAGTTGGTGGAAACGAGTTTGGGTGATACAGGAAATCGTCTTGCCACCCACAGTCAAATTCCAGTATGGGGCCACGGTGATTCAGTACCATGTCTTGCAGGAGGCGATGGAGGGTCTTGGTGCCCATGGCGCCAAAGAGAGGGATATTATCGATCGTCTCACGGACGAGGAATTCAACCCCTTACTGGATTTCAAGCAAATTGTCGGGCCAATGATTACAACTCGAGAAACATGGCAGAAAGAGCTCCTGGACCCTGGACTTAAAACCTTGACCTTGCCCGGTCTTCGCAGGCAATTTGCCACGTCCGAGGCATCGCGGCAACAAGACCTCTTCTACGGTCTTTTGGGAATGGTTAACAACTGGGGCCCCGGAAAAGCCCTTCAGCCCAACTACGTTATCCATCAGTCTGAAGCGATTCGAGAGGCGGTTCACTGCTGCCTTGAGGTCGAGAACAATCTTGAGTTTCTTCAAGGTGTCAGGAACCGAGAGCACAAAGATCCATATTTTTCGTGGTTGGCCGACTTTCATGTGCAACCAACCCCGTCAAATATTGCCTGGGGAGAACGAGAGCGTCTCAAGATGGCCCAGCGATTGCCCAGCGCCCCGTTAAAAGAGAACCATACACCACAGCTACTAGAAGATGGAACACTATACTTGAAGGGGATGAAAGTGGACAAGGTCAAGAAGGTCGGACGCGAATGCGAACCCGAAACACATGTTGAGAACGTGCCCAGTGTGCTCAAGAATTGGATGGAGCTGGTATTTGGGACATCCGATGTAACCTGGCCTGAAATGCCGCCAAATCCGACAGCGGATAAGACTCTCAAATCGCAGGATATGTTTTGGAGGGCCATCCTCAACGGTTGCGTTCCTGCTTACGGGAATGAGCAGTATACAGATGCCACTGATCTGGATTACAAAACGCTAACCACCCTCTGGGGTATTCTAAAGAGGTTCAATCTAAAATCTCTCGATGACGAAATAGTCCAGACGCTCTCAACACCATTCCCGACATTACTAACACTCGTTGGAGAACTGGTAATAGGCGCCGTGCCCCAGGATGTTCTAAAGGAGGTAAAGGGCATATTCGGGACGTTTGCCAGTGACTTTATTAATCCCGGAAGCGAGGGGAATAAGGAGCAAACCGAGGAGTCAATTTTCGCGAACGCTCCTAACCTAACATATCATCTCCTTATATGCCTATGGAAGCGACGAATGATCGTCACCGAAGACATCATCACCAAAGATGAACGTATTGGCTTAGCGCCTAGTGGGGTCAACGTAGGCGACTTTGTGTGCCGTCTCCAGGGTTCCAAAGTTCCATTCATTGTGCGAGAGAGCTCTGATGGGACGACCTATAATATTATCGGCGATGCTTATGTCCACGGACTAATGGGGGAGGAACTGACCACGAAGTGGGAAGATATCGCGCTGCATTAAGGGTTGATAGCGCTTCGGATTGGTGACTAGTGAGCAGCGCCCGTAGGCCTCACGCGTTTCTTTCTGATACCTAGGTCGCGGTACAAATATAACCTCACAGGAGGAACCAGCACTTATTTTCCTTGGATATGTTATGTAAACAGGCACTATAGTAACAGTTATATTAACGTGTTTCTCTCATGATTCAGGCACGATGGTAATTCGGTTCTGCGACTTTGTGCAATCATTCCCTGAGTGACACTTTCCCTCACGATGCCGTCCGCATAAAGTCTTATTATACGAACCTTTCCTTCGGGAAGTCTTCTTTTGTAAGCAGGCGCTTACACCTAAGCTGTATTAAATATCCTAGACATAAACACTAAATTGAACTCTTCATCTCTCGCGATACTACTCATGCCTACCAGACCGTGACCGTAATCTTGTTAATTTTAGCTCACTGAATATAAAGCAAAGAGTTCAGCTACTCCCTTAAACTGGTTTTTTTAAACTTGATATTTTTATTTAAAACTTTTGTAGGATGTACTCAGGGTACTAAGGCAATATTAAGTCTATAGGTATGTCTATCAAGCTAGATATTATCATATTGTTATTTTCTTCTATTTGACCTTTTCTCCTTTTTCTATTGATATCCACCTAGAGATTCTTCTTAACGTCTAACTCAGCAGCTTTTTAAAATTCGAGAGTTATGCATGCTTTAGTAGCGTTGGACATGTGATATTGCACAATGTTAAAGGAGACGCAATACAAGTGTAGGATCTGGCCGTAGAGATGCACTCTCATGTATGTAGGCTCTAGGTAAATATTATTAAATAATTAATCCCTTTCTTGGTCATATGTAAAAATTCGGTGATCTTTTTCTATCTTTTATTGTGTAGGTACTGCCACATTTAACGAATATTCCAGATAAAAGCTATAGTAAAACAAAGGTCTCCGCCTCACCCACAGCAGCCTCCATTCCCTCTCCATTCATAAGACCATCCGCGAAGCACTCACCCACGAGCTCGTATCTCGGTATTTTCGCCTGTTTCGGATCGTGAGGCGCCGCTACTCGTCGAAGCAAATAGGGTACCTTGCCGCCATGCAGCACAGCCACAACGTCCCCCTTGTTCGCCCTCCAGGGGCACAATCCGTAGAGTCCGTTCGAAGCGATGAAAAAACATTCCTCGATGCAACTCGGCAACCCGACGTCGGGACGGTACCGCTTATATGGTTTGCTATGGCGCCCCGCCCGGGGCCTTAGGGCATGCGACGGCGGCCCTGGGATATATCCCGCGTGCGCCGCCAGATGGTAATGAAATATCTGGAGCCACTGAGTCTGATCGATTCTCGCATCTTCCCTCTTGCTGTTGCCCGGCCGCGACCACGCACCCGTGTGCCCACACGGGTCGAATATGTGGTTGAAAACCGCACGAAACATGCCGCCGCCGCCTTGGGCTGCGGCGGAGGCGGCGTCCGTCCCCGTGTACGGATACACCATTTCTATGGGGGGATGGGCTATGGCTACGATTTTGGTGATCGTGCGGCCGCGGAGGACAAGCGCCAGGCGATCGTGGGGGCCGGGGCCCGGGTGGAGGAGGTAGCGCTCCTCCGGGGGTATCTCTCGCGTCTTGTGCCCTGCGGCCTGGAACACCGAGGAGAACTGCTCGATCAGGGTCATGCGCGACCAATCCGGGTGGCCGTCGGTCGCGAGGGCCCAGGTTGGGCGCGGAATGTGCATCTCGGCGCGTTCGTCGTCGTCGCCGAGCGTTCGTCGCCACGCCCTGGTCGGCTGGCAGTGGATAAAGGACAAAATGTCGAGACTGTTGTGCTCGACGATCCACCACCGGGTGAAGTCGGCCATGACGTTCCCCAATGATTGTTCGTAGTTTGGCCGCAGAGCGAGTGGGATCCGGTCCGCTACGCGGGTCTCTCGACCAAGGGCGAGCAAGCCAAAAAGCTTGTCTCGGGGGTTAGTAGCCTTGAGATCCAAGGCGGTGAGGAAAACTTCGAGGATACTCAACGGTTCTGCTTCTCGATTACTACTACTAGCTAGTGTTTTCCAAACAGCCGGCATGGCCATCTTGATATCCAAGGTCGGCTCTGAGAGCAAGTCATCGTTCGCATTGATGGCGTCGTTGAGCGCAAGTAGCTCCCGCCAGTCTATTACCTCTGCCCCGTAATGAACGAAGGTCTGCCGGGACAGGAGAGCCTCCTGAAGGACCCATACACGGTGGAACCATGGGATCAAGAAAAAGGCGTGTATTAAATGCGCAAAATGAGGTCCATCGCTACCCGACGACAGTCGGATCGCGTGAGAATCGAAATACCGCGAGTGATGATATTTAAAGATTTCGTACATGCTGGCGGTGGACACCCGCTCCTGTTGCTGGGTGACACTCAATAGATCTTCCACACACGCTGTATGCTTTGTTGGACCGGGGCAGCGGCATTGATCACCGCCGCGACAGTCGCCGTGGTTGTAGTTGTATATGTCATGAAACACTCGCAACGCCGCTTCGAAGCCGGGGTTCTCGTCGCCAAGCCAAATATGTACTACCTTAGCACGAGAATAGATACTTCCCATGATACTGACTTGGCGGACTCGCTCTTCATGGTTGCCTTGGTCAATACACAACGCGTCAATCCAGATCCGCAACGGCCTGTCCTGGACCCGGAACCGTCGAATAACTCTCTCAATTGTCCGGCCGACACGAAACGGGCCGCTACCAACAATACTTTCGATTTCGAGAACGTTGTCCACTGTATCCAGAGAATCCCCCCAGCAATAGGAAAGGGCGTGAAAGCCTTCCTGCTCGTCGTCAAACCTATCTAGGGAGACGGATTCGAAGTGAGCGTGAATGATATCGTCGAATGCGCCGGGTTTAACCACTAGCACCCGGATCTGCTGGTCTTCGTGTTTGAGCGGCTGATATGGAATAGCAGCAACTGGCTCAGGCGCCGGCTTTTGGGTTACCTGCGGCTGATACTCGATCTCGATGCTAGCTTCGAGAACGATGTTTACCCAGCCCGGGAACGTAGCCTTCGGGATGAGTTGGACGACGTCGTCCGACTGGAGTGCTTGTAGCCACGCCCTTCGGCGCGAGTGAGGCGGCTCATTCGCGATGTCCAGGCGAGTAGTGGCTCGGAACGGCTCATCGTTCGCCACACGGTTGGAATGGATCTTCACCGGCCCCAAATCACATATTCCCCCGGGGCGCCGCAGCCGGGTCTCGAATCCGGAGAAGGATGTCGCTTTATTGTCTGCCCAGCCTTGGTTGGCCTTGTCAGCGCAGGGTGGCCAGCACTCATTGCTCACATTCTCTTACCTTGGTCGCGGGACACGGTTATGAAGGAAACCGCGGTCACGCATTGAACATCTTGCGGCAATTTGAGCTCGACGTAGGGCCGCTGGGGACAATGCTCATAGACCTGGATAAGATTGTGACGTGTCGAGGTGCACTTCAAGATAGCCCCCCGTTCAGGTGACATTGCGTCCGGAGTCGGGGGCTTACGGCAAATAATATTGCTGGTAAGAGGCGCAAGGCCGCTTGCAGTCGCTACCTACAGTGCATATGGAGAGTGTATATTTCAACAATCTTCTTCAGATAATGGGAGTTGCAAATTTGGCGGTAGGGGAGGGAAGGGCATGGTGACGGAAGTCCATCAGGACCGCTCGTTACAACGAAATAAGCTGGACATTAATTACCCCGCACCTGCCACCTGACTTTATCTTACAAACAATTCAAAATACTTCGTCTGTTAAACGATCCTATAGTGTGTATTTGTTTGTAACGAACCGGGTTAGGTACGGTACGGGTATAATACGGAGTGGCGTCGCAGGCCCTTGGACGAGCCGTTTTGTCACAAGTGGACCACTTCTAACAAAATTTCAGAAAATAAATAAAACTTCAATAAATAGATGTAACTAACTAGTTCTATTTTATAAAAGAGTAATATGTGTTCAAAAATACAGCAGAAATTAACCCAATAGAAATAGAAATATACATGATACAATATTTTCAGCTCTTTGCCGTACCATTATTCACGACTTATGTTCATTTTTCGATGTTTCGTCATAGGGCCGTATCAGTACATTGAACTTTTTGGCATCACGAGGTATTCATGTGAGAAGCCGTTACGAGCTGGTTGTAGTTCATTTTAGGCGCCACCCTCGCATTTTCATCCTTTTACTTGTCGACGTGTCTTCTGGTTTTTTTCTTTATCTGGTATGCTCCATTTCCCAGCCAGTTATGACCGCTATACGACTAGCACGGTAAAGTGACTATGCTAATACGCGCCCGGCTAATTTTTCCAAAATGCTTGGATTTTAACGCATTAAAGTATTCTAGCTTCAAAATTCCCGGTAGAAAATGGTAGGTTGTAATACGGAAAACGAAAGTCACGGCCCAACCAAAGCAAGCCAGGGGGCGGGTAGGCCCAAACCGTTAAGCGAACTGCTACTTAACGCCACCATGCAATATATTTGATGATGGCGATCTTTTACAGGCTCAGAAAATGAAACCCATAGGGCCCCACCCCCGGGACACAATCTATCAGCACACTCGCGGCTGTAATCGCTTGATGTCTGTTATCTATGTGGTTGACAGCACTGACTCGTATTGCGCGGGGCCGTGCTTAGAGCAGTGTACCGTTCTTGTTCTACCTGGGTGGTAACGCTGACGCAAATTGAATATATGGAAATGCTTGTTCCTTGTGAGAATCCACACCCGGTTGTTAATCGGTTCTCGGGGTATGAATCTACGTGGCCAGAAAAAGACCCAAGTCCTTGTTCTTAGACCAGGCCAAGTCACTTGTGCCTCCAAGGCCATGCACGAAGATGATGTCAACCTTCTGCGTGGACCACGACGGCGAAAATAACAACAATCCAACCGAACGGGCAGGAGAGGTTGTAATTTTTGCAGATGGGACTGGGGACTATATGTCTTGAAGTGCTATGCTAAACTCTGGGAGCACCACTCGCGAGACGTAAGCAATTGTCCCGTTTGCCATCCCCTTTTTTCACTTGCACTGGAGTCTCGAATTGCCCTGTAATTAATTACCTAACGAGAGATACCACAGCGCTTCTAACGACATGTGCTATCTCAGCAGAAAATACGCCCGCCAGGAATTCCTCGTCCGGTTAGATCCGGAGCAGGATGAGTTTGGGCTACGAGCGGCGCAAATTCAATCACGCGAAGCGAAGCCATGCAATTAGGGCAGTTGGGTGCTGACTCATCATGCTGGTCTTGATGGTGCACCGTATTCAGGGAAACGGAACCGTGGGGCCGCCGGGGGGCATGCATGCGGCTCCTTCCGCTTCAACCGATGCCGTGTTTGCTCTTGTGCTGCCAAGGATGCCCTGCCAGCGGCTAGAGTGCGCCGTGGAGTTGGGCTGTCGTGACAATCTTTGAATTCGGGGAGCAAGGGTTCCTGCTATGTGCCACTTCCACTTTGGAAAAGATGAGCTATCGGAGGCTGTGCCATTCATTTCATTGATATGCGTTATAGACATAAAAGACCTAATCATGGCAAAGGCGTGGATTGACAAGACACTGGAGACGTTTAGGAAGATGGCCAATGTCACATATAAATGGTGTAGTATTGGACCTTGGCGTGGGAGCCTTAAGAAGTGGAAGTTCTAGCATCTAGAAATGGAGTCCCCCCCGTACTGAGTTCGTTCAATATTGCATTGACCCTAAAGACTGACTGCCCCGCCTCCAACATAGGAAATCGCCGCTACCATCTTCTTCCCGACTAATGCCCGCGTTGTAGGTCGTAAGGCGCACCACGGCCACGGTTGAGAATTGCGGCTAGTTCAGAGGGGCGAGATAGGTATGCATTGCCGACGACCTATGAGGATGGTTAGGGGAACGAAACGACACCCGGGTTGCTGAGGCAGTAATACCGTTTATAAGCAAGAGACGCCCTGGACACAGCATTTGGTGACTGGTCCTGTTCCTGGGAAGGGGCTTTCCTGAATCTGGCACTGGATAGGGTAATAGCCATTGCAGGCGCCGCCGAGGCTTTCTATGTATACGCACGCGACCTGCGCCTCGGTGATCGTGGCCATCGCCAGGGCGGCGAGGACGGTGGTGAAGCTGAGCTGCATGTTTATAGTGTAAAGTAGCGTAGGTTTAGAGCCAAACAGACTGGATAGTGGTGATGGTGGTGTGGTAGGGAGACAGCTTTGGGAGCGCAATGGGAGAACGGGGTGGTTTAGCATCTTTTATATAGACACTACGTGTAGTTTCTCAACTTGGACTTCTCTGATTCAGCTACGGCAGTGCATGAGTGTACATTCCTAGAGGATTCAAAAGCTCTGCAAGATCTGCATGAATACACTAAGTGGAACGACTTGAATCTGCCTTGCAGAGGTAGGGTAGTTCTCACGTCTATCGAATCATCAGGGCTGATCACTGCTCCTGTAGGATTCTGGCTGCGATGGAGAAGTTTTGTTCCCTGCCTTAATCCTGAATTGAGGAGGCCGCGAGCGATTCCGTACTGCCAAGAAATTCCGCCTAAGGTTTGTCGGACTCTGGAAATGTCAACACAATGGGTCAGACTTGGCAAAAGACGGTAAACATGCTAAGAGGAGGGGGAAAGGGGTTCGCTTACATGAATCTCCTAGTACGTAGTAAGCAGAGCAAAACGAATGCGATGTCGAATGCAGCAGGTGAAAATAATCGGCTCTCTTCCTTGCGGTCGCCGAGCGGCGAGGATTAGGTAACACAATCACTGGCATCCTCCATTTCTGCCGCCGACATGGTGTGTTGTTGAAGCACTGGGTAGGCCAACGCTGGCCTGTTGCCACATTTACCATAGTTAGATATTTCAGCAATTGACAACATTCACGTGGTTGGCGACTTGGCTAAAACGACTCTGCCTTTGCTAAAAATGAATGTATCCAAGTTTATTCCGGCATAGCATAGTGATTTACGACCGTGGATTGGTTAAAACGAACCCCTGAGTATCTCTGGCGTCGTTAGGGTGCAGGAGTTGGACGATGTTGTATTAAGTCAGACGTAAGACGCAAGTCCCGTTAGCTAATTTCTAGGGGGGCCTAATGCCTAGGTAGTGCGATACAGCGCACGAGCCACCCTACACCGTCAGTTCGCACTTCATACTTAGGTAAGTCGTTACCTATACGACATAACTACCTAGTTACTTATAATCAACAGCTGGGAATCTTTAAAACCTGTACAGAATCAATATAAAAACAATTGTTTTTAAAACAACGCTGTTTTTTATTTTATGAATCCGCATGAATGATAAGCAGGGCAGGTTTTTAATAGAACCACCTACTTAGGTACTTCTCGTGAAGCAATGTGAGCACTGTTCCTTGGATTTCCGTAATGGGGCTAGATATAGTTATTCATAGAGTCGTTTTAGCCAAGTCGCTTGGTTAGTGTTCCGTTCTGCGACAGATGAGGTAAGACGCCGACGGCAGTCCGCTTTCCCCGCACACTATGATACATCCATGCATGGGTGCTTAGTGTCTGGCCATCATGACCTTCATTATTTGGTCCATACTGTGATGTGATGGTGGCGTGCGTTACCTGCCTTCTGGCCTACACGGCATTATTCATTATTTCAGCTGTCCAGAGGACGAGTGGCTGTACAACTACCCGAGCTCAGCGTCGGGCGGCCATCTATCGCTGTTTTACCAGAGCCCAGCACAGCACACACATTGTACCTTGCAAGTGCCCTGTGTACCTCTCCGCATGGTCCCGTTCACAACTGTCAGCCGTTTAGTTGTCGTCCTCTCGTTACATGCACCGCCACACTCTTTCCCCTCCGATATTTGGCTGATGAGCCGTGGCAAAGTTAGGCACTTTTGACCGCTCTTAATATAATTAACTTAGTTAGTTAACTAGTGAGTTATAAAATAATTAATTATCGCGGAGGAGGGGACAGATCAATTGGGAAAACAGTGGAATGAGAGCAGAGCGATCAGTGCAGGCAAGTCAAAGCGAGCATAGTAGTATGATCTATCTACCTGAGTCGTAGTTTGTAGTGTAAATACGAGATCGGACTGGCCGCTTTATAGTTACTCAGTGCGTGACCATGAAAAGGACCAGGGCCGTCCTGGCTTGTAATTGGTCAGCTTGAGTGGTCCATCCAGTCGGGCGTTGGCCGGGGCAAGCCACCCATTAAACCACCTAACCACCTAGCCACCTGCATCCATTAACGTAACCACAGCGCTCCTCGCCGCGGCACTCAGCTTCGATCACCAGCCCAGACTCGAGTCTCTAGTAGCCAACGCGACCCATTTCATCGTGACAATAATTTTAGTAGCTCGGGAGTTGCATTGTGCTATATAAGTAAGAACATTTCTCAATGAACCCTAATATTAATATAGACTATCGTAAACTGGCGGCGGTGTGACATATAAAATTCAATAACCCAGTCCCATAGGCTATTTATTGCTCTGGTACGAACTCCGAAGGTTCCATCTTCTGACCCTGAAACCTCCAGTCTTGGACGTTTCTCAGCTCTCGTTTCCATACCGACACTTCAATGTTCGTATGCAACAAGTCACAGCGTGGCCTTGAGAGCACATTTTGATTCGCAGTTGCAGCGAGGGGAAGTCCTTCAGCATTGGTGCCGGGGTGATCGAACCTCTACTCACATATGTGCCTTCGATCAAGTTTGCAAGTGGCTGCGCTAGGGATTATGTGACCTTCGGCTTTTGCTGCCTAGATCTTCCCATTATGCTTTAACTTGCATATTCGTGCAACAAAGAATACGTCATATTCTGCATGGTGGACTATCCATACGATATCTGACATAATATAGCACGACAGGTGACTTACACTTGGTGCTAAGATCTTCGTCTAGGACTCGGAAGGCGAGAGGCGAGACATGCTCATCCGACACAATCGCAGCAGATACATGGATAACAAGCCATCTTCAGCTTAATTCAGCTAGCCTTGGTGTCCCAGCTGATGTACACCGATGGCTTTTTGTGAGGGGGATTGACAGCCCATAATAAGAAATGGGCGGGGATGGATGTGAGGACGTCGAGTACATAAACCTGGCAAATGTCCCAAGGAGTTGTAACCGCGCCTTGCCTTGCTTTGATCAATCACACTCATCAATAGATACTACAAACAATGGACGTCTTGGAGGAAGTTGACATTCTCATCGTCGGCTCCGGCCCTATCGGCGCTGTCTTTGCGCGCACGCTCGTTTCTGCAGGACGAAGTGTTGTAATGATCGACGTAGGAAACCAGTAAGTCATATGAATGAACACTAATATGTGAAATACTACTAACCGTGAGGAATAGGGAGACTAGGAAGGTTGGTGACCACAAGAAGAACAGCGTCGCGGTTCAGAAAAACATTAGCCTTTTCACAAAGTAAGTGTAGTTCCCGCTGTCGTTGTCTGCTCAGTGCACATTCAGGATATCTTACACCGTATTATAGCTCC
The DNA here is from genome assembly GCA_021209875.1 of Rosellinia necatrix. NCBI lineage: Eukaryota > Fungi > Ascomycota > Sordariomycetes > Xylariales > Xylariaceae > Rosellinia > Rosellinia necatrix. Next base: position 1,289,821 of record JAGYVD010000010.1, read on the forward strand.
GTTAGGGTACGTTCCCCCGGCCCACAACAATAATATGAGTATGTGTAGACTCATAGACTGTTCGCAGGGAGAGTTACATACGTTGTCGGTTCCTACGAATGGCGTCAATACAAACGTTGAGCCTGCGTCCTGGAACCCAACGTGAGTTTACCTCTCATTCCTGCCTTACCTCTCTTTGAGGCTCACGTTCTTGGAATCCTAGTCCCGCGCAAATCTGCTGCCTGCAAAATGGTCAAAATCCGAACCAGCAGGCTTTCGACAACCTCCCAGCAGCGGCGGCGTCTCGCATTGTTGGTGGAATGGGCTCGCACTGGACCTGCTGCACACCTCGTGAATTTCCCGGGATAGAGAGGTCTGATCTTTTCAATGACAATGAGTGGGATGAGCTGTACAATCGTGCCGAAGAAATGTTCTGGACCAACAGCACATCGTTTGACAACTCTATTCGACAGCAACTTGTCAAACATGTCCTCCAGGACGCTTACAAGGCCCAAGGGCGCAATATTCTGAGCATGCCACTTGCTTGTAACCGCAGTGACAGGAACAAGGAATATGTCGAGTGGGCATGCTCCGCCTCAATCTTGGACGACCTCGCTGAACCGAACAACAACGACAGCAACTTTGAGATCAGGCCCAATACTCAGTGCGTCAAGCTCATCGTTGATCAGGCTACCGGGCAGGTCGAGATGGCTCTTGTGAAGGATCTGATGGATGACAGGGAATACTGGATCAAGGCCAAAAAGTTCGTTATTTGTGCAGGTGCCGTCCTAACACCTGGTATTCTCTTCAACTCGTACGGGCTTGCGGAGACCCTGCCTGCTTTGGTAAGTTCTTGGGCTGCTGACCTCAAATTTGCATGTTTTAACGTTTCCAAATGACAGGGTCGTTACATGACGGAACAAACTATGGCGTTTTGCCAAGTCATCCTCAAGAAGAGTCTCGTGGACAACGTCCAGAACGACCCGTATGGTCTTGGCTGGGGAGAGATCGTGAAACACCATCACGAAAAGCATCCTAACGATCCCCTGCCATTCCCATTCAACGACCCGGATCCGCAGTGCTATTTTCCCTTGACCGAAAAGCATCCTTGGCATACCCAAATCCATCGTGATGCTTTTGGTTACGGCGAAGTCCCACCCGCCATTGACCAGCGCGTCGTAGTTGACTTCCGTTGGTTCACTTATGTCAAGCCCCACAAAGATAACTATATTGAGTTCTCAAAGGACTCCACGGACGAATTCGGGATGCCACAGGTAAGCAGAATCAGCGCGGATATTTTAGCCACATATATTTTCACTCTGAATCTCAACTCTATCCGGAATGATAGCTAACTCACTCCTAATTAGCCCACATTCCACTACAGAATCGATGATGAAGACTCAGAACGCACCCTGAGAATGATAACTGAGTAAGTAGAAACGTGAAAGATCTTTCTTTTTCCCTCAATACACTAGCTAACCCCGCTATTTCCTACAGCATGGTAGAAGTGGCAAGAAACCTTGGGGGCTTTCTCCCTGGCGCTGAGCCAAAGTATCTCCCTCCTGGCTCCGCACTTCATATCACCGGTACCTACAGGGCCGGCAAAGACCCCAGCGCTCAGGACAGTGTGGTTGACCGCACCGGTCGAGTATGGGGCCAAAAGAACTTGGTCCTCGGCGGCTGCGGCGTTATCCCGACTCAGAATGCCTGTAACCCTACGCTTACGGCTGCTTGCTTTGCTCTTGCCGCTGCTGATCAGTTGATTGAGGATTTGAAGGACGAAGAAAGTGTTCCTTAACATTAAGCCTCGGAGGCTACGATAACCAACTGACTACCATAGAGATCCTGCCTCCGAAGTATTTTCGTGGAATCCCAGGCTTCAATTTTAACCTTTCATATGTTATTGTGTTCGTCTATAGTTCTCACGAAGCGAGTTATAGTCGATTTTAATCAATTCAAAAATGACAACATTTTTTTCTACTTCTGAAATTCTAATCATTTATATGTCTGCGGTCGTTCATTCCCTGAAGTATACCGCTGCCCAAGATAGGAAAGGGGGGGCCGATAAGGGGGGGAAGGGGGATTGGCCGGCCGTCTGGCTGTCGGTGAATAGAGGTGGGGATTAGTGTGTCGTATTTCAGCTCACAGGTTATTCGCTAAATGTAAATGATGCTGACTAGAAGAGACACCCAATTTTGGTTTTGTATAGTTAATTAGAATTGGAGTTGTGAAAGAGGGATTGATGGGCGTGATCTCGAACTGGAGAGGATAGCTACTGAGAAGGTATGTTGGGGGTAATGCTATAGCGTCAGGCGGTGATGGCACTAGCTGAAAATATTGCCGCTTCTAGGCAATTACTTCATGGTAGGACCTTTTTACAGCAGTCATTGTCGGTAGTTTTAATAGAATAGCGTGCGCACTCCAATGGTCTTCCTCTGTCATGCTGTACTGCCAGAAATATAGAGCCCGTCGTCAAGGTCTTGGTGGCTATTTTGCTTACGTGGCCTGGCACTCTTAGCGTCGCCGCCACCGCCACCGTAGTCACCAAACAGCTGTTCTTTGGATAACTATCCGATCGATGGCTGTTAAGGAGCATAGTCTTGCTGATCACTAGTAGGGACATCATCCCACTGGCGGATAGAAATGACTCGCCTTGATATAAGAGATTTTGCTCTTAGCGGCGCCAACAGCATAAATATATACCGCAAAAAGGTGTTATGATGGTACATATCTCACAGATGCGGTATTGGATAAGACTGGTCGATTATGGAACATAGAGGGAAACCCTTCAGTGTCATACTCGATAGCTGTAAAGCAATGTATAATATCATTAAAACTCTCGCTTCGGCTAATAGCAAACCAGTGTGCATCGAACGCGTAATAAACGTCGTCACGCAAGTCGATCTTATTGAGTTTCTGGTCGCCATCCATATCCTCACCATGTTGCCCCATCGAATTGCCTTCCAATATCGCATCTGTAAAATACATACCATCACCATACCTTTTGAGCGATTTTTGCGCGCTATATTTATGCTGCCAGCGCCATTTATAGCAAAATCTCTTATATTGAGGCGAGCGAACCATTCCTGGTTGTTATATGACATAATGTGCGCTTGATGAGCGATCGCAGAAATCGTGTAACTATACAACAATGATTTGTCTCAGATCTTGATAGCGGTTGCTCGGGGATATACTTTAGAGATATCCACGTTCTTGGAAGCGGAGCGACGGGTTTGTCGCCCCGGGTAATGATGTTCCAATAGCCTCCTCCTGCGGCAACGCTCCATCCCGCTCGTCGGCAAAGAACCAATATTCAGACCGAGTAAGCACACCCTCGAGAAGGATATCGGGGCCAGAGATAAACCTGTGCTTGGCTTTGTCGATCTGTCGCTAAAAATCTATTAAAGGCATTGCTAGTTACGACCTGGCAGGCAGTAAGGGCGATTTCGTAATGAGCACCTCTCTAGGGGGCAGAGCTACTTGAAGTCAATGTTGAGTAGGGGTATTAAATTTTTTTTAGTTATAGCCTAGAGAAGATATCATATCCTAGCAGATAACCAAGATGGCGGCGAGTGACATGTTCTTCGCATCGCGATACAATTGGGGGCAGAGGGGAAAGGTCGTGGGCTACTATAGTCGACGCTTTTTGTCTTGCTTCTGTTTCTATTTTTCTAGTACCCTCTCAGGCGGTTGGGGAGGCATATTGTGACACTAAGCCTAATCAGTTGCTGTAGCAATAGAAAGTAACACAATGAGCATACTGTATTAGATAGCCACCCAATTGGGTCAGCCAGACAGAATACAAGGGACCGTTTCGTACTTAATCCGCTGATCTTACATCTACTACACATATAAGTACAAGAAATACTAACTTGTCGTCACAGGACACGTCCGAATCTGAATAGACGCCTTCCAGGAGTGGTTGGTGCACGTGTGGCGGGCGGCTAGCGTAACAAACACGTTCATTTATCTGTTCGAGAATGTCTACAGAAAATGTCATTAGCCGCGCATGAGTCAAATTCCATGTTCCGTTTTGGAATAGAGAATGCAGAACGCAGCTAGATCGTGTCCCCTTGCCTCCAATCTATGCGCAGCCTCAATTTTGGCGAGGTATCTTTATCTAACAAGAGTAATTTCTACTACCGATACCCTTTCTTTTCAGATTTGGCCATCCGCTAGCAAAGTCACTACGCGCAAGAAAAGGATGGAAGCAAGAGTCCTGAAAACACAGAGGCTGTTTAGCAGATTTTGAGCACAGTGTGCTGACGGTTCTGGGTGCTTTGGGCAGGATTATGTGAGCGGCATCTCTGCAAGACTAACTGTGACGCCATGAATATGTCTTGTCGACTTGGTAGCGTTATAGCGGCTACTGCTATTGGAGCATGGAAAGTATGAAGCGTAATATTCTCACGGAATCAAAAGACGATACGGAATCAGGCAAGGTCGAAAATGAACAATAGGAGACAGCCACTTCCATTCAAGCGATCAGACGTAGCCCACCGTTAATATTTTAAGCTGCTTTGCCAGGTGTTACGGAGATTATAACTTACTGTCTGGCAGACTTCAACCGAAGTGACTGCTCCCTCGATGGGACAACACAACTTAAGCGGGGGCTAAGGTCGATAAGCAAACCAATTCTTTCAGTAAAAGCCAAGGCATGCAAGTAATTAATGACATCTCGAAAATATCAGCACACAATTTTTTCAGACTTGCAATTTGTGCTAAATTTTACTTTGGTTGTTGCCACACACGGCTGAGTAGGTATTGAAAATGAACGATGCTATGCAAGTCATAACACATGAGTATGATATCAAATAAACAGATATAGGAGCCTGTTTGTTGCAGCGGACTGTTTAGAGATAAAATAGGCCATTAGATGATAAATCGAACATTAGTTAGCACGATTTAACGTTAAGATTTTCTCGGAAATATATAATTAATGAAGGTTGGTAATAAAATACGGCTTCCACTTAAAGTTGAGGCTTGTAAAGATTAAATAGCGAAGTTGTAGAAAGGATTGAATGATTGACACTGTAATGGAAACTACATAGCACTATGGGCTGTGCCCCCTTTCCCCTTACAGGTAGTGATATAAAATAGGTATACAAATGGTAAAGTGTTTCAAATAGCTAGCCGGGCTTGATTAATCCTTTCTAATACCCATCTCAACCTTGGTTACGTCACGCTACCCCGCTTGAATGTATCTTAGAAAGCATACAGTTTGTTGTAGATATTTATGTTTATCGTTCTTTACAAATATGTTTTAAACGATAGTTTATCACATGTGAATGATGAGAAATTAGGAATTTGCCCGTAGGAGTTCATAGTATGGTGATGACTCACCCCTGTGGCAGTGTACAGGATCCAAACATACCTGAAGCAAGCTTTTCTGCTTAGTGTTACCACCGCAATAGATATTTTCTCATGAGCCGATGATCCCGCCAATATCGCTAGCAGTACGGGTCTCTCTCTATTCCTAGGTATAATATGCGAAACCACTTCATCAGGCTATTCATCGCATCTATATCTGATATGTGACGAAACCCCGTGAAGCGCAATCGAGAGTGCTATGTAACCTCACCTCGGTTACATATACCTCAACGGGTAGATAGTGCCCGGCTAAGCGATTTGAGTGGCTCTTACATCTCTTGAAGGAAACGGCCACTTCGCCCTCCTCCATAGCCCTTTAAGAAGTAACAGGCAGAGCCGCCCGCATGAAACTTACTGTTCATCACATGCACGCTCTCGCGGGTGATAGAGTCAAACATCGGCTAAGATATGTCGTACGTGCTTATCACCGTGTGACACGGCGATGGTGAAAAGAATATAATAGAAGGGGCTTTGGTAAAATATATGATTTTCACATGCAGTATGTAATTGTTTGTGTACCTTAACAGAAGCTCGGGGTTTACAGAGATAAGAGCTAATAGCATTGGAGTAACTAGGAGTGCTCCTTCCTGGTCAGCATTTCCATCGCAATAAATAGAATGTACGTACCCAAGCGACCCAACTACCTTCTACAAAACATCTTCCATATTGATCAATTTTATCACAATTAGCAAATATCAACGAGAACCAAGTCTTGCTAAGTAAACACATACACGTCCTCGCCCCTAACTATATTACTTCCTAATACCAGAAGCCAACATGCCAAAGGCACAGATCCCAAAACAATCCTTAATAATAGGAGACGCTTCGGCTAATCGTATCCTAGACGACAGTTAAGAAAGACGGTCCGACCCCCGTTATCAACAATGAGGAAGAACGCGGCCGAACCCGCGAACGACCCCCGCTCCCTGTCCCTAACCAACCACCAAACAGCACTATCGGCTAGATGGTATCCCATGCGCGAGAATCTTGGTGGTGGGAACCGGGTAGCGATTACTGAAGCACTGCCTCGCGAGTGTGAGAACTTGTAAGTTATGGACGCTGAGCTGTGATTCGCTGCATCTCAAGTCAAATTATATCTAATTTAAATCGTCTTAATACCGTTATAATAACAGTTGAGCTAGTTGTTGCCCAACATTTCCAACTACAACCCACCAACTCTGGCGACTCTGAGTACAATTCGCCGCCGATTCTCATGCTTGAGACTGTTTTGTCGAATTTGAGAAAAGAAAAACACAAAAAGGAAAGAATGAAACATGCGAAGCTCAAGGATCACAAAATACTATGTAAATTTTGGGCTGAACTACATACAATAGTTCATGATAGGAATCAAACCATAGTTATTTCCAACCATGACTCGCCGCCTCGTCGAAGAGGCAACAGCGAACCTTTCTTGTAGTCCCCCGTACCTTCTCTCAAGTTTACGTTGACATATGCAAGCGTGTTGCCTCCTTAGACTAAGGGGCACCAATAGGTACTTACTTAATCACCTCATCACTAGGTACCTTCCCAAGCCCCTGTCAGTTGTAGAGATCATGGAGTGAGTAGGCTTGTTCTAGGTCATAGGTGGTTGTATTTAAGGCTTAATAGGGCTAACAATTAATTCCCGAACCCTTCAGGACTCAAGAGGGGTCCCGAAGGTCCTTATATACACCCATTTCTAGTGCTAAAACCGCCCTAGGTGTCGGGTAGCAGCTAGCAGTGTCATCTTTAGACCTGCCAGCTTCAGACAGATTAAGGAAAACGTATAATAAAAAAAAACCCTTAACTTAATGCAAGCACTAAGTACACATATTTTATGACCAACAAGTTTCAAGGCTATAAGCGTGTAGATTCAGATAGCTATATAAATCCCGTATATACAACCGACTCCCAGCTGTCCCCAACCGGGCACCACGCACCCCACACACCTACCCCATCCCCCTTTCCCGGCTCAGACCCGACGGATCACGACCCCTAAGCCGCGAAAAAAAAAAAAAAGCCGCTACCGCCGCCGCCGCTTTTTCACATCGACGCGGAACCCGTGGCGATGGCGGGCTTCCAGGTGCTGACGCTGCTGGGGCCCGTGGGGGTCTCGTCGATGGCGTCGTTGTTGCGGGCGCAGCCGCTCTTGGCGACGAGGGCGGCGGGACAGGCGACCTGGCGGAAGGTGACGCCCGGGTTGTCGGCGCCGCCGAACCAGTCGAAACGCCAGTAGCAGCCGTCCCGCAGCGCGGCCGGGAAGCTGTCGCACGCCGCCCGCGACGTCACCCCGCCGTATCGCTCGCCCCAGCCGTTCGCCGGCGCCCCGTACTGGCTCGTGCACGCGTTGAACATGCCCACGCCGCCGCCCGGGATCTGATGTTCCCCCCATCCCCCCACATCATATCGTCAGTTTACCGGTGAGTTGGGAAACGGGGTGTGGATGATGCCGTGGGGGGAATATAGGGATGGGGGAAACGAGGTTTGGAAAAGAAGAGTGTTGTTGAAGGAAAACGAGGGGAAGGGGGAGCGAGGCTGTGTGATAGCAGGAAAGTATCGAGATCGAGCACTTCCGATGGAAATCAAAACGCAACAAAAAATCAACAACGAGAGAAAGAAGAAGAAGAAGAAGAAGAAGAAGAAAGATAAAACATACCGCCAGATCGAAATGATTCTGCCCCAGGTCGCCGCCGGTGTTGCTGGCCTGGACGACCATCTTCTTGCCGGCGACGGGGCCGGAGGTGAAGGTGAGCTCGTAGCAGGCGCAGCACCAGGTGGACTCGGTCTGGCCGGCGAGGCGGACGGCGGCCCAGCCGTAGCTGAGCCCGGCGTCGACGGCCCAGGGGCTCTGGCTCGAGCACATGTAGGCGGCGCCGCCGCTGTCGCAGCCCGAGCGCGTCGCGCCGTTGTCGTTGAGCGGCGCGTCCGCCCGCGAGCACGTCCCCACGAGCCGGCCGCTGTTCGTCTTCTGCGCCCACCCGCACGACGGCTTGCAGCAGTCCCAGTACCGCGTCGTCTGCCCGCTGCCCGACGCCCCCTGCGCCGACGCCAGGCCGGAGAGCGAGAGCGCCGCCAGTGGGAGCTGCTTGAGTTGCATTTTTTCTTCTTTTTTCTTTTTCTTTTTCTTTTTTTTCTTCTTTTTCTCTTTCCCCCTTTGAGATGAAAAAGCTTCACCCGTGCGTATTTTTCGGGTGATATAATGATTCGGACGCGTCGATCGTTTTTCGCTGCGGGCCTGTGTTCGTTACCTATGGAGAAAGTGAGAGGGATCTACACTTGGCTAGAGGTCTATATATGTACGCAAGGTCGACGGGCGTTAAAGAGGATCCGATGCCTAAAGTACCGTATAAGCCATGACGCCGAACTAAGATGAGCCATGTTGGCAAAGAGCTACCGGGCTACGGAACTATGCGGCCCAGTAAGAAAGGCTCCGTTGCAAATTGGACCGAGACAAAATGAGGATTGAAGCGGTCACGATATGACGGCCCATATGTTGTACATAGATCATACAATTAAATCGGAAATCAGCGCCTAAGGTCTATCACTGTAGGTATTCGGCGATTATACTGAACCATTCCCGCTTCTGTATCGGAAACCACGAGGAATGTCGGGCCGAATGCTCTATTCATGTGAGCTTACCAGGTGATGTAATCTAAAGAAAACGGGACATGTCTGCTGGCAAAATGGGGAGGGTGTGTCTGGAAAAAGGCACATATTGCCGTGCTACGAATCCCGGTATTGGATACCACAGGATTTATATGAAGTAGGCGTACGGGCCCGTGCCATTGGCCGGGGAGTATATCCAGCCTCGTTCCCCGCGTTTAATAAAGCTTGGCTTCGGAGTCTAGTAACCTGGAGAGAATCGTATTACGGAAAGGAACGGCGTATTTTTATTTTTATTTCATTTTATTCTTGGGCAGCCCAATACGGCAGGCATTTGTCGACCCTACAAGATTATAGGGAAAACAAGAGAACATTACCTTAAATGAACTCATTACGTCCTAACCTAGAATTTCGAAGGAGGCGCACTCCACACTCGAGGAAGAGTACGCTCAGTAATCGTTCTCGCGGCGCTGTCTACGGTTATCGATCTCTTCTCCAACGCGATCGATAATTCGGCCTAGGAAGCCACCACCACCGGACTCCTCACGGCTCTCCTCACGCTCTTCACGGCCATAGTTATCAGACCGCCCATACTCCTGTCTCTCTTCACGGCCGTAGTTTTCGGATTGGCCATAATTATCGGACCGTCCATATTCTTGTCTCTCTTCGCGGCCATAGTTTTCAGATTGGCCGTAGCTATCGGACCGTCCGTACTCGTCTGAGCGGCCGTATTCGGATCTCTCTTCGCGCTCCTCACGTCGGCCTCCTCCATAGCTCTCGTCCTCATCACGCCGGCGGTTCCAGCTACTGGACTCTTCGTAGCTCTCCTCGTTGCCTTCGTACCGCCGCTCGGTGCGCTCTTCATACCCTCCGCCGTAGGTGGGGCGGGCCTCGGTCCGTTCCTGGTAGCCGTAGCCCCTGCCGCTGTCGTCCTGCTCGTAGCGGCTGTACTCGGTGCGCTCGCCGCCGCCGGAATACTGCGTCTCGCTGTAATTGGCTTGGCCGTAGCGGTCGTCAGAGCGGCCGTATTCGGTCCGGCTCTCGGTGTACGAGCCGTCACGACCCTCTCCCCGGCTCTCATACGACTGTGTCTCCCCCGTCTTGAAGGCGCCGCCTAGAAGGGAGCTGCCGATCTGCCCGATGAGCCCGCCTCCTTGCGACTCGTCGTCACGCCCGGGTATCTTGCCACCTGTGAGCCCCTGGAAGATGGCCCCGGCCGCCGCGCCGGCGATGCGGTCCTCGACGGTCCCGCCGCCCTCTCCAAAGTTCTTGTGCATGCCGAGGGGCTTCCCACAGCCGTGGCCGGTATCGTGCACGCCTTCCTTGTGGTTCTCGCCCCGCTTAACGCCTTGGCGGGAAAGCTTCTGCCGATACTCGTCTTGGCCGGCCTCACCTAATCCGCTCCACCATTCCTCAACGCCACGGAATGCGATTTGCCGACCCTCCTCGGCGCCATCCTCGCCCATATTGCGCTGGGCTGGGTGGTGAAGGACGCCACTGATGATCCGGTTTAGAGTACGATCGATGTCGGCGTTCTCGTCATCCCAAAGGTCCATCAGCTGAGGAACGACCCACGACAGCATCTTGCTCGCGTTTTTGCCTGCGATTTCGTTGAGAATCTTGGAGAGGGTTAGTATGGTATTAAAGAGAAGATGTGGGAAATCTGGAACGTTACGTTTGAGAAATGATCCTTGGATAGCATCGAGTGGGTAGGATCGGTGCTGTCGTCGTCATTGAACACAATGTGTTGTTCGTTCTCGCTACTAGCGATGATCTCACCCGAACCGGTGGCAAGCTCATTTTTGACCTGACTGATGATAGGCAGGACAAAAGGCGCAATGATAGTAAAGACCCACATCGACAGCTGTTCTTCGAGCTGTTCGATGATCTGGGGCAAGATGGGAATCTTCTCGATCGCCTTGGAGATGCTCTTCATAAGATCATCGTGAAACTCAATAGCGGGCATAATCTGTTGAAAGACCTGCTGTGCATAGCGGGTAAATTCTTCGGGTTCCCGGGGAGAAATTGATGTGTTCTCCATCTGCGCCGCTTGGGCATTGGACTGGATTTCGCTCATCTTCTGCTTTTCATCGGTACCACCAAAGACGCCCTCTGGAATTTTGTCGAGGAGATCTGCCAGGATGCTGGTATCGTCGTTGGAGTGCTGCTGCAGTGTTCCTTCGAGCTCTTGGATCTCGTTCTGTGTCAATTTATCCGAAACTATATGTGGTCCGTGTTAGTCTGTCTGCCAGTTGTTGGTTTCAAGCGCTCTGGTTTCTTACCTTCACCTGTGACGGAGTGCAGGAAATCTACACCACCAAATGTCCCGGTGACAAGAGGCCAGACCTCGCTTCGCGCGCCAGGAATTTGCGTCTGGGTGCTGCTGCCAACATGGGGGAATATATCGCGTTCGCCCATCTCGATGAGCGCGAGTTCTGTGTAGTTACTATGGGCGAAAAAATCTAAAGGCACGCGTTAGACCACGGGTCTGGCTGGACTACAGATTCGCTCACCCCCTTTTACAGCTTACCTTCAAGACAATGAAGACCGGTTCCTAGGAGTCGTAGTGCCTCATACAAGTCGGCCTTGTTCCGGTTCTGGTTGTAACTTCGGGCGAGCTCGGTGCATTTAGTGAAGAGGCGGCGAACGTGAAGGGCGGAAGTCATGATATCCAGGCGTTCGTTCGAGATGTAGTTTTTCATACCAGTTTCTTCATCGATGCCAAGTTCGACGCGCTCGTCAACGGGGCCACGGAGCGCGCGGTGGTACCGGCGAGCGTCTTCATTGTCGGCGTAGTTCTTGGGGTTATCAATGTGGTCTTCGGGGCGGTAGCAGCCCAGGCGCTCGGCGGTCACTTCGAATTCCTTGGAGCCGAAGCCGAAGCTCATGAAACCCAAGACGCAAAGCAGGAGACGAATAGCCTCGGCGGAGACGGACTTGACAGTTCCTACGTCAATTGCTTGCGAGTAGTCACGGAGCCAGTTTCCGAAGTAAACTCGCGAGACCATCAATTTGTTGAATTTCTTGCCTCCCGCGGCACGGGCCATGAGAATGCTAAGGAGCGTGTCTTCGATATCGCCATGGCGCCCTGTCGCGATCTACGCGTTAGCATGTGCACCGAGGAAAAATTTAGGGAACCGGTCCCGGAGCTAGTCTGCACTGACAATTTTGGCCTTCGACCTTAGATATGCCGGCAATATTGCCAGCTCCAAAAGCAAGAGCCGGGCGGGCGAATAGGAGCAGGAGAGCCAACCCCAGAAGGCTGGGGTACAGCCTGGAGGAGATCATATTGATATAGGCCTTGGCCCGGGTGGCAGCAATTGATCACGAGCTCCTTAAAAAAGGGTTGACGTGACAGAGAGTTGGAGTATACGATGTGTGGATTGTAGGTAGGGTGAATGTTGAAGCGGTTTATCGTGCAGCCCAAAGGTGTAATAAATATGATTAGGGAGAAGATGCCAATGGATGAGGGGAGGGGGAGGGGAGGCGGGACTAGGAATGAAGCGTTGACGTCTCAGTGGTGAAGGGGGAGGATGAGGATGGAACGAAGATCAGGATAGAACGGCAAAAAGGAGGGGGAGGGGAAAAGAGGTTAGAGAGGTAGGGAGGTAGCGAGGTAGCGAGGTAGAATATGCCATCACTTGCCTATCCCTTCGTTACTCCTTGTTTACTTCCCTTTGACTTGGGGACCCTTAGGCACTTAGCTGTACAATACCGTACACCACTGTACACCACTGTATACCACAGGTATCCACGGGCAGCCTGAGGTTTCTTACGTTTTTACTACCAACCTGTTTGTTTGTACCTACCTGCCTGCCTGCCTGCCTGCTTCCCCAACCAAAGAGATGCTAGATGCGTGCGGGCGGGCGAGCGTGATAGCTTCGGTACTTAAGATCGTCATTTGGACTGTTAGAGGGGTTTGGAGGGGGGGCATGGAGGGGGAAAGGAGGCCATCCGAGGCCAAGATTGGTTGATCGAGGGGTCCGCCAAGAATTGGTTCAAGTGGAGTGTCTGATGTTGTGCAGTGGAGGCCGATGGCCAGTTGGATATGGATATGGATACAGATATGGATATGGATATGGATATGGATATGGACATGTACATGTACGTACGATATACGATACGTACTACTGAGTCGGAGGGAACCAGCTCTTGATTCGACAGGTTCCGCATTGGGTCGGATGTGAAACTTGACTTGTTTACCACTAGGGATCCCATAGCGACCGACAAGCGGCCTGTGGGCATAATGGTTAATACTAGGCCGCGTCTTATAATAATGCATGAAAAATGATGGTGTGGGCACGGTGTGGTATGGTGTGGTATGATGCATGCATTCAGCTATCATTTATCTAGATGTTATCTGTAGCTCCCATGGGTAGGCACCTAGGTAGGTACCCACCTACGTAAGAGGTAGTAGGTACCTACGGTAGTTGGTGCTTGCACCGCTGTGTAGGTAGTGCGAAAAAAAGAATGGGAACCGAACCGTATAGTTAGATCAAGAGCGGCGCATTCAATCATAGAACAATCAGAAAGCACCTCTAGGCACCTCTAGCCTGTAAGCTAAGCCTCTAAGGATAGCCATCAGCTATTGATACCCGCTTCCGCTTCCTTGTATACCGCTGTAGAGTATTTGGTGGTAGGTTGGTCGTGTCGTTCATCTGACGGGGTTGGGGGGAAATGATCTTGTGGTGAAAAGAGTCATGGAGAGAAGTTGAGATCTGTGTCGTAGCTAGTTAGGTGAGATAACTAGACCAAGTTAGGATGGGACCCAGGAGTCTGGTTTGGGTTGGGAGTGTGGTATGCTGACCATCGAAGCACGGGCACAGCTGCCGAAGCTTCGGCCCATGCAATGCGAGTGATGGCACCTCCGTCAATGTTTAGACGCCCAGATATTCCGTGCATACAAGTCAAGGGCAGTCCCCAGCAAAGAGGGGCTTACGGATTAGGCGGATCAACTCGGCTCCGCAGCCGATACGGGGGTTGGAAGGTCTGAAGCGGGCGTGCCGAACCGTGGTTTCAAGCATGCCTAGACTGCTACCTGGCCGAGGTCGTTATTTATGTTATTTATGTACCATGTCTTAGGTAAAGCACCTCGCGCATCGACTTGACTCCCGTAAAGGTACATCGACGGGTGCATCTCGACACAGCCAAGCAGCAGCTATGTCCTGGTTGGGAAACCTGTTGGCTCTAGACACCATTTCCTTGTGCCAACAGATAACAGATAGAACTTGTCAGGTACTATATTCATAATAAACCAGTCTGCATCGTTCGCGCTGTCTTTACTCTTCCCAAGCTCCCATGTGTATCTTTAGTTTAGCTATGTCAAACCCTAGTTGTGTGTTGTATCATCTTTGGGATGCAATAAAACGAAGGAAGAGGGCGCCAGCGTAGGTAGGGAGTGATATTTGGATGCCCGATTATACATGTATTTCTCCGACTGAGGGCCTTATTCGGGCGAAGGTGGTCGAGGTTGTTTACGTCGTATGCTTGTGTTATATAAGGTGGGCTAATTTAAAGGAACGAACCATCAGCCAGCACAACCTCGATCTACCTACATAGGTACATATTGATTGATCCTGATGCAAAACTCACGCTAGAAAGTGGGTTACCTGGTCTTGAGAGCAGGAAGCCAATTACATAACTTGAACAGAGGCACCGGGCACATTGGCGGGACAGTTGATATAGGTAGTCGAGCTATTGAGAGATGCTCAACTGTGTGTTGGTTCCCTCCGCGTCAGCACCCATCACTGCGTGAGAATTCACTATCAGAATATGAGCATCCAAAAACAGTGTGGCAAGAACATCCCAATAGACGCCATATAAATTATCAGGACAGTAATAGGCTATAAGCGTAGACTAGCTTATCTGTTAGGAAGCCTCTTGAACGCAGGACATCCAGCTTGTGCGATGAGATGTATTGACCAATGCGAGACGTATCTGGGCTTCGATGACCCAGGTAACAATAACAAACAAGGCCTGTGACTCAGTGCTAACCTACCTAGCGCCCAGCATGAGGTAGCTAACCCGGATAGCTTTACGACTGGGATGGCGTTGGTGGGCACCACGGCCAAAATAAGTACCTGCGATCGAATATGGATAAAAACCTAACACATCTTGCGGATGTAAAGTGGCGGCTACTTGGGCTTGGGTGCCTGGTTTTGGGCGCGAAGGGCGAGAACATACTGCCACGACAATCAAGCCGGTGTCCCGCCGTGGACGCTATAACGCGGGTCTGCGAGAAAAATAACGATGGACTGGCCGCGGAATTTGGGAAGGGAAGAGAAATTTAGGGCGTCGGGAAACGGGGAAGAGCACTGAAAATGGGCGTTAGAATCGGGCTGGGGGGTGCGTTTGACCCTGAAAGCAGCTGGGCGGGGGACGCCCGGAGTCGTTTGACCGGCGATTGCCGGTGCTGGTCTCTGGCGCCTGCTGGGGCACACAGTGACACTGATGACACACGCGTGCGCAATCAGACCAAGCGACTGATCCGTGAGGAAAACAACACGATCCAGCGTGCAGCTCCCACCGAAGGAGGTACCTCCGCACTGGTTGTTCGACCCCTGGAGCCGCTATCAGCCAATCAACTGGCAGATGGCGCTGGCCTGGTGCAACCCTAACGCTTCTGGTCCTGATGCTGACGACTGATCGAAAGGGGAGCGCATGTACCTCTGCCCGCCCACAGCAGCATACCTACCTACGAGGTACCAGAGGTAGGTAGCAGTGAGCCTGCGCGTCGCCTTCTCTTGGGGCATCACTAATAAACATCGTATTCTCGCAGCATTCGACTCCGACAAGGGCAGGCGGCAGGCCAGCAGACCAGCTATAATACAGCAACGCCCTTAAAACGCCAATAAGATACAACCAGTAAACGTAAGGCATTTATAACGTGGGAGGCATGGGGTGCATTTTACACCTGTTTGGACCTATAATATCAGTGCAGATACTACCATGTTGGCTAGGTAGGTACCGATGTGTACCCCGGTGGTCTAGAGGTACTTAAGGTAGGTATGCCTGCTTGTGCGACATTTGACTGGGTGGGCAGATGCTCTAGACAATCACTGATTGCACCGTAATTTTTCACTTTTATTTTTATTAACTATCGCATTTTTATTACGGGGCTGTGACCTACTATGTAGTAGTGTACCTGCCTACACAGCTGCTTAGGTACTTCGCTAGTGGTGCACTGGATCAGCTCGGGAAATAGTTGAACACAGCCAGCACTCATGGCTTAAAATCTCTTCTAGCCCCTCTTTCTTCTCGCTACTCCTCCACTTTCCAATGTCTTTAGGTACCTCAATATTTCAGCCGCTGTTGCTCCCAAGACACGTTGGAGGCCTTGACACCACGAGAGAATAACCACTCGTTATGCATGTAGGGCCTAGAGATTCCCACAACTCGAACCCTGGAAGGATAAAATTGTGTACCAATAAAAATATTCAGTATTGGCACATATTGCTAAACAGTAGGTACAGTGTATGGAAAGCATGCACTGCATTAGGTAGGGAAGGAGAGGTACAAAAGTAGGTGTGTACAGGGTACTTGCTAGCTAATCGAGCAATAACACTGCGCTGCGAAGCGATGGGGGCAGACGATGGTACCTTACAGCGCAAGGGCAGCCAACGAGGTACCTTGAAATTTGAAGTTGGGTAATTGGCGGCAGGGCAGTGCACAAAGCGCGCAAAATAGGCTAAGCCAGCAGGGGAAACCACCCACCCGTTACCCCCCGCGCACGCAGTGAGGTAGGTACCTAGGTGCCTGCCTGTGCTGGGAGAGGGGGTATGCACCCGTAATTGTAGGAAGTACCTAGCGCGCATCTCCCACCTGCACCCAGTCCGGTGCACCCACCCACCAGTGATTCTGCGAAATCAGCCAGGCTGGCAGCCACCATATTTAGAGGGCTGCCCCTCCCGCTTCAGCGCGTCGCCCCCGTAAACTCTCTTAGTCCTCCTCCTGTTTTCCCGCATCCCTCTCCCACTTTCCCCTCTACGCTTGCTGCTTCTCGCCTCAAGGCCACAGTGCTGTACACCCAGGGTGATCTAGGCGATTCAGCACTTGCAACTGCTTAGCACACCAGCCCAAAAAAAGGGACACTCGACCGGCTACGTCCCTCTACTCACCCAACCTTAAACAATTATTCAGTATCACTCCGGACCTGACAACCACATTTGCTAAGATAGCCTGTGGGCGCCACAAAGTCTCACCAAGGAATCCTCGACCACGCGCAGCGCACCCAGCAAGCATAGCAGAGCATACCACAGCGAGCTACTGCCTGTTGTCAGCCCACCCACAATTGCATTCCACTACGGAGGTATAATAGAGGCCCGCCACCCCCTCTAACTAGTGACCGTTCGCCCCCCCCCCCCTTCGCCGCACTTAATGGCTCGCCCGAAGAAACCTGAAGGCCTCAAGCAGCCTGCACCAGTTGCTCCCGCGCCCGCTATGGTCCCAATGCCAGCCATGCCGATGCAGCAGCATCCGCAGCTTCAGCACCAGATGGCGCCTCAGCACCAGATGCCCCAGGCCATCGCCCAACAGCCGCCTCTACAGGCGATGCAGAGCACTATGCCGCCTCAGCAGCGCACCATCGGCATCGATGAGTTTATTAGAGTCCGCGATAGTGTAAGTCACCGATACAGATATCTAATTACGCCTTGTACTTCTCTCATTCCCCATTCCACATCATCTACCTTGGTCCACCGCATTTGGGCTGCTGCACATTGACCTCTCCACCCATGCGCAAATCATGAATAACCTCGACTCTCATCTCATCGTTGCACAAACCACACACCACCAAGCATTGTCAACCACGGCATGGTTGTGAGTGCAACCACAGTAACAGTCATCGCAATCGTTACCTACATTACCATGACTATGGCCGCGTTATAATTGCATACAATACATTCCATCGCCGTGTCCTTGTCTAGGCCTGTGTCAACTGTGCCTTTGGGGCGATACACGTTATAACTACCCATCGTCGCCGAGACTTGGCCTAGGCAATGCATAGGATACCTGCTTGATGCAATGGTGGCATTCATTATTACCCAACCACTCCCGCTATCTGCATTTTTCACTATCCCTCTCGTCACTTGTACCCAGTTTTACGCATCAAGCACCTTGAGAAATTTATATGCTTGTCATACTTACATGGCGATTAGGTTCATCAACGGTTTAATACAATTACCGCTCTTATGAAGAATTTTGCCGATGACTTTGTTCGCCAGACCAATCTTCTAATTGGAGAGCCTGCGCCATTCGACAATGGTGGCAGTGTCTCCATGCAGTCTCTGATTACCTCCCTCGATGGGATCAGCGGCGGGCTCAGCGATCTTCTGCCACACGGCGAGGAGAAGAAAGAACGGAAAAAACGCACTCATGATCCTAATGCTCCAAAGCGGCCGTTGACCCCGTATTTTCTGTACATGCAAACTGCTCGTCCCATCATTGCCAACGATCTGGGCGCGGATGCCCCCAAAGGCGCTGTACAGGAGGAAGGTCAGCGCCGGTGGTCCTCGATGTCCCCAGGAGAGAAAGTAGTAAGTTGATATACACCTCGGTAAAGCTTAGCCATGAAGACAACCTACTAACGTTCAACCTTAGGCTTGGAACAACGCATATCAGTTCAACCTTCGTTTGTACAATGCCCGAGTCCATTCATACAAGGCCGGAAATCCGGATGCTCGTAACATGACTGATGGCGAGGCCTTGAACTACGCCGACACCAATGGTATTGCCCAGGCCGATGTCGTTACGGACGAAGCCATCGCCCCCAATGACCAGGATGCCATAGCAGAGCAGCTCCAAATGGCCACGCCTTCCGTCGCTCAGGATGATGGTTCCAAGACCCCTAAGGGCAAGACGACCCGCAAGCGAAAGAGCATGGCCGGCGATATCGACGACGGTGAGAGTAGTGCCGCTAAGACCGCCACGCCCGCCAGTCCCGACAAGAAGCGCAAGCGTCAGTCCAAAGTAGCAGATATAGAAGAACCCAAGAAATCGGCCCGTAAGAAGAAGAACTGATGATAACCATCCCACAGCTCTTCTCACTTATTCCGGTTTACTGTTTCTTTTCGGCTTTGAGATGGCCCGCCATGATTCCACATAGTTTCCGGGTATTGTTTTTGAGGGGAAAGCGGCGCATGGTGTTGTGGCCCGGTACATCCCTTTCTTTGTCCTATTCCAGCTTTGCTTGGTTTAAGGCAGTTGTATGAGTTATGAAAACTTGTAGGGCGGGTCGGCAAAGCTGATCGGGTAGAATAGGGCTGCTCATTAAGAGTTTAGGAGGTTTCTCGGGTTGCTTGTAGGTAGTGAGGCGTTCAGGTCTTGGTGGCTAGGAATGGAATTGCACTCTTTCAAGTAATCGTGTTAAAAACGAGGATATTTACTCTGACTGTATCTGACCATTCTGCTTGACTTGTTAAATCATCCGAAACTATATTGCTAATGACACTGTGATTTAAACTCTTGCCTGGATAACAAGATAAACCTCAACGAACTACGACGCGGCCTAGCGTCTGCCAGTTCAGGGCCATCTCTACGTGGGCAATAACAACTTATACTGCCCACCACAGAAAGATACCTAGCTCAAGCCTGTGTGGATTAGCTAAACATCCACGTCCAGTTCACCATCTCTCAACTACCTCTAAGATTATGCTTATATATAATAGAAAGATCAAGATCCATACCCCTTAGAGTCCTAGGTTTGTGGGCATCTTAGTCATTCGACCCGGGTAGATAGATGAATTACAGCCTACCTAAGGAGTCAACGACTAATTACTTATCTTTATGACATAGGTAGGTAGTCTAGTTATCCATCTAGCAAATTCCACCTCTCTAGCCCAAATAGGTAGATATGGGTGCCCTGTCCTCTGTGAGGCTTCGATCACTATCCAGGTAGGCCTACAGGCAAGTACCCAGGCATATACAGAGGGTGGTTGCCAGCTAGGGCCGCGGAGTTAAAAGCAACCTTAAGCAGCAAGAGTGTGCTACGGACTTGCATCTTTCACCCCCCCCCCCTTCACCCCCTTCACCCCTTTTGTACACATAATGCGCCAATCGCCAGCTAATTGCCTGACGAAAACATTTAAGAAAGGGAAAATGCAAAAGGTAATTATAATGCACCAGATCCAGTATGCCTGAAGTAATGGATGAAGGCATCAATACCACAATTGTTAGAGTGACTAGCCGCCTGGAAGATGGACATCGGCCGCGACTGGCCAATCGCCTTACACGCTTTTTTCATACAACGGCACTACCTACCTAATCAGCATGCCTCTAGACTAGACACCTAGATAATAGCTAACACATTTGGGCTGCAGGTTCATATACCTAAGCCCAAGTCTCCTCCCTAAGGTACATTTCTAGCTTGCACAGCATGCCGTATGCAAGGTACTTTCTTACCGCTCCGCCTCGCCTGGGTAGGTACTTACTGACCCAAGATAATTGCGACTGCAGTAGCAGCATGTCATCCACCCAACCATACAGGCCAACTGGGGGTAGATGCCTAACAACTTAAGCGGTACGACAGCTCCCTACGCGAGCACTCAACCGCAAATCGAACTACCTACGGCCTACTTGGGTTCACTTCACAGCGCGATATGAAATAACGACATACCTCGTGCCTACACCGGCGATTTACTTATCAAGCGCCAAAGAAAAGAAAAGATAGAAGAACCATGAGATAACGACCTCTTGATCATGATCAAAACGCCCTACTGAAGCGACCAAAACGGTTCATCCTATCAGGGGGTTCCAGCGCAGCAGCGAGCTAGACGTAAAGTACCCTGCATTAGAGCCCTTACCCAGGTACGAATAAGGGGCTACGGACCATCATGTAGCCGTCGCTGGATCAGATAGGCGAGTAGCCGCCGTATTCCAACACGAATGACGAGGGACGACAGATAATAAATGTGGGGAAAAAAAGAATCACTAAAAGACCTATGCAAAGCTGAATACACCCACGCCGTAAAATGTAATGAACAAGACAATCTGATCCCGCAAGCTGCCGGGCTGGCCCAATACACTCACTCCAGTGCCTATGTAACCGTAACCGTGTTACCTACCTACTAGATAAGTGCCTGCTTACTGACATGCTCACTTACCTGACTGAGAAAGCCAGACAGCCAGACAGCCCCGAAAGAACATCGCCCGGAAGCCAACCAGGAAAGGAGGATAAATAAAAAACAAGTACCCAAACTCCAGACACCAGCATGCCATAACTACCAAAACTGCTGCGGCAGCATTACCATCATCCCGCCCTCAGTAAACGAACCAGTCCTGCGCGAGGGGCAGCTCGGTGGCGGGTTCGGCCGTGCAGAGCTGGCCGTCGGCCTCGACGGTGTAGCGCTCGGGGTGGACGCGCATGGACGGGGTGGCGTCGTTGAAGGCCATGTCGTGCTTCGAGACGGCGCGGCAGCCGCGGACGGCCTCGACGCGCTTCCGCAGGCCGTACGAGGCCACGGCGCCGCTGTCAATGCTCGCCTGCGACACAAACAGTACGCTCGTCTCGGGCACCAGCGGCGCGTACATCGGCCGCGCCAGCACCGGCTGCACTGTCGGGATCGAGGCATTGGGGTCGCCCTGTTCGGAGGGGGAAAAGGGAGAGGGAGAGAAGGTAAGTGGTGGTTTTTTTTTTTTTTAAAAAAAAAAAATAAAATAAAACGGTGGTGATTTTTGAGGTGGCTTAAGGGCGGAGAGGTTGGGAAGAAGTGGGATTGTGCCGGAGGGAATGCGGAAGGAAGGGGATTGAAGGAGGCGATAAAACCACCGACCGAAGGAACTCAAGATATGTGGAACAACAAACAAGGTAAACGAGAAAACAGATAACAGCGACAAAGATAAGAAAGAGAAAAAGAAAGAAGAAAAAAGGGAAAAAAGGAAAAAAAGAAAGCGACGCATGAAATTAAAACACATACCATCTGCGACCAGGCGATCAGCCCGCTCTTGACGACGGTCTGCGGCTTGGCGCCGAACCAGGCGGGGTCCCAGAGGACGAGGTCGGCGAGGCGGCCGACCTCGAGGCTGCCGACGAGGTGCGCCATGCCGTGGGCGCGGGCGGGGTTGACGGTGTACTTGCTGACGTAGCGCTTGACACGGTGATTGTCGGCGCCGGTGCCCTCGTCCTCGGGCAGGGGCCCGCGCTGGACGCGGTTCTTGTGGGCGGTGTTCCAGGTGCGCAGGACGACCTCGCCGCAGCGGCCCATGGCCTGGGAGTCGGAGGACATCATGGAGATGGCGCCGAGGTCGTGCAGGACGTCCTCGGCGGCGATGGTCTCGGCGCGGATGCGGGACTCGGCGAAGGCCACGTCCTCCGGGATGTCGCGCGACAGGTGGTGGCAGACCATGAGCATGTCGAGGTGCTCGTCGAGGGTGTTGCGGGTGTAGGGGCGCGTCGGGTTCGTGCTGCTCGGCAGCACGTTGGGCAGGGCCACGACCGAGATGATGTCCGGCGCGTGCCCGCCCCCGGCCCCCTCCGTGTGGTACGTGTGGATCGTGCGCCCCCGGAACGCCGCCACCGTCGCCTCCACGTACCCGGACTCGTTGAGCGTGTCCGTGTGGATCAGGCACTGCACGTCCATCTCGTCGCACACCGCCAGGCACGCGTCGATCGCCGCCGGCGTCGTCCCCCCAGTCCTCGTGCAGCTTCAGTCCGCACTGCCCGGCCGCCACCTGCTCCCGCAGCGCCTCCGGCGCGCTGTCGTTGCCCTTGCCCGTGATCCCGACGTTCACCGGCAGCGTGTCGCACGCCTGCAGCATCTGTCGTGTATAGTGCGCGCCGGGCGTGCAGGTCGTCGCGGACGTGCCGGCGCTGTTTTGTCGCATGCAGCGTTAGCCTATATAGAAAGAGGGAAGGGAAGGGGGGAGTAGGGGGAACCCACCTAGGTCCCACGCCGCCGCCAAGAAGCGTCGTGATGCCGGAGGCGATGGACTCGTACGTCTGCTGGGGGCAGATGAAGTGGATGTGGGAGTCCATGCCGCCGGCGGTGACGATCTTGTTCTCGCCGGCGATGACGTCGGTGCAGCTGCCGACGACCATGCCCTCGGTGACGCCGTCCATGACGTCCGGGTTCCCGGCCTTGCCGATGGCGACGATCATGCCGGCCTTGACGCCGATGTCCGCCTTGTAGATGCCGGTGTGGTCGACGATGAGCGCGTTCGTGACGACGAGGTCGAGGCAGTCGGCGTCGGCACACCCGCTCATCTGGCCCATGCCCTCGCGCAGCGTCTTGCCGCCGCCGAACTTGCACTCGTCCCCGTACGTCGTCAGGTCGCGCTCGACCCGGATCCAGAGGTCGGTCGAGCCCAGCCGCACGCGGTCGCCGGTCGTGGGGCCGAACATGGCCCGGTACGCGGCGCGGTCCATGGTGTGCGGCCTGATCTCTCCCAGGCCGAGCTCGGCCGTCGGCGACTGCGTCTCGTGCGCGAACCCGGCCGCCTGTAGCCGCGCAACGATCTCGCCGACGCGCGACGGGTCCACGACTCCGGACGCCAGGTTGTTGCCGCCGCGGATGGCGCGGCGCCCGCCGATCTCGACGAGCGTGACGGTCTTGGCGTCGCCGGGCTCGAAGCGCACGGACGTGCCGGCGGGGATGTCGAGGCGGAGGCCGTAGGCGCGCGCGCGGTCGAACGACAGCGTCGCGTTGGCCTCGATGAAGTGGTAGTGGCTGCCGACCTGGATTGGCCGGTCGCCGGTGCTCGTGACGCGCAGGCGCAGGCGGCGGCGGCCCTCGTTGAGCGCCACGCGGGGCGCACCCGAAGCGACGAGGACGGCGCCCGGGGCGCTCGCGGCGTCGTACGCGGATGCCGGGGCGGCCGGGAACAGCTCCGGCGGCGGCGGCGGCAGGAAGCTGCCGTACAGCGCCCGCGCGAGGTCCCCGTGCTCCGTCGCGATCGGGTTGTGCACGGTCACCAGGTACGTGCCGGTCGGGAACGTGCCCTCGACCTGGATCTCGTGCAGCGTGCTCACGACCGAGGGCAGCACGTGCCGGCGCCCCAGCATCGTCGCCCCGAGCGCCATCAGGTCCGCCACCGTGTGCTGACCATCGCGGATCAGCTCCTGCAGGTTGTTGGCGATCAGGGCCTAAGATAGCGTCATATGTCAGAGAAACGAAATCAAAAACGTGCCAAATCGCGTTGCATTAGCCCCGTTCCCTCGTTCCCCTGTTCTCTGTTCCGCCTGTTCTCTGTTCCGCCTGCTCCCTGTTCCGCCTGCCAGCCCGCCACAGTGCCATAGTGCCATAGTGTATGTAGGTCTTCGGGCCCGGGGGGGGAATCGCCTCCACGCTCCACGTCTGATGTGGTGTATATGTTCCAATATACCTACTAAGCACGCAAGTGCAGAGAAACGAGAGCCAAGCCGGCACTTCGTGGAAATCGCCCCTCCCCCCCCCAATCTTACGACCTCTCGTCGTCTTCGCGCGCGGCCTCTTCATGCAACGTGTTAGGTAATGGGAACTCACCGTCGCCTCTGTATGGTTCAGCCGGACTCCTCGAGCGAGACGTCGCTGGGCTAGGAATCCCAATTGGGATATGACGAGCTTGTCGAGCTGCAAGTAAAACCACCGGTTCGCGTAAGCCAATTTGTGTACAGTTACATTTTCGATTTTATTTTATTTTTTCGGCAGTTCCTTTGCATTCCTTTTTTCTTTTCCTTATTGATCGCCGTGCCCTGAGCTCGTGCCGTACCGTACCGTAGCAGCGGTAGGGTAGTGCACCGGGCTGGATCAAAAAGGTCACAAACACACACCAAACAAAGCAGTAGCAGCAATGTAGGTTGCCAAGCAATGAATGGATGCGATGTCCCGACCGCACGACTTGGCGCATGGCATATCGTGCTGGACTTAAAGACAGGGGGGTGATTATTGCAAATAGATATAAACACACCTCTTTCGGTACTAAATGCATCCTAGCAGCCTCAAGGTCCCGATATCTAAATCCAAAGTCGCTCACTACGTCGCGGGGGAAGGGGGTAGTAAAGTAGCACACGGAAGGGAAATCAAAACACACACATAGATAGATAGCACATATAAGGGGGGAAAAGTGATAGGCCTGTCCATTCGGACAGGTTAAGGGTTAAGCGCGGTCATGCAAACTTATCGCAGAGCTGCAATCCTTGGTACGATAGGTACCTAGTAGCTACCGATGGATGCTGACCCGCGCCACACCCCAAAAGTAGTGCATACCCCGCAGCCGGCGCGTTACCTGGAGGTTACCTGGAGATAAGGACCCCTTCGACGGCATGCACATGTAATAGATATCTGTAGTAGCATGTATGCAGGACGGAGGCCTGTCTCTGTCTGTACGTACCACGTCCCTATGATGCAGTGATGCCGATCCGGTCATGGGGTGGTAAGGCTTTACTTACTTACGGCTGCCTGCCCAGGCAGATTGCCCTCTCGGAGGACTTTCTTCTAATAAAAGATACAGTTGCACCGGGCGTAGAATACACCTGCTGATCCGGCAATGTCGGTGAGCGAGCGAGCACTGATGCGGAGGAGGATACAACCAGCCAAAGGTTACCCGAACGTTGCCGATCGCGGGGGTCACAACCTTGGAAGCTGACAACGAACGGCAACAGTCAATCAATCGATCAATCAATCAACCTGGTTCGGGAACCGACATGGGTGGATCTGCGCCCGGACTTGTCTGGCAAACTTTAGTCGGCTTCCAGACGACATACGATAAGCCTGGTCGTCGGATAAGGTCTGAATGTCATTATTCCGCGTCATATTGAAGCATTCCCATCATCTACGGCCTGCCTAGGTAGAGACTCAAAGCAAGAGAAAAAGGGATCCGCAGGCAGTGGCCATGTCCTCTTCCAGGCACCCTACCACACGTACGGCAAATAGATATACGACGCTCGCTGTCTAATCGCGTCATTGATGTCCGGAACGCCGGCTCTGGTATCAAGAAACCGCCAACGCCGGCTGCTGTCCTCCCCCTCCCCCTCCCCCCCTTTTCCCTCTATAACCACATGCACACCGTACATACAACGACCGCAGCTGTGAGGGGGCCGTCCCCTCATTCCTCCTCGGCTTCTTCGTCCCACGTCTGCCGTTCCCTCTTCATCAGGTCGGCCATCATGTCGGGCTTGAAGATCGTGCTGTCAGCATCGGAAACGCGGGGGACCTTGCCGAGGTTCTCGTCGTCGAATACTGTTCCGATGTTCTCTATCCACCGGCGACGTCGTTCCATCACCGTCTTGGCCACGTCGCCGATCCCCGGACGCGCCATGCCGGTGCCCGCGCCGCCTGCCGGGTGGCTGCCGCCTCCCGCCCCTCCCGGTCGTTTCGACTTCTTGTTCTTGCCCATAGTTCTAGTACGTTTAAGATACGCGCCTTGGACCTGTGTGTCCAGGTCTTCTAGGATAGTCTGGTATTCTTGATGTGCCATCCGTTCCCGCACGAGTTCCGTGAGCTTGGCTTTGCGGGCGCCGTTGATGAGGATCTGCTGGCGCAGCCGCTCCTGGAGGAGGCGCAGCCGCGCCGCCACCTCGTCGTCGAAGTGGCCGTCGTAGTCGCCGTCGAAACCCTCCTGTGGCAAGAATCCGATATGGCGGAGCTCCTGCTTGATGCGCTCGTCGACCTGCAGGTAGTCAAGCTTCGGGTGCGTGGCCTTCTTCCACGCTTCGCCGGCTGATTCCGCCATAAAGGCCGCGGGGGGTACGCTCTTGCCCTCGTCCCCTGGAACGCCACCGCCTGCGTCACCGTTGGCATCGTCCTTGACGTCTGAGTCGCCGTTGACGCCGTTAGTCATCGGCTTGTCCTCGCTTGGTTGTGCGCGTGCTTCGGGCCGCATGGCCTGAAGAAGGCGAGATAGCACCGGCCCGACCGACAACTTATCCGTCTCGGCAACGTCATCGTCCATATTATCAATGGTGCCTCGAGGTTGATTGGGCGCCAGCTTGTCCCGGCCCTGGTTGTTCGAGTCGATGGCCATGGCATTGTCTTCTTCTGCCCAGATCTCGGAATAATGCCTCTTGCCTCGTCTCGGCATGACAAACGGCGTCACGCGGTCGCCCCGCTCTCGCAGGAAGGTGAGGTCTTCTTCAGCAAAGGGACGGAAATATGGCTCGATGTAGGTTGAGAAGGTACTGAAGCTGATCTGATTTGTTGGTTTGGCGTTACTAAAATCCTTGTCGGGAGGCTCGCCGGCAATCTGATCGGCTAGGTCGGTGGCGGGGAAGATCGCGACGGAGTAAAGTCTTTTCAGCTCATCTACGGACATGCTCGGCTCGGGATCGAGGATTTCGTAGACAGTAGGGTCAGGGAAGGTGGATGGGTCTTCACCGAAGGTTTGGAATTGGGGCGCTTCACGGACGGGAGGCGCGAATTCATCGTCCGAGGAGTCACCCCCTCCCTCCTCTTCTTCATCTTCGTCGTCTTCTTTTTTGGCATTCTTGTCGAGCTTCACTTTCTCGTCGACTTCCATGGCGCCCGATGCAGCTGGGGCGACGGGTGAGAGCGAAGAGCTGGCCGAGTCGTTGTCACGAGAGGATTTGCGAGGCTTACTACTAGAATCACGAAGTGGGGAGGATCGTTCTGTAGAAAGTAAAGTCAGATTCAACCTCAAAATGTGGCGACTGCATCCAACACTGCGCGTGAAATTGAATTAAAAGATGGACGGGTGAAGTGCGGCTTCGGAAGGCCGGGGGTGCGTAGTAGGTGGTTTGGTAGGGCGGTAGAGATTGGGCAGGATAGGCATGGTATGTTTTGACCCAAGCGGATGCGGCTACCGAAGGCGTGCCAATCTTAGGCCGAACCCATCAAGGTCGGGATGGTTTCTAGCTCCCGACGCCCCCCTCCCAGCGGCTCCGGCCGTCCAGGGTCGTCCAGGGTAGGGTGAAAGATCGGGTGAGGGATAGGGTGAAGGATAGGGTGAAGGATATGGTGAAGGATATGGTGAAGGATAGGGTGAAGGATAGGGTGAAGGATAGGGTGAAGGATAGGGTGAAGGATAGGATGGGCGAATGAGGTCTGCAGCCTGCAGGTGATAACGACGCAGATGGTAACGAGGCAGATGATAACGGGGGTCGCGAGTCGCGAGTCGCGAGCTGTGATTTTGTGATGCTGACCCACGGAAGGCGGTAACTTACCGGTGTTGTGATCGCCCGGCGCCAGGCTCTCATTCGCCTTTCTCTTCTTCTTATTGGGCTTCTTCTCGCCGTCGTGCGATGATCCGTCTTTGCGCGAATCCAGTTTGCTCGTCGACTGCAATTCGTTGGCGAGGTGGCCCTTCTTCTCGGCGACGATCAGGCGCATGGCCTTGTCGGACCAGCTGCCGCGGCGCTCGATCAGGTCGTGCAGCTTCTCCAGCTTCGAGAGCAGCGCATCGAGGGTCTTGGAATCGGGGACGACGACGTTGGAGGTGCTCTGGTCGATGATGTCGTCGTGCAGGAAGTTGCGGACGTATTCGTACTTGATGTCGAGCAGCTCGCTCTCGAGCACTTCGACGGGAGGCATGCTAGCGGCAACGGCGGCGGCGGCGGTGGGTTGGCTGGACATGGGGGTGGTGTTGCGACTTCGCTGCGCTTTCGCGCCCGAGCCTTTCTTGCCCGTCCCCTTCTGGCCCGGGGCTGGAGGCATCGCGTATCGCGTGACGGGGGACGAGAGGGTACCGGAGGCTCAACCCGTGCAAGTGGCATTCATAATCAGAGGAACCTATCGCCGAGCAGGAGCAGGCAGGTTGGTCCGGTAGATTCGCAGGGAGCGCTCAATTGCATCCGACGGGGTCATTCGATGGGGTAATCAGTACGCGCGCGTCTGTAGTCTACACGGGCAGAGGAGCACCTATCCTCATTGCGGATGGATGGATGGGGCTGCTGTCGTCAAGCGGCACAACGTAACGGCTTAGTTGCAGCTGACACCTGTGGCAAGCGTTCCATCAGCACTTGTATTTCTGCTTGTATGTATATAAGCGGGGAATACGCACTTCTAGTGTAGGTAGGTAAGTCAGTATTTGGTGGGTCTCCCATCTGCCAAGCCACACAGAGCATGGCCAGAAGCCTCAGAGAACCCTTCATGCCCCACACATAACTAGTGCACTACCTAAATACAACAGGTAGGTAAGTAAGTACCTTAGGTAGGTAGGTGCCTATATATGTACCTATGTACATAAATGTATAAATATCATACTACCTTTGGGTAGGTAGTTCAGCCTGTACACAGGTACCTACCTAGGTACTTTTATAGGCACTGTGGGTTTTGCTCTGAGCCCACCTTTGTGGCCTCGCAAGTGTGGTAGTTATGGTCAGCACGGCATGTGGTTCTATAGTAGTCACCGAACTACAACGCCGTCACGAAGCCCAAGGCCGCAATACATGCCTACCTAAGCTGCCGATATGTGTGCATAGGCTATCTGTTCCATCCCCGAACCTTGTCTCCTGTCGCCTGTCACTTGCGATACATACATACTTAACATACATGCATACCAGACAGACAGTGGGCTTGGGCTTGCCAGAATAGGAAACTCCCTGTTCGCACAGTAGATCAGTCCTGGATACACACCTTCATCATGAGCCAACAGTTCGCCAATGCATTCGCCGGTGCCGACGCCAAAAAGCCTTGCGTCAAATCCACGTTATGTGCCACACTATGGCCCCCGTTCCCCCCGTCATCTCGCCCCTGGCTAACACAACGGCAAGCCGGCACATCATCTGTGCTGTCTCCTCCCCACGCGACCGAGAGCCCGTAGGGCTGTCGTGCCGGGAGTGCACCCGCTAATGGTAGCTCGACTCTAACGTCATACGTTACGTTGAGTGTTGAATGACGCGCCATTAGGGACTTTGACGGTCCCCCAAGGCTGGCGGCTCACGCCCGCTTCTCGCAAGTTCGCAACGGGAGCCTGTCGGTTCTACTCCCAAATCGAGACCAAATCGAGACCCGCGAGCCATTATGAGGCAACCCAGCCAACGAATAACATCGCGGCAGCAGCCGTACGTAACAAGAGACAACAGGCATAATGAATATCTTCGTTCAGATATGCCAATGTCTGTCACGCGTCAGCAACGAGGGCATCTACTTGGCTGCAGCTGGTGCAGAAGGAATTATAGATCGTGTCATGGTACTGCTCCAGCCGGCATAGGAGAACTAGCCATGCCTCTCCCTTCTCCACCCCAAGCCTTACATCAAAAATAGCACAACACGTGGCAGTGTTGGCGTACAAGGCTAAGGTAATCGATACCACTCAATTGGGGTCCAATACGCATCTTGAACGTCGCAGAAGCCCAAGTTCTCCCTGAACATCAATGATCCTTGACAAGCTGAAGAGGTTTGGCTACTGAGTAGTGTAGTTATTTGAAATAGGCAGGACGCCTCACGTGCAGACGGTGCTTTTTTCCCTCAATGCTCGTTGTTATATGCCATCTGCATATCTAGTGCAGTGCATTATGGTCTTGGCAAAGCCTTCTTGTTGGGTCGTCCGCTCTCCGATGAAGTTTGCTACGCGAGGGATTGGCCAATCTCGCCCGTAGCTGCAGAAGCACATGGATTAACACGAGAGATCGTCGGTATGGAAGACTCGGTGGAGGGTTGCCATCTCGAAAAATGGCATATCTTCTAGCAAATGTGATCTCACATTCTACAGACTGTTTTAACCCTGCAATATCTCGATCGTTCATTTCATTCTACATCCTATTACCCACACGTGTGGTAAAACTGGTCCGCCCACCGGCTTACCGCCCATGGTTTGCATCGTGAGCCTGCTCTAGGCCACACCGTCGGCACCAGGGCCAGCGTGCCTAGGACTAGCCATACATCCGTGAAGATGACTGCTACTATAGCTAGATAGGCCGGGGCCAGAATGCAGTGGCCAGGCCAAAAGAGGAATGTCATATCCTCAGTACTTCGCAGATGACTAATAAAATGACCGTATAACCTAGACATAGATAACATAGCATACACGTGTAGCATTAGTTAAACGTGCCAGCTCACAATTATTTCCCCTTCCCGACAGTATATGAGATGTCAGAAGGGATTTCAAAAGGGACAACTCCTGTCTCCCAGGCTCCATCACCCTGCCGCAAGACTCCTTGATCGTGGAAAGGCCGTGGAACTAGCTTTTATGCTCATAATGTGACGCTGAATCTGAGCAGGTGATAGACCTTTGGGATATTCCACACGGCCTTACCAGTGATAATTCCGAGTCAAACATACATTCGCGACTCTCAGGGGCCAAGTCGTCGTCCTTGTCAACACACGTTGCAGCGTAGTACTCAACACCCGGGATTATGTCAGACATATCGCTGCATCCACCCCCTTTTGGCTAGGCTGATACTCCAGAAGGCATCTGGTTGTACATGTAAGGCAGCCGCCATGCATTCCTGCGCAAGCACACTACCCACGCAGGAAATTCCCGCATGATATGATTACCAAGTCACCCGCGTCGCTGGGACTCGCCTCACCGCGATCGTGTAGGCAGGGCGCGGATCGTTGGGTCTTACGTATTACCAATTCTTTGTCTCCTCCCCTTTAAACGGTCGAAGATTATGAACCACGTGTG
Organism: Rosellinia necatrix; assembly: GCA_021209875.1. Taxonomy (NCBI): domain Eukaryota; kingdom Fungi; phylum Ascomycota; class Sordariomycetes; order Xylariales; family Xylariaceae; genus Rosellinia; species Rosellinia necatrix. The sequence goes on from JAGYVD010000010.1 coordinate 1,321,246, forward strand.
TGGGCGGGTAACCGCCGGAGCCAAGCCCAGGCTCGTTAGCCGCCGAGCCGTCCCCGGCCCTATTAGTCGAGTAAGCTAACAGCAGATTGACCACCCTTCATGTCAGTAAATCGCTAATTAAGGCTTGTGAATGAAACGTCGAGTGAAACGTCCTATGGGTCCGGGACCGGCAATCGCCACCTCCAATTCGGGGGTTGTGTAAACCTTCTACCTACCTTAGCAACCCTGGGCAGTGCAGGAACGACATTCGGCGTGCTGAACCTAGAGGTCGGTCTACAAGTATCTGTTGTTACAGCCACGGCACCGGGTTAGTAACCACCGAATTAGTAACCTCGGTAGGGCTTGCTCGACTACATGCGGTCGATCGTGCCCCACTCCGAGACCAGACGGCGGAAAAGCAGACGATATCACCAGAGGGGACCCTGGAGCTAGTCGGATAGGATTAGGCTCACTCCTTCTCACCTATGGATGAAGGGAGTAGCTATCGATGATGGGCGTCTTTAGATCACGCCAGGGTTCCCATGACTTGGGCGTTGCGGTATCAACAAGTCTCACGAGGGCGCTCTTGGTCTCTCCCCCTAAGCAAATAGCGTAAATATGCTATTCGCTGCCATCGTGGAACTTGCCGACTCATTCGGTGGTGCAAATACAAGTATCGTGACATACTGCGGCATATTGCTACTATATTCGGGGCATCATCTGATTACCAGAGTAATAAGAGACCTACTTAAGTACCATCCCCTTCCCAGAAACTTGAACCGGGAGCACTCGATTCTTCAGATATCTGCCATCAACTACACTCTTGACGATTCTTTGCTCTACTGGTTTCAACCAGTCCTCCACTACAAAATTCCTCGACAACTATCCACAACCATACGCTTTTACTAAGCTATTAAACATGGCGTCGACAGACTCTACATCGAAGTATGTATTTTCGTTGAATATGAAAGTCGAAACTTGTTTAACATGAGAATCTAGCCCTCACTCCGGGCTAACAGACTCGGCCTTACAAGCGCATAACGATCGTCTGAACCGGACACGCAGGCAAGGATCCCAGCATGACCCCATACCATCCGGGGCTCGCTGTCTCAGTAAGCCACTTGCCATACCCCCTTTTCACCCTCGACTATAATCCAATAGGGCAGGGAGAGACCGTGCATGTGATTATATATACACTAACGCACGATCCGCAAGTTCTTTCCCAGGCAACGACCGATACTCAGGCAGCGGTGGAGAGGCAAGAAGCGTGGGCCACGTCACAGATAGAGGAGTTCGACACGGCGTTCCAGGCGAGAGAAGGGTGACGGGTGGCGGACCTCTCTCTTGTGATGATAATGTAATGATAATAATATCGGATGGGCAATATAGACGGCAATATAGACGGCAACATTTTAATTCGAGTGTCAGTCGGCCCAGCAGCCAATGGTGATGGAGCAAAATAGCGTCCGGCCCATTGGGTGACGAACGAGCCGCACCGCACGGGGTCACACGGCATCCGGGCGGCACAGGTTGCAGAGACGTGACGACTGCAACTTATAACTGCCTGCGTCTTGGCAAAAGGTAAACGCACGTAATATCCCCAATCAATCGCAACCGCCGCCGGCGCGGCGTCACCGCCAAATCCCTCACTCGTGCATAACAGGTCTGCGGCTCGCTTCTCGCCGCCTTACCTACAACCCTTTGATTCACCGCCGCCCCGTGTCCACTCCAGTGAAAGAGAACAGACCACAAATTATACCGCCGATATTAAAAAAAAAAAAAAAACACGCCACCGATCGCGGTTACCTGCCTCACCCAGCCAAGAAAAGAGGCCAACAAAAAGGAAAAAAAGAAAGAAGAGCCGCATCGTCCGGTGTGCATGCGTGGTACTTGGGGTTTGTACGGACCCCGAAAAGACGCCTACCACGCCGTCGTGATCCATACGCGAGCACTTACTAGTGTCATGCCCAGCCGTTTTGCGCGTCTTTGTGCAAAATTGGGCGTATATAACTTTAAGTAGCTGACCAAGACATTGAAAAAGAGAAGAGGGGGAGGGGGGGCCAAGAAGAAGAAATGAATGTAATACGAAGATTTGATTTATTAATAGAAATTGTCAGGCTCACCATTTCGGCGCCGGAAATCTGGCGGACGGACAGGGAGGGAAGGGGGAGAAGAGCCGCTTCCCAGGATGGCGGGTTACGAAACAATAGATATGTATGTATGTATGTATGTTGGTAGGTGATGTGTGTGCACAATGGATGTTACCGTGCTACGGAGGATCTTGGTTACCACCCTGCCGCCGACACGCACACGCGCGCGCAACACACCCCATTGACGCCTGTAATCATTAGGTACACCACCTAGCGACCCGTAGGATTCCGAGACCCGGGATTGTGTGTGAGGAGCCTGGTCTCGGCTGAGTCGCAAGGAAGGAAACCGGGTGGCTTTCTCTATTGCCGAACGTTCCAGCCTGGATTATCTGGGTCAGATGTTTAATCCCCGCAGGTGGGTGAGATCATGAAAATAATAGGCCATCGGCTAAGCAGCCGAGCCAAATATATGGGATGCGCATGCCTGTCTACATTATGCCACGTTACCTTTTGGGCTGTTCGTATCTATGTAGATCGATACGAAAAAAAGAGAGATCTACCTATATAACCCCTATTGATGCCTCGCACAGCGTACGGCGCACGCCAATCCCACGCCATCCATTCATCTAATCCATCCATCTATGCCATAGGGTGGCGCGGAATATTCATCTCCCCCCCTCCCCCCTTTGCATAGTATATCAACTCGCTCAGTCGACGTCGTCATCATCGCATGCATCGCTTACGACGGCTCCTCGGTTCTCCATCTCGCCGGGATCATCTTTGCCGGAAATCCTACCCGCCTCTGCCTCCTCTTTACGCGTTGTCTTCGTCTCTGGCGCTGCCGTGGCGGCAGGCTTTAGCGACCCGTCCTCGTCGATGTCCTCCTTCAAGTGGAGCGTGAACACGATAACGAGGTACGTGTCGCCCGTGAAGCGGTTGCGCAGCACGTATCTGAGCGTGTGTGAGCGCTTGGGGTGGGCCCTGTTGGAGATGGAGAGATAAAAACCGCATGAGAAATACCGTTTCCGCTTTGCTTCATCACTGAAAAAGGAAATGGGTGCCGGAAGATGTTGGAAGAGGGGCAGGGGTGGGGGCTGGGGTTATCAGGGAAGGGGAAGAGAGGGGAGTGAGCATATGAGAAAATCCCATGCTGATTGCTTGATGATAGGGGTTAAGTGAGCAAATCACAGCGTACTTACCTTAAGCCCTGGCCGTCCCAGTACTTCATGATGGGCAGGGTGAAGCCTGGCAGGCGGAGGGCGAAGTCGTTGAAGTCGAGGTAGGGGTTGAAGAAATCGACGCAGTACGTGCGGCCGTACTCGAACACCCAGGCATCCTTGGCGCCGTCACCGAGGGCCCATTTCCTGCGTTCCTTGGCGCCGTCGGGGCAGCCCATCGTGCGCCGGCTCTCCATGCCCGCCTCGTCGCCGCCTTCCTCGAAGTACAGGCCGCCCTTCTCCAGGTCGTGGACGCCCGCGCCGACGTGGACGGCGTTGAAGGACGAGAGTCCCGGCCCGTAGAGATACGGCGCGTCGGCATACGGGTCGCCGTCCAGGCCGGGGTCGATCCACCACTTCACGATGCTCATCGCGTAGCTGAACCCCGGCGGCAGGCGGTCCCGGATCGGGTGGTCGAAATCATTGCCGAACTGCAGGTCGTGGCCCGAGATACCGGTCTCGGACACCGGGGTCGATGATGCCGACGACGATGCCTCATCGTCTTCACCCGTTGCGCCGGCATCCTCCTCTTCCGTCCCCCGGGGTCCACTGACGCCAGGAGCCGAGCCGAGACATGGATGCGGCTGCGGCCCTGATGCGGGCGAGGGGCGCTGCTGCTGCCGATGGGATTTCTTGGGCCTCTTGGCAGTAAACCGCAGGGCAAGGCTGTATTGGTCGTCGTTGGCGGCGTGAGGTTCCAGTGAAAAATACGGGGAGGTCGTAGGGGAATTACGCGGTAGGCCGTGGTAGTTCTGGACACGGACGTTGATCTCGGCATCCATAAAGTCATTGCTCACTCTGACCATCTCATGTGAATTGACTGGCACTACGACATGGCTGTCGATGTTGTAGTCGGAGCCTGCCGTTACTCGGATGATATACTTCTCCGCCATCGCGAGAGATAGGCGACCGTGAGAAGAGATCGGGGAAAGCAAAAGCAGAAAATGAAACAAAATTGTCTACTAAGGCCGATTGATTAATAAAAGATACTATTAAGGTTTAAGAAGATGAGCTATGTGGACGGTTGCACGCTCCATGTTCACGTGGGCAAATGCCATGATAAATCGCATGCTTGGGTCAAAAGAAATTGAATGACGTCGGCCGGAAAGAGCTAAACCGACCAGGGTTGCGTGCATGGGCCACACTTTAATCCATCACCCCTAGACTCCAGAGGTAAGACCCACTCTAAGTATTGAGGTAGGGATTGCCCAAACCAAGGTAGGTACTTTATGTGCTGAAGTAAATACTAGGTAGGTACCTACAGGTAGGTACCTACGACATCAACTTGCATGGACGAGAATTTAGTCTATAAAGAGTAATCGGCCTAGGAAACCACGAGCCTTTTTGCATGGTTGTGGCAAGCTATGACAGCTGTACTTGTGATCAATTATGATGGGATAAGAAATCGATCAATGTCTACCCTCTCAAAGAAGCTTATGTGTCCAAAATCAACCCAATATTGGGCTAATCGGTCATGCGATACCAGGATCAGCTGTGACTCAATATAGTTGTCTGGTAGATTTGTTAGCAGAAAGAAAAAGCGACAAGACTGGGATTCTTACCGCTTGAAAACCCGACCCCAGCGACATGACCTCGGCTTCTTACGATTCTAGCGCCTTGGAATTGAGGGCCTTGGGCGACGCCGACGAAGCCATCTTCACCTAGATCATTTGCGTAGAATGTGTATTCACCCCTGGGCACGTTTGGATCCCCGGTGAGTTTGATAGCCTCCAATCGGCCACGATATACTTTCTGTGCCAGGAACCGGGCCTGGAATTCTTCGTCGCTCTCGGTTCCAAGCTTCACAAGGGGCTCGCGTAGGCCTTCGTCGCTGATATCGGGTTGATTGATAAGAAGGAATTCACAGCCGTGGACGCTGTAATCTCCGACCCAAATACCTCTCCAAGGCCGCTCCGGCGTTGGGGTGCTATAGTGTTCACGGTCAGCCGACTGGTCCCTAGACGGAATGAAAAATAATTCTAGTATGCAGGGTGCGCCCCAAAAAGGATATAGCCTAACCGGTAATACCTATCATATAGAGCACGGATATAATGGCGGCATGCAGCCAGGAGCACTTACTAGAGATAAGGGTCAAGTGTTGAGTACGTCAAGATTTCTTCGCCAATATGAAATCCTATGGTTGGCGGCCCTAACTCTATCCATTGTCGGATTCGAAAGGTGAAGCTGGAAACTTCTGAGCGGTTAACTGGCTTCCATCTGGGTGAACCTATTACATCAGGGGTTGGACCCCCCGCGATGTCGGCGGGGTGACCGAGGACCCTGTGAGTGGCGGGGATGGCGGGTGGTGGCCACACTAAACCGTAAGGAAACCGATCTTCCATATGCTGCGCTAATTCATCCATTCCGAGAGGTTTAGCAAGCACAAAGGTGCTGAATCTCGGATCCGATCCATGAGTGTATCGCATCGGGAGTTCCGGAAAAAAGCGGCGTCTGGCTCGTGTGGTCGAATCAGCCGACGATAGTGAAATGCGCATTAAGTTCTCTAAGCTATCAACGTTGAATTGGATGATAGGCTTGTCAAGATGCAGCTTAACATCGGGTTCGAAAATATGAATATGGACGGTGGGGTCAGCGACCCAGGGCTCGTGGCCGATGTCCCGGGACCGTGTAGCGAGAAGTTGGTAGCCTTCGATGCAGCCTCGCCGTGCATCATACCTGGCGATGATCATCTGGCCGGCTAGCGAACGGTCACAGAACCATATCTTGTATTTAGTCAAGAACCAGTGTTGACTGTGCGCAACAAATAGTTCGCGCCAAGAGTGGCAAGGAGAAGGGGATTGAATTCTATTCCCCGGAAGATTCGACAGAACATGCCGTTGCCAATGTATATCATTCATAGCATGGCTGAGAAGTTTTCGGCATACCAAAGATAGCCCAACAAGTCCTGACGGAGTGAGATATGAAAGGATGGTGTCGATTAGCTCTGATGGTAGATCGAGTAGCCCAGGCACATGGTTAGGGCTAGCTCGAGCCGGCGAGACGCCCGCAGAGCCTGGGTCTGGAATAGCCATTTCGGTATTAGCAAAGTCGTTTAAGTAGAATATGATTGACGAAGTTTAAGAGAAGTAGGAATTAGTGGTATTAATGGTATTAGTACTACTGGAGATGGCGCAAGGGCTGTTAGCGACTCACGGGTACTGTGATTGTCCATGCTGAACGACTGAACGTCTTGTTCAGCGCAGGACCGGTGCTCGAGATGGCGGCGGAAGAGAGGCGCACTTTCTAACCTTTAGTTGTGTCGATCTTGCTTGCGGGCGGAACTAGGCGTATTTTAGAGCGGTCTAGATAGCTCTCATACTTAACAGCAAGATCATCGACACTGCAGGCGCTGTGGCCAATGGTAACGGGGTTATTGTGTAGGAAGTGCCACGAGATGCGGGTAGGATTTGTCAAGCTCAAAGACCGTGCTTTGGGAGAGGGTAGAGCGTGGTATCGACCAAGTACGACACGAGCTGATTGGTTCTACCCCGATGGAGAGACGTGGCAGACTAAAGTCTATCTGTATCACGCGGTATCGGAGACAGCCCAACGTGCTTTAGATGGCCGCAACGACCTCGCTCGGGCTAGGACATGTGAATCGAGGGGCACACACGCATGTAGGCGCTTCCCAGAACATCCGCAGCGACTCGAGATGCGATCAAGTGCGAATTGATGACTGCATACGTGGTCGCGCCGACCTCAGCTCTCCGGGGGTTGGCTCACGAGTCACGGGAAACGGAGGGGCATGGCGAACCAAGACGAGGCGTCGGCAGTCTCTCTCCGTAGGTTAACAAAGTCTCGTGTTTATTGGGTCCTACGGATAACTAAGTAGGTACCTAGCCTCGCAAGTAGGTAAACAGGTAGAGGCAGGTAGAGGCAGGTAGAGGCAGGTAGAGAGCAGAGAGAGAGAGAGAGAGAGGGAGATGGAGCGCTGGCACCCAAGGTCGGAACGTCGAGGGCGCGCGAGAGCTGGTGGGGTTGTGACCAACGCGGGAAGGTGCCACGAGAAGTCCGGGAGTGCCAAGCTCACGTCATGGAGCAGCAGCATCGCTCGGGGGGATTGGCCGAGGGAGAGGGCTGCGGGAGGGGGAGGGGGAGGGGTTTCGGGCGGCGGGTTCGTCGTGATGACATATGGAGGAAGGTCGGGGCGGGCGGTGGGAGGAAACCTGGTTGACGGTTGACTGACTGTCCTCGTGCATGCACATGCGGTGGACAATATAGTGGACACCACCCACTGTGGGTAGGGCGTATCGTTCCATGTTGCAGCAGGTGTTGCAGCAGGCGTTGCAGCAGGCGTTGCAGCAGGTGTTGCGGTAACTGCTACATACGGAACGCTACCATAGTAGTGGAGAATGCCGCCTTGGCCACTTCTCTCATACCTATCATTTCCCGCCTCCCGATTAAACATAGGACAAGTACCGACCCGGGTACCTTGGATAAGGGGGAGATAGTGTGCCGAGGAAGCGCAGTGACGGGAACGTGGGAGAAAGTCGCACGAATAAACGTTGAGATATTTCTAAGCCCGTTACAGCGGAAGTACCTATCCGAGTTACCTAGCACCAGGTAGCGTGTGATGTGATGACGTCCCTAGAGCGCACTTGGTAGAGCGCGCCTATACTAGTAGGCCGGCAGAACTGTCACGACCCAAATAGGTGCTGGGAGTACCTGTAGAACCCCGCATGGCCAGAGTTCGGGCACGCTACAAAGAGGCGCCTGGATAATGGCGATAACCGAGCCGGATTGCCTGATGAGTGTCAGAGTATTTGATATCGGTCCATCACATGATCCGGCTACATATTTAGGTAGCAATGGGGGTACAGTGTGCAGTGCATCTATCTGTAACAGAGTACGGGCATGTTCTTATATAGGCGGCCGGAAATAGATCTGGTGTGTCGGTCGCTAATGCGCTCGTATCGACGCTAAACTCGGATGCCGGAAAGATGATGGGCAGAGATCGGAGGCCACTTCGTGAGGCCGCAGCGTTCCAGGCCAGGGCAACCAGGGCACCACGGACCAGGAGCGGCCGGGGGATATCCTAGGCTTGTCAGATCTCGCGGATCTCGCTCATTTAGTACCTAGGTAGACCGGGAGATAAACGCGCGTTGGATCGAAGCTAGTGACTATGGTAGTAGGTGACTCTGGGAGATGGTGGTGGCAGCGTGTTATTGTGACCTTTGTTACGCCGCCGCAGGTATAAGTGAACTCATTTTGCTATGGGTATGCACGTCGCGTAAATCGTCCACCAGCTAACTATCCTTCTGGACGAGGGCGAAAACAGGAAACTTGCATTTGAGAGATTGCCTATGTCAGCCATAATGATGAGTGTTGGCCAATTGCATTGTGGTAGTAGTTTATATCTGTCTCAGTATGAGCCGGGCGCAACATTATGGACGATGGGAACCTGACCCAACAAAACCCCCCAATAAAACACCCCAATAAAACGCCCTCCATGAGTTGCGCTGGTCACGGATGGATTGCATTTATTTAGTACTGCAATACATGTGACTTGGAGAATCTCCAACATATTGCCGCGTACCTTTTATTGTCGGTGATATACACGTAACTAAATCTAGTTAACTAAATGCAACTATTACAGATGTTAGGCGTGCCAACGTGATAAAACACGCACTGTTTGTTTCTTCAGCCGTCGGAGCCTTCGCTTGGCGGCGAGTTAGACCACGAACCTGGCGTAGTGTATTTAGGTAGGTAGTGTAGTGTAGTTGTAGTGTAGGTAGGTAGATGCACAGACCATGCCACACCCAGCATGTGGCGAAGGACCTACCCAGTTTAGCGTAAACGTCTCATCATCAGGCCTCCCTCTGATGAGCAACCCAACGACAATTCACTTCGAATCATCTGCGAATTATAGCAAAAGTTAGCTTATTTCTGCATCTTTCCGTAACTCTCTCCCCTTTCGTCACGCCCTCCCAACCCCCTTGTAAATTTCCCGGCAAGCCCCTGTCCGTCGTTCATTCACAATGTCGTCCATATTCTCCTTACTGCCCGATATACTGCCGATGATCATGCCGTCCGCCATCACCATCGTCAAGGCCACCGATCTCGAGAGTCAATTACAGAACTCCACCGACTCCCCCATGATACGTCAGGGCGCCATAATCGGCAAAAGCGATAGGATGTGTGCGACCGGTAAGCATCCTACCCGGGTATCATTTATACCATTGATGACGGCCCAGCTAATGTCAACCCGTAGTCATGCGGGCTAAACCTCACTGTTCCTCAGCAGTACATCACCATGGCGAACAGGGTGCGGTTTGGTACCACGCCTACGGTTTCCACAGTTAGTTGCTGATATGGGCAGTCTAGAAACTATCATTTACGCTGCCTCTGGCAAGGGTATCCTCGTGACAAATAAGGGCGACCAGTTGAAGCGCCACGAACTATCTGCCGGTGACTTCGCATTCATACCCCCGTGGACAGAACACCAGGAGATTAACGAGACCGACGAGGATGTCGTGTGGGTCCTCATCCGGGGCGGTCCCGAACCCGTCGTTGTTTATCTGACCGGGTGGGATGGTGACCGGGTCAAAGGAGAGTGAGCCAAGCCCTGGGGTACGTGAAGACCTGCTCGCTTGTGTAGCAGCAACATGTCAGCTCAGAGGTATGGAAATGTCTCACTGTTAAATTTATTGCTATTCCGATCGCACATAAACTATATATAATCTCTATTTCATTTAGCTAACATGGCGTGCAAGACCGCCGAGTAATGGCTGCAAGACGTCGCGACGCCTCCTTTTTATCAAAGGCCTGCGCATGATCAAGCCCGTCAAACCATGCTACCTCGATGCCATTGTGCTCGAAGTGGTCTCCTTCGGGCTCAACTGACGGTTGCTGTATGCTAATGAAGCCATTCTCCGAGATGGCGCCCTCGGATATCCAGTCCTCGTCGTTGAGGAGATACTGCAGAACCGTTTTCGTGTCCACGATCAAGTCTCGCTCCGCGAGGCATACAATCACCCTCCGCCGCCTTGGTCCACCCGGCCGGGCGATGCGATTAATTTCACTGTTGGCAGACGGCCCCTCCACGATTCGCAACAAGTCCTCTTTCCAGGCGATGTTGTCCTTCCAGAAGAAATGGCGCCCAAGGCAATGCGCCACTCCCGGGTCCATGCTGGCAAAGTACCAGAGCAGGTACTCGTTAGCCCTCTGTGGCTTTCTCCTCGTGAAGTTGTAGGCGACATGTGGCAAATGCAGCAAAATACAGACAGGATCAACCAATACGACCGATTGGATGCGTGGATTTAACGACGGTGATTTCAGCATATGGGTAGCTAGCGCCGTCCCGTATGAATGGCCAAGAACAGCGAACTTATCCCACCCATGCATATCCAGCAGAAGTGTGATCTGGGCAAGAAACTCGGGCTGGCTCAGGGGTGGGTTGGTCAACCGCGTTGAGACCGGGAGGTACTCTAATGCGATTATGCCAATCTGGTCGTCTTCGGCGAAGGCTGCGTTGATGTTTGACAAGCACAGCGTATAAGGCCAAAGCCCAATACCGATGCCGTGAAGGAAAACCAGCGGTAGCTTGTCCTTTGCGGTATGTGGCCGATACCAGTAGCTCAACTGTGAAACCGAACGTTCCTTCGCGAAAAAGGATAGGGATTGTATGCGTAGAGGTACCACCGAATTGGAGGGCGATTCCGGCTGCGCGTGGAACCGGAACCCCCGATAGGATAGCAGAAAATGAGTGCCGAGGTCAACAATGGCAATAATGATATACCATGCTATGCTTCTATAGCGCACCTCAATCTCGTCCAGTGTCAGACGGAGGCTCTTGGCCTTCCCCCTCCCCGGTTCTAATTGATAGTCGATGCGGCGTTGGACCTCGGCAAGGTATTGGTCGAGCTCTTCCAGTTCCTCGACAGTCTCGTTGCCAGGCAACCGATCGAAAAAAGCCCACGAGAAGAACTCTCGCACATTATCCTCCCGTATATCGGCCTTGTCGGCCCCGAGGAACCACGCCTGCAGATAGCTAGCGGTGTCAGGAACATTGTCGAGGCATCGTATGAACAGAGCCCACCGTTCAGCGCGTGGCCGCAGCGGTGGATGTTGGGCTGGCCATTTGAGGCGCCGGTTGTATGGGTAGTAAATGAAAATCGCATATAGGATATCAAGAATGGAGTAACCAATCGCCACCCTGCCGGTCCAGGATGATACGCTCTCTAGCCCATTGATAGTGGACAGAATAGCCAGGTATGCTAGGCATATTGGTGTTGTGTACTGCAGAAGAAAGATGCTTATCCGGATGAAGACATATTCCGGTAACGAATTCCCGATCATTATCTATCTACACGGTAGTGAGAAGGGGTGGGCGAGTGCAGCTGCGAGTAAGTGTAGATGACTGTGGACTCCGAATCTTCCGCTATGTTTGCATTACGCTGTGGCTGCGAGGGGGTTTAAAACAAGTGCGAGCTAGCTATTTGGCTATTTAGGGGTTTGTTAGGTTCGGAATGAGGAATAATGTTGTATTAGTTATAGAGCTATTTCTTAAGCTAGGGTGAAAAGTGGAATAGTTTAAGGTCCCAGGTGCACGGACTACTTTATATACGGCTAAATATCTTATTACGAGCACTGCTAAAAAAAAATTCTCTGTTATTTTCTCGGGATAATTAATATGTTTTTTTTTTATTTAGCTGGTATTAAAGCTTAAATTTATATTATAAGTTTTTTTTAATTTATTTTATTTTTATTAAACAATTTTTTGTTATTTTTATAACTATAACTTAGTTATTTAATAGTTTTTAGCTTTTTAATATATAAATAAAATTTTTTACGATTTAATAATTATTTAATTAAAACGATCTATATATTTTATTTATTTTAAAGCTTTAAATTATTTTTTAAATAAAAATTTTAAAGTTTTTTTAGCTAAAAATAATTTTATTTTTAAAAAATATTAATAATTAATAAAAGTTTATTAATATTTTTAAATCGTAGTTTTTATTTTTTTAATTTTTAAATTTTTTTTATATAGTTTATAATTTAAAACTTTATATTTAATATTTTTTATATAATTTTTAAATTCTGTTTAATTTATTAAAATTTTTTTGTTTTATTAAAACTTTTTTAAAATTTTTAAAGTTTTAATTATTTTTAGCCAGCTTATTATTTTTTTATTTTATTATATATTTTTAACAAAAGTTTTAAATTTTTAGTTTTTATTTTTATTATAATTAATTTATTAGTTTTTATTTATAATTAATTATTAAATATTATATTATTATTAATATTATTTTTATTTATAATATTATTAATAAAAAAATAGTTAATATTTTTAATTAAATTATTTTATAAAAATAAAAGTTTTTTAAGTTTTTATTAAATTTATTTAAATTATTAAATATAATAATAATTATTTATATTTTTAAAAAAAGTCCTGCTTATAATAATATTTTAAAACTTTTATTATTTTTTTAAGTTTATTTTTAATTAATTTTTAATTAAACTGTTTTAGCTTTTATTATAAAAAATATTATACTATTAAAAATAATTAAAATTTAAAAGCTTTTTATATTTTTATATAATTAATTCTGTTTTAAAAAAATATAAAATAGCTTATTTTTATATTTAGTTTTTATTTTTATTAAATAATTAGTTATATTTTTATTAATTTTTTAGTTTAATATATTAATAAATTTTATAATTTTTAAATAAAATTATTATATTATTTTATATAACTGCATATATAATTTTATAACTAAAAAATTTTTATAATATTTTTAAAATTATATAATTATATTTAAATAATTATAGCTTTTATATAAACTATAAAAATTATATTAAATTAAACAGTTAATAAATTTTATAAATTTAATATATATATTTTTATAATTTAATTTTTATTTAATATATATTAAAAATATATAAACTTTATATATTTAATTTAATAAACTTTAAAAACTAATAATATAATTAATATTTAATATAAACAGTAAAAATATCTAACTAATTTTTTTTAAAATATTTTTTGTTTAAATATTTTTAAAATAATATAAATATATTTATTAAAAAAATAAAAGCTAGTTTTTTTTGCTTTAATCTGTTTTATTTTTAAATCAGTTTTTTAGTATTTAATAATAATTAATTTCTGTTTTAGCGTTTAAAAAATGTTTTAATTAAAAACAGCTAATAAAAAGTTTTTATATTATTATTTAAAAATATTTTAATAACTTTTAATTTTAATAATATTTTATTAAATTATTTAAATTAAATAATTATTATATTAAATAATTTATTTAATTATGTTTAATAAATAAATAAAGTTTTTTAATATAATATTAAAATTTTAAATAAATTAAAATAATTTTAAATATTAAATAGCTGTTTATATTTATTTAATTTGCTATTTATTTAAATCGGTTATTTTATATATTAATTATAATTATTTTTTATTTTTTTATTAAATAAACTTAAAAATATTTTTTTAATTATTTATATTTTTTTTAAAATTTATATTAAATATTATAATTATAATAAAAACTAAAAATTATTAAATATAATAATAAATTAAAATTAATAATTATAAATTAAAAAAAATAAAGTTTAAAAAAATTATTATTTAAAATAAATAAAGCAATTTTTGTTTTTAAAATAAATTATTAAAGTTTAAAACTTTTAGTTAAATAAAAATATTTAAATATTTAAATAAATTTATATGTTTATTAATTTTAAGTTTTAAATATTGCTTAAGTTTTAAAATATTTAACAGAGAATAGTTTTATTTATTTTTAAAATAAATAATTATATTTTATAATAAACTAAAACATAGCTAAAAATTAAAAAACAGCTATTATTATAATTATATTAATAAAATCTTCTGTTTTTTTTGTTTAATTATATATATAATTAATAAATTATAACCGATTATTATTTTATTTATTAAAACTAAAAAATAAAATTTTTATTAAATAATATATTTTTTATTATAATAAAACTGTTAATTAAATAAATATAAAATAACTATTAGGTTTTTTATTATTAAAATCGCTTTTTTATTTTAATAACTAAAAGCCTTCTGTTTTTATTATTTTAAAAATCTTTTTATTAAAGTTTTAAATTAAATTTTTAAATATAAATAAATAATTTTATTTTAACAGAAAAGTTTAAGTAATTTTTTAAGCAGCTATTAATTATTAATATATTTAATATATATGTTTATTTAAATAGTATTTATATAAAAATTAAGCTTTATTATAATTAAAAATAATTTAGTTTATATAATTTTATTTTTAAAAACTTTAGTTTTTAATAAAATATTTAATTTTTAGCAGGTTTATATTATATAAGTTAGATTTTCTGCTAATTATTTAATTTTTTATTATAATTATTAACTATAAAAAATATATTATATTAAAAATTTTTAATAGTTATATTTTTATATTAATAAAGTTTAGTATTACTTTTTAAATAAATAAATAACGCTAAATTATTTTTTTTAATTAAATATTTTAATATATATATATTTAGCTTTAAAAAACTAGCAAATATTTATTAAATATTTATTAATAATTATTTATTTTTATTATAATTATTATTTTATTATTGTTTATAATATTAAATATAATATATAAGTTTTTTATATAATCCTACTATTTTAATAAACTAAAAAACTTTAATTTAAATCCCCTTTTTAATTAAAATGTTTATAACCGCGACCTGTTTTATAATCTGTTTTTTTTATAATTATTTATTAGATTATTTAATAATAACTCTATTAAAATTTATTTTTATAATTTTTATTATAAATATATTTATAGTTTAATAAACAAGCAAATTTATTAAATAAATATAATTAAAAAATAATTATGTTTTTTAAGTTTATTTGTAGTAATATTTTATAAGATCTAATTTTTAGTTTTAATTTTAAAACTATAGAAATTTTAGCGTTGTTGTTATTAATTTATATTAATTAGTTTATTTTAATATATTATTATAACAAATATTAAATTTAAAAATAAATTAAATTTATTTTAGTTTTATAATAATTAAGTTTTAATTAATTAATCGCAGGTTTTAATTTAAATTTATTTTTAACTATAAAGTTTTAATTGTTTTTTATTTAAAGCATTTATTATATTTTTTTAAAAAGCAGATTAAGAGGTGCACCATGGGGGGGTTAAAAGTGTATTATAGAAAATAAAGATCTAATTATTCTAATTTAACTTATAGATCTAGCTAAGTGCGTAGGCCAGGGCCCACTTATTAAAGCTAGTCTTAAATAATAAAGTGTATAGCTTTGCTACGCTACAGGTAAAGCTACAGCGCTTATATAAGCGACTCCCCCGTTGGCATATATTAAAATGCCGCGTTAAGTTTTAAACTTTTGCTAATTTTAGCAATTTTGTTATATGCTTTTATAAAAACGCTTTTTTTTTTTTAAAATAGCTTTTATTTCTAGTTATAAACCGTGCTAGTTTTAATATTTTTTAATAAGTTTTTTACTATATTATAACTGTTTTTCCGTTATTTATTAATTAAATTTATAACCTTATTTTTTTTACTTAATAAAATAATCTAAACTGTTTTGCTTACGGTTAAATTTATGCTTTAAAATAATTTTTACTTTATAAATATTTTTTTTGCCGGAGTTTTATTTAGCTTTTATTAAACTAAAAAGTAAAACTTATTGTTTAAATAAATCGCGTTTTTTTAAAGTTGTATATAAATGTTTTATAGAAATAATTAAATAAATACAGAATTTTTTAAAAAAGTTTAATTTATAAGCTAAGTCTCTGATTTATCGTTTAATTATTTAAAGTCTAGATTTTTATTATAAATACTTTTAAAAAAGTCGGCTAAATAAATAATATTTTTTATATAAGCGTAAGTAAACTTGATTTTTTTTTTTAAATTTTAATAAGCAACGTTTTATATTATAGTTCCGTTTTATAGCAGCTTAAGCAAAATTTATTATAAAATATATATTTTTATAAAAATGCTTGCAAAAAAAACATATTTTAGTAAATTTCTCGATTTTTTTAAAGTTTATTAATATTTTTAATATATTAAATAGTTTAAATTTAAATAATTATTTATAAAAAGTAAAATACGTAGTTTTATTATATACAGCGTTTAAGTTTTATTATAAAAAAATATAATATTTATTTATTTTATTTTTAGTTTTTCGAAAATATAATATTATATCGCTATTTCAACTGTTTAATTTTTACGTTTTAAAAAGCCGTCTGTTTAAAAATAATATATAGCTATTATTATTAGTTTAATACTTAAGGTTTTTTAAATATTTTATTAAAATTTAAATATAAATTTTTAATCTCGGTTAAAAATAATGCTTTTAAAAATATTTTAATTATTTAATAAAAGTTGCTTAATTAATACAGTACTTTATTCTTCTGCTGTATATTTTTTATGTTTAAAAATTAATAAAATATGTTTTAATATAAAATAAAATATAGTTATTATTACGTTATACGTTTTAAAGTATAGCTTTTCTCCGTTTAATTGCTAAAATATACTTTTTATTTTAACTTTTAATAAAGCTAAAATAAAATCTATATTTATAATACGTATAAATAAAAGATTATTAAGTTTAATTAATTTTAATTTTTCTATTAAAAGTTGCCTGTTAATTTAGTTTAAGTTATATACGTTGCAATATTTAATATAATTTTTTATTATTTATGTTTTATTAGCTATAACAAATAGTTTTAGCGTTTATATTATACGTTAAGCGCTGCAATATTATTTATTGTTGTACGCTTGCTTTAATATTTTTTTAACTATTTTAATTAAAATGTATAAGCGTTTTATATTTATATATATATTATATATTAGTCCGTCTGCTATAATATCGAAAAAATATCTAGGTTTAAAGTAAATTACGACGTTTTTGTTGCTTTTTTTTTTTTTAAATGTTTTAAGATCTTTTAATATTTACGTGTATTTTTAATCTTTTATATATACTATTATAAATTTATTTTTTAGCGTTTTATTTATTATTGCTTTTAATATAAATATATAAAACGCTGCTTTTAATTTTTTTTATATTATATTTAATATTAGTTCGTTATTTATTTTTATTAGCTTTCTGTTTGTTTTTTACGCGTTTAATATTATCTATAAACAGTTAAACGCGTTTAAAACATAATTAAATTTTTTTAACAGGTAGTATATATATAGTTTATATTATAACAAATAAATAAACAAATTAATTAGTTTTTAATTAACGCGTTTTATAGCTATAGTTTTTAACGTAGTATATTTAATAATATTTTTAATAGCTAAATAGTTAGTTAGCATTATTACTAGTTTTTATTTAATTATATTATAATATATAGTTTTTTAGCTGTTTATATTAAACATACTATTTTTAGTTTTAAAAACTTATAATTTATTTCTGTATTTATTAATAATTTGTTTAAATATATTACTAGTTAGACCTTTATATTAAATATAATATTTTTTAGTTTTTATATATGTCCAGGCTTTAAATAAAATATTATTACTCCGAATTTTTTTTATATTAATCCGTCGATTTATAAAAATAATTTTTTATAAAAGTCGTAATAATATAACGTAGTTTTTTTATATATAGCATTTTATATAGCTTTAAAAAATGCTATTTTTAAAAGTGTTAGTTTATAATATTTAAATTTTATATAGTTTTTATGTTTGCTAAGCTTTTTTATTTTAATATAACTAGTCTGTTTATTTTTTGCTAATAAAGCTGCTTTTTTTTTCTATAAAAGTTTAATTAGTTTAACGTAATATAAGATCAGGCTATATAAAAATCCTGTTGCTTTTATATATTGCTTAAAAGCTTTTAATTAATTTAAAAAAGCTAAGTTATAAATTACTGCTATATAATTTTTAATGTTGCTATTTTAAATATATTTATTTTAAATCTAAATAAGTTTACTAAAAATATTTTATAAAAACTTTATTAATAATATAGCTATATATTAATTTTTAAACAGTTAAAATATAGTTTTTAAATATTTTTATATTGTTTTATTATATTAGAAAATATTATTATATCGTTTATAAAAGCTCTGCAGTATTTTTAATACGTTTTAAAAAATTGTTTATATAGCGTTATATATATATTAAAAAATTATAAAAACTTATTACTGCTATATAATATTTTTTATTTTTTTAAGCTAATAATAATAAATCGGTTTTAAAATCTAAATATATTAAAAACTAATAAAAAAAATAACTATATTAATTATTATTACAAAATGTTTTTTTTAAAAATTTAATAATTTCTGCTTATAATAATAATAAATAATTATTTAGTACTGCTATTTTATTTAAGTTTTTAGGTCGACAACTACTTAGCTTTTTTATATTATAATATTTAAAAGTTTTATTTTATTTAATACTGATCGCCAGGCTATAAATATAAAATGCGTAAATAAAGTTAATTTGTTAATTTATTTTATATATTTTTTTTGTATAGGTCGTTATAGAATTTATTAAAAAATTTATATTTTTATAACTAAAAAATATATACGACTTATAAGCTTAATTTTTAGTTCTGCTATTTTTTATAAAAAAGCTTTTAGCTGTTATTTAATTAATATATTAATAGTTTTTTATTTTATTATATATTATATTTTTTATTATTTTTTAAATTTTTTATTAGTAACGCTTGCTTAACGTATATATATATACTTTTAAATATAATAATTTCTAATATATTTATAAGTTGTTTAATTTTTAATATAAATAAAATTTTAAAAATTTTAAAGCGTATAATATTTAAAATTAGCAGAGATTTTTTTTAGTCTTATAAAATTTATAATATTTTTTATTACGTTTATAAATAATATTTTAAACAAAAATATAGCCGGTTATGTTTATATAATATCGGCGATCTTATTTAGTATTAATATATTTTAAAAAATATATTATTAGTTACTACTGCTATAATTATTAAAGTTATTTTAAATTAAATATTTATATATATAAATATTTTACTTGGTTAAATATTTAAAAAAAGCTTTTTTTTTTATAATATTAAAAAGTGTTATTAAAAAATAATTCTGTATTATTAATCGCATTAACAACTGTAGCTGCAACAGCTAATACTATTAAAGCTTTTTTAAATATTGTTGCAAAATAACTTTAGTTTTTATTTTTTTGTATTATTTTTATTTTAGCTCTTTTAGCTATTATAACACGTTGTTTTAATACGTTTATTATAAATATTACACGTAGTATTTTTATATTAATAATTATATTTATAACTGCAGAAATAGTTTTTAAAGCTAAAAAACTAAAATTATAGCTTGTTAGCAGTGTTTTATATTTAACGGCTATATATATTTTTTTCTGCTTTAAAATAAATTTTTTTTTTATTTATTATTTTTTTTACGCATTTATGCTTTTATGTTTTAACGTTAAATTTTATTTAGAATTTATTTAAAGTTAAAAATTAAATTATATTAGCTTTATAGCTTATAGTTGCTTAATAAAAAAAAAAATCGTTTTTAAAAACAAATTAAATTTTAGTTTTTTATTACTTATTTTTTTATAAAATTTCTATTTTATTAGTTTTTTTTATTGTTAGTTTTTTATAAACAAAAAAAATTCAGTTTATTTTTAAGTTTTATTAATTTTAGTCTGATTTTTAAAAAGTTTTTGTTGTTTTTTATTATATATTTTAAAATATTTAAAAATGCTTAGCTAATATATATTATATTTATGCTTAAATTAACGCATATTTTTACTTCGTTGTTTATTTTAAAGTTCTATATTTTAAATCGCAACTATATATAATATATAAATTTTTATTTTTTTTATATTATATATTAAAACGTTTTTAATATTTTTAATATTTTTAATACTTTATAAATAATTAACTATATTTATTTTTTTAGCAGGCGTTTTTTGTTTTAAATAAACTGTTATATTTTTAACAGTATTTTTTTTAGCTTGTTCATAGTATCGCAAATATTTAAAAAAAAAATTACGTAATAGCATTAATACTGCATAATATTTGCATGTCTGTTTTTTCAGATCAAGTGGTAATTTTATGCTAAGTTTTTTAAGTTGTATATTAAGTTTATATTTACGTAAATATTAAATTCTTTTATCGGCGGTAGCAAATTTTTTATAGCATTAGTAGTATATTAAATCTGCTACTAACTAATATAATATTTTAAATATATTATCGTTTTTTTTGTTTTTTAATAAATAGCAGTTTAACTAACCGTTATTAGTTTTTTTAAAAAAATAAACTCTATTATTTTAATTGCTACAATTTTTAAAGTTATAATTGCTAGTATTATAATTATTATCTCGGTCGCGTTAATTGTTGTTTTATAGTTTTTAATCTTTTTATTACGATTTTTATAATAATTATTATCTTATTTTTAAAAAAATTAAATAAACGATTATTTTTTAGTTGTAGTTATATTAGTTATTATAATTATAGTTATAATTATATTTATAAATATTATAACGTTGTTTATTTCTATTATTGTTTTTTTAATATTGTTTTTTAAATCGCTTATATAACTAGTTTTTTAATTAATCTTATAAAAAGTAGCAATTTTTTTTAAAAAAAAATCTTGCTTTATTTATATATTTTAAAATATTAAAAGTTATAAATCGTATTAAATATGTTATATTTTTTGTCTGCTAATAATTTTTTTAGCTAAATCTTATAAATTACTTTAGATTTTTTAATTTTAAGCATATATTTTTTATTTTTTAGTTTTAAATAAATAGTTTTAAAAATTATTTAATTTCTAGCTTTATGCTGTTATAAATTTATATTATTATTTCGCGCTAATTGCTATTATTAATATTTAAAATATTTATAACGCGTATATATTTTAGTTGTTTTTATATATATTATAATAATATATATAAATTTTAGTATATATTTTATAAAATTAAGTAATTATTTTTAAACTTTTAGGTTATAATACCTGCGTTTATTATAAAACGTTATTATATAGCTTTAATAATATAATTAATATTTTTACAGCATAGTTTAGTTTAAATAGTTAAGCTTAGTTTATTGTTTTATTATAGAACTGCAAATCTTGTAAAAATGTTTAAAATAATAATAAAATTTATTTTTTATTTTATAGCATGTTTTTTATTTTTAAAAATAAAGTTAAATAATTAATAAAAAATAAATATTTATAAATATTATATTTTTTTTTTTTACTATGTTTAAATTATTAAAGTTATTATAAAAAAATTAAAAATATTAATTTTTTTTTTATAGCTTAATATTTTTGCTGTAAACGTTTATAATTTAAGTTTTTATAAAATTTATTTGTTTTTAGTTATATTAAAGCTAGCTGTTTATTTTATCGTTTTTATAATTTAAATCTAATAAATTTTTTAATAAATTTAAGTCTGCTAATAAGCCAGCTTTTTTTTTTTATTTTTATATTTTATTTAAAACAATTAATAGTTGTTTTAATATTAGTTAGCTTATAAATATTTAGCTAAATAATAGTTAAGTTGCAAAAAATACTAAATTAAATAAATATTTTTTTTTTATTGCTAGCTTTTTATTATATACGTTGTTTTTTTTTTTTTGTTGTATTTTTTTTTTTTTATAGCTAATAGCCGCACAGTTTTATTTTTTTAAATTTAAATTTTGCTTTATTATTTTAGCTATATTAGCTATTATAGTTTATATTTTTTTTATAGTTTTTGTTTATTTGTTGCTTTATAAAAAAAAATTAAAAATTATATATTAATTAAAACTTAGTTTTTAAAAAATTTTTAGTTCTTTTTTCTGTTTTTTTAAAAAAACGTCGTTGGCTTCTGCTTTTTAACTTATTATTTTTAATAGTTGTTTATTTTTTAGTTTAAGTTTTAAATATTTTATAGTTCTTATACTTTTGCTTAACTTAATATTTAATTATTTTTGTTTTAAAACATTATTTTAAATATAAGTTTATTTTTTTGTTTATAATTACAAGCAAGCTTAATAAATTAATATAATAAACTATAATATAAAATAAAATAATAAAATAAATGCTTTATATTTAACAGCTAAAATAAATATCTGCAACGTTTGCGTTATTACTAGCTAAAATATAAAAATATATTATCAAGCTTACTGCTGTTATAACTACGTTTTTACAAAATTTTCTCCAACGTTTTTAATTAACCGCGGTTATTTAAACAACTTTTTAAATTCTAGTACAGATTACCGGTTAAAATAGTTTTTAGTTTTAATAAAAATATACAATATAAAAAAAAATAAGCTGTAGCTTTAGCTTGCTTAATTAAAATAGCACAGGCGTTTTTTACAGATCGTAAAATCCGTTGTTTAAAAATGTTCTTGTTTTCGTTAAAATAAAAAAATAAAATAGTTTAATTTAATTTTTACAAAAAAACGTTATAAAAGCACTAATTTAAAAAATGCACTATAAAAAAATTAAAAATATATTATAAAAAATAAAAATCTAATTATTCTAATCTAACTTATAAATCTAGCTAAATATATAGGCCAGGGCCCACTTATTAGGGCTAGTCTTAAATAATAAAGTACGTAGCTTTGCCACGCTATAAATAAGGCTACAGCGCTTATATAAGCGACTCCCCCGTCGGCGCGTATCACAGATAAAAAAAATATCAACTTATAAAAATAATTTTTACGCTAATATATATATAAGTTTAAACATATAATATTAAAACATACTTTAATAAAAGTTTAGTTTAAAAAATAAACTAAGCTTTTAATCTATTAAATAAATATATTTTTTATATAAAAAATAAAAATAAAAATTTAATTTAATTTTTTTTAAAACTAATGTTTTTTATTATTAATATAATTATCGAACTAAATTTAATAAGTTCTTGTTATAATAAAACTTATTAATTTTCAAACTAATTATATATTATAATATATTTTTGCTTAATTAAATAAAAAAAAAGCTTTATATAATATTTAATTAATATATATTGCTTAAAACTTTATAGTTTTATTATAAATTTATATTTTTAAAGCTTTTATATTCTAGCAGCAAAATTTTATTTTAAACTTAGTTTTTAATAAGCTTAGCATATTTTCTACGATTTTAATAAATATATATAGTTAGTTTAATTAAATTAAAATATATATTTAAAACAAAAAAATATTTAGTTAATATTATATATATAAGCGTAAAATTAGCTAAAAAGCTAGGTTAAAAAAATTAATCTAATTTTTTTATAACATGTTTAAAATATATTAATAAATCGGTTTAATAAAAAATAAAAACGTTTTGTTTAAATTAAATTATTTTATTTAATTAAAATATATTTTAGTTATTATATTTTTAATTATTTTTTAAGCAATAAAAAATCATGTTTAATATAAAAATATAGTTAAATTTAATCGGAAGGATTTTTAATATAATTAGATCTAAATATTTAATAAAAGTTTAATTATTTTATAATAAATATTTTAAATATTTTTATTTTATTATTTAAAAAATAAAGCTTAAATATTTAAATTTTTAGTTTTAGCTTTTTATATGTTTTTTAAATAATTAAGCAATAAATCTTTTAATTATTTTTAAAAGTTATAAAACAGCTTTTGTTTTATTTTTTAAACTTTTAAAAATTTAGTTTTAAAACATAATATTTATTTTTAAAGTTTTTAAAATTTTTTTAATTTATAAACTTATTAATATTTATATTAGCTTTTTATTTAATTTTATATTTAAATATAAAATATATTTTTATTAATCGATATATTATTAATATTTAAATTTATATTTAATAGCTTTAAATTAAAATCCAGGTTATATTTTTATAAATAAAAACAGTATTATTTTTTTTATAAATATATTCTTAAATAAAGCTGCGAAAATTTTAACTGTTTTTTTAAATTAAATTAAATAATATTTATAAGTTTTTATTAATTATTTTTATATAAATAATCTTTTATTTTTTAGCTTTAAAATATTTAATTTAATATATTAACAGCAGTAATATAACAAGCAAATTTTTAATTTAGTTTTCCCGTTTTAATAAAATATTTATTATTTTTAAAAATAATATATATATTAAATATTAATTATTTAAGCTTTTTTTTTCTTTAGCTCTATTTAATTTTAAATAAATATAGTAAATTTGTTTTTTTTTTTAATAATAAAAAATATTTCTAAAATAATAAAGATTTTTTTTTTTTATTTTTAGTTTCTGATATATATATTTTTTTTTTAATATTATACTTATAGTTTTTAAACGTTAATAAAAATATTATTTATAAATATATTTATAGCAGAACTTGCTTTATAATATTAAAAAATTTTATTATAAAAACTATAATATATTTGTTTACGTTTTTTTAAATAATTAAATTTTTGCTTAATATTTTTAAAATATCGCTTTATAAATAATAAAGCTGTTTATTTTAAACGTATAAATATATTTTATATATAGATCGGTTGATTAATTTTAAAGCAAAAATTCTTTTTTATATATTAAACTAGTATTTTTACTTGTTTTTTATAATTAATTATTTATTTTTAAGTAATAAAAATTTTAAAAGTCGGCAGTTTTTTTAAATATATTTTTTGCTTAAAAATATTTAATTTTATATATAAAGTTTTAATTAAAATTAATAACTTGCTGCTTAAAAATATAAAAAATAATAATTAAATAATAATCTATTTGTTTAAAATAGTCTGTTTTTTTAACTTATAGTATAAAATTTTATTTTTATTTTTTATTCGTTTATATATTTATTTTTAGATTTTCTGTTAATATATATTACATGTTTTTTTAAATATTATAACTACTTCGGCCTATAATTTAGAATTTTTAAGTTGTTTATTAAATTTAAACGTAATAAAAATATCTCCAGCTTTATATTTTAAATATATAAATGCCTATATATATTTATGTTTTTAGTAAATTTTAAATAATTAAAAGCTTTTTTAAATATTAACAGTTAGTAATTTAAAAAATTAAAAATATTTATTTTAAAATTATATTTGCAATAATTTTAATAATCGCAAGTTTAAAAGTTAAAATAAAAAATAAAAATAATTAATAATTATTTATATATAATAAAATTAAAAAAAATAAAACAGGTTAAATAATAATAATAAATAATAATTAGATAGTTTTATTAGGTTATTAATAAAGTTATATTTAAAATAATAATTATTTAAAATAATATTAAATAAACAAGCAGGTGCAAATAAATATATAAGCTAGTAAAGTTACTAAAAAACCGCTTAAGCAGTTTTAATATTTTTAGTTGTAAATCTAACGCTTTTTTTTGTTTAACTAATAAATAATAAATTAATTAAATTTATTTAAAATTAATTTTTTAAAATGTTTTCGTTATTTTTAAACTTATTTTTCGACAGCTTAAAAACTAGCTTTATTTTATCGGTATAAAGTTTTAAATTATTAATATAAACTTTCTGCGGTTTTTTAGCTAATTATGTTTATAATATATATTAATACTTTTAATATTATTTTAATAACTTTATACGGTTTTTGCTACGCAGGTTATAATTTAAAAGCATGTTTATTATTATTTATTATATCTCTGCTTTGCTGGTAACTTTTATTATTTTATCTTAATTATATATATATTTTTATATTTAATTGCTTATTTTATAAAATTATCCCTGCTAATAAAAAAGTTTTATTTTTTCGGCAGATTAACTATTTTAATATTTAATTATAAAATTTTTTTAATATTTATTATGCTTTTTATTTTTCGATCGTTTTATTTATTATATTTATTTAACTTTTTCTAATATAAAACGGTTAGCCGGAGTTTTTTCCTAATAAAATTTCTGCAAAAATAAATAAATCTTTTTATTTATTATAAATTAACAGCTATTATTATATTTAACAGCTAAACAAGCTATACTTTTAATTATTTATATTTTATGTTTAAAACTTATTTTTATAACTATTTTATTATTAACTAAACGATTTTTTAATAAAGCTATAAGTCTATAATACGTTAAAAGCTTATATATTAAAATTGTTTTATTTTTAATAAAAATTTTTAATTATATTATTAAATTTTTAATTTATAAATATTTATTAAAAATATTTAAATATAATTAATAGCAGATCTTATGTTTATAAAATAAAAAAAGCTAATTTTTTAATAGCAAAACAAAAATAAATCAGTTAAAATAATCAGCTATTACTAATATATATTTTAATTTATTTAAGCCGACAAAAAATTAATTTAATATAATTTATACTAATTATGTTTTATAGCTTAAACACTATAATTTATTATTTAATTATAAATAATAATTTTAGTTTTATTTTTTATAAATATAATAATAGTTATAATATTTATTAATGTTTATATTTTTAATAGCTATTAAAACTGCTTTATTAAATTTTTTAAATAATAACATGTTTATAATATTTATATTTGTTATATACTTATTTTAATATTATTAGTATTTTTTTAATAGAACATACTCAGCTAAACTTTTGTTCTGTTTAATTTAAAACAAATAATTATTTTAAATATAATATTATATTAACTATTTTACTACTGTTTTTTTTTAATTAATAATTAATAAAAAAACCGCTATTAGTCCTTTTATTATATATTATATTAAATTGTTATATTATTTATTTAATTTATATTATTTAATTAATAAATTAAAATTAATTTTTTATTACTAAAAAAAAAAATAATAATATGTTTATTCCGGTAAATTTTTTTTTTTAAAATAAAAACGTTTAAAATAACAAAAATAACTTCTTAATATTTATTTAATTAATAAGTTTAATAATAAAACTTTATAACTTAAAAATTTATTTATAATTTAAATAATATATATTATATTAAATTAATAATATATAATAAATTAATATTTGTTTAATTTTTTAGCTATATTATAATTTTTTCCGCACTTTTAACTCCGGTTTAAAAATAAATAATAAGTTTAAATAATTTATATAAAATATAATAAAATAAAAAATTCTAGCATTAACTACTAATATTTTATTAAACATTTAACCAAGCTTAAAGCTTTTTTTTTAGTAAAATATTAAGTTTTTAAATTTAATAATTAAAATAATATAAACATAAAAATTCTTATAAATATTATAATTTTATTTAAAATTTTAGTTTTAATAAATTAAACTATAAATTAAAAAATATTTTTTGCTTTTGTTTATAAAGCGTTAATAGCTAGATAATATTAAAAATAAAGTCTGGATTTTTATTGCTTAAGTTTAAATTTTTAATAAATAATAATAAAACATAACTTTATTTTTTAATTTATATAAAAATTTCTGTACTTTTTTTAGCATTAAAAATTTTCTAATCGGAGTAATAATAAGCGTTAGTTTTATATAAGCTTTTTTAATATTTTTATTAAGTCTGCTTTTTTAGCAGATAGATTTTTAAATAAAAACTAAATAAAAAATTATTTTAATTTTTTTGTTTTAAAATAGTTTTTAGTTCTGCTTATTATATAAAATAAAACTTATATTTAATAAATAGTTTAATTTATTTTTTAATAATTTAAAACCTAAAGCTGTAATATTATTTAAAAAAAATTGTTTTTTTAAAAATAATCTAATTAAAATAAAAACAATCTAAAAAATAAAAATATAAAAAAATTAAATAAATTATTAAAAGTTTTTTAATATATTATAGTTATTTATAAAAATATTAAAAACATTTTTAGTTTAAATAATAACTAATAAAAAAATAAAACAAGTTTTAAAACTTTTATAAAGCGGCTATTTATTAAATCTTATATTTTTAAAGCATAATAAATATATAAAGCTTTTATAAAGCTTTAAAACATTTTTATTTAAATACTATTTATTTAATATAATAAAAACAGTTTTAAATTAATTTTTATAATTTATTTTAATTATTTAAAACTTATAAGCTATATTTTTTAAAAAATACTATATAATTTTTTAAATTAAAATATTAAATATTTTATCGCGTTTATAAACTAGCTATTAAAGCTTTATTATTATTTAATTAATAAAAATATAGTAATATATAAATCGTTTTTTTTAGTTTTAATTTTAATAAATATTTTATTTATGTTTTTAAACTAAAATATTTAAATAAATTAGCTTAGCTGCTTTTAACTAAAAAAATTCTTTCTGCAAAGTTTTTTTATTTATTATATATTTTAATTAATATAGTTTATAAAGTTTAATAAATTTATTTATTATAATAATATATTCTATTAAATCTGTTATTTTTATATTTTTAAGCTAATAATAAAATAATTTTTTATATATAATAAAGTTTTTAAGCTTAAGCCTGTTGTTTTTAAATAACAGCCCTGTTTTTAATAATAAATTGCAACGTTTTAAACTATTAGTCGATTATTTACTAAAGTTTATTAAATAATAACCGTTATTTAAGTTGTTTTATTACTTTAGGTTTTTTATTTTTTTAATTTAAAAGCTTATAAATAGGTTATATATTTATTATAAATATCTACTAATTTAATAGTTATAAGCTTTTATAATAAATAAACGCTTGAATTATTTTTAGAAGCTATTAGATAAATTTTATATTTACTGCTATTTTAGCTTTATATTTATTAAATATTTTAAAATTTTAGCAGAAAAACTTGTTTTATTTAATAAATATTAAAGCCAGATCTGCGTTAAATTAATTATTTAACTTTAAAACAATTATTTTTAATTATTATAAATATTTATTTTAAGTATTAATATCTTAAAATTATTTATTAACTAGAAGTAATAAATAAACAGGTTTTTTATTTTAAAAATTTTAGCTAATTTATGCAGTATTAATAAAGCAATTTTCTAAAGGTTCTGCAGACTTAAAATTATTTTTTTTTTTTTTTATTTTTTTTAAAATAAACAATATTATATATTCTTTTAATTTTTTTATTTTAAAAATATAATTAAACAAAGTTTATTAAAATTAATAAAAATAATAAATAAAAAGCTTATAAAAAATCTGGTTATATAAGTTATTAAAAATAATTTTCCGCGATAATAAACAGTTAATAATTTATAAATTAATATTTAAAAGTTTTTCTTATTAAAATAAAAACAATTTTATTAATATTATAAGTTTAATATATAAGCTTAAAATATAAAATTAAATCTATTAAAATAAAAAAATAAAAATATTATATTTAGCAAAAATTACTTTTTTTAAAAGTTTTAAGTTTTTATAGCTTAGTTAGTTTTTTAAATTATTATAGTTCTGTTTTAAAGCTTAATTTAAATATAAGCTTTATATTAATTTTTAATTTTATAATTATTAATGTTTTAATTTTTATTAAAATTAATTTAGCAATATTAATTGCTTTTTTAATTATATTCCGATTATAAATATTTATATAATAAACTTTTTTTTTTTAAATTTTATTGTTTAAATTTAAATTGTTATCGCTTTTTTTTAATAAAGTTTTAAAGTTTTAATTATTTATTTTTAAACGTTTTTGTTAGAGTAGGCAAGGGGTGCCAGGCTTGGCACCACCAGTTGCCCCACTGTAAGATTAGATAAGGTGGCCCAGGCCACCTGGGCTAGCCCACTTGGGCTAGGCCCACCCACCTACCTGTACTAGTAGGTGGAATTCTAGGACTGCACCTAGAATTCCACCATCTTTATTACTAACTACATACAACACCACAAACTAGACCAGCATACAGCAAAATACAGCTATTTACAGCTTTATACCCCTGACCAGATTTATTAAATTAGTGCCTCCGCAACGATCGGACTAAGGGTACCTCCCCAAGCAGCTCTCGCGAACTATTTACTTAGGTCTCGCGGTCAAGAACGGCTTTTTTGCCCTGCGGCAGTTTGTACTGCGCGGCCAAGTGCAAAGGAACTAGTGGAATTGGCTGCAAATTGCGCTATCCTACCAACTAACTAATTAGTTAAGTCCCTGACTAACTAACTGACTAATCAGAGCCCTGGATTCATTGATTCCAGCCAGTCTTACCGATTTTATCGTTTTCAGCGTTTTTAGCTAGATCCGTTAATTCTGGCCAATTTAACTAAACCACCGATTCTACCGACCTTAGCCTTAGCCGACCTAGCTTATCCTAGCCTAGCCTACTTAGCCGACCGAGCTAACCTAGCCTGACCTAGCCTAGCCTAGCTTAGCCGGCCAGCCAGCCGGCCAGCTAAGCCAAGTTATGGCTTCTACCAGTTACTAAACAAGAGCTGTTTCGATGGATGATATACAGAAGGATGTAAGTACGCTATAAAAACGCGTTAACAGCTTAAACGAAAAGTACAATAAATTGGCTGCGGATATTACTGAATTGAAGGTATCTTATGTCGAGTTGCAGGCTACAACCAAGTCTTTTGACTTGAAGGTGGGTGCCCTAGATACAAGACTGGGCTCCTTGGAGTTAAAAGTAGGCTTTTTGGAGTTAACTGTAGGCTCTATGAGTAACCGCTTGGACTTATTAATTGGCTACATATAAAATAGCAGTGGTTTTAGAAACCAGACGAGCAACTAAACTAGAACGGCCTAAGCTAACAAGTCTGAAGCTAACAACTCCGCCGAAGCCAACAACTTTACTGAAGCTAACAATAACACCAGCCTGGAGATTCCACCCGTAGGGCCTCCGGCTACTGAAAATATTAGTGTTGGCCCTTCTCCTGCGAATACCGCAGCTTTAGTTGATCCGGCTACATACTACAGACCGGTTATATATCTAGTTATTAATACGGCTACGTATCTTATTTATAATCCGGCCAATCAGGGCTATTTATGCAATCTAGTACAGCTAGTTAACCTTAGTTAAGCCGATCCAGCTAATCAGGTGTTTGGCTATTTCAACAATCCAGCCCACTAGAACAGTCGTTTTAATCTGGCTAATCAGACTAGCTAATTTAATACAGTTAACCAGACCAGTCAGGCCGATCTAACTAATCAGGGCTTTGGATATACGGCTCGTTTAAAGGCTTTAGACATAGGCTATTTCGACCCTAGTTATTCCGACCCAGCGGATATTGGAATAATAACTGCTGAAAGCGACGTTATTTATACAGATATTTAGTTGTTTACGAACAGACTGTGGGCTTTAGTCGAAAAGCAACACTTCTCCAGCTAAATTTTTAGCTGGATTGATCGCTTATTACGTAGCTAAGCTTTAAAATAATAAAACAGCAAATTACTAGCTAACTAACGGCGTATTTTACGTAAAGCCGGCCTAAATAAAATTATCGCGGCTTTAAAAAACCGTTTTAAAGTATAGTCCGGACGTGCTACACGCTTATTTATAACTAGCAACCTGTTTCTGCGTAATATAGCTAAAAACAGGCACGCGATGTTTTAATTTGTATAGCGCAAGTTGCAGTACGCGAAAGCTAACGGGACTTTAAAAAAAAACAATTTTAATTAGCTGAAAGTTATAACAATTATCTGGGACTAATAAAATAAGCCTATTTCTGATTATATAAAAGAGCTTAAAGCTAAAAAGATTTTAAAAAGCTATATAAAAAAAATCGAATAAGCTTGTAGTAGCTTTAAACAAAAAGCTGAACATTTCTATAGCTCTAGCCCTAGCTTTGTTAAACAAAAGTATTAACAACGACTATATAGACAAAATAACTTCTAAAGTACCAGGGGCTCTAACTACCCTAGTAAAGCCAGTAGTTCTGTTAGTTCTGATACGCGTAGCTAAAACCGCAGAAGAACTAAGGGCGGCCGGAACCGCAACCGGAACAGCAGCCGCGGCTAGACCGGCAGAATTCCGGAATAAAAAGGTGGTCAACTGGCATGCTAGCTAAATAACGGCTTGTTTGATTTTATTACGTTTTTGTATAAATTAGCACTTAGAAAGGCTTAAGGCCAAGTTAAAGCTTTAGGACTAAATAAAAGGCTTGGGACTAAATAGAAGGCTTAGACTGGACTAATAAAATTTTAAAGAATTAATTGGCCAGCCGTTGCCAGGTGGTTGCTAAAGGCAGCAACTGCTTTTTAAGTGCCCGGCATTTTATTAGAGTAGGCAAAAGGTGCCAGGCTTAGCACCACTAGTTGCCCTACTATAAGATTAGATAAGGTGGCCCAGGCCACCTGGGCTAGCCTACTTGGGCTAGGCCCACCCACCTACCTGTACTAGTAGGTGGAATTCTAGGACTGCACCTAGAATTCCACCATCTTCATCACCAACTACATACGACACCACAAACTAGACCAGCATACAGCAAAATACAGCTATTTACAGCTTTATACCCCTGACCAGATTTATCAGTTTTTTTAAAACATCAGGTTTAATTAATATTATTTTTATTATTTAAAAAATATATTTAGCTTTTTTAATTTTTTTAAAAATAATCTAATTAATAGCATAATTAATTATAGCAGCATTTTGTTATAACTAAGCTTTTTTTAATAATAAATTATAAGTTTAATTTTAATTTATAATATAAGCATATATAACTAATATAATTTTTAAATAATAAATAAAAATATTACGTAGTAATAAATAAAAAAATGCTATTATTAGCTATTTTTAATTTTAGCGGTCGTAGTACTATTTTTAATATTAATTTATAACGTTTAATATAATTAAAACTAATAAGTTTAAATAAAAAGCTATTATTAATTAAACATTTTTTTATTTAAACTAAACTTAATTTTTTTTAAATATAGCTAAAATATATTTTTTTATTATTATTAACAGCTTGATTAATATATATAGCTTAAGCTAATATAATTAAAAAATTTATTTTTACTGCTACTAAATAGTGTTTTTTTTTTTTTTTAAACTTTTATAATTGTTTAAGCTTTATAGTAAAAAACAATTTTATTTTATAAATAAGCTGGGCTTAAATAATAAAAAATTTATTTAATAATTAGCTTTAAATAATATTAAAAACAGGGTTAATTTTAATAATTAGCTAATATTTATATAATTTTACGGTTGTTTTTATAAATTTAAATAAAAACGGTGTTTTATTTAATAATCTGTTTTTAAGCTTTAACTAGCTGTTAAATAAGTTTTTTTTATAACTTTTTATTAAGCCTGCTTAATTGTTTTGCTTATAAAATTAAATAAAATAACAGCAGTTTAAATAATATATTTATTATTTTTTATTTTTTTTAATTAAAAAACATTATATATTTTAATATTATTATTTTGTTTTAAATAAACATTAGATCTACTAAAAACTTTTTATAAATCGTTTTTATTTATAAAGTTAAGCAAAAAAATATTTATATAATTAAGCAATATTTAAGCAGTTTTAGCTTTATAAGCTTAAAAGCGTTAATTTTGCTTTATATATAAATTTTGTTTTTTTTTAATATTTAAAAATCGCGATTTTTTATTAAAATTTATTATTATATTTATATTTATATTAATAATAGCTGGCTTAAAAGCTTATAAAGCTAAAAAACTTAAAAAAACAGAAAAAGCTGCAAAAATTATATTCTGTTTTTAAAAAACAGCGTTTAATAAGTTATAATAAAAGTTTATTAGTAATAATAATTTTGTTTTACTGCTTTATAAATACAAGCTTTTTTAATATAGCTTTTATTTTTTAAACATTTATATATTTTATATTTTTTATATTATAATTTTAATAAATTAAAATTAAACAGAGTTAATTTTATATTTTTTTATATTTTTATGTTTTTATTATATTTTTATATATATTATATTTATTATATTTTAATATATTTTATAATATTTTTTTTAGAATATTTTATATAGATTTTTTGTTTATTTAAAAACTATTGTTTTATTATATTTTTTATAAAATTTAAATATTTAAAATAATAGTTATTATTTTAGTTTTAAATATATTTATATTTTTAGCTAAAAGTTATAAAAATATATATAATTAATATTAGCTTAATAAAAACTGTTTAAATATTTTATAATAAGCTTAGTTATAATAATTTAATAAATATTTATAAACGTTAAATTAAAACTAAAGTTTTAAAAAAACTAAAATAATATATATATTAATAAAACAAATATTATAAATAATAACGCTATTTTATACTGTTTTAATATAGTTTTAATAATTTTATTTATTTTTTAATAAAATCGTTATTATTTATTTTAAACAGTTATAATTTTATGCTTATTTAGTTAAAAATTCTAATTTTTATTAAGTTTTAAAATATATATTATTATAATATCTGCTATATATTAATATATATAAACGTTTATAAATTTTTAAATCTAGTTATTAATTTTTAATTAACTAATTAATTAATAACTTGTTTATAAATTTAATTATTTTTTATAGCCCCTGTTATATATATTATAATATAAATTTTAACATAAATTTTTAATTAAATATTATTAGCTTTTAAAAATAATTTATTAATATAATTTATTAATTTAGTTAAAAATTCTGCTAGCAGTCGGTTAAAATTCTTGATTTAAGCTTTTAATTTTAAATTTTAGTTTATTATTTTTAAAAAATCAGTTTATAAAACTTTTTAAAAAGCCGCTTAATTTTTTATAAATTAGCGTTTATATATTAATATTATTTTTAAGCTTTATTTTTAAAGCTTTTATAAAAATAAATCTTATTTTATTTTATAAAATTAAATTATTATTAAATAAAGCTAGATTTTTAAAACTTTTAAGCGTAAAAATTATATTTTTATATATTTTTTAAGTTTTTACCTAGGCTTTTTAAAAAAAATAATTTTTAATAAATATTTTAAAAATATTTATTTAAATAAAAATTAAAAGCTTTAAAAGTTAAGCTATAAACTATATAAAAATAATATAAATTTATTTAATTAAAAAAATTATAATATATTAAAAACTTTAATTAAAATATAAAAACTAAACATATTTTTTTATATTAATAAAAAATAAACTAAATAATTTGTTTAAATTAATTTAAATTTAAGTTTTAAGTTTTATATAAGCTTTTTAAATAATTTAACGCTATATATTTTTTAAGTTTAAATTGTTTTAATATTCTAGCTAGCTTAAAATTTTTTATAAATTTTATAATTTAAAATTTTATATTAATATTATTAAATAAAAAAATAAAATAACTATATTAAAATTAATACTAAATAATAAATTATTATTATATAATAATAAAAATAGTTATTAAATTAATAATAATAAATATTTTTATTTTTTAAAATTAATTTTATAATTTTAATTAATAAAATCTTATTAAATAATAATAAAAAAATTAAATAAAAAAAATATATATAAGTTTTAATTTATTTAAAAACTTATAATTTAAATTAAAACTTTTAATAAAATATTTTAGCTTTATAGTTTATAAATATATCGATCTGTTTTTAATTTTTAGTTTATTATTATTGTTTTTTTTTTTATTTAATTTTTTTAAATAACTACTACTAGATTAAAAAACTTTTTAGCAACTTAATTAACTAATAATTTTAATAATAAACAAATATATAAGTTGTATTAAACCGCGGTAAAAAAAAACCACGCAAAAAAAAATCCGAATAGCTGCAGCTCTTACCAATTTATTAGGTTCGGAATGAGAAATAATATTATATTAGTTATGAAGCTATTTCTTAAGCTAGGGTAAAAAGTGGAATGGTTTAGGGTCCCAGGTGCACGGACCACCCTACAGGTTGTCTTAAAAACAGGGAAAAACAAGGAAACGCAATGCACCCAATGGAAACCGTGCGGTCGCGACTTCAAACACCCAAAACTGGCTCTAAAGGATAACTCTAAAAGATAGCTGACTTCGGTTGCTCTGGGTGCAACGAAGTCGAGGCTCACTCTAACAATAAAAAAGCGCTGTCTTGGCAATGGTAAATAGATCACCCTTGCTACGAAGGCCGATAAGAGGGGGGGGTCACGTCGTCTGTTCGGCTAGCTATCACAACGCAGGCACGTACCTACCTAGGTAGGATTGTGGCTAGTGGGCTAGGTAGGTTGGCGCTAATGTGATAGGTCGAAGATTGCACCGAGCTTTGACGCCTTTGTTAGGTCATTTAGCAGTTCTGGTGAGTTGGCACCTGTCTGTATTGTTTCACATGTGAGTATGATTTATCATAGCATCGTATCTCGGCCTTGTAATAATGACACCCCTATCCACCTCACGCGCTTTCGCCTCTTGCCGAGGAACGCGGCGAATCTGGTTAATAGCCCAGAGCCAACCAACAAGAGTGCACATTTTTGCTCGACATTCCATCATCCACACGCCTCATAGCGCGCACTCCGGCACTTTCCAAACTTCTCCGCGAGCAGAGGGTCGGATATGCAAGCACCCTGACAAATACAGGGCTTTCGCAGCGCCAACCAAAACATGGCAGATATCTCATCTTGCTCGGTTCATATGAGGAGCCCTGGCATGCGACTGCTCTCTCTTGTCTAGCCTATCCAAGTGGGCACGGTCTCTGGTGTATTGGCCCATATCGCTGAGAAGATGCTGAAGCTTAGCCTGGGCGGTCCATTCCCCCCCTAGGAGGGCTCCGAGGATCCCGGTCGCGAACGCGGTCCAGAATTGCCACCGAATGATATGTACAGCCTTTGCTACGTGCGCAGTGGACTGGTTCTATAACTCTACTCATAGTACAAGAGCAGGATCGTTTCGTAGGGCTCAAACGATAGTGCAATTGGATATGGTAGCTGTGACACCCGCACTCAACGTAGGGTATCGTGTCCGTCTCGGCTGGCACGGAGCAACGCAGGAATCGCCCGGGATTGTAGCAAAAGGTCAAATAATGCCGAAGAAACCGTCGCTGGCCTTGTCGTATCTCTTTTCACTCCTGTTTTGCTCCGTCCATCCCATCGACCACAGGTGTTCCGTGCAAGGATTTCGCTTCGTGGCCGAGGGCAAGCCGATCGAATAGGTAGTACGAAGTGACAAGCAGTATAGGCATAGCGATCATGAAACGGGTATAATGCGACGCAGCCTGCTTATAGGCCGGGCCGGGTATCTTGGCCCGCGGGACCCGTTGGGTGCCTGGGAGGGCTTCCGTCGGGGCTGGGTGGTTGGGTGTGCTACGAAAGTCGGATCTCGATGGTTCTGGCATTCTGTCCGGTATCTTTGGGGACCTTTTGTTAGGCTTAGGTTTAGTGAATGGCGTTGGGATTCGGGCGCGTGCCTTATCACAGGAAGTCGCTTTCTTTTCTGGACGGAGCATTTGTCACCAAATAAAGTTCCTTAGGCTAGGTAAGAAAGAGAGAACTGTGGCTGGTATGGTAGGCAAGCCACAGCTACTTCAAGCATACCAAGCTACCTAATGCACTCGTACCTATTATGTAATACCTAATCTCTGCTTGTGGTGGTCAAATGGTTACTTTAAAAGTCCTTTCACTCTATGAAATCTACCGGATCACATGACTATACTTATTATCGAAACACGGGGTGGATTGGGCAGGGAAATGTGTGGACGGATATATTATATGTGTTATGTGGAAAGAAGAGAACACAATAGAAAGATTTCCGGAAGTAAATTATCATGGGTTGTAGACAAATGCATTTAATATAATCTACCCAAGTCAAACGACAACTAATAATAACGCATAACTACCTACCTAGTAGTAGTAGTAGTAGTAGTAGTAGTAGTAGTAGTATTAACGTCTAACTAGGTAGGTAGGTAAGTTGATTTATACACCTGTCTTTTTATGCCAATATTATTAACCTCAATAGTGAGTTATTTAGGTGCGCCTCCTCAGGGATTCTTGAATTCAGTCATCATAAGACTCAGTTGGTACATCAACCGTCGTCAATTTACATATGCTGCGTCCGAATAGGTACCACACTTCGCCATGGCTCATGCCAGCCCTGAGGCCATAAGGGCGCCCGAATGCTCACCCGCCTATCGTGGCTCTCATCAAGGCCGCGCGGCTTTCATGCGCCATGCGAATTTTGACGGCTTGTAACAAAGGCAACAGCAATGCTTGCCATGACACATGAGCCCAACGCGGTCCGTCGTTCGATCCCTAGAACAAACAGGGTTAACAAAGCTGCCACGTTGACACCGCTCTTGGGGTTTGTTGCAGCACGTGCCCAGTGGGCAGGTAATATTTTATAGCTGCTTAGACTCGTGATGCCGACTGGAGATTTTCTCATAAACGCTCAATATAGACATGTTACAAAGTAGCCTCGATCATCTACCTACCTAGGTACCTATCTAGAGGTACTGACATGGTGCTGACACTGGATGGTAAAAATGTGCATTTAAACAGTCACCCTTATACATAACCAAAAGCAGATAACTATATCCAACTTACGCAGCTTTATGCTTTTACTAAGTATTTCAATATTCCTCCGTGAACGGTCTTGGCAGAGCCCTATACTATAGTGATATCCTTATCGATAGTGGGGTAATTAAACGCGTTCACCCCACCATCCCACCTTGTGTCTGACTTGGAGGGGCACCTACCTGTAACTCGTTTGTGCAGAGAAAAAAGTAGGGACCTCCCCATGAACCTCTTCGCTCCGACAGCGCTCCCGTATGACCTAGATTACTACTCTACTGGCCTCAAGGTCGTAAGGTCCTCCAATTCACGCCCTAACCCCTGGTCTCGGCCCTTTCCCACGTCACAATGCCTTATGAGGTTTTCGTTGGACAGCCGTGCTTTGCGGCCTGGCAATCCCAGAAGCTCCTGGATGGCATCGCCAAGAGCAGCCGGGCAAAAGTAAAAGGCATTACCGGCTCTTGGCTATACTACATTCATCTCAACCAGGCTACCGATGTCAGCGAGATAAAATCCTTCCTTGGTATCACCAACACTCACGGAGCTCCCCCGGCGGCCGCCACGAGCCAGAGCGTGTACATCACCCCTCGAACCATTTCGCCTTGGAGCTCGCAAGCTACTGCAATTGCCCAAGTATGTGGGCTTCGGGATGTTGTGCGCGTCGAAAGGGGCCGTTTGGTCAACGTCGAGTTTGATGATCAGACAGCAGAGAAGGACGTCGCCCCCTTTGTTGATGTACTCTACGACCGGATGACCGAGATATACAGCGCAACCCAACCACATCCGGAGACCACAGTATTCGCCGAAACGGCTCGAAGTCCGCTTGTCGTTGTGGACATTTTTGCTGATTCTCGTGGGCCAATTGCCGCTCTCACGGAATACAGTGTAGAGAATGGATTGGGTCTTGATGACAGCGAAATCCAATATTTGATCGAGGTCTTCCGAGACCTTGGACGTCCGCCAAACGATATTGAATTGTTCATGTTTGGCCAAGTAAATTCTGAGTATGCCTTGCAATCAATCTCGTGCTGTGTTGTATTTTATGTCTAATGAATTGACCATTCTAGGCACTGTCGTCATAAGGTCTTCAATGCCAACTGGACAATCGACGATAAGCGTCAAATTGGCACCCTTTTCGAAATGATCAAAAATACGCACAAAAAGACCCCGGATTTTACCATATCGGCCTACAGCGACAATGCTGCCGTCTTGCAGGGGGAGCCAGCCACCTTCTGGGCCCCTGATTACCAAACAGGTACTTGGAGGCTGACAAAGGAGGTGCTACATATGCTCGCCAAAGTTGAGACGCACAATCACCCTACAGCCATATCACCTTTTCCCGGAGCGGCAACCGGATCTGGAGGTACGTTATTGAGTCGAAGATTCTTCTTCTTTGGGCTGCACCTTTCCCATTAAGGGAATTATGAACACCCAGAATTCTCTGAAACGGAATCTAATATAAACCTGCGATTTAGGCGAAATTCGTGACGAGGCGGCTGTGGGAAGGGGTTCCACTACAAAGGCCGGCTTATCGGGATTCTTCGTTTCTGATCTCAGGATACCAGGACATGAACAGCCATGGGAAGCTGATATCGGCAAGCCGTTCCAGGTAAGCGTAAATCACATAAACCTATGTCACCGAATCCCTCAAGATATACTAACGAGTTGCAGTGAGTAACTGGCCTGATCGCTACAAGGAATTGCGGGTGACGCGTTCTGGTACTGACTTTAAGCAGCTACGCAAGCAGTCTTGATATTATGCTCGAGGCCCCCATCGGGTCTGCGCGGTATAACAATGAATTTGGCCGACCTGCTTTGACTGGAGTTTTCCGTACGCTCCTTACGGATGTCGATAATGACTGGAGGGGCTACCATAAACCTATCATGCTAGCCGGTGGCCTCGGGTCCGTTAGGCCCCAGCACGCCCTGAAGAATCCTGATGATGTGCAAGAAGGAGCACATGTTATCGTTTTAGGTGGCCCCGCCATGCTTATTGGCCTCGGTGGTGGCGCTGCATCAAGCAATAATTCAAGCGAGGCTACGGCAGAATTAGACTTCAACAGTGTCCAGCGTGGCAACCCGGAAGTTGAACGGCGAGTCCAAGTATGTTTCAAAACCCACTTTCCCTATCACGTTCATGTCAACATGCTCCTGCTATACCCATCTTTTAGTCGGCTTGTGGTCTTATTTACTCTTGAATAGCCCGCTAATACTATTTTAGATGGTTATCAATACTTGTGTCGCTCTCGGCGAAGAAAATCCCATCGCAATGATTCATGATGTTGGAGCTGGCGGTTTGTCCAATGCTCTTCCGGAGCTCGTCAAGGATGCTTTAGGCGGAGGAAAGTTCGAATTGCGTCAGGTCGCAAGTGTCGATGATAGCATGAGCCCCCTGCAGATCTGGTAAGTCTTTTTTCCGAGCGATTCCTTGTTGTTCTTATCTCATGGTCACGTTTCTCGGCGATATATGAGGATTACGTAGTAACACTTTCTAGGTGCTGCGAGGCCCAGGAGCGATATGTGCTTTTAATCAACAGGGATCGCATCAATCGTTTTATGAGCATTTGCAACCGAGAGCGATGTGACTTCTCTAACGTGGGCACGCTTATTTCTAGAAATGGTGATGGAGGGGCTCGGTTGATTCTCCAGGACCGTGAGACCCCATCTCAACCATTACCGATCGACTTGCCAATGGATGCTCTCTTCCCTCCGGGTCGGAAGCAGGAACGAGCTGACAAGACGGCCAATAGGGCCCTAAAACCGTTCGACTCTGCCACAAGTTTGAAGGAAAAGTATGGCGTTTCGAACCTAACAGATATGATCACCCAAGCCACACGGCTCGTTTTTTTCCCTCCCGTCGGTTGGTTCCAAGATGTTCCTAATTACTATTGCGGATCGAACGGTTGGTGGCCAGGTCACCCGGGACCAACTTGTTGGTCCTTGGCAAGTGCCTACAGCGGACGTTGCGGTTACTTTAACCTCCTTCATTAACCTCCTTCAGTGTTGATGAACAAACCCGGCATGGAGAAGCCATGGCTATGGGAGAAAAGGCATCTTTGGCGCTTATTTCCCCTGCTGCATC
Source organism: Rosellinia necatrix (assembly GCA_021209875.1). NCBI lineage: Eukaryota > Fungi > Ascomycota > Sordariomycetes > Xylariales > Xylariaceae > Rosellinia > Rosellinia necatrix. Next base: position 1,362,702 of record JAGYVD010000010.1, read on the forward strand.
TGCGCGAATGGCGGTTGTGGAAAGTTTACTAAACCTCGGTGCCGCTCACATCAAGAATGACCCCACAGTGCGCGGCGACTTACGTCGTGTAAAACTCTCTGCGAATTGGATGGCTGCGGTCAATCACCCCGGTGAAGGTGCTGCTTTATATGAAGCAGTCCAAGCCATTGGTATAGACCTCTGCCCCAAGCTGGGTGTGGCTATCCCTGTGGGAAAGGATTCAACATCAATGAAGGCTTCCTGGAAGGACAAGGAAACAGGCCAACCCAAGAGTGTTACTGCCCCGGTTACGGTTGCAATATCCGCCTTTTCTCTTGTTGAGGATGTCCGGAATACTTGGACCCCACAACTTAGACGTGTTGAAGATGTTGGCGAATCCGTTCTATTCTTCGTCGACCTTGCTCAGGGATTCAAGGCTATGGGCGGGTCAGCTCTAGCTCAAAGTCTTGGGCAACTTGGAAACGTTGCACCGGACGTCCGTGATACTGACCTTATTACGGATTACTTCGATGCCGTGTCTCAGCTACATGAAGAGGGGATTGTTCTTGCATACCACGACAGGTCAGATGGCGGTCTGTTGACTACGGTAGCTGAGATGATATTTACCGGTCGGTGTGCGGCCGAAATTTATATCGATGAATTAGTGACATCTGACACCGATTCAAATGTCCTCGACGCATTATTCAACGAGGAGCTTGGGGCTGTGTTCCAGGTGCGAAAATCCGACGAGAGCCGATTTAGACGATGTTTCGCGACTTGCGGGCCGCCCCCCGGGCTTCTCAAGAAAATCGGGTTCACGCGTACATCTTCAAAACAATCGTTCATTGTTAGGTACAAAGCGAAGCCACTAGTTGACCTTGACAGAGCCGAAATGCAGCAATGGTGGTCAGCAACTTCATTCAATATGCAGAAGCGACGGGATAATCCCGAATGCGCCGAACAAGAATATGCTGCGATACTTGATAACAAAGACCCTGGCATCTCGTATAAGCTGCAGTTTGATCCTACTGATGATGGACTTTCGGTTTTTGCAAGCCTGAAGGGTTTAGTCGCCTCGAGGCCAAGGGTAGCGATTCTTCGAGAACAGGGTGTGAACGGCCACGCCGAAATGGCCTTTGCATTCCGTGCAGCAGGTTTCGAAGCGATTGATGTTATGATGACCGATATTATCGATGGCCGCACTCTTGATGATTTTAGTGGCCTCGCCGCCTGCGGAGGCTTCTCCTTTGGAGATGTACTCGAAGCTGGCCGTGGGTGGGCGCTTTCTATCTCCAAGAATGAAAAAGCGAAGGCAACTTTTGAGGCTTTCTTCAAGAGACCCCGGACTTTTACTCTTGGTGTATGCAATGGTTGCCAAATGCTTTCTCGGCTCAACGAATTCAACCCTGGTTTGATACCTGGAGCCGAGAACTGGCCCATTTTCGTCCAAAACAAGAGTCAGCAATTTGAGGCCCGATTTTCTATGGTGAAAATAGGCTATGACTCACGGAACTCGGTATTCTTTGGGGGTATGGAGGGCTCAATGTTACCAATCGCCATCTCTCATGGCGAAGGAAGGGCTGAGTTCTCGACGCCGGCCAAGCAACAATCTGTGCTTGTGGATGAAGGGCTAGCTCAACTACGATACGTCGACAATTCTGGTGAAGTTACGGAGAGGTATCCATTTAATCCTAACGGTAGCCCTCACGGAATTGCCGGCGTTACGAGTCGTGATGGTCGTGTGCTTGCAATGATGCCACACCCTGAACGAACAATAATGGCGGATGTTGCAAGCTACGTTCCTCAAAAGCAGTTAAAGGAGTTTGGGCAATACGGGCCGTGGATCAGGATGTTCCGCAACGCTAGGAAATGGGTCGGGTAATACAGAGAGTATTCACTCGATAAAGATGTAACTCATTCACGGCGTTCACACCTTATTTGATTATCTATCTGTTTATACGGTTTTAGAGATACCACTCCTGTTCAGTCCTAGTGCTAATTCACCATGGTAACCATTCATTCACTGCTGCACAATAATGGTGGTTAATGGACAATAGGAGTGGGTAGACAATAAACAATGGTATCAATGGTGCTGGTTGACTTTTATATCAAAGTCCCAACACTAGAAACAAATTTTCCTCTCTATACAAACAACCATCTACACGCAACCCATCTACACACAGCCCATCTACACACAACCCATCTATACACGACGTATTTGCGATATACATACCTTTCTTTAAACCATACATTATACAACTTGAAGAACGCTTTGGCGACTTGTCTCCACAATGCCGCCAGCAATCACCCAACAATCTGGCCCAAGACGGGCCAAAAATGTAGCTAAAAATATCGGCCGTTTCGTTAAAAAGACCTACTCACGATTTAAGAAAGAGCTGTCAAGTTACTCTCTCTCAACTTCTCTGGAGAAGCACGTCGCTACTAACGCAACTAATACCCGCCCACGATACCGATACAACAATTACGACACTCCGCCTCTAGAGGTGGATTTGAAGTCCGAAACAGAGGCGCTAAATGAGTCGATCCACGATGCTTGGCCCTCCCGCCATCACAGCCGGTACCGTAAGGTACGGGCGCTTCTCGTGTGTTGGGCCGATGTCGACACGACGAATGCAACCTCCTCGTCAAGTGCGGCTAGAAATGACACTGTGAATGGGCCATTCATCCCCGCAGCCGGCCAGCTCGCAAGCGTGCTCGACCGCCACTATGGAGCTGAGTCACAGGTGTTACTAATTCCTTCTATGGAGAGCCCACAGGACATGCTTGTGGGAAAGGTGAACCAGTTTGTGAGTGAATACGGCTCTTCCGACACTCTGCTGCTTTTCTGGTATGGTGGACACGCCGAGGTTGTTGGCAGCGCCCTCGGCGGGGGGCGTAACAGCACTGCTGGAGAGATCATTTGGTATGGCCAGTAAGTTCTCACCCTTCTTCTCCCCACCATCCCTACCCCTGAAGTGATTTCGTTCCCACCGCCACCCCTCCTTCTCGCCTGGCCAAGCTAACACATGACCGGTACCACAGGAGAGATGAGCCAGGTGTATTGGCTCGATCCATCACCAGCTGCCTCGGTCGCGCGCGAGGCGACGTCGTCATGCTGAACGACAGCCCGTTCGCCCAACATGCGTACACGAGCTACATGTACGGGCCAGGGAGCTTCGAGCTGCTCGGCAGCGGCTCGACCACGCCTAGCTACGCCGAAGTGTACCCGGACCGCGAGGCGGCATTCACGCGGACACTCGCGCTGATGCTGGACTCGCCAGCGCTCGCGGCGCGCGGCGTGTCCACCGTGGAGCTGCACCATAAGCTAATCGACATCGTCATGCCGAGCCGCGTCCTAGTCGACGACTCGCCGGCCATCTCGCCCCACACCAGCGTCGCGGGGGCGAGCGACGACCCGCGCGGCCACAGCCGCCAAACCTCCTCGCTGATCGCCGCCCGCGCGCCGCGCCGTCCTGGCGGCACACCCGAGTACCCAGTTTACTGCCAGATGTCGCAGTCCGCCGCCGCCGCGCTGGGCGGCGGCGTCACCCGCACCGCCGTGCTCTCGCGCCTCGGCCACAGCCTCGGCCGCCGGCCCAAGCACGCCTTCGTGCCCGGCGACCAGCCACGGCTCAAGATCGCCGTCGATCTCGTGCGCCCAGACCTCGACGCCCGCCGCTGGGAGGAGTGGATCATGCGCGCCCCAACCGATGCCTCGAGCGTGTCGGTCAAGCTCGTGTAGTAGATAAAGGGGAGGGGGTGGGGATGGGGGGAGTTCATAAACGGGATGGGTCGCGTCTGCGCTAGTATTCCGTCATAAGACGCCTGCGTGCCAGGATGGGGAGGGAAGGGATGGTTGGGGGTGGTTCATTATGGCCACCATGGCGTTTTTGGGGGAGGGGGGTTGAGTGATTTACCCTTGCGACGTCTATACCCGTGCTTGAACGCAGGTTGCTATTATAGAGTTCCCATTGCTAGCTAGTTAGTTTAACTGCGGCTAATTGAATCACGGCGTTTTTGCTTTTGGTAACTAAACCTCTTTAACTGCTCATGATTTCAAACCACGCCTACGAGAATAGTGATTGTGTCCCCCTTGTTTCCGCGTTTTAAGCGCTCTACCAAATCTATTTTCTATTGCTGTATCGCGTGCCCGGTACATGACCGCTCGCGCGTTTCTAACTATCAAAACTGGAGGGACATGCCATTTCGACAATTACGATGTTTACTGTGGAAGCGGAGCGGGTGAGGTGGGCTGCAGAGGGTTCTTGAAACTATGGGGAATATGTTAACTGGACTGTTGAGAAATCGAGGCCCTTCGTAGCGAAAATAGAGGCTTTAAGTTGATCATAGATATCTTTTTTGTCTAACTAATTCTTCATGTTGACGACACAATAGCGACTTATATGAAAACAAATCAAAATGAAGATAAATAGACTGCCTTTTTGGCGGACACTCCGCTTGACCACATATACGGTAAACAACCGCATAAACAGAAATATATGAATGCATAGTAGCCATCACTGCTTATCCGATCATTCGAACCCAAGGACCAAAACCTCACCAGAGTGGGACCCTATTACGACCTTTCGTCCTTGCACACATACTGCCACCCCACTTAAAAGCGGTGCAACTCCTGGCTCTGCCGCGGCCCAAGTATTCCACGGGGTATGCCTCTTGGGGATATATATGTGCTTTTTGTTGTTGCGTGTAATCCAATATTCGGTCGAAGTGCCCGAACCATAAATTCCAACGCCATAAGGCCATGATGCCGGTATGAAACATGGTTGCAGAGATGAATTCGGGCCGCCGAGATGTAAAGGGCCGAACTCGGTAAACAAGCAATCCGGGTACATGCTATCCATTCGTAATGTTGTAAGTGGAACCGTAGGGGCAGTGTGGAACGACAAACACTGGCCAGTGTGAATATCCCAGATTCTTACTTTCTTATCTTCACATGACGAAAAAACCCTTTGCCCACTAGGTTCGAAAACTATTGTTAGCACCGCTCCTTCGTGACCCTTAAGCCTGTGCTTTATTTCAAATCTGGGGAGGTCGGAGGTGTTCGATTCCTTTGAACAAGTCCACAGTATTACACTCCCGTTGTTTTTGCCTCCGGATGCTAGGTATCGATCATCATCGGAGAAAGCAGCACATAGGACAATGTCATCCTGACCACGTAGTACAGTTTGCTTATTTTCGTTGTTTCCGTGAACTCGCTGATCACGGCCACGGCGTGTCTTAACATGAATTGCGGCTCCATTTAGTATTGTTTTCGTATCCGGAATGCGCCAGCTGCGAATAGTCTCGTCGTCACAACCTGACACCAACAATTCCCCATCATGTGAAAACACAGCGCACCGGACCCAATCGGCATAGCCCAGGAATACCTGAAGGTTGGAACCGTGCTCTACATCCCAAAGCCGTATAGAACAGTCTTGAGATGAAGATGCCAATATTTTCTCATCGCGTGGGTGGAACGCAAGAGAAAAAACGTAGCAATCATGACCGAGCATCTGGTGTAAGAGTCGGCCTGTCGCTCCGTTCCAGCTACAGATCACGCCATCACAAGTGGCTGACGCGATGAATTTTCCGTTGTTAGAATATGCTAGAGTCTCAACAGATTCCGTATGGGGCTGAACTTCCGTGCGATCGCTCCCTATACCTAAGCTAGGAGTTGACATCTTACGGCCCATTTGATAACTGGAGTCCCATATACAAGCTGTTTCATCCTCGGAACAGGAAAGGATGTGTTTACCGTCGGGTGAGAATGTTAAATCGTGAATAAAATCATCGTGGGTTCTCGTTTCGGGTTCCGTCTCTGGTATTAAATCACCAGCCACGGATTGGGATCTCCATACCTTGATCTTTCGGCTTTGTAAGGCACACGCGAGTTGTAGCCCATCCGGCGAGACAGAAATTGCGCACTTAAATACACTATCATCATGCCGGATTGTGCGTATTTTCCGTCGGCTTTCGATATCCCATATAGAAACGTATCCGTCAAAAGAAACCGCGAAAGACGTGGAATTTGGAGAAACAGCCAAGGCTGAAATTTCGTCTAGTGTGCATTCGTCCCAAAGCTTCTGCCCAGACTCAATATCCCATAGCGCCATTAAAGAGTTTGACGCAGTTAATAGTTGAGAATCATGGGAACAGAACTTAATACAAAATATTTCATCTTCGGCATGGATGTTGACGCCGGACCCAATATCTAGATCCCGCTTACGCGCGGCTCGTTGTGTTACGTCCCATATTTTGACGTGTCCAAAAATGGTTGCGGCTAATATCATTCCATTCTTTGATAGTTGAATGTCGTAGACGCCTTCAGAGTAGTCTGTAGCTGTAGATAATACTTCGTAGGCGTTTGAATCAAGTATATTCCAAACCTTAATCACACTGCCGTTCGTGGCCGCCAGGTGCCCATTAGCAGCAAGTGAGACTACGTCTATCGATTCACCCTGCATTTTAGTGTCAATTATATTTTGAATGGTGCCGGTATATGCATCCCAAATATGTATTTTGTCGTCGCCCGACCCCAAGGCAACGAGTTTACCATCGGGGGAATAGCAACAAGCACTGACCGCATCTGAATGACCCTGAAGTTCGTGTATCAAGCTGCTGCGGTCACCGCGAACCGTCGGAAGTATCTTTATGCCCGACAAATGCTTTGCGAAGAGATTTTTCTTGATGTCGTTTTTGAGAGGGTAGAAGAAAAGGGAATTTTTCGCTTGGGGCTGGGCTGGAGATGACGTGGACTGGTGGAAACAGTAGAGCCGGTGTGTCTCCCGAACGCGTATAAGAAGATGAGAATTAAGTTCTGAACTTTGACTCAAATCTCTTTCCTATATTATCGTGTGAGTAAACTATTCACCTCCTTTCTCTAGTGCCTTTCTTAGGCGCCGTTTACAAATTCAAATTGCTCTAGACCAAGCTCTGAGGCTTTGACAATGCGTAGGCAAAAGTCTTTGGGCAAAATCTGACACTTCGATGTCTATTGGTGGAATAATAGGAGACTAGAGACAAAAACTGTTTACGTACCATTAAAACTTTCTCTAACTCTCTTAGAAGGTTAAAGACTTCAAGTTGTTTCCCGGTGGACGAAAGGAGATCCAACCATTCTAGCGAGTATTCGGCCAGAAATTCCACTGCCGCTTCAGTGGATCTCTTGATATCGGTTGCTTCACAAAAGTGCTTAATCCAGTATGAGGCTGCGTAGCTGACAGTTTCTGGTGACTGCGGGGTTTGGTGTGCCTGGAAAAACTCCGCTAGCAAGCGCAAACAAGAATGCGCTATGATAGCATGCGTAGAAGACACGCCTATCCCCATACAGTCCCGGTCGATGATGAAGTCCTGTGCCGAGCTATCAAAGAAAGAAACGAACTCGCTGTCAACTCGGAGGAATGTGGAGAGCGGCCCATGCACGATGCTAGAGAGGTCTATTTCGGGTGAAGGCTCTAAAAAGCCCTGGAGTTCATAGATCTTGAGGGGTTTGAACGCAATAGCAGTATACGCCAAAATTTGGCGATAGAGCCGCCTAGTTTCAGTGTTTGGCTCTAAGAGTCTGGCTTCCAGATATTTATAGAACTCATGGATGTCTCCTTTATCAGGTGTGTTCTCGAGACTATCCAACATGTGGCGGGGGCCAGTTTCTCTGATGGTTAAACAGGCAATCTCAGCCCATAAGAAATTTCCGCGTGCACGGTCGCGAATCATGTTTATCAGGCTGTTCCTAAGGTCCTCAGTGAGATATTCTTCTGGTACTAGTTCGTCAATTTTGTTGGGGATGTAATGGTCTTCGAAAGCAGTGACCAAGTGGTGCTGGGAAGCGTCCCAGACCAGATTACTGTGCCGAGGCAGCTCTCCTAGCCAGGGTAGAGGCGCTGAGCAGTCATGTTGCAACGCAGCTGATATGATCCAAGTTATCCGCTTTGACATCTTCGCCGTTCTTCGAATTACACGCAACAATTTGTCGAGTTCCTCAGAACTGAGTTTGTCAACCCCATCTACCAAGAAAACTGTCGGTTTGAAATTTTCATCACGGAAGATTGAAGATAGAATATTAGACAGTAACAAGAAATCGTCCAGGACGATAAATTCCCCTTGCCGCACAAGGTCCCTTTGAGCTTCCAAGTGTTTTTGAAGTAAATTCTGGTCCTTGAATAACATGTTAAGGAGACCATTTAAAACGGAGGAGAAGCTGTTGCAGTTTGGGAAGCTCCTCGAACAAAAGAAATATGAGCAATATTTCAAGCCGTTTGGTTTACTCTCGCCCCTCGATATTCTGTGGGCGATTGAAAGCATGAGAAGAGACTTTCCAGATCCTAGAGTTCCCGTCACACACAGAACACGGTTCTTTTTCTGGCCCTGACCGAAGACTTCAGAGTATTCTTTGGTTGAGGTAACCCATAAATAGAAAAGGTCGAGCATCTGTTCATTCGTAGCCATCATCACTGGAACAACGCCCCCTAGGCTAACATTCCGGGGTACAGTTGAAAGAATCCCCGCATGGCTTCTATTTTTTTCATTATCAAGAGGGCGGGATGGCCCCCTCGGACCGGTGAAATTCTGGTATCCAGCAGTGGTAGCGTTCATTCTATCCTGTTTTTTCCGAGTCGCTGCTAGTTCCTTGGAGCTGCCACCATGTAGAATATCGATAGCAACAACAGATCCGTCGTCGTTTGATGTGCGTTCCGGTTGCGGAATAGCTTTTAATATCTGGTGGATTTGAATTTCCATCTCTTCTGACGTACAGTCACCCATTAGAGTTCTTTCCGCCTCGATTACCGCGCTGAAACTCGAACTAGTGTCTGGTATGGATGTGTGTTCATCTTGATAAACAATTGGCGCCTGGCCACTAGCGTGGAAGACAAATTGAACATGGAATGACAAAATAGACTGGTAAAGATTGGTAATCCCTTTTCTCAAACTTCTCAAACATTTGCTGTCGTGAGTGCTGGCCGAGAAGATGAGCTCGGGGAGAATACCGTATTGTGGCAGTCTCTGTAATATGTAGGAGCACCCCGAAGTATCGACGCTATTTGTCACAGGATTATCTGCAGAGACCTGGAACAATGTCAGTCATGTTGGTGCCTTTGTAGTTTAACCTAAAGGCAAATGGGGAGGAATCGTTCATTACATATGCGGAACTATCGGTCGCTGCCCACGGAATAATGGCCGCCTTGACCTTCTCAGCTCCCGTATTCATCGTCTGGTATGTAGAATCAACCGGTTTAGCATAGTATTCATCATAGCCCTGATCAACAACAAAGAGATTCATTATCTTCTCCAGGAGTGCCTTATAAATAAGGGGGCTAGAATCCATATCGCCAAATATGTCCATCAGCGATGTCAATAATGACCGTGGCAAGCCGAGTGAACCCAATCGAATCCGTTGTGAAACGATTTCCTCATAATAAGCGAGCCGCTTTGGATTTTCATCCTTCAGATCTGTATACGCGTCTTTCCAGAGCTTGGCCCCCTCCTTTTCGAAGGGTAATAGCACTTCTGCCGGTCTTGTTCCCGCCATGGTGTTGGTGAAACTCGGGATTCAAAAGCCGTCGATACAAGAGAGTCTTTATTGCTTTATATGGTCTTTGCAGGTGAGTTGTAGGATCATACGTAAATGTGGAGGCGGGTCCAGAAGTTTTTTGTTGGCCGATGAAAAGGTATTTATCGGTAGTTTCGATGCGTAACACCCCTACGCGGTCATTTCATACCCCTCGCGTATTTTTTGAGACAATAGAGCGGGTAGGATATCCTTGTACGCTATAGTGTACAACCCTTCGGGACCGAGTGAGGCTGACTATTGCTGATGCCACGTAATATATTGAGCAAGGCGAATAATGAACGAGAACCTCTAAGCCTCTAACTGCTCCTCCCTATTGCCTTCTTAAACAGGGTGAAGGCGGAAGACCTGGACTCTGAAACACTTTCTCACGTTGTTTCTTGGCGGGACTTCCCGCCTAAGACATAAATATGGGCCTATGTAAAAACGCAAGAAGGCTGGCATGGGGAGGTACTATTACAAAGGCTCCAAGTTCACTTCGAGATCCACCGGGGGGTACCTGTGTTGAGCTGCGCATGGCATATAACTGTAGTTACGCATTCGGCCCATCGCTTCAGCCTGGCCAAGCCCGGTGGTGATAGTTCAATAACATACTACCGGACGTATCGTGACTCAGCCGTATCACCAATCATGCCAGTCATTTAGCCGCCAGAAGTAGACACACCTTCCCGTTCATCTATTATCGGGACACGTATTAAGTACCACGCTACACTTAACTAAGCTAAGGGATACGATAGGACTGCCATGCGTACTAAAGCTCCCAAGGGATGAGCAGATATGTGCAACTCCAGATAGCCGATCATGTGGGAGCCTGGTCAGAAAGGCGAAACAGGGATGAGTGAGCACCGCCATGGCATAGCCGAACAAGCGAAGCAAGGGGAATATATATGATGACAATCCTAGGCTACAGCCAATTGAATATCTGCCTTGGTGGTTCGTGCTGTAGTGATTAGATACTTAGGTATAAGACCTAGACATGTACACAGGACAAATGGAATGTTTCAAAATGTAGCACCCTCACCCCTAAATAGCCACCACTAACATCAAGCCTGGGCATCAAACGCGTACCTTGGTGTTTATTCCCTAGTGTAACATCTCATACGTAGGGACTGCATATACTTGAGAGGTATCTATTGCTTTCAATGGTCTTGTGCTCAACACAAATATCAGACGAAGGTCCAATATTGTCTGCAAACTTACGATTAGCTTATCGCCCGGCTTTTGACGCACAAAAGTTCTGAATAAGATAGCTAGACACCATCAACTATATCTCCATCATGACGGGACTGACCTAGCCCTGGTGTTGTGGCTGGTACAATAATTCCCTCACCAGTACGCTCCGCCTTCTTCCCTCCCCCAGGATCAATGGATCGTGCGTATATCTCATCAAAGATTTGAGGTCGTCAGCTACTTAAGGGGAGAAGTCATTTTGCGGCACTTTGAACGGGAGGCAACGGTTTATTCGCCGCAAGATAACTGACCCACGCTTTGGTAAATCACCAGTATTTTGTGTTCATGTTGGAAGACGGCAGATTTTCTGTCAAATCGGAAGTGCAAGGCCAATGCGTCGATTAGGTTCCCCCATACGTCACACTGTCCGCCGGATACTTTCAATAGTATCTTCGTAAGAAGTAGTAAAGCTAACATGGGGCATATTAAGAACGGTGAAAACGGAAAAAGACAGGACAGTTATACCCAGGGCCTGGTTTAATTCCAGCTTGCGTTATGGTATCGAGTACCTCTTTTCACTGTAGCTAATAGATTTCTTGTTTACACCTTTAACTCTGTACCCTGAGCTCGTGGCCAGCAAAGAGCTCTACTCTTCTATTATCTCTGTGATAAGGATTGTTATAACATCGCGAAGGTATAGGAAAATTATGAGAGTTAGGAAATATCAAAAATACCACGACCCTTTGCCGTATAGACATGCTTGCTCACTGTCGGGCACCAGGCACCATTGCCCTTGAACCAACCATCTATAGTCGGCGATGTACACGCATCCCCGCAGTCGAGGCACGTGTAGACTGCCCTGAACCTATGTGAGCCCATTTCCACTGTCCAATAGACACCATGCATCCTCTTCCACCCGAAGTTAGTTAATGTCCTCCCCCCCAGTCCATTTCACAGGCCGTCTTATCAGCCCAGCTTATGGCCTTACCTAGATATAATGGCGAGCCTGTCATGTCGCATTATTCCAGTGGCAAGAAATTAACCATCGTGGAAATGCCTCCTGTTGATTGTCCACATCATATTGACTGCCATTAACATTGAGTGAAGGGTACCCAATCAATGTCACATCAAATATTCACTTGGCTCATCCCATACGAGACCGATGAGCCCGCAACCTGATTTGAGGTCGCCACGGCCATCCTCTTAGAGAGCGGATCACCAAGGGAAAGACCGGCCGCTTCGCTCTTCCGTTTTAGCGCCTGCATCTCCCTCTGGTTCCGGACGACCGCCAGCACGCTCTGCTTCAGTACATTGAGCAGCGTCTTCTCCGCGTATCCGACCAGTATATTCTGTATCAGATTGCAGATGTTGTCCCTCTCGTACTCGTACCCGCGGCAAATGTCATCGTAGTAGAACTCCAACCCCTCGCTCTCCTCAACGACCTGCGCGCGGTGGACCCGGAGCACGAACTCCCTAGCGTTGATAGCAATCGAGAATAGGCGGACGTCAGAGAAGAACTCATCCTTGTGCCCAGCCTCGCTCATCCACACGTATATGTTGAACAGCGCCTGACTGGCGCTGTGCATGTTGGCTACGAGCGCTGGCGTCAGGTCGCGGAACCCCTTTTTCGCCTCGATGAAGATGAACGGGAAGCAGCGCTGGATGTATCCGTCGGGGCTCATACACGGCTTGAGGTAGTCCGGGATGGGCGTTGATTTCCAGTAGGTTCCCGGTCCGACAAGCGAGCTGTAGCGAAAGAAGATGGCGAGATCTGGCTTGGGGGCCGGTATGCTGTTTTCTTCCGTCGATGGCAGGGCGTAGTAATTGCTTCGCAGCGACCACTGGCCTTCGCAGTTGAAGTCGAATTGGTCACCAATCTGGTGACGGTTGAGGATGGACATCAGAACGGTTCGCTGGAATACGGCCTCGTTAGCGGGAAACTTGCAATGTTCAAGGTCTTTGTTGAAATCTCGGTTGGTCGTAGTGGCCATGCGGACTGTGGATTTCCACTCGTTTATGGCATTTGACAATTCCTCAACTGTGTCATAGATACTGGCACCTCCTTGAGATCCGTCGGCTCTGCTGAGGAACAACTCGATATGGCTGCGCAACGACTCCGTCTGTGCCAAGCGAATATCCACGGCGTTTGCGATTATGACAGACTTGAGTTCAGCCGCCTTCGGGTCTTTGACGCGCTCGCCAAACTCCACTAGGCGGGTCCGCAGGCCTTCCACCAGGGAGACTTTTTTAACCTCCCTCCTACCCGGTCTCACGGTAGACTGCCGCTCTGATATGGCAAGAGATTCCGTCGAACGCGAAACGGTGGGCGCCATGTCACTGCTACCGGGTGTTCTCCGATTCGAAAAGAAGGGATCAACGTCGGCTTCTGGCGAAGTGCGCACTTGTTCCAACCACGAGTCGAGGCGCTAGACAGACAGAGGTGAGTACTAAACTGGCAACGGAACGACCAAGCTCGGGCGCTATTAGCAAGACGAACCGAATATAGCCGCAACTTTTGAAGGTCGCTGTCTGAAAGCTCGGGCGAGTCGCGCGGTTCGCCAGTCTCCTCGACCCACTGCCGTATTGCCTCTTGCGGGAGCCCTGTCGTGGTTCGATCCTGGTCTGGTAAATTCGGAGCTGTGGCAGACTCGCGGCCACGGGGCGTAACGACCTCGCGAATGGGTGTACGGTCTAAGCTTTGACACGAGTCTGACTTGCGCGGACTTCGGCGCTGCGATCTCGTCTCCTTGGTCGCTCTGGTCGGCGTTTCGCTGGCAATAGGCCGGCTAACTGATGATCCTCGTGCGTTAGCAAGCTCTTTCCCACGTATTCTCTCGCTCCGACGGGCTGTCGGTTTGGGAGCTGCTGTTGAAATCTGAACCCGAGTAAGCATCATGAACTTCGCAATTGGTTCAACACGTTTTCATCACCTGCGCAGAGCTGTCGGGGTTATGTTCTTGGTGTTGGCCTGCTCGAGGCGACGCTTCTTTCTCCCCTGTTAAAGGCATCAAAAGTGAGATGGAGGATACTCAGATGGTGCAGTATTTTAATCCGTGAGATGTAGGCAGATATGTATGCAGAAATGTATGCATGCAGAAATATATGCAGAAATCTAAGTGGCCAAGCAAAGGGATCGGATGAGACTCGATCTAATACTGGGCGCTTAGATCATACATTGGACAGGCACTAAATCGGCGACAGCCTCCCTTCCAATATTCAGCCCAATACATACATGCCAAGCTCACACTAGACAAGGGGTATATAGCCAATAAGATCGACGTTCTCTAAGGTACTTAGTTTCCCACCTAATTTTGCACATACTAGATGTCCCCACAAGATGTGCACTTGCCGCATCCGTCTTTCAATTAGCTCAGCCCACTATTAGCCGCCGTGGGTCTCCTTCACTACCTAACAATACAATGGCATTGTCTGTTGCATGTTCGTCTACCCAAACTTCATGGCTTTCAAAGCAAATGAGCCTTTTTACACAGATACCCCTAATTAGCTATACTTGATCGGATGGGGAATCACTGCCTAGTAAGAGGTCTACCTGAGGATCGAAATAAAGAGAATAAAAGCAGCGCCTCTATGCGACTAGTATTTTATCGTATTTTATCATCATATACAACTAGTAGGACGTATGGCATGTCTTAGTTTATATCTACTTAACACGTGATGAAGGCAATTAATTAATAAAAAGATATTATACTGACCCCGTCGGTACGTCACATATAGAGTATGTTATTTATATACGCTGAGCTTGTATACTGGACTGATTTGTTGTGATGGGATTATTGTTGCGGCAAGCATTAGAGGACAACTGGTTGTCAATAAAAGCGCAATCCATATGTCCTAGGTATAAATACCGCAGCCCAGAGTAGGCAGAAGGAGTAGCGCTGCGATGAAGGATATATGAAGGGATAGTTTGTAGAATGAGAGTCCTGGGTCAATTATAGTGAACATATATAACAGATGGGCAGGGTGCATGTATTTTGAATATGAGAGGTACTACAGTGGGTAAGGTAAATTTTAAAAGGGAATGAATGAAAGGGAGAAAAAAGAGTGGAAGAAGGAACAGAGCCAGGCCACTAAGTAAGCAAGAGTGAGGGTGCAGGCAGTGCACTTATGAAAGAAAGAAAAGAGAGAGAAAAAAAAAAAAAAAAGAACCCACCCCCCGGGATCGAACCGGGATCGCCCAGTACTGCCAGATGGACTTATTCAGACATCGCCTTGGGAGACAGAGCTCTTTATCGGGAGTAAGAAGCCATTAGCAGCACCAGGAGTATTACCATTATACCAGGTGGGGGTAATTGTTGGAAAAGCGCTGACAATTAAGATACATAACTCCGGCCCTCTTCCCTCTGCACCAGCAGGTGCTTTTGTGGTTGCCTCGAATCTACCCAGTTACCTAGTTACCTACTTACTAAGTAGGTAGGTAGTCACCTCAGGTAGGTACCTCTCCACACGAAGGCAAGCGTGGTAGTGCCTTTGGGGGGTACTTTCGCAATGGACCACTACCTCTCTATGTATTGCCACCCCATCGTATTTAATTTATAAGCCGCGGTTGGCATCGATAAGTTCCGCTAACCTATCCGCTATATTCCCAGCCCACGTTGGGTTGTTGATATCAGCATCCACTTCCCTAACGACTATGCCACTCCCATCGAGCCCACCCTTGATGGCATTGAACAAAGCATCATCTGCCTTTTTATCGTAAAAAGCCTGCCCTTCGACCGCGATCATGGACACGCCCTTCAGGGGAAGCCACACCTCAGTCACGCCGGCGTTGGCGCAATTGTCTCGCAGCCTGCTCGCGATCCTACTCCCCAGCTCCTCGCATTCCCCAGGCGAGGTGCGCATGAGTGTCACGGACGGGTTATGCTCGAACAAGACCCTACCCTGGAATTTCTCCGGTACCGTGGCCCTGGGTCCGAAGTTCACCATGTCCAGCGCGCCGACGCTCACGATCTGCGGGATGCCAGCCTTCGCGGCAGCCTTGAGTCGATCTTCACCGGCACTGAACACGCCGCCCACAAGCTCGTCGGCAAGCTCCGTGGTCGTGAGGTCTAGGATTCCATCTAACCGTTTCTCGCGGATTAAGCGTTCCACTTCGAAAATTAGCACATTATCCTCAAAGCTAGTGATAGGGTGTTAACGGGCAAGTAGGTAAAGCCCCTCGGGGTATTACAGAGGGCGACAAGATCTACCCGAACGGTAAAATCACGGTAAAGCACAGGATGAAAAGCCGATGACTCTCAGAGGCGCACTTACTCGCGCGACCACCGGCCCCCGTAGCATGGAAGACATAAACCTCGAACCCCCGCGCCTCGAGCAAGGGTCGGGCGACATCGACAGCGGGCGTGGTGACGCCGAACATGGTGATGCCAATGCCCCTTTTCATCTTCGCAACCGTAGCAGTGTTATTACTGCTGCTGCTGCTGCTGACACGCGCCCTGACAGCGTAGGCTCGCGCCATGCCTGCGATGGCGGCGGCGGCGTTGTCGAGGACGGCCCGGAGGACCTCGTTGAGCCCGGCGATGTCGACGACGCTGTACATCATGGTGATGTCGGACTCGGCGACGTAGGAGCTGGTGTCGCCCGACGCGACGGTCGAGACGATGAGCTTCGGCAGCGTCAGCGGCAGCTCCCGCATCACGGCCGCCGCGATGCTCGTGCCGCCGCTGCCGCCGAGCGACACCACGCCGTGCACGCCTCCGGCCACCAGGTCGCCGACGACGCCCGCCGCGCCGCGCGCCATGGTCCTGATCACCTCCCCGCGCGGCAGCGACCGCAGCGCCTCGCCGCCGTCGCCGCCGCCATCGAAGCCGCTGCGCTCGTACACCTCCGGCTGCGGCACGGTGATTGCCTCGTGCCGGGTCTCGGAGCGCCCCGCGTCCACCAGCGTGACGGCGATGGCCGGGTCGGCCTCGAGGATCCGCGCCCGAAGGTACAGGTGCTCCTCGAGCTTCGTGTCGAGCGTGCCCAGCACGACGATGTTCACGGTGGTGGCGTGTTCTGGCATCTTTGTCGGATGGACGGGTTGTTTATTATTGTTGTTGTTGTTGGGCAGCAGCAGCACCAGGTTAACCCCCTTTCGTTTACATAATTACATGTGGGGAAAGGCGGTGCGACGATCCCGGACGGGAACTAGACTACGTGCCCGTTGTTGGTTAGAAGTGAGAGTGGAATCGTGTATGCACATAATGTAAATTACTAGTAATATGTTGTGTCTCGGAAAAATACCTTGAAAGTTACACAGGGGATGAATTAGTCATGAGCTAATCGTCGCCTGCGCCGGCTTTTTCGGCATTTTTGTTAATTTAACGCTCTTTTTATTTATTATTTTATATTACCAACAGGGCATATCGCGCAGTGTAAATAGCATGTATTTTTTAGTACGAGGCCGCAGCTAAAAGTGTAGCAAACGTATCTTTAACCTTAGCATTAAATTTAATACGTAGTCGGGCTTAAAAAGCTAGCCGGAAAAATGCCCTACGTTATATATGCTATTTATTAACTAGAAAAAAACTTAATTTTTTACTGGTGGCCTATTGCTATCGGGTAGTAGGTGAAACGAATTCGGGGCTATTTCGAGCCTAATGTGCCTAAAAGTTGGGGTTGTAGAAAAAAAAGTTAGGTAGTGGAGCCCTGACCCTAGTAGAACCTAATTATTATCTATTCTATCGCAAACATAGTTCAAGAAGGTCACTCTTTCCCACTGCGCCACATCCAGATGTTTTATTTATTTTAGCCACCGATCCCAGAGTCAAAAAAAGAAAAATAGAAATAGAAGTAACCTAAGAAGGAAAAGCTAAAACCAACCCCCTTCGCGCCCAACATACACGGAATAACCATGGCACCGATCCCGCGCACCGAGCTGCTGGCGCGGTTCCGCGCCGCGATCGCGGCGCGGCGGGCGATCGTCGGGGCGGGGGCGGGGATCGGACTGTCGGCGAAGAGCGCGGAGGCCGGGGGCGCGGACCTGATCATCATCTATAACTCGGGCCGGTTCCGGATGGCGGGGCGGGGGTCGCTGGCGGGGATGATGCCATACGGGGACGCGAACGGGATCGTGGTGGAGATGGCGCGCGAGGTGCTGCCGGTGGTGGCGCGGGCGCCGGTGCTCGCGGGCGTCTGCGGCACCGACCCGTTCCGGGACATGGCGTCCTTCCTGCGCCAGCTGCGCGACCTCGGCTTCAGCGGCGTGCAGAACTTCCCGACCGTCGGCCTCGTCGACGGCGGCTTCCGCGCCGGCCTCGAGGAGACCGGCATGGGCTACGGCCTCGAGGTCGAGATGGTCCGCCTCGCCGCCGCCATGGACCTGCTCACGGCCCCCTACGTCTTCACGCCCGCCGAGGCCGTCGCCATGGCGCGCGCCGGCGCCGACATCGTCGTCGCCCACATGGGGCTCACCACCGGCGCCGGCGTCGGCGGCAAGACCGGCAAGACCCTGGACGAGTGCGTCGCGCGCGTCCAGGAGATCCGGGACGCCGCCGCCGGCGTCCGCGAGGACGTCATCGTGCTGTGCCACGGCGGCCCTATCGCCGAGGTCGAGCACGCCGAGTACGTCCTGTCGCGCACCAGGGGCGTCCACGGCTTCTTTGGCGCCAGCAGCATGGAGCGCATCCCCGTCGAGATCGCCATCGCCGAGAATACGAGGCGGTTCAAGGACATTCGCATCGGGGGCTGAGGCCCCAGCTTACCTTAGTCTAGATAGCTAGCTCGTAGCATCGACAGAACATGTCAATAAAGTCGGCTGCGGCTAACTATATCACAAATATCAGTAGCAGTGCCATTCCCCATCCCCCTTCCCCACCCCCCCTCCATAAGATGAATCTACGTGGCGAGAGTCATTTCTAATATTGTTTCGCTGCTTCTCTCTGGGGCAGATGAACAGAGGCCCCTGTCCAGGTGATAATACCCCTCGCTAAGCATGCGCTGTGACTTATC
This sequence comes from Rosellinia necatrix, assembly GCA_021209875.1. Classification (NCBI taxonomy): domain Eukaryota; kingdom Fungi; phylum Ascomycota; class Sordariomycetes; order Xylariales; family Xylariaceae; genus Rosellinia; species Rosellinia necatrix. The sequence continues at coordinate 1,381,366 of JAGYVD010000010.1, forward strand.
TAGTAACTTATCTAGTGACTTATCTAGTGCAAAGAAGAAAAAAAACACAAAGCTTTCTCCCCCGCCGTAATGCGGACTGAAAGAAGCCGCCGGCGATAACGATGTCTCCGCCCGGTCTTTTGGAGGAGCATGCACGTCCGCCGCCACTGTAACTGTTTGTGCTATGCGGGGGTAGTTGTCGCTGTCGGCCAGACCGCTAATGCTCCCCCGCCGTAACGGCGTCATGTTTCCACCCCGCTGATGCTGATGCCGTGCAGATGTTGGCTGAGCCCAGCCATCGCTTGGCACTACAGGCGCCAAGGCCGCCATGAATTTCTTGTTGACGCCCATGAGGGCGGGCTGATGGGATAGACATTTACCGAGTATGCACATCTACCTGATCGTGGGGGTTTGGTGTGACCATACGTGCATATAACAAGAAAGCACGATCACAAGTTGAATGGCAATACGTCAGTTCGCATTATTCACTATCAATAGAACAAAAGCGCGAGCAGGAGTAGGTTGGGTACTGTATACTCATGTTGCTATGAAACGATATACCGGCTCGCACGATGATGCACTACTAGTAGTCTACATGCGACATGCGAGATTAACTCGGCCAGAAGAACATCAAGGTTCCTCTAGGTTGACAAGTTCCAGGCTCAGCTTCCACAGCTTCTCCTCTCTCACTGGGTCGTAGGCATGCGCACCATGTCCGCCGCCGGCCACCATGTCCAAATCCGTCGTAAGCTCAGCAATCTTCACATCCTCAAGGTACTTCCCGCCTTTACCTTCCCAGACAGGGGCCGCGGCGGCCCATACCTGCGTTGCGGCGCCCTGCGCTGCAGACTTGAGTCGCTTCATGGTCTCCTCGTCCGCTTTCATCGCGGCTACTTGCTCCTCTGGGATATACTGCCCCAGGTTGGTCAGGATCCCACCGGGATGCACCGACAACGAATGGACCCCTTTTGGACCGTACGCCCGATCAATGTAACTGGCCGCCCAGACCATCGCGGTTTTAGACTGCCCGTAGGCGGCCCATGGTTCATAGTGGTCCAAGATGCCAATGTCTTCGAGGTCAAGATTTGAAGTGATGCGGCGGTGGGCAGAAGAAGAAACCCAAACTATTCGGGAATTAAATGCAGGACTGCTGCTAGCTTGCATGGCCGGCAAGAGAAGCGCGGTGAGGGTGAAATGAGCCAAGTAATTAACGGCAAATTGACGCTCAAATCCATCGGCTGTCACAGTCCTAGGACAAGCCATCACTCCTATTCAATATGTATAAGTACTTGCGGATATAGGAGTTAGTCTGGCTTCTTACCGGCGTTATTGATCAGCACATTGAGCTGGGGGGACTTGGCGAGAAATTGTCGAGCTGCGTGCTTGACAGAGTCGAGACGGTCCAAGTCCATCTCGATGACTTCAATATTGCCATTGCCCTTAGTCGAGTTGATGATGTCGGCGATAATGGGCTGCACTTTCGCCGTGTCACGAACCATGACGAAGACCCGGGCACCCGTGGCATACATGGCTCGAGCAGTTTCGATGCCGATTCCCGACGTCGCGCCAGTAATCAGAACGACCTTGTCTGGCCATGCTTGGATGAGGTTGTTATCTTCAATGACCTGAAGAGCCGTGGGTCGTTCATCCCCAGGGCCCCCGAGGGCCGTGTGCTGCTCGGCGTATGGATTGAAAGGAGATGACATGTTGAGGGGAATAGCGTGAAGATAAGTATGTAGTGTAAACTGTTATCTAGGGAGTGGACAAAGAAAGATATTAACATGTTGAGGGGGTGTCGTCGATGTTTTAATATTTCTTACCCCAAGGTGAGTGGCAGGGGGGTTGCATAAGCTCGGGCTGAACGCGGGCTCCGTCAGCAGTTAACTCCTAAAACCAGTGCACGGCTTGACCATCATAGCCATGCACATGACAAATGCCCAACCGCTCAACAATGCCATTCAGTTCCTGATGGTTCGTGCCACCAGGTTCCTAACGAGCCCGAAAGGGTCCCAGCCGCCACCGGAGCGCTGGCGTGCCAAGCAAATGCCCAGAGACCCAAGAAGAAGTGGACTGAAAAGGAGAGTCAAGAGCCCCCGTGTCAAGACTTTGCCTTGGTACTGGCTCCTTGCTACCACTTCGGAGTATCTCTCGTTCCCGAAGCTCACTCTCGAATATTGGGTGTGCCAACCCAAGCCCGGGACGTGAATGGACAAAAATTCCTCTAAAAATTTCCGTACACGATACACACGCGAAAGGACCGAGGCTCGCATCTCAATGTAGTTCTGAAGTGCTAGATCATTGATCGCATGAGCATCGGCGACACGAAGCGTAGAGTACTCATTCAAGGCAATGGCCCTTTGGAAGGCAGTATCACTTTCTCCCGGATGATTAGGGTCGTTGCTCTCAACAGTCGCGTGCTTGTCGATAACCGAAAAGAGAATACGTATATCTTCAAGGCCAGCATTCATGCCTTGCCCATAGAAAGGAACCATGGCATGGGCGGCATCCCCAACAATAACCGCAGAATCGGAAAAGTGGTATGGACAGCACTTAATGCTTATTAAAGGGAGATGGGGGTTGTTTTGGAACGACGAAATGAGTTCATCTGGAGTTATGAGTGAGGTGACTCCGGGGAAATACTGATCGAAGAAGGCAGGCAGCTTGGATGGATCAGCCTCAAGAATAGCGAACCCGGCAGCTGGCATGAACAAAGTACAGGTGAAGGAACCGTCCTTTGCTCGCATTAGTATACCGGGGTTTCTCGGGGCGGCGGGTCTTCACGTACATCGCTTGGTATGGCAATAAACATGAATTTCTTCCCTGGCCATATATGTAAATGATTGGGGGAGATGCGGAACTTGGACTGGGGATCTTGGTTATCGGAAACATCATTAGGACCGATTTGAAACTCGCACCAGAGGGTATCAATGTATTCCTGGTTGTAGTTCATCCTGGTGAACTTCATGAGATGGTATCTCACAGCCGAGTGCGCACCATCGGCACCAATCATGAAGTCGAAATCGATTTCAATCTCCACCGGGCGATTTGAAGTCGTCGCCTTCCCTCGGCATTCAAACCATGCTCTTCGTGTTTTGAAGTCTGCGCCGGTCAATTTGTGGCCGAAGAAGAATTTGACATTTGGCATGTCTTCTAGAACGTCAAGCAATTGCTTATTAAGGCTCGCCCTGTCTACGGCATAGATAGTCTGCGCGACAGTTACTAGGTAAGCCACAGACCCGTGGGGGATGAGCTCGCCACAGTTCAAAATGTTGTACCTACCCGTCCGTGAATATCATAGTCCTGACCCGCCTCGTAGAGCGCACCATCCGGGCTCCTCCCATGGATCATGCGCCCTCGCATTGGGATGGTGGCGGCAACAACATGCTGAAGCAGCTTGTCGTGGCCGGCATGCCGCATAGCATTGATGCCTCGCTCCGAGAGGGCGAGGTTAATTGACTTGGTGAAATTCAGTGGGATGGTCGAGGGGTCACGAAGATCTGCATCGAATCAGATTAGCCCAGCTACTGCCGGTAGATGGATGGATGGACGGCTGGCCTAGCAACTCTGGGGATAGTGCTCGATACTGTATGCATTGCATAGGTACAGGCTTGTACAGACTTATCCAAACTGTACCAGACTGCACAAACAGACAGGCTGTGCAGTAGACAATCCGGACCACCAGCTGGCAGTTATGCATGTCGATTTGTGTTTCGTGCAGGTTTATTCAGCACTCACCACTCCGTAATTCGTAGATCTCAACCTGGTAACCTCGTTTGGCGGCATATAAGGCAGCCAGAGACCCGACCGGCCCCGCACCAACCACCACGAACTTCTGGGTCGAGTTCGCCATAACTACATTGATCGGGAGACGGGTGCGCGCTCGGGCGGCTGCATATGTCAGTGCTACCTAAGCCACCCGTCCTTGGCTTTGGGTGGTCGAGGTGGTATGTTCGTTCGCCTGGGTTGAGAAGGGGTAAGAACATGGCTCACGGAGAACATCCCTCTTCCGTCTATTAATAATGATCCGTGGCTGAGGGGCAGGCGCGATACGCTTAGGGTCTGAGCGGAAAGGGTCTCCAGATCAACTTAATAACTCACCGGCAGCTACTGCCTATGGATTACAAAACGCTGGGTGCCGCGGGTAGGCATGGTGCAATAATTGTCGCTATCATGTGCTACCTAGCATTTGGAGCAATTTCAAGCGAGAGAGGGGTACCGGGAGATACCGAGGCCCCAGTGACTAGCTCTATAATACCTTGTTGTGTGAAGGTCTGTGTGACAATTATCCACTATGCTTGGCATTGGCTTACAGTGTAAATAATAAATCAGTATACAGGTTGAGTGCTGCCGACCGGTTTTGATCTTGTGGTGTCTTGCCTTTTATTTAGGCTTTATAAATTAGTTATAGCATTGAAAAAATCTTTGGAAGCATAAACCAAGCAATAACGAAAGCAATAATTTAAATAAAAGCCGATAAGTAAAAGGAGCTCGGCGGACGGTTGAGGTTCAGCAGGCGGCTCAGGTTCAGCGGGCGGTATCTCGCCTGTCAGCCGTCTATAAAGCAATAAAAATGTTTGAATCGGTCCGTTCATGGTATAACAGCTTCAAAAGCCAGAGTAGGTAGTAAGTAGGTCTGCACTGTAAGCTGTTGCCAAGTATAGTGGGTAATTTCCACGTGGAGGTTCATAGCAGGGTAGCCTACTTGGTGTAAGTCGGGTGTCTCGGATGGATGGATGAAATGTTAGGCAGTTTACGATATGCAAGTAAGCATTAGAGGATAATGCAACGTTATACCTACTAGGTGGGTAGGTAGGTATGCAGCTGTTATTTGGGCTATTTTCCATCCACTATCACTAGATAATAGATAATGAATTAGACCCCACCTGCACCAAACAGCCCACCTCTTCACCGTTGACGTGTGGGGCTTAACTACCCGGTATACCGGAAAAAAGAGGCATCGGGTTATGACAAGGCGATGTTACTTTTTGGTTATCCCCTCGATATTGATTGAGTTCACTTTCGCATCCTCGTTATTCCTCACCCATTTATTTTTAGTTTGATATAGAGGGTATCACGCTACCTACCTAGTACCGTATAACCGAAGGCATTAAAGCAATTAAAGTTTATCTCCCTCCCTCCTTCGACCGAGCATGTCCACGACAGCCGAAGCTGAAACCGAAGCCCAAGCTCCAGCCAAGCTGAAATGCCTGGGGGCGAGTTGCGAAAATGAGGCTGGCTCATTGCAGTGCCCGACTTGCCTGAAAATTGGTATCAAGGGCAGCTTTTATTGCTCCCAGGACTGCTTCAAAAACAACTGGGTTCGTACTTCGCATCGTGCGCTCCTGCTCCGCTCTTCCTAGCCCAGCCCTGTTCTACGTGCGCGACGACTAACGGCCTCCCCCCTTGCAGAGCGATCATAAGGCCCTGCACAAAGTTGCCTCGGGCAAAACAGCGAATGGTATTCTTGACCGCATCAGAACTCCCAAAGTCGTGTCTAAACCCGATCCAGCCACAGGTCTCTACAACCCATTTCCCTCCTTTGCCTACACCGGACCTTTACGACCCGTCTATCCATTGTCAGAGAGGCGCACCGTGCCGAAGGACATACCATGGCCGGACTACGCGGAAACCGGCTATCCAAAGAGCGAGATGCATCTGAATCGAAATAAGGTCGACATCCTGGACGCTAAAGGACAGGAGGCCATGCGAAAAGTGTGCAGAATAGGACGAGAGGTGCTAGATATCATAGCTGCAGAGGTTAGGCCCGGCGTCACAACAGATTATCTCGACGAAGTTTGCCATAAAGCTACCATAGAACGAAAGGTGCGCTTCGATCCCCCTGCTCCACTCACCCTCCCGGATCTAGGTGGATTTCGTGAACCTACTGACACACCTTAGTCATACCCTTCCCCCTTAAATTATAACCACTTTCCCAAGTCGTTCTGTAGCTCCGTAAACGAGGTTATCTGCCACGGTATCCCGGATCAGCGAGTGCTCTTGGATGGTGATATTATCAACCTTGATGTTTCGGTATATCATGGCGGATACCACGCCGACCTAAACGAGACCTACTATGTAGGAGACAAAGCTAAGGCGGACCCGGATTCGGTTCGAGTCGTAGAGGCGGCACGGGAATGCTTAGAGGAGGCGGCCAAGATCATCAAACCCGGAACGTTAATACGCGAATTCGGCAATGTAATCGAGAAACACGCTAAGTCGAAGAACTGTAGCGTTATCAGGACGTACTGTGGTCATGGCGTTAACACCTATTTTCATTCGCCGCCGAACGTACCGCATTATGCCAAGAACAAGGCTGTGGGGGAGTGTAAACCGGGAATGACATTTACAATTGAGCCGATGATTGCCCTGGGCAGGTACCGCGATATTACCTGGCCGGATAACTGGACAAGCACTACTGTCGATGGGAAGAGAACGGCGCAGTTTGGTAAGTCAGATATATCGTTGCTGGCAATCCGTGTGTGTTTACTGCTAACATTTCAACAGAACACACATTCCTAGTGACGGAAACCGGGGTCGAGGTATTGACAGCCCGGTTGCCGACCTCACCTGGAGGACCAATCCCGATGCCAGCAGTGGAAAACGGGAGTTCATAGTACTTCGGTAGTAAACCACGGAGAATCAATCAGCGCGAATATCCACGAGAGCGGGAAACATGGAATGATGCGCCAACGCCCGCATGTATGGAGGCGGGTCTATTTTCCGGAAATACTTGATCATAATCGGCATCGTGACGCGGCAATGGGAGTGCATATCTTGGGTGACAACGCTACTAAACAACGCAATCCATCCATGGATGGCCTCCCTACGAGATTAGTGGAGGTATAGCGTATCAATAATGCAGTGGTGTTTATCGAGTGTGCCGTCAATTGAACCAGATGTATCTAGGTAGCTTCCTAAACCCCATTGAAGGGGCTATGGTGCTGCGCACTTAATCTAGGCTTTAGATATGATCTACAACATTGAGGTTGGTTGTTGAACGCGATGCGACTCCCCCTGAGGATGCCTTAGGGTAGGTCATGCTACTCAGGGGGGTCAATCCATGGCGCGAATCATGATAACGCATCTGGCCCATCTAGCCCATCTAGCCCCGCCAAGCACCTCCCATAAAAGTAGACTCACCGTGACTGCCTATTGTAGGTACTTGCCTAGGCTGGTCCTTTCGATCTCTAGTAGCCGCCGGGCGATCAAGGTTAGAACTCGGGTGTAGTTATCTAGGCCAGATCTAGGCAAGTTCCAAGGAGCCGGCCGCTAACTAGGTAGCTTATGTGCCCCGATTTTCTCGTTCGAAGGTCAGCGACAGGTCTCGAAGCTTGCCCACAGCCAGAGAAAGCCCTGGTGCGATACATAGTGAGAAACAGGCCGCCTTCGTCCACGACACCGGTACCACGGAGGTCAATATTCTCCCGCACAACGATTGATAGCCAACCAACAAGGCCACATAGAGCGGTACAGAATACTTAAACTAGGTACATCGAATTGCATAGCACGGCTGTGCATATAGATCTTGTGCAGCCAATGGTAAAGCGCGGCTTTATCATTATCTACGGTCCCGTTCTACATTTAGAGTCCGAGTACGTAGCAGTAAATACCTAGTTAGTGCCTATCTCATTGATCATTGGGCCTAACACGCAGAGCGACCTGTTGTCGCAGCTTTTGTCTGTAGCCCTCGCCCGCCCGCCACCGACGCATTCTCTCACCTAACCTAACCTTACCTACCTACTTACCTACCTACCTACCTACTTAACCAAGCTACTTGCTTAAGCGAACTTCATACTCGCCTCTTACCTACCGACCTACCCAACCTAGTCTACCAGGATAGCACAGATTGTCAGCAGTCGATCTACCTAACTCGCTTTCTTCTGCCTAGGTCCTTTCTTCCATCCGATCCCCATCCGGTCGCCCAACCAACCCTCGTCTCTGCTCTGGCCCTCGCCCTCGCGCTCGCCTTCCTCGACGAAATCCTTCCCACCCCCAACAACGGGACGCAACTCGTAGTCACAGATCGACGGCCTCTTCTCCCTGTCCCACGGCAAAGCGCCGCCTTATTGACCATCTCGGATCGGTCCCATCACCGGCCCACAAAAATAAACTCTTCTCGCCGTCCACCGTCGCCGGAAGCTATCTGTCACGATGTCGGGCGAGGCGTGGTTATACCTTTTCGCCGTGCTGATAAATGCTGTCAATTTGTTCCTCCAAGTCTTCTTTACTATTATGTATAGTGACCTCGAATGGTACGTGCTGGAACGACTGTGCGCCGAGGCTTTTGATCTCCGAACCTTCCTCCCTCCTCGTCGACGTCATCTGCATCTTGGGTTCCCAGCCTTGCTAATTGCCTCGACCTGCACAGCGACTATATCAACCCTATCGATCTTTGCAACCGACTCAACACTTATATCATTCCCGAGGCTGCCGTCCATGGCGCCCTGACTATCCTGTTTCTTGTTAATGGATACTGGGTCGCCCTGGTTCTAAATCTGCCGCTCCTCGCCTGGAATATTAAGAAGTGAGTCGCGCCATCACATGCCTTGCTACACTAAAGATTTTTTGTTTGGTGGTGGGACTAACGGCTGCGTGGTAGAATCGTCGATAATACCCACCTGCTAGATGCGACCGAAATCTTCAGGAAACTAAACGTCCATAAGAAGGTAAGGCTTCCAGAAGCTTCCTAGCGAGTTTTGAACTTGGACTGACAGGAAACAGGAATCGTTTTTCAAGCTCGGCTTCCACCTAGTCATGTTCTTTTTCTACCTATACAGCATGATTGTCGCCCTAATTAAAGACGAGAAGCCATAAGCAGGCCCGGCGTACGACCTCGAACCCGGTCTGACTATTGCGAATACCATAGTAGGCCACTAGTGGGCGTTGCAGATGCTGCAGGCGTTCGGGGGCCATTAGGGACGGGTCGGAAGCTATGGCAGCTTACAGTAACCTCGAGACAACCGCGTAGGAATATCTTGGACACAACCACTATAACAGTCAATCAGTCAAGAATTAGGCATGGGACGACGTGAATATGTAGTCCTCAATCCTTGCAGGAATTATGGGACGCACGAGCTGGGGTTACATTAATGATAGAAGGTGTTTGAACGAACGTGATGAGCTGTACGCGGATGGCTGGGGATATGTTTGGCGGGAACGATAGGTGCTTGTGCTTGTTTATTACGGCGCAGTCTTGTTTGCGCGCGATAGCGCATGATGAAAATACAGATAATACCCGAGACTTTTTAAGTTTAACAATATATGCCCCTTTCAACGTAGGAGGTTTTATTGCATCCCGGCATCCCGGCATCCCGAGCAACGAGAAAATAAATATAGAGTATACGGACATGTGACTGTAAGGGATACTACTTGTCATATTCAGCTAGGTCTTGTATTTCAGCCCGATGCTCAACAGTCCGTGCCCCGTCACATCTAGTCATACGGCATCTATAGGCGGCGGCATGAGGACCGAATATATTCGGTATCACTTCAAATAGGTTTAAAAAAAAAAAAAGTAAAAAAAAGTGGTTATAAATTGTCATGACTCCATTTCTGAAAAGCCTTTGAGCTAAAAGCCGCCTCAGTACCTAAAGTACTTACTTACCTCACCCTTGGTGGGGGCCATGGTGTCTGTCTTCGGCCGAAATTATAGGTATGCACATACTTAGGTAGTGTATGTATTTACCATATACATTTCATTTACCAGCACTTATCTTATCAGGTATCAATGGCCCTGCTAGGCTTTTCTAGGGCTAGCGTAGACTGTAGACTTGGCATAGGGCCGTGCCTCGCGCTCTATCCACCTTATGAGACCATACCTAGGTAGCCATACTAATCTGCCAGAGGCAAGTTATCATTCTGCGCGTCTTCAAACTCTTCCTTGGTTTATTAACAATACCCACGCCCAGCGCATTCCGATTGGCGCCTCGAGGACAATATGGCCGACAGCTTCGGTGAGTATCCGCCGAATATGGCACCGCAAGACTCCCTGGTCGTTCGGGAACACGCTCAACCAGACCACGCTGTCGTGCCCTATACAGGAGAAGACCTGTCAAGGCCAACCCTCGGCCCGTTAAACCCCTTCAAAGACCAGTCGAATGCGCTAAAACGCAAGAACGTCCTCACCGGCAACGCCGAGGAGACCTTTATCAGCGAGCACACATTCAGATCCAAACACAGGGCACTGGAGGGAAAGGGCGGCCCCGAGAGGGAATCCAGGTCGGGCGCGGACATCAAAGACGAGGCTGCAAGGATAAGAGCCGGAAGACAGAAAAAGGGGGACGCCACAATTGCCGATGGAGATGGCGCGTACGTCGGGCCCTGGGCCGCGTACGCGAAGCCTGAGTGGGAGGAAGTAGGCCAGGACGAAGAAATCGGGAGCGATGAGGAAGTGGAGTACGTTTACGAGGATGACGACGACGTCATCGAGAGCGGTGCTGTAGTGTCCGCCCCGGTCGCTGCGTTGGCGAGGCGCAAGGAGGTGGAACAGATGGGAGAGGAGACCACTATTTTCCACGGCTCCGAACAGTTCGATTACCAAGGGCGAACATAGTAAGTTGCTCCCCGTGCCGCCCGTATTACCACCTTGTTGTTTTTTTTGTGGCGGTAGTGACTGACTCCATATTCTGCAGTATGCACGTGCCGCAAGATCTCGATGTCGATCTCAAGAAAGAGCCCGGGACAATCACGAATTACATACCAAAAAAGCTCGTTCATACCTGGAAGCATCATGGCGACAAAGCCGTCACCGCCCTTCGGTTCTTTCCCATGTCCGGCCATCTTCTTTTGTCGGCTGGTGCAGATAACACAGTAAAGATATTCGACGTCTACCGCAGCAAAGAGCTTTTAAGATCCTACTGCGGCCATACCAAGGCGATTACCGACATAAGTTTCAACCGCGATGGCAGCCAGTTCATCTCGGGCTCCTTCGATCGCTCTATGAAGCTCTGGGACGTGGAGACTGGACAATGCCTGGCCAAGTTTTCAAACGGCAAGACTCCTAATGTCCTTCGGTTCAACCCATCTGTTGAACATTCCACCGAATTCCTAGCCGGGTTATCCGATAATAAAATAGTTCAATACGACACTCGGACACGCGAACTTGTTCAAGAATATGACTACCACCTCAATGCGATCAATACCATCACGTTTGTCGACGAAAATAGGCGCTTCGTCTCGACGAGCGATGACAAGTCCATCAGATTTTGGGATTACAACATTCCCGTCCCGATCAAGGTAAGTATTGGCAGGAGTTGGTGTCCTTGTAGTAAACTTGCTAATCCGTGGGTTTCAAGTACATCGCGGAGCCGCACATGTACCCCATCACTCGCACGGTACTACATCCGTCACAAAAGTACCTAGCTTGTCAGAGCTCCGACAACCAAGTGCTAGTGTTTTCTGCCACGGATAAATTCAGGCAGAACAGGAAGAAGAGCTTCAGGGGTCATAATAACGCCGGCACCGCCATCGATCTAGCCTTCAGCCCTGACGGTCAGTTCCTGGCTAGTGGTGATAGTGCCGGATTCGTTGCCTTTTGTAAGTACATTGTAGTAAATCTCGTGCCTCTTCCTCATTCGCCCATCTCAAGTAGCGCACCACCATGCCCGGATCGCCGCCATGACTTGTTTATATGTTTTTTTTGCACATTCGGCGACATGCTAGAGCGACGCTAACTATAGATTATAGGGGACTGGAAGACCTGTAAGATGTACCATAAGTTACAGGCAGGGGATCAAGCTGTCACCTGTGTCCAATGGCATCCGCAAGAAACGAGCAAAGTGGCTGCCGCGGGATTAGACGGCGTCATTCGGTACTGGGACTAAGTCAACTACAGTAGTCCGAGATTAGGGCGCTGATAGGCACGGATGCAAGGTACAGGAATAAAGACCGTGCGAGGTAGAACGAGATAGGCGCTTCTCAAATGCTGTCGTCGGATCATTCCGTCTTGAACTTTCGGCCTAATACTCAACGGGCAGCAGATTTTCTGCACAGGCCGATATTACCCCGGCCGGACGGTTTCTGCCTGGCCGCTCTTTCATGACTTCACCTCTCTATATAATAATAAGGTACCGCTCGCAATATACCCATACATAGACAAGACCTAACCTATCTCATCTAAGGCCGTGGGAAACAACTCAATCCTAACGTATCATCTGATTCGGGCTATACCGGGCTTTGATTTACTTTGGCTCGCTGCGGTATCGTGATGATACGTGGCCGTTGATCAGGCTCTCGCACGCGATGGACCTCTTGGTTGATCTGTGTCGCAACAAAGATCCCGCTCCTGACATCAACATTATCAGGCTCAGGCGTGGCCTCCTCAGCCGAGACCCTGGTGTCTACTTCCTCTAGCTCAATCCAGCCATCAAGCGTGTCATGGAGATTGTCGTCTCCCACTCGCAATCTTGAGCTAAGTCTTGATCCCGGGCGCGAGCCCAGCAGCGAATTCCGAAGCGGTCTAGATTTTGGCCAGCTGTCTCTATTTCCTCCTTCGCCTGACACTGAACCAACTATCGAGCGCCGAATTGCGCTTCGGGGCATTGGCTTGTGTGCGCTGTCTTGGGCGCCTGGCTCTGTGGGCCCAGGCTCATCCCAAATGTTTGCATATTGTCGTGATTGCCTTGTTTGCTCTATTTCGTCACCGACAACACTAGAGGCGATAGCTGATCTTCGAGGGCCACAATTGTTTTTTCCCGCAGTCTTCTTTTGGCCCTCGCTGAACCCAAGCCGCATTAGAGCGTAAATAGTCGGTAACGTGGCAACTGAGGCGGCCGACGCTACTTCCACCGATCCCCACAACACTCTATTTAGGAGGACATCTGTGTATGGTAAGCCTTCTACTAGGCGAAAAATTTCAACCACTATCATAGTAACCCCGAGGCCGAAAACCGAGAGCCGGACCCGCTCCCCCTTGGAGATTGGTGCTCTGAAGATCAAAAAAACGAAGAGAAGGAATAACACGATATCCGTAATAGCATGACCGATTTCTACAGTCACCAGTCAGTTCATGCCTCCAGTTATTCCTCTTACTTCGCGAAACGTCTATGAGAGTCAACGCACCGTAAGTTATTATCCAAGCGGCATTATAGGTACTATCAACACGTTAGCCTTGCAGGTCTACTGCGCTCATGCTGAACTTACCATTTGTTCGGGTCAGGGAATAACTTCCAGTTCAGTTCCACACCCTGACACTCAAGAAAGATGGATATAAAGGATGCGAGAAATGTAGCGCCAAAAACGATGTGCGTGAACCAAAGGATCGGCCGTTGACATGAAAGCTTTCGCAGTAAAGTGCCGAGATTATCTAGAACCGCCATCTTTAAGCTCCAAAGCCTACCGAAATTATTAATGGCAGTTCTCGTTTAGTTGCAACACGGAATCCCTAACAAGTGCACTGCTTAATCTCTTAAAGAAGCGAACGCGGGGGATGAGGTGCACATACACGATAGTAACGCTTATTCGAGCCACAACAAGAAGTTTTCCCGCTAAGGCAAGATTGCTTTGCTCTTGGGCAGACAGGTCGAGTCCTTCAACCGTTGGTGCTAAAATAATCGACGAACTTAGTCAATAACGCTCAGCCAGGTTATCCTGATAGGGTTGGTGTGTTGATTAGACATCATTGTGCCTGGTGTAAATGTTATTTATCTTACCTTGTAGGAGGACGGCCATGCTAAGTGGCGTGCCGTATTTATTAATATAATAGTCGCCAGCCATGTGCGGGCCACTGAAGATCAACGCTATGACAAGCCAAACATCTCCTATAGTAAACCCCCGATTTCGCCGTTTCCGTAACCCAAGACGCAATAGGATTAAAAATAATACAAGCCCGTTGCAGAGCCAGAGGCCAAGCGCTCCGGATTTGTAGTCAGCCCCGGTAGCCATAGTCGGTTCACCAGGTGGGAATATTCGGTGCAGTTAATTATAGTTAGGATGCTGTCTTGAAGCTGGCTGATCGAGTACATGAATCTCGATGCCCGTTTATACAGCTGCACTGGATCTTGGTTCGGATGACACGTCGGAACGAATATGATTTAACGCCCACGTTGAGTTAATAACCATGGTGGAGTGGTGGGTGCGGGAAATTTGTGTTTATAATTTATATCATGGGACAATGTTAGGTAATTCCGGAATGGACAACACATCTCATGCATGATGTCACTCTCTACCTTGCATACTACTTGCCGAACATTATATAGTGCTGTAGCTACACACACAGCAATTATACATCTGCATGCGAATTCAAAACTTTGTGGGCTAGTTTCTGCTAAATCAAGCAACGTATGCCTTTGTGATACTCGGGAGACTTCACAGACACTGTGTTCCCAACCCACTCTGAATCCATGAATTTTTGAGCAGTGAAGTTACCTCATGATAGGAATAAATGTGCGAAGTCCACCAACATGGAATATAACGATTATCTAGGTTACCCGAGGGTAAGAAGGCTACACGAGATGTGGACCTAGCTCATCCGGGTATAGTCCATTTAATAGACATCACTATAACCTACACGCGCCGTCTCGGTAAACGCCCTAGTGCTGTTGTGTAAATCACTCCCCGGACGACTACTCGGCAGGGGCCGTACACTACTAGGACCCAAAAAAGTTTAAGCAATGAGGACCATGTTCAGCGCATATTTGCCCATTCCTAAGCACCAGGATGCTGGACACCTACTTTTTCGTTCAATGCAGGTTCAGAGTACGCTGATATTCCCATGACTTAGCTTGCCGTCAGTAAGTGACAAATACGGATTCTTATGAGATCATCCGCCCTCGGTGATAGTAACAAGAATGTGCAACTACGTAGCCTAAACTTGCTTGCCTTCACTAATATACAGTATTATAAATTGTATTCCATCAGAATAGTGTGTCGTTTCAGGCTTATTGGAGGTACGTCCGATTTGCCACTACCTTGACTGAGAAATCTTGGCATAAACCATACAACCCTGTATGCAAGCAAGTTACATCGCTTAAAATATCCGTCTTAGATCTAAGCGAAAGTTAAATGGATAGTATGGGTCTCTCTGATGGAAGACATGCATTGGAAAGGTATGAATCATGTGGGTATTGGAGGCTGTGACAGTCCTACTTTTGAAACTAATGATTAGCATATAGGTGGTAAAAGGCTAGCATTTTATATAACCACATTAGGTGAAAATTTATCGAACTAGGATATGAGCGATCTAATTAATAGCTACGGATGCTGTGCCTACCTTTGTTATGTAAATTCACTGTGTCTGGTATGACCAACTAGATCAAACCACCCCAAGCTATCTAGGACATTGCATTGATCAAACTGTGAGCGTAGAATTAGCGCACCAGCAAAGTGGGATTACATTCGGAAAGAAGGATTTATCAAGATAGCTGCTAGGCGTGATACATTCCAGAACACGACAGCATTGCGGATGTTGGGCCGTAATCGGAAAACTATTTACCCCTATTCCAGGCACTTGAACTGTCCTTGCAGCAATACGACGATACAATAAAGATCTGACAAGGACGGCTTCTAATAAGGGAGCTAAAGATTTGAGCCTCCCACGCCGAGCATTAGATAAGCCATGAAGATAGATAAGTGACCCCATGATTATAATAAACACATAAGAACACTACAGGATTATCAATCCCCGTAGCTCTCAAGGCTAATAGTTAACTAAAATACCTTCTGCTAAAAGAAGGTTGTTTGTTACAATTCTTATTACTAATAGTTCCAAAATTCATTTATGTTATTAAATAAGGAGGGAAGTTCCCTAGTATGGTAGTCGCCAGCGATTCCGGCTTGTCTACATAATATTTAGGTCCGTGCCCAGCGGAGGCTCGGATGCCGGGCTGGGTTCCTTGGTATTGTTTTTCCTTCGAGAAATGGCAAATAATTTTACACACTAGGCAGCCGTGGGCTTGGTGTCGCTGATTATTCGGGCGTGGGGCTCCTTATCGGTCATATTACATGTACTACTTAGTAATGGTACGAGAAAAATATAGGGAGCTCAGCTGGCATCGCCATGGAACACATGCTACTAGATCTTTTGAATAATTGACAGTGGGTGATTCAATAAAAAAATTATATTATATTAATAACACTATGTGAGCCATTTCAACGAAGCCAGACTTAGATAAATGGGGCTAGAAATGCCAGACGAGACACGCTTGCGCAAGGCTCATAGTTGAGGGAGCAAATTCTCTTGGTCTTGAAGCTGTGGGGTGTCGTCGAGTTGGTGGACCAAGGATCCTACCATAACCCCATAACTTCCTCCGGTTCCAATGATGGTAGAAACTTAGGGTTGTATATCTTCATATGCTGTGTATTATGATAGTTAGAATAGAAATTAATAAAATGCGCTCTTGGGACAATGTAGCATTAATAAACAGATCATAATTCTGCCAACACTGATATAAGATAACTGTCCGATATTCTGTAATCAATAGACGATTCTATGTTAGGTACAGGGGTGATTCCTTCAAAATGGTTATAGTAATTATAAAATCCTAGTCTTAATTCATCGCTTAAGTAGTGCAGGAGCAAGATGAGTAGGGAGTTCTTGACATCAAACAACTCCGCAGATTATCCTCTCTGATACGATCCTGAAAAACAAGAAAATGAAAATAGGTGTGCTCGTGGCGCGCAGAAGTGAGTCAGCAGACGCGCTTGTACTCAGCACCTAAAACTGCGCATCACGTGTCGCACCATAAGTAAGCGATACGTCAACAGAGGCAATGAACTGGGCGTGCAAGACCATAAGATACCACAAGAACAGATCAACATTTGTCATAACGCCATATCTTTAGACTTCGATGTGACTGTCCTAGAGGCGAGCATTAACTATTCACTAATTACAGGTTTTTTGGACGAGATAGCTGGACTTCACATCTCCCCATATGCATTACCTGTATAGGCCACCATGTTAGATGCGGTGAGCGTGCTGTTGGGCTGTGACGCTGTGCGCATTCAGATTGGATATGGGATTACCCGATCTCCTATACATTGCCGATGGGCGACCTGTAATATCAAAATAACGCGGGTCTACCATTCACTCGGGACCGACTCCACGCTTGGTATCACAATATCGCCCACAGCGTTTGAACGGCGCCTGTTCTCTCGACGACCCAATTGTTTGCCATACAGAGCCGCCGGGTTCTGTTTATGGTGTTACAACATTTCGGAATTTCGCCGTAGCCGAATTGACACTATTAGTCGAGTTTTTCTTTTCTTTTCTGTTGGTCCCGTCAGATAGTGAAATTCTAAGCAGCGACCATCCTATTGGATCTCACATGCTAAGTGCGTTAACCGCGTTCGAGTATTATTATATATGTCACGACTGCGTGATCTCTGCAAAGTGGATTGAACTGGACAACGTAACTGAGTGCATTAATGCGTCATGTAACCTACCTCAGTGTGATGTGAAGGATACAAACAAATCGCTGGCACCTAAGTAATGCTGTGCCACAAACAATATCACCCGTACACATATAAATTGAATCTGAGGAGCTCCATGTTAAAACTTCACTACAGTCTTTCTCGAACATATAACACCACCTCCTCTCTCACAGGGCTACACAATTATTTCTCTATATTTTTTACTACCCTAAAAATTTCTCAATTAGATTTATAATAAGACAATATCTATCACTCCATCAAATCTTCTACTTGTCCAGCAGTTATCCACAACCCGGGGCGTATCAACGCCTTTTCCTCAGAGCCCCAATACGATCCAAGACACCGCATAACAAAGGAAACCGATCAGAATGTGCTGTTTTGTCCAGCCCATCGCACACACGGCCGTAGTGTACCCTGCGCCAGTTGTGGTTGCTGCACCGGCACCCCCTCCACCACCTCCCATCATTGTCCAGCCGGTTGTCCCTGTTTTCCCTGTTGTTTCTGTCATGCCTGTGGTGCACCCCGTCTCATTCGTGCCGATGGTACCGAGCGGCGTCGTAGTAAGAAGACTGTGTTGAAAATACGTTCGTCGGGGAATAAAATGAGTAACACAGGCTGAATATTGGGGCGTGAATACCACGCTGGGAAGGGATATCGCTCAGATGATGGGAGACGGCTATGATTTAGGGTTCAGGGGATACGTTGCGTTATTGGGAGATATAGTCATGGGTGTGTGACTGGGGGGATTTGAGACTACTTTGCGTTGGATTGATAGGGTGCTATTATTATTAACCTGACGGTCTGATATGGAATGAATCCTTAATAATTCTCACTCTTTACTCGGGGTTCTGTGATTGCTGCCGGTTTTAAGGGACGCCAAAGGTTAGAGCTAGAGGTAACAGGCAACTAACTCCGGAGTGGATGTCACGAAGTGCTTACAATTAGAAGATATAGATAAATTAGAGAGACTACCAGAAGTGTGTGGCCCTATAGTGGAGAAGTATGTACCTTCTCGCACTTTTTTAAGATAATGCGAGCTAGGTTGGAGGGTCTGGGTCTTTTGTGACACGAGGCACCATCATAAGATGGGGCAGACCGTCATGAAACAGCAATGGCCGCCTGGCCTGCTGTTTGGCTGTATGCTGTCGCCGTGTATAGATATCATTACATTTTCTGTCCCAACACGTCCCGTGGAAAGGGGAATAAGGCTAATGTTACTTAAAGAAATACATATTATAATACTACAACGTGCTAGACCCTTCCTTGGAGCCAGAAGTGTAGTTGTGAGGAGAACTGAGTGCTATACCTAACGTGGCTTAGATCCATGTCTATATTTGGCAGTGAGATGAAACACCGCTACGTTTCTTTTTATCTTTCCAGTGCGATTCTACCTAGGTGGCGGTGGTGAAGGCGCATTGTTAGCATAAATGCCAGAGAGTTTAGGGCGTGCAGTTGCCTAGACTAGTAGTTTAGATAAGTAGTGGTAGGTAGGCATTCGTTCACTATATCAGTACCTAGGTAAGTAGGTATCTGTCGAGTGTGTTTGTAGATAACATCGCTAAGTAAGGCCCTCTGAAAGGTGGTGGTGAATCTGGTGATGGCTTCAATTAGAACCACTTTTCCCCAATACTCCGCCATAACTACCCCGCGCGATGTAATCATAGCCAAGACTTTAAAAATGACATTATATCTTGGTGAACCCCACAGATAGTATCGGTGAGGCGCTATGGTCAGCACATACACACCTTGGAAAGACCCGGCAGCATGGATGAGAGCTGCCAAGTCCGTTACATCGTCATTCGTGGACTCGCCTAGGCTAGGGGACGGTGGACGTGATCGCGCAAGCTCGCAGTTGAGAACGATCAGTTGTGTAAATCGTCCTGGTCCCCACTCTGGCTCGGGACAATTGAATCCGAGCAAATCGATTTTGACATTGGGGTTGATATTGACGTTTTTTTTATTATTGAGTATAGGCCGAGTTATTTATCCGAGGCGACCTGGCGAGAGACTAAATATGCCGTCCCGTGTCCCCCCTCGCTCGCATCTAAATCATGGATCTACCGCGTGTTCCATCCACTTGTCACCCTAGAGCCCGAGGATGCATCCCCACGTGTTGATTGGCTTGGCACTGTCTTTACCTTATGCCACCGGTCGTGCGCTGATAGGATCGAACCCGAACAGTTCTTCTGATGCGGTCAGTGCAAGGTGGCTTGAGGGAAAGCCGGCCCTGAACCTCGGCGCGACCTTTGGCTTGCCGTGGCCGAAAGGCAAGCATCTAAGCGACCAAGTTGCCTTCTCGGCTTCAACAGACGGCGGCGAGGACGTACCTGTCCAATCATGGATAACATCGTATTGGGCCGATGGTTCTATCAAATGGACCGGCCACGCAATACCGGGCTCTGAGTTGATACCTGACGGGTATAAAGTTACGGCGCGGAGGGGTACCACCAAATCGATTACACGGCAGTCGATGACGGTGGGCGATGCCCGAGATGGCATTGCCGTCAATACGGGGAAGATCAAGGCATTTTTTCCAAAATCGGGAAACGTGCTAGTAAGCTCCTTGGAGACATCCAGCGGGAAGGTGGTGGGGAAGAACGGGAAGCTCATTTTACAATCACAATCCGGGGTAGTGGACAATGGAGAGAGTCTCGCGAGTTCGGCAATCACCTATTACAAGCTTGAGTCGAGAATAAACACAACGACAGTGGATGGGGATGGTTCGGTACGAACGTTGGTCACGGTTCGTGGGGACCATCGCATCGATGGCGGAAGGGCTGCGGCTACCCACGATCCTTGGGTCCCATTCATAGTGCGATTTTATTTATATGCGAATTCGGACACGATCAAGGTGGTGCACACGCTTCTTTTCGACGGGGCGGCTGATCGGGATTTCATAACCGGAATCGGGCTTCGTTTCGATATACCGCTTGCCAGTGATGAGCTATACGATAGGCATATTAGAATTGCCGGCGTCGACGATGGCTTTCTAAACGAAGCCGTACAGGGAATCACTGGGTTGCGGAGAGATCCAGGCCAGGCAGTTCGTCAGGCTCAATTTGAGGGCAGGAAGACACCGGACAGGGCCACCTGGGCTACAACAGTCAGCTCAAGACTTCAATGGATCCCTGCTTGGAACGACTATACGCTAACCCAGTTATCGCCGGATGGATTCACGTTGAAGAAGAGAACTCAGAGCGGCCAGAGCTGGGTGAAGATCCCTGGCGGGACTCGCGCTGGCGGCCTGGCGTATCTTGGAGGCGCTACGACAGGCGGCTTGGCCATCGGGCTTCGTGACTTCTGGAAGCGATACCCAACTAGCATCGACATATCAAATGCGGCTACCGACTCGGGTCAAATCACGTTATGGCTGTATAGCCCCGCCGGTGAGCCGATGGACCTGCGCCCGTTCCATGACGGCCTCG
This sequence comes from Rosellinia necatrix, assembly GCA_021209875.1. NCBI lineage: Eukaryota > Fungi > Ascomycota > Sordariomycetes > Xylariales > Xylariaceae > Rosellinia > Rosellinia necatrix. Next base: position 1,402,137 of record JAGYVD010000010.1, read on the forward strand.
GCCAGGATACATATGCCAAACAGCTGGATGCGCTGGAGATTACGTACGAGGACTACGAAGATGGATACAATACCCCTCATGGCATCGGAAGGACCAACGAGATCTTCATTCGACTGTTTGACAGCACACCGACATCTGACGAGCTTGCAGCATTAACCGGATTCATCAACAAACCCCCGGTGCTAGTGGCCGAGCCCGAATACATCAAGCAAACGGAGGCAATCGGAACGTACTGGGATGTGCCGAATAACACGACAGCGACGCAAGCCGCGCAAACAATCGAGGGACATCTGGACTTCCTGAACAAGTTCTACCAGGAGCAGGTAGAGCAGCGGAAGTGGTACGGCTTCTGGGACTACGGAGATTTCATGCACACATACGACACCGACCGCCACGCCTGGCGCTACGACGTGGGCGGATACGCGTGGGACAACTCGGAGCTCTCGCCGGACCTCTTCTTCTGGAACTACTTCCTGCGCACGGGGCGCGCGGACGTCTACCGGTTCGCGGAGGCGCACGTCCGGCACACCAGCGAGGTCGACGTGTACCACCTGGGCCCGTACAGCGGGTTCGGGACGCGGCACGGGGTGCAGCACTGGTCCGACAGCGCCAAGCAGATCCGGGTGTCGACGCCGATCTACCGGCAGGTCTTCTACTTCGTGTCGGGCGGCGACGAGCGCGTGGGGGAGCTGCTGCACGAGCTCATGGACGCGGACCGGACGTTCCTGACGGTCGACCCGCGGCGCAAGGTGCGCGGGGACAACGGCACGTACGTGCCGGACCCGGCGGCCATCGACCTCGACCTCGGCATCGACTTCTCCGGGCTCGCGGCCATCTGGCTGATCGAGTGGTCGCGGCGGGGGCCGCGCTGGGACGAGGCGCGGGCGAAGCTGGGCGCGGCGCTGCGCGGCATCGGCGCGCTCCGGAACGGCTTCGTCACGGGCGTCGGGCTCTACGACGTCCGCACGGGCGACGTGCGGCCGCCCGCGGCGGACGCGGCGAACCGCGGCACCGTCGTCGCCGTGTCGCACCTGAGCGCGAGCTTCGGCCTGCCCGAGGTCGTCGCCCAGGTGGCGCAGTACCTCGGCGACGACCTGCCGCCGGCCTTCGACGCCGCCTGGCTCGACTACTGCTACTACTACGGCGCCGGCGCCGGCGAGCAGGCGGCCCGCTACGGCCAGTCGTTCGGCAACCTCAACCTCCGCCAGGGCCACTCGCGGCTGACGGCCTACGCGGCGCGCAGGACCGGGAACGCCACGCTCGCGGCGCGCGCCTGGGCCGAGTTCCTCGGCACCGACGGGTTCGCCCCGACAGCGCCCTGGGCAAGCGAGCGCCTCGCCGGCAGCCGGGTCCTGGCCCCCGTCGACGAGGCCGCGTGGATCTCGACCAACGACGTCGCCCTCTACGGGTTGGCCGCCATCGAGAACCTGGCGCAGGTCGGGGATGCCCTTTAAGCGGTAGGATTTCGTGTGGGCGCTTGTCGTGGTGCCTATGTATCGCCTTTCGCAATATGATCTACATCACCAACAGGGCACACCGCGCAGTATAAATAGCATGTATTCTGGGGGAGCGTAAGCCTAATACGGGTCGCTTTCAGTACAAGGCCGCAGCTAAAAGTGTAGCAAACGTATGCTTATCCTTTAGCGTCGAATTCGGTACGTAGTCGGGCCTAAAAAGCTAGCCGGAAAAATGCCCTACGCTATATATGCTATCTACCGACTAGAAAAAACCTAATCCTTCTCTAGTAGCCTATTGCCATCGGGTAGTAAGTAGGACAAATTCAGGGCTATTTCGAGCCCAATATGCCTGAAAGTTGGGGTTATAGAAGGAGAAGTTAGGTGGTGGAGCCCTGACCCTAGTAGAACCCAATCAAAAAAAAAAAAGAAAATTTCTGCAAAGACCGTGTCACTGCAAATGGATTGCCTGTACTTCGTACTGTGCCTGTGGTCGTTCCTGTCTCTCACACCCTGAAACAACGCAATATCCTCGTGTAGGTGCTTCCCACACTAGTTACTTGTGCCTTCTTCCCTAATTTGGCTATGTCTTGACTTTCGATATGTATCTTGTACTTCGTGCCTGTGCGTAGTAGTAGTTGATCCCGTTCATATGTGCATATGTATGCACATTTACTAGCTGCAGATCCCCATGGCGCGAGAGAGCCAAGGTAAGCGCCAGCAACCATTCACACACGCACGCACACTTAGAGCTCCGCTGTGCACTTCGGTTTGGTGCACTTCGATTCAGTGCGCTAGAATGGAGACTTTTATATGCAGCCTACCTATGAATTCAAGCACATGGAATCTGCCTCCCAAATTCCCTATCATTGAAGACGAATTCAGCTCAAGCAAACAATCCACCGGATCACATTACACCTCGCGGGTCTCTCGAAAATCCCACCTAGCCTTCTGCGATAGCCATAGTTCCACTCAGCGTTAAATCCACTCAACATTAAACCATGTCGATCGCCTTGCCGCACCGGCGACCACGTGCGAAACGCCAACTGGACAATAAGCCGCATTCTAGCCAGTCCCATGAAGCTGCGAGAATTGAACGCTCTTCCGCTAAGTTCAGTCATGCAGACGATATTAGCGGCATTGGAGCTGCGTTCCACTGGGATGAATATATGAACACCAACACGGGAACTACAGGAACTACCTGTTATGAATCTACCTCCGAATTCCCAACATCGGGGACATTATTAACGAGTGACATTTCAGACTTTGCGTTGGACATCGCGGACCATAATGCTTTTTCATCCGACTCTCGTTTTTGTCCTACATACTCTGATTGGGGGTACCACCATCATGATTTAGGTAGTCTCCGCGAATATATTAGTTCGCTACAGAACCAACTTCCCTCTAATATGGGGGGCCAGGAGGAAGTTAATCTTTCGGCACAGTTCCTCAATGACAATAAGGCAGAAGGGGAGCAGACTGGTTGTTCCCCACAAACCTCAAGACTACCGCCTTCCGGAATCGACCAACGCGAGGAGGACTTAGTCGACATTCAGCGTGAGTCAAACTCTTTCATACCTCGCTTCGTAAGCGCCTGCCATATATGCCTTGGGCGTCTAAATCCCCTGGCATTTCTTATAACCTCCCCACCTTATTATGTTCCAATTTGAGCAGCAACCGCAATCGCCTATAGGCCATCTAATTATCTACAATAGGCGGGCGCGATCGAGTACCTGATCCTGGATAATCCATCGAAGACAATCCATGTTCCCTAAATTTATCCATTTACCCCAGCGCTGTCGCTCCAGGGTCTCCCTTGCTTAGCTCAACTCAATTGTCTGGGGATGTCTCTGCACAATCTAGCGACTATGAAGATGATATTATCTTCAATGGCAATCAACCTCTTTTCGATCTACCACGAGGGCCACTACTAACTAGGCTTATATCGACTTATTGTGGCAATATCGTGAGAGAGGGAGACGAGCCAGGGGAAGCCGATCGATCGAACCACAAGGACGATCCAGACCCCTCGACTTCCGCCACCGCTCAGCAGGAGATAGCAACCAGTTCGCAATACCTAAACCCACCAAACGCTGTAAAGCGAAGGCGCGAAAATTCATCGCAGGGCCGCGATAGTGACGAAGAAGAAAATGAAGAACCCGAACCGCCCGCGAAGAAGCGAGTACATTGCCCAAAAGAGTCTGTGCTTTGGGCTTGTTCATTCGCGAAATGGAAGCCTCTTTCTTATCTGTCTTGCTCTAAGTACATCATGAGAGACATCAACAGAGTCAAGCAGCATTTGCGACGAAATCACATGAGGCCACCACATTGCCCGACATGCTGGGAAACATTTAAGGACGAAGAAATATTCTACTCTCACATAGGGAGCCGGACATGTTCCCCGCGGCCGAGGGTGGACTTGGAAGGCATGAATGCCACCCAGCAGAAACACCTGGAGGAAAGAGTCAATAGGAAACTATCTAAATCCGACCAGTGGTACTCTGTATTCTCGATCCTGTTTCCGGATAGCCCGCGACCGAGTAGCGCTTACCTAGATAGTAACCTATCATCGCAGCTCCTCTCTTTCAAACAGTTCATGGCAACCGACGGTCTTGAGATCGTGGTGGAGATAGCCTGCGAACATATTCCCGAAAACCTCAGGGGCAATAGCTTCGAGGAGGAGGCCATAGAATTCTCGAAACTGCTATTCCAACAAGCAGTACCGGAACTCCTCAGGGGGTTCGAGGCCGCCGGACCACATGGGACTTCCGATTCCGGCTATGGGACCTCGACGGACGGCCCCAGTAGCCATCATTCAATTCAAGATAGACACGAAGTCGACGCATGGAAGATGCAGACAATACTCGAGACCAATGAACAGATCCCGGTGGAGGCGGAGGGGTGTCATGCAGACCCCATGGCCGCCTCCGCGTGGCCGGATGCCACTTGCAGCGATACTGGTGATTGCAATCTACCGAACGATGACATAGGATTGCTGTTTGACGGCATTAATTGGGCTTAGGGGGGAGATTTCGATGAGCTGTTTGGGTGATGTAGGGGGGTTGGATTGTTACGTAGTAGGGTTTGTTGAGGTTTGGATAGGGGGGAGACGAGGAGATGAATGAGGATGAGGATGCCATGTACGGTCGGGGCGGGTTTTCGGTCTGACGCAACCAAAAGCGTCTCAAAGTGTATTTTATGGTAACTAGCAGTGAAATGATATGTACGATGGATGATGGGTATACCTTGGCGTATGATGGGATCATATCGGTCCATAAAAAAAAAGAAATATGTTCAGAGATTGATAAAGCCCCCCGGAACAATAAAATAAGGTCTCCCTGGGAATCGAACCCAGATTAGCGGAATCAGAATCCGCTGTGATAACCATTACACTAGGAAACCGGCGATTCTCACTGCCGCGAATAAGCGAGATCTCTTCTCCCTTATGATGACCCTGATAATCACGTGACAGGTCTGCCGCCAACACGCGCCTTAGGTAACTGTCGCTCTGTCTATTCTAGCGCAGAACTCACGCCAGACATATGCACGTCTACCTGCGTCCCTCCCCCCGGCCCTTATAATCGCCTACACGCCATACCAAGATGCCAAACGATACTGTCCGATGCTTGGATGACGAGCGTTTTCATCAATCCTTCACGCCACCTCCTGATGCTAGCCGACCGTCGGATCTGGAACTCAAAGTGACCTACGCGGATTTCGGCCATCGCAATGACGAGCGCGTTATGTTCTTCTGCGGCCCCCTGTTAGGAAGGTGGGAGCACACGGCCCTCGGGGCCCATGACCAGGCGTCTCCCTGCGCTGAGTTGCTGACGAGGACTGCCGCAGCCGCTTCGTGCTCGCGACCAAGGACAAGCTTGCCCAGCGCTACGGCGTGCGCATAATAAGTCCTGACCGACCTGGTTTTGGTGGCACCACTGATGTGCAGCCTGCCGACAGGATCCGCGTTTGGCTTCATATTGTAGAGGCGCTATTGCAGCACCTGGGCATCAAACAGGTCTCTATTCTCGGCTACAGTGCTGGGTCTGTCTACGCTATGGAAGTGCTCTTCAACCTGCGCCATCTTCTTCACCCTACTCGTCCGTACGTCGCTCTCTGTGCTCCGTGGGTCCACCCCTCTCGCTCGGGCGTTTCGGCCCTGAAGCTGGTCAGCCTCATGCCCGATGCCCTCGTCGGCAACTACGATCGTGTGGTTCAGGTCCTCTACGGCGGCTTCGGCCTAGCCTTCCAGTTCAGCGACCTAGTCGGCTCGACGCCCTCTCTAGGTGGCGGGTCCTTCTTCGCGCCCGGCGTCGATCCGGCTGATGCGGCCCAAGAGGAGAGCCTCCTTCCCGAGCTCATCTCCCGGTTTAAGAGTGAGCAACTGCGAGGTCTCGGGAAAGATGTACTTTTGCTCCTAAAACATAACGAGTTCTCGACCTATTGGGGTAGCAGGTTCGACTACGACACGCTTGTGCCGCTGTTAGCACAGGCGGAGAAAAGCCTACGCGCTGGGGACTCGGCCGCGGTGTCGCCGCTTCAAGTCGATGTCTTTTTCGCAGAATCGGACAATATAATTGGCGCCACAACTGCGCCAGCTTGGTTCAGCAATTGCTGGCGGCCGGAGCAAGGCGGCGACTTTATTAGGTATAGTAGTGTTACCATTCCGAAGACTACCCATGACAGTCTCTTGGAGTTGAGATATGGCGTTATCGAACGCATATTCCAAGCAATGTCAAAACAGAATGATAGTTGATCGAAGAGCCTACAATGGTTAGCCGCATCATTCCCCCTGAAACCCTTGTAAGAGAGATTAGGTGCATAAACCGTATGGCTAATCGGTTCTTGGCAGGTTTGGTCACGTACTCAGCACCTAAGCGATGAAAGGGGTTGCACTTTTCCCTAATACAAGTCGCCGTGAAGCTACTGCTTTCAATAACCATTGAAGAAATTCGCATTCAATGAAATTTCGGTTAGTTTTGTATAATTACTGGTATATGACATGCGTAACGGTTTACTAATTCCGAGCTAGCATTTAGCAAATAACCTTGATATCTACATGTCCGAACCTTCGATCGGGAACAAAAGATCAGACATCCCAAGCGCGTTTAGTAATCCCCCCGGCGCATTATCGGATAGACGCTGAAGCACATTGCATAAATCCTCTAATAGAACTTCGGCGGTCTCCGTATCTAAGCTATGGGTTGGTGCTGAAAGAGAGACATTCAGACTATCGTTTTCCCACACGGACGTTGAATATACCGAGCTTGGTACATAAATAGGTACGTAAGTGTCAACTTTCAAAGTGATACCGTCAAGAGTGACGTTGCAGCTAGATTCGATGTTTTGGTGCTGGACGACACTACCGTATGTCGTATTTTGTGACCACCCTGTACCCTGGGAGACGATATCCTCGAAATCAATAGCCTGCAATGCCATCGTGCGCGCATGTTGGGATTGTACGGCGTCTAGCAAATCGGATGTTTCCCAGTCTGCTTGCAGCGTCACGCGTACGGGCATGATATGGACGCAGGCTCCCATCACCGAGCCTAAAGCCGAATTGCGGCCATTCGTAACTTGCCCAAATACCAAATCACGGCTTCTCGTCTTTCGCGCGAGCACCAGCGCCCAGGCGGCCTTGTGCATCGTCGCCATAGTGAAGCCCTCGACTGGGCGCAGTGAAGGGAGGCTCCGGCTCAAGATCAAGGGATCCTCCGCACTGTCTAGCTCTGGTCGCAGTTGCGTCGCAGGCGACACATACGTCATTTGCGACCCTTGCAGGATTTCCTCCCACCCCCGCGCTAGCCCCAGCTGATCGTGGTCCTCCCGCCAGAGGAGGTAATCGGCAAAGCTCGTTGTTAGCGGGGTTAGAGTGCCTTGATATTCAGCAACGAGTTGTTCGAGCAACAATGGGATCGAAATCGCATCGTATTGCGCATGTGACAACCGAAGAACCAGCGTCTGCTGTATTTCATCCCCGGTGACAAATATGGCTTTGAAATGAGGTGTTCCGAAAGAGACCGGAGATGTCGAGTCGCGATGGCACAAATCTTTTACGTCGTTTGATGCTAAACAACCCTCCGCAGTGCGTTGCGAACAGAATTGGTCGGACGCTTTTAGTACGATCTGCAAGAAAGTGTCGTCATGAGGCACAAAGGCTACTCGCAGGATAGCACACCTCTCTACGACAGCTTCTATCGCGGTTTCTAGGCGCTGACGGTCGATTTGTGCGGGAAGGGGTATAATGAAGTAGTTGCTCTTTCGCGTCCTGATATATTCGCGCTGGAACTCGGTCGTGGGGAGGATATCGGCTATATTCTCAAGAGAAAGTGCCCAGTGGGCAGCGATAGCTTCTACATCGCGCTCGCAAAAACCGCGGAAAGCTGAGCGTAGTCGAACGCCAGAACCCTCGTGGGCAAGTTCTTTCGCAACGGACGCTAGGTTAGATAAAATCGGATTGGAAAAGATCTGGGGAACGGTGAGGTCAATCCCGGCTTGTCGAGCCGCTCCGGCCACTACACCAAACTTGGTTAGCGATCCACGGGAAAGCGTGTTATTTGAGTGGGGTTAGGTTGATTTTGGAAATACTCACGTCTCATAGCTGCGATGGAGTCCCCTCCGAGGTGGAAGAAGTCATCGTCAAGCCCTATATTTTCAACCGGCGGGCCGACCAACCGGGCAACAAGTTCGCATAATCGTATTTCCATTTTAGAAGTGGGTGCCCTTATCGTCGTAGGACGGGAACGATATTCGATAATCTTTTGTTGAGACAATCGTTCAGCTTGTTGGCGGAGAAGACCGCGGTCTACTTTCGAGGTGCTGGAAAATGGCACATATGATAATGGTAGATAAACATTCGGTCTCATGAATGGCGGAACTAGATTCTTAAGTTTCTTTTCCGCTTGCGCAACGCAAAGGCAGAAGTCGTCTGATGGGGGAGCAAAGAGAGACGCTTCCGACTGATCAGAAGCTGTGTACGCCCCATGACCCCTCCAGACGAAGGCGACGAGCATAGTCTCGCGGGTTACCGTGGAGGATACGACTATGTCGGCAATGGCCATGGCGGCTTCGGGAAATGTGCCTCGGACATGGTGTTCCACGTCTGTCAGTTCAAGTCTCTGACCTCGGAGCTTCACTTGCGTATCTTTGCGTCCAACGAACTTAATCTCTCCATTCTCAGAGTACTTAACCATATCACCCGTTCTGTAGAGTTTTTTGTCTCCAACATTTCCACGAAGATTCGTCAACCACTCGGGATAACTGATGAAACTTGCGGCCTGCTTATCTGGGTCGTTAAGGTAGCCGCGAGAAACAGTAGGGCCTTCGATTAACAGCTCCCCAACGGATCCAATTGGCGCCAATTTAGTGCAATCGTCCTCGTCCACAATCCAGGCGACGCACCCAGTGCGATTTCCAAGTTCAGAGGCATCGTCCATCAACTTTCGGGGTAGCGTAGCGATGCAGCAAATGGCGCATTCCGAAGGACCATATGCCAGTATCAGTTGTGTTTTCTCGCTCCATTTGGATATATCCGCGGAATTGGGCGCTTCCCCGGCCAGGACCAGTGTTCGGAGGCGAGACAGACCTTCTGGATCGAGAATTCTCGCAAGCGTGGGCGTCAAGCATACCCAATTGACATTCATTCTTACAATGGCATCCTGCATACGGCTATCTCGCTCTGCCTCTGATGGGATGCATATGCACGCTCCAACTGAGAGAGTTGTTAGGACCTCCAGCACGGCTGCATCGAAGGCGTAGGACGCGTGATGGAGAACCCGTGAGCTGGGCTCTATATGCAGTGCAGAACTGTGTGCCGCTGCGCTCGAGGCGAAAGCAACGTGTTCAATGATAGTGCCCTTTGGCTTCCCAGTTGTGCCTGATGTGAATATGACATAGGCCGCGTTGGTAGCGCTTACTACTGGTAACGGACAAGACAGGTCATTCATCCACGAATTTGTTTCGTGGCCGACTTCAAGTATATTGGTGCCATAGTCAGCGATTCTCGGAGAATCTTCAGCCGACGACACGATGAGCGTAGCTTGGACCGATTTGCAGACTTCACGATGACGCCCAGACTCGTGGGCTGGGTCTAGTAGTAGAAACGCGGCACCAGCCCTAAGAACGCCGAGGATGGCCACAACGACCCAGCGAGACCTACTCATGTAGATTGGAATAACAGCTTCGGGGCTGATACCTGAACTGATGATCTTTTGGGCTACTCTGCAGGAGAGGAAGCCGAGCTCCTTATATGTGAAATTTCCGTCCCAGGAGCATACTGCGGTGGAATCAGGATGCTCTAACAACCTTTCGTGAATGATTTCATGAACGCATTTCTCGACAGCCTCAATCGGATCGCAATTCCACTCGTAAAGCTGCTTACGGTCCTCGGGACTGATATTCAATTCGGTAACGAGGCTAGTTGGATGATGCTCGAATTGCACCAGGAGGGATTCGAGCTGATATATAATTCGCCAAGCCTGCGCGTCCGCGACTACGGACTCATCAAAGATCATCTGGAATGTCATCCCATCAGTGGATGGCTCGCAGATCATGGATATGGCGTATGTGCTGAAGTTATTCCCGTGGGCTATTGCATCTCGTTCGGCAAGCAAGGCCGATGTCGATGAACGATGTGTTCGCTTTGGCTGCACAACCAGTAGACTTTGAAAGCTACAAGCCATGAACGCCTCATCGCTTAGGTGGGATACGTGTTGAAGGCCACTTTGTTCAAAGGGTATGAGAGCTAACGATTTGTTTTGCACATTTTTGAGATTCTTTTCGATCGTTGTCTCCAGGTTGAGACACACCCGGAACGGCACGGTCGCTATAGTTGGCCCGGTACACTGGTCAATGCCAAGTATAGAAGGATTTCGGCCTGCCACTGTTACACCGTAGACGACATCCCGGGAGTTCGTGTACTTGGAGATCACGATGGCCCATGCCAGTCGTAATTTCGAGGACACCGTCATGTCGCTGGTGTCCAGCGCCATGTTTGGAATGTCGTGGCTAATCATCCGGGTCGGCGTTGGTTCGTATCTCAAGGTGGGTGAGGCAGGGAAGGGAATTGCGTTGATGCCAGAGAACTCCTCTCTCCAGAACCGATCTGCGTCTACTTGTCGCTGTAAGAGAGATTGAACGAACGAGCTGAATGGCCTCCTTCCTAGACTATGGCCACGATACGCAGCGTCGAGTTGTTCGAGTAAAAGTGAGAGTGACCAGCTATCATATAGCGCATGATGCATTCTCAATACGAAGATGTAGCCACCAAGGCCGCTATTTTGTTTGATTATTGACACATATAGCAGTGGCTTCCCCAGCATTGTACTTGGGAAACAATGTGCCTTATAATCCTCAGTGCAATCCCAAACGCGAATCGTTTCGTTACTCCGAAGCACAACTTGGAATGAATCGCCTCCGTTAATCTGAACGATACGAGTTCGGAGGATGGGATTGGCTTGGCTCGTGGCATACCATGCAGCCTTAAACTTATCGAGGTCTATCTCGCCGAGTATCTCATAAGTGAATTCCGCTATGTAAGCGCCTTCCTGCTTCATAGTTGACGCATTTAAGCTCTCCTGGAGAGGAGTGGTAGGATATACATCCTCGACTTCATCGATGTGGACTTGGCATTGATCCGCAGCAAGTCGCAAGATCTTATCTTTCATTTGACAATCAGGAAGCAAGGAGAACGGCACCGGTTCTTGCGTAACAGCTTTCGTCGTGGGTTGGATCTTTGTTGCTAGGCCCGATATAGTTGGGTGAGAAAAGACGTCTTTTACATAGACTTGGAAGCCTTCTTGGTACAGACTAGCCGCCAATTTCATTACGGTCAAAGAATCACCGCCTAATTGGAAAAGCGAATCGTCCGTACCGATTGACTCTGCTGGTAAATCAAGCAGCCGACTCAATAGACGATGCAGCATCTCTTCGATTTTGGATGCCGCGCTCTTCTTGTATTTCGGTAATAGGGTGTAAGCAGCGAGCTGGTCCCTCGATAGAAGCGCAGCTTCGTTACGAAGTCGCGTAGAATCAACCTTTCCAGTCAGGCAAACAGGCATACTGGAAATAGGCAAGAATACAGAGGGCACCATATGACTAGGGACGGCTTTCTGGAGTTGTTCTCGTGCGTGCGATACTAGCTGCATGTATTCGTCTGTTGGTGGTAGAAGCAAGCTCTCACGCTCAGCGCTCAAGTCAACACCGTGCTGGCCATGCGGTTGTGTCGTGAAGAAGGCCGCGAGGTAGGGAGACGAACCGTTCTGGAGTTTTATGACATCGGCCAGGACGCCGCGCGACCCAGGGAACTGGCGCCGAACATGAGTTTCAACATCGCCTAGCTCGATCCGCTGACCGTGAAGTTTGATCTGCGAGTCTTTCCGGCCGACATAGCAAATAGACCCATCGCCCGTGTAGCGAACCAAGTCTCCTGTTTTGTAGAAGCGGAACGCACGCTCGGAGGCGAACGTCGATCCCCAGGGGGGTGGGTTGACGAACGCTCTCTCCGTGAGGGTCATGTCTCCGAGATAACCACGCCCAACCACTGGTCCTTCCAGAACCAACTCCCCGACCGCTCCAAGAGGAAGTAATCGGCTTACATCCTGGCGGTCAACTACCCAGAGGGTAGCACCTTGCCCGTAGCCTATGTTACTGGCATCTCCATCCAAGGATGGCCGCTGCTGTACAACGCAGGTGATGGCGCATTCAGTAAGGCCATACGCAATGATCATGTCAATTTCGGACCAAAGCCTGATGTCCACTTCTGTGACGGTCTCGCCCGCCAAAATCAGCGTCTGCAGGGATGGGACGAGCACCGGGCTTAGACTCCGTGCGACGGAGCTAGTAAGACACGCCCAATTGATATTATGCCGATTCGCAGCCGTTACAAGATCCAGACGCTCCGAGTCGGAGGGGACACAAATGCATCTGCCCGCACACAATGTCGCTAGAATATCGAGTATTGCTGCATCAAATGCGTAGGAGGCGAATTGTAATACGCGAGATCTGTCGCTCAAATGGAAAGACGCAATCTGATACTGTATTGTAGAACAGAGAGAGCGATGCTCGATCGTTACACCCTTGGGAGTCCCGGTCGACCCCGACGTAAACATGACATATGCCGCATTCTCGGGAGCCACAGTAGGCATTTCGATTCCTGCTACAGGCCCCTCGTCCCATAGCGTACTGCGAGGACCTACGGCCACGACCCTGGCGCCTAGAGATGATGCTAAGGTAATATTTCGGTCCGAAGCGAGCACTATCTTGGAGTTTAGGCGTCGGCATATGTCCTCTAGTCGCGTCGCAGGATATGATGGGTCGAGCAACACAAAAGCCCCGCCAACTTTCAGGGTTGCCAGAATAGCGATGATTGCCCACTTTGACTTCTCGAAGCAGATAGGCACATAGCTTTCAGGGCCGACGCCCGCTCGTCTCAAGTGTGTAGACAGAGTCGCTGATAGTTCGTCAAGCTCCCGATAGCTTAGTTCCCCATCCCACGCAGAGACAGAAATCGCGCTTGATCTTGCGACGCAGGTGTCACGTATAATGTCATGAACACACCGGGTAACTTGTTCAGGCAGTCTTCGATTCCAGGTAGATAGATGCTCGCGGTGCTCGCTACCAAGTAGCGAGATCTCATCGGGTAGCTTGGATGGGTACTTGATGATCTCAAGGAGGGCGTTTCGAAACGCCTGTGCAACCCATATGGCCTCTTGTTCGTCATTTATGAGCGACTCCCGGAAGGTCAACGAGGCTGAGATATTCTTCCCTGCAGTTGCGATATCTACCACGACGTCATACTATAACAGCTTGATCAGTCTCATCGAGATAGAAGTTAAAATTTGAATATGAAGTACGACATTTCTTGACTTACCTCGGTCACATTGTAACCGCCTTCCTGTTCAATCACTATCGATGTGTCGTCTGGCGTCAAGTCCTCCGTTCCAGCGCGGATGGATACAACGGTATTGAAAATCGATGAGCCTGATGGGTTAACTGTGCGATGGATGTCGAGAAGTGAGCAGTGTTGGTGACGAAGACCATTAATAAAGTTATTCATGGAATCTTTTAATCCCGACAAGATTGGCTCCGTGTCGGCAAACCGGGTGCGGTGAACAAGCAAGTTAACGAAGGGGCCTACTATGTCCTGGATCCCTTGTAGTGGCAAATCCCTTCCATAGGTGATATAGCCGAAGCAAACGTCTTGAGACTGAACATAGCACCGAAGAACAAGTGCCCAAGCGTAATGAAACAATGCCGTCGGTGATATTCCGTGGGTAGAGCAGAACTGACCTATGAGTGTTTCGTCGCACAAATCAATCGTGACAGTTTTGCAGTTACTCATGCCCTCAGCATGTGTAATCTTATGAAAACTAGGGAATGGACACGCCTGGGTGCTCTCCAGGTACTGTTTCCAGTAGTCCAACGTAGACTTGAGCTTATGCCTTTGAACATACGTAACGTAATCTCTATAAAGAGCAATTGGGGTGGTGACTAGCCTCTCATCGTATGCCAACGCAAGATCCCGCTGTATGACAGAAATTGATCTGGCGTCCATGGGAGCATGGCTTATTTGGAGCTGACATGTGATATGATCGGATGAAACTTCTTTCAAAGTTAAACTATGCTCATGCTTAGTTTCCCGAGGCCTGTCTATCAAATTATTTGAAGTCATGGATGCTGGCTGTAACGACGTCTCGTCATGAATCTGTACGGGCATGGTTTTTATCACCAATTGGTCGGCCAGTGACTCTTCGGTGGCCTTGATGAAGATAGTGCGCAGAAGGGGGTGTCGATTTACTACCTTCTGCCAAGCTTGCTCAAGTTTAGCGGTCTCAATTGGGTGGGAGTTATCCACAGGAGACAGCTTCAACGTGATACTTGTTCGGTAGTGGTGACTATGCCTCGCTTGACTAAGAAGAATGCCTTTCTGCAAATCAGAACAGGGGTAGATATCTTCAATGTCAGCTTCTTTCAGGCCTGAGCTCGGGAGTGTTTCGTTCACGAAAGTGTCGAGTCGACTGCTAGTAAGACTTAAAAGGGGGAAGTCGGACAGTGTGAAGCTAGTATCTGTAGAGACCAACTTCTCAGCAGCCATAATAAGTGACGATTCGAAGCACTCAACCCATCGTGTAAAGTCTGTTGCCTCTTGCTGTTGTGGGCTCGCAACAAATTTACAGCTTATCGTATTGCCCATCACGATAATGGTGACTTCTGAGAATGGATATAAGAGATCTTGTTCCAATGCCGAAGAAGCTTCATCTAGCTCTTCAAAAGGTACGGTAGTACCGAATTGCTGGTGTTGTTCACTCTCATGTACTCTCAATAAGATATTGGTAGTCATAACGGAGACGTCGGGTCTGGTTGCATTAAAATTCCCTGTATCATTGCGAAGTCCATCTTTCACAAGCCGAATGGTTTCCAGGATACTATTATTTGAATTTATCTCACACATGGCAGTGTTGAAGGTAGTGAAGCAGCCAACTGCGTTCGCAATCTCAAAACCAGCTTCGCACCGCTCACGGCCGTCGAGCTCGGTGAAAATCGTGGGAGGCGCCTGGTCTGCGTGCGTGTTGACGAACGAATATAATATTGCAGCGTAGAAAATCTCGATCGGTTTGGTCCTGAAGGCTTGATTACCACGTTTGAGGAGGATAGTGGAAGTTCTTTTGTCAAGAGTAAAGCCATAGCACTCGGCAGGAATCCTGGTGTCGCGTGACGGGGAAGTCCCGACGGATAATCCAATATTAACATTTGGAATGAATGAATGAATGAATGAATGTATTTTATATTATAAGAATAACTGCGTAGTAGTGATCCAAGCTTTTTAAAAAGTATTAAATATAATAAGCTGTCTTGTTATATATATATTATATTTAAATATATAGTAGCTACTGCTATTAAATTTAAACTTTTTAGACTTATTATATTATAATTTTATGTTTATTTTAATTAAAACTGCTAAGCTTTATAGGTTTATTAATTTTAAAAATAAAATAAATAAGATTTATATATTTTAATATTTATATATAAGCTAATAAGTTTAAAAGTTAAAACTTTTATAGTTTTAATTATAAATAAGTCTAACGATTTTAAAAGTTTAAATATAAGCTAAGTTTTTATTTAAAAGTTTAAATATTTGCTAAAAAATTAAAAGCAGCAAACGTATTATTTATGCAGCATATTTTTAAATAAAAAATAATATATAATTATTATAAAATAAAGCTTTTATAATAAATATTAAAACTGCTAGCTATTATAATAGCTGGCTTATAAGTTTAAATAAGTTTATAAGATTTTTTTTTTTATATATAAAGCTTTTAAAATTTAAAAAATAAGTTGTTATATTAAATATTTTATTTGCTGCGTTGTTTTAATTTAATCTGCTGTAAATATATTTATAATAATATAAACTAAAAATTTTATAAAAGTTTTAAGTTTTTAACTTTTTATTATAAATATATTTATAATAAATAATAAAAATAATATAAATATGCGATTTTTTAATATTAACGTATATATTATAATAAAAAATTAAGCCTGTTATTAAACAGGTTTATTATTATTTATAAAGTTTAAGTTTTATTATAAAACAGACTTATTAAGTAAAAGTTATAAAAAAAAAGCAGGCGTTTTATTAAAAGCTAAAATTAAAAAAAAAAAAATAAAAATAAAAATATAAAAAATGTTTTTAATTTTATTAATTTTATAATTTTTTAGTTTAAAGCTGGCCGGTTTTTATATAAACAGAAAAAAGTTAAAAAAAGCAAAAAAATAATAAAAATATATAAAAATAAAAGTAGTAAAAATAAAAATTAAAACAGGCTAATATTATAAAAAACTTTAAAAAATATAATATAATTAAAAAAAAATAAAGCTTAAAAAAAAAACGTATATAAAAGCGGCTAAATAAACAGGTTTATTTTTAAGTTGTATAGCTTATAGCGCTGTTAGTACTAGTTTATTTAATATTATAATTTTTAGTTTTTTTTTTAATTTAAAAGCTATGTTAAAGCTTTTATATAATTAAATTTATATATAATATAATTGTTTTAATATAAAAAACATATTTTATTAAAATATTTAATAATTTTGCAGAACTTTAAAAAGCTTTAAAGTTTTTACTAGCTATTTTAAATAGTTTTAATAATTTTATTAAATTTTAATATTTTTAATATAAACATATAAGTTTGCTATTATTATATTAAAGTTTATTATTATTTTTAAGCTTTAGTTTTAGTAGTATTAGCTATTTTATAAATAACTGTTTAGTTTTTTATAATATAAAAATATTTTATTATTTTTAGTTCGTAGTTTTATTAAAAGTTTATTTTTATATAATAATAATAAAGTTTAGCTTTTATATATTTAAACTTTTAATAATATTAAATATAATATAGCTAAACATTTATTTAAAAATATTTAATTTTTATTTTATTATATATTTTAAGCTGCTTTATTTTAACGTTTTTTTTTATTTTTAAAAGCTTTGCTAAATTATTATATTATTAGCTGCGCGTTTATTTTTTAATATTTTTTTAAGCTATTAATTTAATATTTAATACTATTGTTATATAAAACTTTAGATTTTTAAAACTTTTTTTTGCTTTATTTTTAGCTACTTTATTTATTTTTTTATTATTTTAAATATTTATATAGCTGGAGCATTATTTAAAATATACGTTATATTTTTTAAACAGTATATAAATTTATATAAATACTGCTTATAAAATTATTAAAGCGTTTTTTTTAAAGCTTTAAATAACTGCGGTATTATTAATTTTTATTATATATTTTTTTTAAAGTAGTTTTTTACTGCTTTTTTTAGTTTTTTAAATATATTTACTGTTTTTACGTTAAATATATTTTTAATTTTGCTAAAAAATTTTTATTTTTTTGCGATTTTATTTATATTTTTATAAATTATATATTTATAGTTTATTTAATTATTTTTAATTTTTAAGCTGTTTATAAATATTATAATTTTAAAAACTGTTTTATTTTTAAACTATTTTATAAAAATTTCCACGGCTTTTTTTTTTATATAACTTTTTATAAAAATTTTTTTTAAGCTTAGTAAATATTTTAATAAATATAATACCGGTTTGTTTATTTTAAATAAAAGCTTGGCTATAAGCTAAATGTTTAAATAAAGCTTTTGTTTTTTTTTTGTTTTTTTTTTTAACTAATTATTTTAAAAATAATTTTATATATAAACTTTAAACGTGTTTTATTAAATATAAGTTAAATTATTAATAGTCTGCTGTTAATAAATAAAATAAGCATAAGTTAAATTTTTTAAACTAGCAGTATTTTTTCAGCAGTTTTAATAATTACGTGTTAAATTAATTTAATATATTTTTTTAACTATATATTAATTTTTAG
This sequence comes from Rosellinia necatrix, assembly GCA_021209875.1. NCBI lineage: Eukaryota > Fungi > Ascomycota > Sordariomycetes > Xylariales > Xylariaceae > Rosellinia > Rosellinia necatrix. The sequence continues at coordinate 1,419,968 of JAGYVD010000010.1, forward strand.
TTTTTTTTTAAAGCTTTATATTTTGCTAGTTTAATATATTTTTTATACTAAGCTTTATTGCTATATAAAAAAAAAAATAATATTATGGTTTATATAATTTTATAAAATATAGCCGTAGTAGGCTGATACGCGCGCGTAGAGGGAGCGCTTATATAAGCCCCTCGCTTGGGGTGCTGTGGCCCGTGGCCACAGGCACAACCTAATTGGGCCTAGCCCTATGTATGTGGGCCCTAGCCCACACCTAGGTAAAACTTTAGCTTAGCCTAGATTTGCTAGTTCGTCATCTTTTTTACAATACACACTTTACACCCCCATGGTGCACCTTCCATAGGCTTTTTTTACGTTGTTGCAAATTTTTTAATATAATTAAAAATTTTACTTGTAATTATTATATATTTTTTTACATGTTTTTTTAAAAATAAGTATTTTATTAAACTAAACTTTTAATTATTTTAATACTAGTTTAAATTTTTATTTAGCTTGTTTATTATTAGATTTTATTTTTATTGTTTTTAAACTAAAGTTAAAGCAATTATTTTAAAGTCTGTTTTTATTTTTAAATTGTTTATTTTTCTGCTTTTTAAAAAATATATAGCTTTTATTTTTTTAAAAGCAAAAAAAATCCTGTTTTTTTTTTATAACTTAAAACTTTATTTATTTTTACGTTTGCTAATAGTACGCTTTTTTTTAAAATATTTACCGACTTTAAAATTGCTATATTATTTATATATTTTTACCGGCTGTTATTTTTGCTTATTATTTCTGCTATATAAAATATATAAAAATAAATAACTAAAAAACTTTTATAAAGTTTTATATTTTTAGTTTAAAATTTTTATAATTTTTTTTTAGCTTAATATAAATCTGCCTGTTAATAAAAAACTGTTTGCTAATATAAAAACTAATAAAAACTAGCTTTATTTAAATATTTTTTTATTAGTTTGTTTTTAATAAAATATTAAAAGTTTTTATATATTAAAAATAATTAGTATAACTTTTTTCTGCAGCTAATACTATTTTAATATTATATATTAAATTTATAATAAAGTTTATAACAAAGCAAATAAACAGTATGCTTATATATTTAAAACTAAAGATTTTTTTATAGTTTTATTTAAGCTATTTTTTTATTATTAGTTGCTTATAGTTTTTATTTATATATAATAATAAAATAATTAGCTTAAACAACTTATAAGTTAAAAATCTATTTTTTAACTTTTAAAATTATTATAACTTAAACGGTTTTTATATTAAAAAAATGTTCTAATATAAAAATATATTTTTTAACGCTTTATAATATTTATTAATATATTTTTAACAAGCTTTTATTATTTATATTATAATTTTATTAACTTTTAAAAAATTAATTTTATATTATATATAAACTTTTAAATTTTTTTATAATAACTATAGTTTTTAAAATAAACGTTTTAAGCTTTATAATATTTTTTATTTAAATTATTTTATATATTATAACGTTAAAAATTTTATTATAAAAATACTAAGCTTTTTTAAGCTATTTTTATTATTTATTTTAAATCTAAATTTTTTAAAAAAAAGATTTTTAGCTAGCTTTAAGTTTATATTAGTTTATTATTTTATAAAGCTTTTTGTTTAAATTAATTAAATTAATTTTAGTTTTTTAATAGTTTTGTTTTATTTTTTTAATTATAGCTAAAAAAGCTTGTTTTTTATTTATTATTTTATTCTAGTTTTAGTTTTTTATCGGTTTTTTTTTTAAGTATTTCTAAGTTTATTATGCTGTTTAATATTTTATATTTTATTAAAACGTTAATTTATTACGCGTTTTATATTTAAAACCGACCGTATATATTACGTTAATTAATATTATTAATAAAAACTTTATAACTTGTTTAATTTTTTAAATATTTTTAATAGTTGCTACTTTAAAAAGTTTTAAAGCTGCTATTTTAACTAAATTAGCTAGTTTTTTTAATAAATTTTTTAAAACTTTTTATTTGTTTTATTTAAAGCTAGGCTTGTTTCTCCGGTTTAAATACTAAATATATTAAAAAAAATAATCTATGCTTAATATATAGGTTTTATTTATTTTAGCTTTTAAAAAAAAAACGTTAAAAAATAATAAATTAATAACATGCCTGTTTTTATATATAGCTTTATTTAGTTTTTTTATAAAATTTATACTTGTTTTAAAAAACTATATTATTAGTTAATATTTTTTATTTTTAGCTATAACACTAAGCTTTTAGTTTAAATATTTAATGTTTATATTATCTGCGATTAAATAGTTTGCTAGTATGATAGAGTCCCCGAAGGGGACCGTATCAATTGAGCCACTGGCTCGTGTATTGTTAGATTAGATAAGCTAAAGATAGGTTGCACAGGCTACGGCTGGCAACAGGTGGCCCACGGCCACCCCTGCAGGGGTTAATTCTAGACTTACTAGAATTCCCCACCTAGCAGAGGAATTAATAGAAGCATCTTTCTTCCTACCCTCATACCAATCTTCTCATAGTAGTTTTAAAACGTAAATATAGTTTAAAACTTTTAAAATATTAAATATTTTATAATAGTTTAATATAAAAAATCTGTTAATATTAAGCTAAAGCAGGTTTTATAATTATATTAGTTTTTATAATATTATTTTTATATAAAAGCTTTTATATATATAAATTATAATTTTAAACGGTTTTTTTATATTTTAATAATTAAAAAACGTAAAAATTATAGCTTAAATAATTTTATATATAAATATTTACATAAATAAATATTTATAGTTTTTATATTAAAATTACGTTTATATTTTTATTTAATATTTTTTAAAAAATTAAATAAATTAGCTGTATTTTTATATGTTATAAACTTTAATATATAAATTTTTTAATAGCTTAGCTTAACAATAGAACTGTTTTTTATTTATAGTTTATTTTATTATAATAAATTATTAAAAAAAAAGTTATTATATTACTACAATATTTGTTTAAAGTCACGGATGCCTACACACCCCTGACTAGGACCCACCTGGAAAGGTCCTTCTGGTTGTGGGCCAAGGCCCACAACACCTACGTACATCATGTGACCTAGCATCCGTGCACCCACAAACTAGTACATACCTAATTTCTACCTAGATAGCTTTTTCGGTTCCCTATCTTCTGATCAATATACATATGGGACCCTAACTAGGAGCTTTGCCTCTGCAAAGGACACCAATCGTGACATTTAATAATGTTCATATTTAATAATTTGTTTTTTTTTTTAAATCGGCTAAACTATAATCGAGTTTTTGTTTAGCTTATTAGTTTTTTAAAGCTTAAAACAAAAAGTTTGTTTTTTTTATTTAGCTTTTTATTTATTTATTATTATGTTAAAGTTATAATTATTATTTTTTAGCGCGTTATATTTGCTAATAATTATAAAGTTTAATAAAAACTTAGTTATAGTTATATCTGCTTGCGCTTTTTTTAGTTTTATATACAGCTGTTAATATTAATACTAGTTATATAGCTTTTTTTATTAATATTTAAGTTTAAAGCTAGCGTGTTTACTGCTGTAAACTTTAGCTAGTTTATTTTAATATATTTAATTTTTCCGATTTTTTTAACTGTTTAAAATTATTTTTTAATTAAAGCAATTATTTATTTATTTATTTATTTAAATTTAATTAAACAAATATTATAACTAGCTAAATATAGTTTATAATAGTTTATATATTTAAAAAGTTTATTATATTAGCTTAATTTATATATATTTAATTTATTATTATAATTAATATATTTACTAGTTTTAATATAATATTTAATTATATAATATTTTTAACATTTAATATTTATTTTTTATATTTAATAATAAAAGCTTTTTATTTATTTGTTTAATTAAAAACTAATAAAAAAATAAAAACCTTTTATTAAGTTTTTAAATAAAATTATTTAAATATGTTTTTTATAGTAAAGTTTTTGTTTTATTTTTAAAAAATATATATTAATTAAAATATATTTTATTTATATAATAGTTTTTTTATTATTTATTATTTTATAATATTATTTATTGTTTTTTTAAAATAATTAAAAAAATATAAATATATTTTTAATTATATAAATAATTTAAGTTTTAAAAGTTTAATTTTTTCTGTTTTTAATATATATAAAATAACTGTTTTAATTTTTAAAAATATTAATTTATTATATATATTAAGCTTAAAAGTTTTAATAATTTAATTTGTTTTAATAAATAAAATATTTTATATATTTAAAAGTTTTAGTTTAAGTTTTTTAAAAAGCTATTTTAGCTGTAAATAAAATTATTTTATAAAAAACTTGTTTTTATTATTTTAACCAGCATTTTAAAGTTTTTTATATTTAAAAACATAGATTTTATTTTTAAAAAAATAAAAGTAGCTATAAAAACTTAGCTTTTTTTTTTATCGGCTGTTAATTTAATATTTATTTTTTATATAGCGTTTATATATAAAAACAGTTTTAATTTAAACAGATTTAATTATTTAAAAAAAACGCTTTTATTAATTAAAGCTTTACTGCTTATAAAATAAATCGACTAAAAATATAAATAAATAATTATTATTTTTTCTGTTTTAATAAAAATAATAGCGTTAAAATATTAATTTATTTTATTAGCTAATTTTTTAACGTAAGTTTGTTATATAGTTTAATATAATTTATTAAATAAACAGATAAATTTATTTATTATAATAATAAATTTAATATAAACTTTTTTAAATTTATATGTTTTATTTAGTTTTTATAAAATAATTTATAATTATTTTTTATAAAAATAGTTTATTTTTAATAGTTTATTTTTTAAAAATATTATAAATAATAATAAAATGCTGCTAATTTTAATTTTTTTTTTGCTAAAAGTTTATAATAAACAATATAAATAGTTTTATTTGCTTAATAAATTAAAGATTAAATATAACAAATAAACGTTATAACGTTAAAAGTTTTTTTATTAGCACGTTTTAGCACGCAGATATAAAACTTTAATATTTTTTACAAAATTACGTTAATTTAAAATAGTATTAATATTTTTAATATAAAACACGCCTATGTATTAACAGTTCCAGGCGCACAGACAATAAATAGGAGGGAAGGTGTATTAACATTCGGTTGCCCCCGGAGGGTTCCTATAAGAGACACCTGACGGCCAAATTCTCGTCTCAGCTGCTCTTCGCACCATGGTCGGAAGCTCGTCCTTAGGGGGGTTAGATTGGACTCCCCCAACAGTAAGCGCTTTAACGTAATGTGAAGAATCCCCATTGATGCATGATCAGCTACCAACCCATGAACACTTAATAATAATAGCTGTCTCCCTGTGAGCTTGATAAGACTAGCTGCTAGAAGCGGTCGATTAAGGGCGTCTAACAACATAAAGGCGTCCTGTGTTATAGTCCCTATGGCATCTTCTGAGTCAAGATTGTGAACATCAAAGCGATAGCATCCGTCAGTCGTTAGTTTGATGCTCTGCATCCATTCGCCGTCAGGCGATTTCTTGAAGCAGCTTCGCAGCACTTCATAATGGGATACTAGAAAATTGACGATTGACACTATTTTCCCCTCTTGGTGTTCATTCCCTATGGGGAGGAGTAATGACTTGTGGAGATCCTTTTGCCTTGCGGGTGTCGTTCTAATGAAAAGCTGCTGGGCTGGTGAAAGCGGGAACCATGTACTTTGCGAGGTGTCATCGCCTGGTGACACAAGTATTGCGAGCTCAGAAATCGTCTTATGCAGAAAGATGTCAGCAACTGAGAGCTTGAGGCCTGCGGCGTGGCATTCGGTGGAGATTTTCATGGTGGTGATAGAGTCTCCGCCGATTCGGAGAAAACTTTGGTTGACCCTAATCGCCTTGGAATCTATGTTCAGTACTCGCGCCCATATCTCGCATAGTTTTATCTCTGTCTTTGTAGATGGAGTAGCTTTAGAGTCGGCACCTAAGGTGATTGGATTGAAAAGATATAATGGAAGAGATTTAAGTGTTTCTTGCAACAGACTGCGATCAGCCTTCCCAGATTTCGTCAACGGCAGATGTTTCATAGATAGAAACACACCAGGAACCATATATGATGGGAGCCTCTCGTAAAGTTGTGCTTCTACAGACTGTACTTCATGTAAGAAGTCCATAGTGGGATGAACAATGAGTGGTTGCTCCTCTCGCAACAGGTCTGTTGAGAGCCGAGCAGAACTGGAACAGACAAATGCGACGAGAAATTGGGGCCGGCCATTAGTTGCCGGGCTTACCTCTGCGACAACATCAAAGACATTAGGTAAACACTGGCGCAGATGATGTTCCACCTCGGAGAGTTCGATACGTTGCCCCCGAAGCTTTACTTGTGTGTCTTTTCTGCCAACGAAGTGGATAAAGCCGTCTGGATCGTAGTACACTAGATCTCCCGTCTTGTATACGCGACTAGCGCCATTGAGACTTGAGCGAAGCCAGTTGGGACTCTGGATAAACGCTGCCGCGGATGCCCTAAAGTCGTTGAGATAACCCCTTCCGATTGTCTGACCCGCGATGAGGAGCTCGCCTATACTACCAATGGGCAATAGCTTCTCGTGGTTATCAGGATCTACAACCCAGCAGGTGCAACCGTGAGGGCGACCGATATTACGAGGGCTTGCGCCAGGGCCGAGCGACGAGTTGATGGTGGCAACTATAGAGCACTCAGATACTCCATAGGAGTTCATCAACCTGACATATGGGGACCACGTTTCAATATCAGCATGGCTCATCGGTTCCCCAACTAAGATCAACGTCTCCAAGGTTGGCATCTCTCGCGGTGAAACGCAGCGAGCCACCGACGGAGTTAGAATGGCCCATGTTGCTGCCAACTCACTCGCGGCTGCCGGGAGCCTGTCCAAGCGGTCGTTTTCTGAAGTAATACATATACACCCACCCACCAGAAGAGTGCTTAGATGATCTAAGATGCTGGCATCAAACTCGTACCCGGAAAATTGTAGAACCCGAGATGATTGGTTCAAGCCGAAGCCTTGAATGTGAGCTACTGCGCTCGAGCTGTACGAAGCATGATCGAGGATGATGCCCTTGGGCTTACCAGTAGTACCAGATGTGAAAATTACACACAGCGCATTGGCCGGAGTGATACTAGGTGTGATCCAGGCCGAACAGGGTACATCGTGTCTACTCGCGAGAGCCTCATGACAGATCGCGATAACATCAACTCCGAGGTCCCAGTTGAATACATCTACTCCCTCAGAGGCTAGCATGAAAGGAGCTTGGATTTGATGCAGAATTTCCCTCACTCGGAATTCCGGGGCTCTCGCGCTAAGCAACACAAACGCGCCTCCGGCCTTCATCACTCCGAGCTGAGCGACCACACACCACTTCGACTTTTGAAAACATAGAGGGACGAAGCACTCCGGACCGACACCACGACGTTGGAGATCAGCCGCTAGTACAGATGACAAATGATCAAGCTCCCCGTAGCTCAAGTTGCCATCCCAACTGCAAACTGCTGGCGCATCTAACTGCGCAAGAGACACCTCGTGAATGGAGTCATGTATGCAACGAATGGAATCTTTGGCCTCCGGACCTGAGTTCCATTTCCTCATTTCTTGGAGTTCTCTGGGTTGGATTAACTCGAGAGACGCTATAGTACGATGGGGGTTCTGGTCGATTTGGTAAAGCGTATGCTCTACTTGTCGAACAACTCTACGCACAAAGGACTCCGTCACTATCCCGGGGTCGAAAAAGACTTCAATATCGATAGTCCCAGACCGGGGCTGGAATACCAAAGCCATGGCGTAAGTGTCAAATCTACCAATGTCCGAAAGCTGGCTATTCTCCGTGAAGAGAGTGTGTGCAGCCTTTAATTCCTCGGCCTGTATCACGAGAAGGGTTTGGAATTGACATGCATTAGCGGGCCCAGGCCCCAGACGGCTGATATTTTGGAGGCCAAAGTGTTCGTACTTCATCATTAGAGCCGATTGGCGTTGAACTTCCTGCAATACCTCGGACACCGTGGAAGAAACTTCAAGCCGAATCCTCACAGGAGCGGTGGCAATGGTGGGACCAGTAACATCTCCTATTCCAGCTAAAGGGACTCCTCGGCCACTACTCGTTGTTCCGAAAACCACATCATTTGTATTAGCATACATCGATGTGGTAATAGCCCAGGCAAGTTTTAGTCTAGTAGCCAGGATGAAACTTGCATGCCGTCTCTGCCCTAAATCGATGTTTAAATTTACCGTCGATGTCGTCTTGACGATGTATTCAGGATGCGGGAGAGAAGGAAACATGGCATTGTTAGTATCATTGAGTGTTTCTTTCCAGAATGTCGCCGCAGCTTCCTGAGTGCTAGACAGGTAGTCGACGAAGTGCTTAAAGGACTTGACGGATGGGTCAGATCCATGACGGTAGATTGCCTCTACTTGGCTCAATAAGAGAGCTAACGACCTCCCATCGTATATAACATGGTGAGCACATATGACAAACCGGGAGGCTTCGTGGGCCGAATTTGGTTTCACTAACAGCACCCGGCACAGGGGAGTTCCTAGGCCCATCTGCGAAGAGAATTGCGCATGAATGTTGCTGGTAACCGTGGTGCTTGTTTCTATGACTGGAATCGCATGTTGAACTACCTGGAAGCTTCGGAGCGAGTCCCCCTGCACTTGCACTATCCGAGTCCTTAGAATAGGCTGGGCGTGAGCCACCCTTGCCCACGCCCCGCGCAGTCTTGCCAAGTCCGCATGTATGGGTAGTGTGTAAGAAAATGTAGATACGTATGCCTCAGGCTGTTTTGCCGTCAATGCTATCAGCCCTTCTTGGAGCGGTGTGCAGGGATACATATCTTCGATATCCTTCTCCCTGATTTTGCACTGATCGATCACACACTGGAAAATCAAGTCACGGAGATGTTTATTCTCCACAGATGAGAAAGGCATTCTATCGCTCGGTGGTGGAGTAGAAGCGCGTTGATACCGAATGCGAAGGTTTTCCAAAAACCAGCTGTCTCTATTCAGTACACTGGGCGGCGGCGACTCAGTCAAACTTTGCGTTGGCGGCCCTTCAGAGTCTGTGAGCATAGAGCGCCCATCCCCAGCGACGGAGGTACCATTCGATGAAAATCTGTTATCGTTAATTAAATAATTGTTGTCTTGTGCCTCATCGCTCTCTTCGCTATCTTCGGCCTCGGAGAGCGCAGCTTGCCCCCGGATGGCCGGATGAAGAAGAATGTCGCTAACTGACAAGGGGGTTCCCAGCTTCCGAGACGAAGCTGCCAGCTTCATTGCAGTGATAGAGTCGCCACCAAGATCAAAGAAATCGTCATCAGGGTGAATGGTCTCAGGGTCAAGGCGGAGAACACGACCCCAGAGCCGGCGTAGGATTTCTTCTGTTTGGGTCAACGATAGCACACCCGCTAACTGTTGCGTATTCTTTGCATTCGAAATCTCTTGGTTTGACAATGAACTCGCTACTCCAATCAGTGCTTTGCGATCTATTTTACCAGACACGGTCATCGGTAGTGTAGATGCAGCAAAAAACACAACAGGGGTCATGTAACGTGGTAACCGCTCGGTGAGGTCTTTTCTTGCAGATGCAGGTAATGACACCGGACGAAGACGGAGGTTATCCTGTTTAACTTCTGAACTGACACTGTCGGAGGCCGAGCAATTGTTTGCTTCACCTACTTCATGATAATCGATGCCAGAAATGAAAGCGGAGAGAAGTTGTCTATCGGGATCATTACGGGGAGTAATGACCTCAACCACTACTGATCAGATTCCGGCCAACATTCTCTCAAGTGGAATTCAACTTCAGACAGCTCTATTCTTTGGCCATGTATCTTGGCTTGTGTATCCATGCGGCCAATAAAGTTGAGGCTCCCGTCCGGGTTATGTCGAACTAGGTCGCCTGTTTTATAAAGCTTCTGGGCTGCCGACATATTGGTATCACCGCTAAGTTGGCTTAACCATCCTGGGGGGTCAATGAATGATGCCGCTGTTAATTTCTGGCTGTCAAGGTAGCCAGATGTTACCTGGCGTGACTCGACGACTAGCTCCCCTATGCATCCTGGAGGCACGAGACCAGAATTGGTCGTTTCGGTAACCCAGAGTCGCGTGCCGTCTACAGCATATCCAATATTCCTTGGATCATCTTCGGGATTCAAAGGCCCGTGGGATGCAATGAATATCGTCGTTTCTGCTGGCCCATATCCATTGTATAGGGCTACAGCCCCTGCCCAACGCTGCACGTCTTCTCGTGTCATCAACTCGCCTCCAGCAACAATGATCTCTAGAGACGGCACCTCGTCCGGTTGGAGGATCTTCAGCACGGATGGGGTGAAAAAGGCCATATTCGCGCACATGCTGTTGATGCTCTGTGGAATGGTCGATAGCCGCTCGGCTTCAGACGGAATGCATACACAGCCACCGTAAATCAAAGTTGTGAATATTTCCATTAACGAAGCATCGAAGGTGAACGAAGCGAATTGGAAAATTCGCGTGCGCTCAGAGAACCCGAATGTCCCTCCATGACCCTGCAACACTGCTGTTGCTAAAGACCCATGATCCATGATGATTCCTTTGGGCTCGCCTGTACTGCCTGAAGTATATATAATCGTCATACTATCCGATGCTGCAAGCACTGGCAGTTGAAAATCAGGGGATGGAAGTTGCAGCATTGTTTCAGCCCACAGCTCCTCTATTAGGACCATATCCACATCTGGAGCTTCAGAAAGAGCCATATAGTTAGAATCAAAAATGATCATTCGAGGGCGGCAATGATTGATGATAGATTTGATACGGCGCAGGAGTTGGGAAGCGGTGGTAGCCACTAGGACAGCTCCCGAAATCGTGATAGACAATAACGTGATAACTGCTCGACAAGACTTTGGCAGGCATACAAGAACTCGGTCACCCCGCCGCACACCTCTCCGCTTCAAAGTGTGCGCTAATCTAATGGCGACATCAATCATTTGGGAGTAAGAGAATTCCCCGTCCCAGGACACCAGTGCAGAGGCATGTGGCCGTGTCAAGGATTTACGCTTGATGAGCGCCGTCACTGTCTCGCCGACCAAGATAGTCGGTGATGGTTGAATGTGTATTTCCGATACCGGTTCTAATGTTTTAATCAATGACAAAGAACGGAGGGGTACGTTTGGGCTGTCGATAAAAAGGTTAAAAGACTCGATAAGGGCGTTTCCCGCATTTCTTATATCAAACGCCGTCAATGAGGGCCAATAAAGAAAGCCAAAATTGATGTAACTATTAGACACATCAACGCTAATAGCAATATCATACTAGAAACTTCTTAGCTTTATTTGGCTAAAAAAAAAAGGAGGGAAAAAACCAAAAGGTCTCACTTCTGTTGGGTCATCTTGTTCGCGGAGCGACTGCAAGGGAACCGGCGAACCCGACAAGGGGTCTACCTTGGACACCCATTCCATTGATATGGCCGTGTTGAACATAGGCCGTTTAGCCTCATTAGTTCCGACACCACTAGACCTATAAAGAGGGAAATGATGATACGGGAGACTCTGTATGTAGTCCCGTTGGATGACGTTGGCAATGCTTTGCAGTGTTGCTGTTGAATCTAGCCGAATGCGACATGGCTGTACGCTGAGGCATAGTCCGATCATTCGATTGATGTCTTTCACGGGATTATCTCGTCCCGAGGAAACGTATCCGAAGCAGATTTCGTCAGAGCTTGTATATGTCCGAAGAACCAATGCCCACGCTGCGCGGATGGCACACGCGACAGTTATATTCCTTTCCCGACAGACTGTTAAGAATTCTTGGAACCTCCCGTAACTGAAATCCTCGCGAAGTAACTCTTCAGGGGCGCCGGTGTTTATGGTATGCGTTCTCACCGGAAATATACAAGGCTGGGAGCTTTTAGTGTAGGTAGACCAATATCGGGCACTAGCGGTCATATCCCGAGACATTTGATATGCAACGAACTCTCGATATGACGGGCCTGGATGCAGTTCTTTCAGAGCACATGCAGTCCCAAAGTCTCGCAAAAGGGTCTCTAATCCCGCCCCGTCGATGATGGCGTGGGATGCCTCCCAGGAAAGATATGAAACTCTGTCACCCGATGTACATATAATTAACCGATGAGGCAACGCGTGCTTCCGAAATAGCTCAACTGGTCCTGTGAACATTTCGAGTGCCTGTGAGTCGGTAAAACTCTTAGAGACTTCTCGAACACGTATATCTAATGTCGGCCGTCGTATAATTATCGAATGATACGCGGCGTCCGACGAGCAGCCTTCGGCAAAGATCGTGCGAAGGCCCGGGTGACAATGTACAACTGCACCCCATGCATTCTTAATCGATTCAATTGTAGGCATATCGACTTCAGGTGTCGCGATCTTGAAGAAGAACCGTAGATGATATGCCCCGGGCCGACGAATCTGGCCTATGAACATGCCTTCCTGCATGAGGGAACATGGATGGATATCCTCAATATCTTCCGGGCTCCAGAGTCCGGGTTTCAAAAATTCGGCCTTGTATCCTTCAGTACTCCATCTCTCGAGGAGTTCGAGGCTTCGAGTAGTTGGATGGCTACCCATAGGGGCATTAGATACTGTTGCATGTGACGAGGCTTCAGCAACCCCCTGGCAGGATAAGACGTCTCTTATACCAATGCGAATGCCTTGCAAGCGGCACCTTGCGACGACGTCTTGCGCCTGCACCGAGTCACCCCCAAGAAAGACGAACGGCCGGTTAAGGCCTACCTGATCTCTAGGGCGTTTGAGAACGGAGCTCCAGATTTCCAATATCTGCCGTTCTAATGTAGTGGCATCTTCTAAATGCCTGTCCGAGTCTGAAATCTCACCAGTAATTTCGGAAAATGCTTCGTCGCTAATGCCCTCCACCCATCCGCGAATACGTACGCGGTCAACCTTTCCGGAAGGTGACATTGGCATACAGGCAAGAAAAGCCCATATTGTCGGTACCATGTATCGAGGCAGGACATCATAAAGCCTAGACCTAATGCCATCAACAACATGGCGCATGTTCGCGTCTTTGCGCCAGTGGAGGATGGAGATATCTTGTGTTGACGTTCGGTCGGATGAGCCCATTTCTGGCGTGATGACAGCCACTAAATTTCCTTGGCAGCGACCGGCCTTGGGGACAAGAGCGATAGCAATATGGATTTCCGGCTCCAACGCGAGATGGTATTCGATCTCTCCGAGTTCAAGGCGTTGACCGTTCAGCTTCACTTGCGTGTCTGCCCGGCCACAGAATAAGAGTGTCCCGTCAGAATTCCAGCGAACGAGGTCGCCAGTCTTGTAGAAAACGAAGCCATGGAACTTGGGGTCGTTTTTGATGAACTCAACGTCACTGACAAACACTTGTGACGTGCGTATGGGGTCTTTGAAGTACCCCTGTCCAACTATAGGACCAGAGACCAGAAGCTCTCCAATTGCCCCAACCGGTACAAGCTTGTTATGGTTTCCTGGCATGACGACCCAACACGCAGCAGAGTTCGGCGGGCTGATATTGAGAGGATCCGCATTTGGATTATCTATTTCTCTCGTCGACGAGTTGATTGAACATTCGCTTGGACCGTAGAACTGAAATAATCTCAGACGATGAGACCAAAGAGTGACCAGTTCCTTGGTGAAAGCTTCGCCTCCGAGACATAGCGTTTTTAGGTTCGGCACAGAGTCGGGATCGAGTTTCCGTACAAGCGATGGAGTCATAACTGCGTGGTTTACTCGGTATTTTTCTATACAAGCCGACAGATCCCCTTCAACCTCTTCGGATTTCGGTACACAAACACATGCACCAGATCCGAGACTGGTACAGATTTCGAGGAGAGACATATCAAAGGTATGAGCCAACATTTGCAGTACTCTGCTGCTACGCCCGAAATTCCATTCCGGCGCTCTTTTTAGAGCACCAGTTAAGAAAGATGAGTGCGATATGACACAGCCCTTAGGCTGCCCCGTTGACCCACTGGTGAATATGAGATAGAACATATCCGAGGGATTTGCAAGAGACTTGGGTGGTTCATTGCAGTCTGGGAGAGACATGATGTAGTTCTCGTCAATAGGAAGCCATTTGACGCGCCCTTCCCATCTTGGTCCGAGAGTAGACGTAGTTAAGAGTAATGGAGGTGTAATCTTATTGATAATACTCTCACTGCGACCTTCCGGGAGGTAGGGCGGAACACTTACGAAGGCCCCGCCAGCCATTGAAACAGCTAATATAGAGACAATTGACCAAGTAGACCGTTCGAAGCTCAAGGGGATGACTGCTCCTGGACCAACTCCATGGCTCTGAAGGTATGTAGAGAGCCGTGATGATAATGCCGAGAGTTTCCCATAGGTGAGTTGGGCGTCCCATGCATCCACTGCAAGAGAAGAAGGCTGATCAATTGCATGCCGGGCCACCACATCGTGAAAACATTCCATCCAGGGCTTGGGTACATTGGAATTGAAGTCCCAGATCTGATCAATGTGGATGCTGCTCATGAAGTTGACATCACCCACAAGTAAACCTGACTCATCGGGGACGACACCAGCTAGAGATGAGAGCACTTCGATAAATGTTGCTGCCAAGTTGCTAGCTTGATTCTCGGAGAGTAAAGATTCTGTATAGCTTAAATAGGCGCTAGTGGTACACCTGCCACGGCGCCACGGCTGCCATTGTTCTCCTCGAGGACACTCACTTCTGCTCGCTGTTACGCTTTATAGATGGACATCTTCACACGTCCATAACCCATAGTAAGGTTGCAGAAACCGCCGATTGAGCTGATGCGAGGGTGATGCGAGGGTGATTCCCTTCCAGTTTTTGTTATGAAGCTATAGTCGACTATCATTATCCCCACAGCCGTTATCAACTCAGCCGTACTGGAAAGCCTTCCTGGTGGCGGCCACAGCTTATGGAATAATCATTCCTGGTTAACGCGGATTGCTAGGATGACTAGTTTATTTTGCTGTCATGAGTTCATTATGGACACCCTGTCATGCCGGAAGGGGTCCGCCCATTCAGGCCTCTCAAGCTTAGAGTGGCATTGCCAACGTATTTGGGAAGGAACGCACACATCATCGTCGGCGTTACTCCTCTAGTAGGTATTTAGCCAGCAAGAATATTCACCCCCGCCGTTGGTTGATGAATACTGAATTGCTTTATTGAGTATAACGTTAATACAATTTAGGTTCTGTGGCAGTAGTGTGGGTAGGCTTGGCATATGAACTGGGGATCCCTGATCTGGGAGATCTCCCAAGCACTGGATGCACGCAAGCTAAGTGCGAGTCCGATACCGCACTTACACGCGCTACGCGCGCGGGTCAGGACCGATCCCCAAGATCGTTCCTAGCACGTGATCTATGTACGTAAATACATACCTGTAGCTTACTACACCATATAGATGCTTCTTAGTGAATTCGATCATCCGTACTAAAACACCCAGAGTATCAACAAGCTTCTTGTGATCAATGAATCTTCCCTTAGGTCGATCCACTCCTCCGTCAAAGGTTCGCAATCGGTTGTATTCTCAACTCCAGTAGCGATCAACGTGTTGTGATCAGCGCCAATGATAGTGGCCGTGAGCCGTCTGACGCGACGATTATCTGCTGCATTGTCCCGAGCCCTAGTTCGATGTACCGGGCTTGATCATATCTCCCTTAGGACCGCCGTAGTTAATTATACCATGCAGTATTCAACCTATTAGTATGTAGCTCAAATAGGTCGGAAACAAGACAGTACCGGGTCCTCAAATGTGATATATCTACTGTCCGTTGTGCCAACCCCTAGTTGGCCTCTGGGCTTGCTGTTCTCAAAGAGGGCTTCTGTAAGACCGGACACAAGGATGTCTCTTACATTGCCCCCGTTTTTGAATACCCAACGGTTGGAGTCGCTGCTCGATTCTAGAGCCTGATGAATGATTTTCTCCAACTTATCTCGACCTTTGAGTTGAATAGGTAGTGTGGCAATCTGACGCATTGTGTTGGCAATGGAAGCCTTGACTTCCATCACATCCTGAGAGCCGTCATCGGCGTCCGCGCCGACACTGTTCAAGGGCGTGATAATATTATGGCTAATTAGTTTGGATCCCCAATGGTCTTGTTGACAAAGTTCGAGACCCAATACTCTGTTAGTCTGGTCCAGCGCCAACAGAGATAAAAAGCGGTTATTGCCAAGCTGAACCTTGTGGAGAAGAAACCGTAATATAGGATTCAGCGCAGAAAGTTTCTTCGAGAGATCGGCCATTATTTCGATCAAAGGCCGCACCGAGGGAGTTGTGGGATCACTTATGCCTTGGCTCGGCAGGGCCCTCGGTGTTGGAATCTTGGGCCGGGTATCCGGGGACGAAGGCCGCTGCGCTAGCTGTTGGTCCGTGTGGGTTTCTACGTTGGCAAGAACCTTGGATGTGGTCTCATCCCGCCGAATTGCCAAGTCCATGTCTCTTGACGGACGTGCAATGTTTGATCGCCAATGGCGTGAATTGGTAGGGTTCTTCTGGTATATATTGCTTTCAAAGAACTTATTGTGCATTCTGCATCTGAAATTTTTGTACCTGTAATTATTTATCAGCATAGACGCAAATGTATAAATTTGTGTATATATACGTATTCAACTTCTGATGATTGGCTCGAAAAAGGTCACCCTCGGTCGCTGTCAAAAAGACAGGCCCCGATGTAGCTGGGCGATGTATCTAATTGATTCTTGTGGTCCATAATTCACTTGTTGAACAAGCTGAACAACGTACGAGGCGCTGTCAACAAGTGAAGAACCATCGGCCACTGGTTCCGAGGAATATTTGGCCCAGCGCACAAACACATTGAATTTTGTCTCATGGTCAAGATATATCGAACGATAGGGTTCAATTGATGAGCAGCAGAAGATGTCAGGCATAATTTGCTTCGAGGTCTATTACCAAGATGTCAAGGCGTAGAAGGCATAGATGTGTAAGAGGTAACCCAAAGCGAGTGTCTTGAACAGAGCCTGGAATTAGAGCAGGGAAGCAATGAATATCTGCTGTATATTATCTCTCCAAGAGATGGGACCATGATGAGCGGGGTCGTGGGTATGTACTTGAAGAAAAGGCAATACTTCGCTACGACAATCGAGATTCAACACCGTTCCTTTGATGGAATATTCTGGGCAGTTTAAGGCAATACTCCATGTGGCTGAGACAGCATTCGCCCAACTTCCCAATAGTAGAAGACCACAAGGCGTATTCATCAGGTAGAAACTAATCCTGAACGTGCGTGGCGTCTTTACCCAAGAGAATCTTCCAATAGAAGAGCTAAGGTTGCTAAATATGAATCACCTTATTGAGGTAATAAGTCCGTCATGAGATGAAACAAGGCTGTAGTTTACCCTCCATCACCGCAGTCCAAGACCGATAACCGTGGAACTTGATCATCGGCAACTACTTAGACTGATCTTCACCCCCGGGATCCCTAGCCGGAATTCCTAGCCGGAATTCATCTAGCCTAGAAACTGCTAGCGTACCCGAATTCTCGGTTCGGCTCGAGCTCTCTAAGCTAAGAGCCGCGTACGCGCTAAAGTAACTTAAATTTGGTACTTAGACCTCCCAGTCTAAGGTCCTAAGACAACAATATATACGTACCCCCGTGCCCTGCGAAAGTAGGTAGTGGGTATATGTATTTGAATAAGCAATTACCAACACGAGGGGTAAGCCGAATTCACTACATACTTAGGCCTTAAGGGGGTAGTGATCTGATATTTGCAAGCCTATGGACTACACCCTCCCCTTCCTCTCAGACTTAGAACCATAGTATTTCGGACCCCAAAATCGAGCCCTTTAATGTACCACCCACAATATCCGGGGAAGGAGAGGAGGGGTTACCGTTGTAGGCCGTACTTTATTCTAACTTAATGTAAGATACGAAGATGTTGGTGGGAAAAGGAATGACTGGCGTTGATTGTGGTAAAAAGAAGCGGTGCAGCTTACATTTAAAAGGAGAGCGGGGGTGCGGCAATGCACTAGAGGAGACTAAGGACGCGACCATCATGAGCCGCTGAACGCTACCACAACAATGAGAATGGAATTTAGGGATGATGGACGCTTCAATGACCACGGTTGATGGACAATCATTCTGTCTATATATATCAGCAGAACGAGAGAAAGAAAGGGAGCCACTGATGCATGTAGAAACAGTGATTGTGGCGTGCAGTTGCTAGGCATGACATCTTGGTATACACATCATTCGTTACAAGATTCACGAAATCTGGCCCAACGTTTGACATGTTTTGAAATATATGTTTTTAATTAAGTCCTGATTTGAATTGATTTTCTCTGTTTCGTTAAGAGTGTATGAGAATTATGTATTGCAGAATTGGAGATACGACTTGGAATCCTATATTTATGTCATCGTGCTTCACAACACCCATACAGGTGGCCAGTACAGGAACCATACATATCATTAAATTTCCAGAGTAGGTTAGCTTGGCTAGTTATGTGTAAATATTTCTCTCATAAATCGTGAACCTGAATATGTTGATATTGCGTCTAATTAAGTGTTCCCGGGCCCTTACCAATTAATATAGGTCCCAAATCCATACTATTGAGGTGGTGACACAGTACCTTTTCCCCACTTGTAGTATGAAGCCCTTGTTCTTTATGTTGGTAAAATATGAGGTTGCAAACAATTTCAACATCGTGAAGTCTGCCGTCGCCCCTCGAGACACGCGGGTCCTCAAGGCTCGGCAGCACACCATTGGCTCAACATATGTAGCAAGTACCTTGGTCTCTGCCTATCTAATCCATAGATTATTAGGAGTAGCAGTAGTACTACTGTCCATTACCTAGTCTTGTACCTTGAAGGTTCCTCCTCTATTCCCTCACCCACCTTTTTCTGCCCACAATCTCTTCAGAAATAAATCCTTCAAGCCCTTTCCCCCACAATCTACCAACTTGCTCACTCTACAATTTTGCCGTAGAGTACACCTCACAGCTTCATTCCCCTTCTCTGTTCTTCATTTCTTCACTTCCTCCCGCGTGCTTGGCCTTCGCAATTCGTTGATCCGCATCGTTCTTTACGGCGCTAAATCTCCAGCTTATTACAAGCTATCGCCGAAATGGAACATAACAGCGACCAGCATGGCCATGATGCCAATATTCAAGGTAATTAAAGCTTCACCGAATCCATCCCCATGTTCCTTAACTCTTCCATCTTCTAACTAAGCTATATTTAGAATCACGCCCTCAAAATGAAGACTCTTACGAGGATGAACCGGAACTCTCTATCCTAGGTACCCGGTTCCTCACGCGGGAACCCTCATCAGTTCGCCAAATCGCCCCCGGCCCCAATATCATGCGAACCCCGACATACAGTGGAGGCCTCTGGCCATCACAGCTAATTTCACCATCAAACCCTAACTACAGGGGACAAGTCTATGGTGATGGGCGTGACTATTTGCCCATTGCGCCAAAACCGAATACTGGAGGCGGGCATAATCCGCAAGGTAGCCTCGCGATGTTGTCGCCTGAGGGCCATCAACCACGCCACCCTATAAATTCGCCACGGCACCTAAATTGGAGCGCACCTGGTCAGTCTCCTCTGACTGGGCGTTCTAGTCATCGCCTATCGACTCCTGGTGTCCTAAATAGTGGGATCGGTCGTCAACCCACTCGCAGACAGCCGCGAAATCAACGGTCTAGTCCCCCCCAGCGACCCGGCCACTCACGCCCTAACACCCCCGCCACATCCTAGAGTTCAGGAGCTCATTCACACGGGGAGTTCCAAAAAGCGAAGAGCTAGCAGTCGAGTGTCCCCGTCCCCTCGCACTTCCAAACTTGTTTTGCCTCGCAAGTCTGGTTCCAAAAAAGCCACTCGACCCCTTCTCTGATGCCTCGACAGGATTGGGTCAGGATGATCACGATAATGCGTTGCCTCCTAATTCTCCTCCGGTCATTGTTCTATCAGATCGATACAACATATTAAATAATTCAATCATCGCTCGCGTAAAACGGACGCTCAATACTCACGGTCTCCTCAATACGCCGGACACCATCGCAACTGTCCACCAGCTCGCAATGGCGGATAATCTATATTACGGTGGCATCTGGACAAAAGAGTTCATGATCAAAAACGGGTCCATTATCGAGTACCATAATCCGGTGCGGTTCGAATCTCAGCTGTCAGATGATAATCGCAATGACCGCCGCGTAATATTTCAATTGGCAGTGCCGGTGCAACGGCCAGGGGGGTGATCCCCTTTGGCACAAAGTCATCAACGGAAACCTCCTAGCCAACGCCGTGCCGGAAATGCCGGTCGACGGGTCCCCTTTCTTGAACGTATTGGATCTTTGGCAATACTTTTTTTGACCGTGTTCCTTTTCCCTGTGAACGAACCTCGGAACAATATGCCAATTGTGTTGCACCCTCCATGGTCGATCGTTCCGCCGGCGCGGTAGCCGTCAACATCGAAAAGATCGGCATGACGCCATTTTCCAATCCGTCTACGTCAGCCTTCCGCCAGGCTACAGCAGCAGAAGCCTCCACACCCGAGGCACTAGCAGCACGCGAATCCATCCCGACCGTTGCTTTTGAACATGCTGCATCTACGACCGCCCCACCTAAGGCTTCCCTGTCGGCCGCATCTAAAACTCCTCGTCAGGCGAAATCTACAGCAGTGAAGGTCCCTGATCCCGTTCCTACTATGGGGTATGATTCATTCCCGTCCATATCTCGAAGTTTGACTCCTCAGACACTAGAAGCTGCCGATCACGATTTTCTAATCGGATTCGATCGACCTCCGACTCCCTCGTATGAATACGCTGATCAATTCTGCGGTACCAGTACAACAACGGGTATGGCTGATGCTGATGATGTTCCTGTTATTGCCGATAATGAGGCGGCTGCAGCCACACAGGGCCCTGCCCAGCCCGTTGTCAACCCGACTCTAAGCATTCCGTACGCACCCACCGACAACGAGATGGATTTAGGTGTGCCGGTTGAGCTGGAGGACTCCCTTCCTTCCAAACGTATCGGTACCATTGTGTCTGACGGATTTGTATACTCCGATTACCTTAATGAGGACTGGCTAGCAGAAGATTATATGGCAATGTTCGCCGCGGATGTTGTTCCTGGCTCTGCTAATGATCTAGATATGTTGCAATACAGCGATCCACTTAACAGTGGAAATATGACAAGTGACATTCCTTTTATTAGTAACAACAACGACGACGGCGGTGGCGACGACGGCAACAGCAACAACGACAGAAGTCAGGCGGATACTGATGGCGAGTTCACGGGTGAAGACGAAGTTAAAAGCGATGGTTCAATGGCATCTGATTACGCGCTGTAGTCATACATCCGACCATTCGGAAGGTATTTCAGCACACTATGTGCCTTATTCTCCCTTCCCACACTGTTTAGTCAAGCTAACATATAATCTTAGGGGTAATCTCTTAAGTCGTAGCCAGAATTTTCGCGGCATTTTCCATACACGTTTCACAAATGCCCCCGACTTAGGTTTCAACCAACAGAAAAAGCCCCCACAAGACGCAAAAAAAAAAAAAAACCTCCCCTCATTTTGATTTCCTGTTCGCCATTTGATTCTTCCTACTCAGGTGGTCTTATCCAAGCCGGGTAATCGTTCTCGTTTACTTGGCATGCCTGACGTGCGAGTAGCACTGGCACACCTCAGAATTCCCCATTTTCTTTCTCTTTCGTCTCTGTTCTTACTTTTTCACCCCCCCCCTAAACTGGCATTGGCGCCACCACCCGGTCTTTACTTCAACATATAGACGGTTTGGTGTTTTCTCTCTCTTAATTTCGAGCACGGGGTACACAAAAGTCTGATATTTGATTGGCCCTCGCCGTTATAATTCGACTCCCCGGATACTTTGTTGATGTCGCAGCGGAGATTCATCCTTCCTGTCCTGTCTGCACTCAAGTGAGCCGGAACCAAAGATCTCACGCAGCAAAATACACCAAAAAGTTCTCCCCCTATTGCCGGCTGGCACTTCAACCTTTCGCATCGTCCCCGCTGCAAGGCAATTGCCCTCTATAAACTAGCAGGTCAAATCTCTCGGTTTTCATGAATGTTGAAAGACGGTTTTGAAATTTTTCGAGGATCGTATCATACGATCTATGCCGAAAATGGAACGAGGAATCAACGGAATAGACTTATAGACGATAAAAAAGGAACTGGCCTTCACTGCATCAAGCGGGTCGAGCCTCGGAGTTTAGATCTGAGAGAGACGCGAATTTTCCAATAGTGATCCTTCGTCACCCCATAGTCGACCGATAGGATCTTTCAATAAATCCTGTAATTTCTGCAAATATTTTGCGACAAGTGAGATCTTCTATGTCGTGATAATTACCGCCCTGGCCTTTTATAGAGAGCCTCACTTCCCAAGCCCACCCACAACATTTAACAATTTAAAGTGATAAAGAGATCATATTGTGTTGTGTTTATAGAACGAAGAGAAGGTAAAACCACTGCCTATTATTTATCTGCAGGACTGAAATATCGGAGACATCTCTCCATGTCTTATCTCTTTACATCTAAAATAACCCCCCCCCCCCCTCCCTCCCTCTTCTCACCCTCCCCCCTCAACCTCAAGCACAGTAATTGTAAGCTTGACACACACACACACACACACACACACACACTGTCACGGAACTAGTCTTAACCTAAGAACTCCGCTAGGGCACGGGCCAGAATACTGTACCCTCCTTGTGCGATAACATAAGTTATTTCTGGAACTACCAGCAGTATGAACTGTGACACACACACACACACACATGAGTGTCTAGAAACTCTTGCACTTTGGTGGCCAATCGGATGGGCCGGATGTCTCTATGGCGCACCTCCTGGTCCTACACTAGCACCTTTCCCTCTATTTATTATCTGTGCGCAAGCTACTGTTAGTAGCGTTGCTAGCACGCTATTTAAATCTCTAACAACGCTAAAAACTAGCGTAATTTTTATAAAATATTAAAAGCCTGATTAATAATATAAAACTATGCTTATACGTAAAACCGTGTTTATTATATAAAACTTAATAACGCTGTTATATTTAATTATAACATTTAAAACTAACTATATAAAAGCTTTAATTATTAATACGTTATTATAAGCTAATTTATTGCTATTTAAAAAAAACTAAAATTTAAACGATTTATTTATTTTTAAAGCTAAAAATAGCCGGAAAAAATATTTACGACTAAAAAATATCGCTTTAAAATTTATTAAGCAAATAATACGTTAAAATTAATTAAAAAAACAAAATTTAATAAAAAGTTATTATAACGTTAATAATTATTTTTAATAATTTTATCTGCTTTTTTAAAAAAAACGTTTAAGCTAGCTATAAATAAATAGCAAAAAATTATATTAAAATATTAAAACAATATTTAAACGTTTTAATATATATATAATTTAAAAAAAACTTTATAGTTTTTTTTAAACCTGTTAATATATAAGCAAAAATAAAAATATTTAAATAATTAATATTTATTATAACTATATTTATATATATAAACATAATAAAATAAAAAGCTAAATTAAATTTTAAGCCTGTTTTAAAATTAAATTAATTAATTAAAACAAGTTAATAGTTTATTTATAGCGCTAATATAACGCTAAACTTTTAAAAGCTTAAAAAAAACATATATGTTTTTATACAGCTTAATAATAAAACAGCTAAATTTTATTAGTCGACAGTTTTTACGGTTAAAAAAACATTATTTTAAAACTTTTAATTATTTATAAAAACTATTAAAAACGTTTAACTTATAAAAACGGGCTAAGCAATTAAAGCTATAAATTTTATAATAAAAAATAAACTTTTTAAAAAGCTAAACATTAAAATTATTAAAAACATGCTTAATATTTATATAATAAAGCTGTTTAAAAATAAACAGTTTATATAGTTTTTATGTTTTTATATTAATTATTAATTATTTTATTAATATATTTATAAATATTATTTTAAAATAGTTGCAGCTAAAATTAAAATATAAATAAAGCATATTTTAATTAACGCTTATATAACTAAAAAAAAAGTTAACTTTTAAATAAGCAAAATAATATAAGTAGTTGCGTTTAAAAAGCTTATAAAAAAATTCTGTTTTTTTTTAGCTAATAAGCTGTTTTATAAAAAAAAAAATAAGCATATATTATCTAATATAACCTAAAATATTAAAGCTTTTATATGATTAGATTTTATATTAAAAAACTATTTTATAAAAACTGCAGCGTTTATTTTAATATTTATAAACTAATAAATAACAGCAGGTGTATTTTGTTTTTAAAATATGCTAACTGCTGCAGCTTTTTTTTATTTAGCTATAAAAACTGTTTTTATAAACCGCGCAAAATAAACAAAAAAATTATTTTATTATTTTAAGCTAAAATTAAAACTATTTAAAAATAAAATATAAAAATATAACAATAAAAACTTTTTATTATTTATAATTATTATAAAAAAAGCTGCTATAATTAAACGTTTTAAATAATAAAACAATAATAACAAACGTTAAGCTTTTTTATATTTTTAAAGCAAATATAAAAAAATTTAATATTAAAACTATTAGTTTATTAATTATAATATTATTAAGCAAAATAATTAATAATAATAAAAACAACAGAAAAATAAATATAAAAAAAATAAAAAACAAAATTACTGCTATAGCTTTTTTAATATTTTTATTAACTATTTTTATATTTTTTTTTTAAATATTAGCTTTAGCCGCTTATATATTAGCTAGATATAATATAACTAAACTTATTAATATTTTAAAAAAACCTTTTAAAATTATAAAAAAAAAAACTTTTAGCAAACTTTATAAGCTATTTTATAAAACTAATAATAATTTAAACTTATAACTAAATAACATTAGCAAAAAATCTAGCTTAAGCTTTTAAAACAATTAAAATAATAATATAAAATATTAAATATAAAATAAACAATTATTTAGTTCTGCTTTAAAAATACTAAAACAAAAAATTAACGTAATAATAATTATTAAATTATAAATAAATAAAAACGCAAAAAAAATATAAACTTATTAAAAATATAAGAACTACGGACTAATAAATATTTAAAATATAAAAAAAAAATCGACTTAAAATAATAATATATATTAAAATATAAAAAAAACTTACAGCAGCATAAAAAGCTTTAATATATTATAAAAATTTAATATAGCTTAATATAAACAGTTATAAATTATTTATATATTATAAAACGTTTAATATAAACATAGTAATAAATTATATTATAATATTTAAACTATTTAAAAACTGTTTAATAACAGGCGATTTAAACGTAAAATATTTAAACTAAAAACTTAAAATTATAATTTTATATAATAGTTAATATATTTTAAAATAGTTAATTAAAACAGAAATATATTATATAAAAAACTGGATAAAATAATTTATAAAACAGAATATATTTTAAACATTTTTTTTTTAAATATTTTTTTTATTAATAATTAAGCAGCTAAAAAATTAAAAATATTTTTAAATTATAAGCCGCTATTAATTATACTGCTATAAAAAAAACCTTTTGTTTTTATAAAAAAAGCATTAAAAGTTTTTATTAAAAAAAAAAAGCTGTTTAAACTTATAGATCTAATAGATATAAAAATATATATACTATTAAATATTAAAAAAACAGAAATATTAGAAATAATAAAAGCTGCCGTAGAGTTATTTATAACTTTAATAATAAATAACATATAAATTATTAAAATATAAAAAAAACCAAAAAGCAAAACCGCACTATAGTAGTTGATTAAATATTTTAAAGCTTATAATAATTTTAAAGCTTTTAAAAGTATAAAAAATATAAAAAAAAGCAGACGCTAGTTTTTTATAATAGTTAAATATATTAAAACAGCATATTAGTAAAACAGGATTAATAACGCCGGAAATAATAAAAAACTATTAAAAATAGTTAATTAGTATAAATAAAAAAAAATAATAAAAGCATTTTTTTTTATAAACAGAAATAAAGTTATAATAAATGTTGCACCAGTCATAAATAAAAAGTTAAGGTTTCAGCAATAAGTGATATATTATATAAAAATCTATAGATAAAAAAAGAAAGAGTAAGTAGGAGGAATTAGCTTATTAAAATTCTGGCTAAGTGCAAGTGTGTAAAATAAGTCTAGTTTATATGCTACAGCTGGTTTATGCGTATTAGTTAGCAACAGGTGTATAGATACTAGTTTGTGCTATATATATTAGCTAATTAGTTATTTATAACTACCTCTTTTTTTAGAAAAAAAACGGCTTGTTTTTTAAGTTGTGTTTATATTTAAACATATAACTTTTTAGTATGCTTTTTAATAAAAAAAAAGATTGCTTTAAGTTTTTATTTTATGCTACGTTTTTTAGGCTTTTATATTATTAAATTATTGTATAAGTTTTTTTATATTATATTACCGACTTTTTTTTATTTATTATTATATTTATTTTTGTTTCTGCTTTATTATTTTTTGTTGTATTGCTTTGTTGTTATTTTTATATGCTGCATTTAACCTGTTATTTTTTGCAGCTTCGAGCTAATTTTTTAAACGTTTCGGAGGTTCTGCTGCGTTTAAATGTTTTTCGTAGAATTTTTTTAGTAATTTTGCGCTGTTTTTAAAGTTCCGGGCAGAGTATTATTTATCGTCGGTTTTTTAATTTTTTTAAATTATTTAATATTGCAGTTTTTTATAGTATATTTTTAATAACTTGATTTTTTTAACTATAAACTTTTTTTTTTTTTTAAGCTTTATTATTTCGTTATTTAAGTTATTAGTTTTTTGTTTTAGCAGTAAGTTATTAAAATATAATTATAGTTTGTTAATATAATAACAGTTTATTGTTTTTTATAAAAAAAAGACGTTTAATATAAAAATGTTATTATTTTTATTAATTATTTTAAACTTTTGTTATGTTATAAAAAAGTTTAGCTTGTTAAATAGTCGGTTAGTTTTTTATGATTATTTTTTTTTTAAAATTAGCATATAATTACTTATGTTAAAATTAAGTTTTTTTTACTTATAATTAGCTTGTTTAGTTATATAAGTTTAAGTTTAAGTTAAATGTTTTTTTGTTAAATTTATAAACTAAGCGATTTTTTTTGTTTTGTTTTAAGCTTTTGTTTTTAAAGTTTTTTTTTTTTTCGAAAGTTTTTTTAACTTTTCTGCTATAGTTCGGTTTTTTTAGTTAAAATAAAAAAATATTAAAAATTTTATTTCTGCTTTATAAAATAACATGCTTATTAATTCGTATAATAGTGCTGTTTATATATAATTTATTACTAAAATACGTTTAAACTAATCGTTTTAATAGTAGTTAATATATAGTCGTAATTATTAATTTAAATATTTGTTTATAATTTCTGCTTGTTCTACAGTTTTATAATAGCTAGCAGAAGCTAAAATATGTTTTATATTTATTAGCTTATATAACTTGTTTATAAATGCTAAAATAAATTATAAATTTTAATCTAAAGTTATTATTGCTAATATATTAAATATTTAAAATAGCTTTTTATAATATATTTTAGCTGCGTTTATCGCGGTAGTTTATATAATATATAAAATCGTTCAAGCTTTTTTTTTTAATCGGTTTATTATAACAAACGCGTTATTATAACTATGTTTATTCTAAAGTATTTATTTAAAGTTTATTATTAAATATTGCTACACGCGGTTAAATATTAGCAAAAGTTTTAATTTGCTTAAGGTTTTATTATATAGTATTTTTGCCAGGCAGTATTTTATATAGTTTATTATATAAATTAACACAGTCAGGAAGGGGGGCTCCTTATCTAGCTAGCGCAGCTAGCTAAATAAAGATTATATAGATTAGATAAAATACTAGCCTAAAGCTTCTGGTCCCTGCGGGACCAGAGGCCCTTCCTTTTTTAATTCTATATCACACTTTTACAGACTTAACCACACTACCTCTAGTAAACTATACTAAATAGTGCAGTAAATCTTATAATCACACAACTTCATACTTTAGTCTTTTTTTTATGTCGGCAGATAAAACACGCTTAATTTTTTAACGTCCGCGTATACTTAACCTTTAATATAGCTTTTTTTTGCATTTTAAGCAGCGCTGTTTATAAAAAAAATAAAATTGCTAGTTTTTAAGCTTAACTGTTGCTAACAAAATCTATTAATATTTATTAACTTGTAAATTCGACTAACTAATCGATTTAATATATCCTGCGTTAGCTTGTTAATTATTTTATTTTTATTAGTATAAAAAGCAGAAAAATACTACAACAGCAGCTAAATCCGACTTTATATTATATTTTAAACAGTTTAAATTATTAGTTGTTTACGTATTACCGCATCTAGCTACTAATATACTAAAATAATTTATTATTTTTTTAAACTTTAATTATTTTAATACTAAGTGTTTAACGATTATAATATTATAATTAGTTGTTTTTTTAAACTTTAATCAGCATTACACCTAAATAGTAATAATTATATATTTTAAACGTAATTATTACTAGCTTTACTTTTTTAAAAGCTTGTGTTAAGTTTTTTAACAAGCACGCAAGTTTTTAGCACTACTTGATTATACTTTTTATTTTATTTTTAATTTTAAAATTTAATTTTGTTTTAAAGTATATATAAATATAAATTTATAAAACAGCTAACAACATTTATTAGCTTAATTATAAAACGACCTATATATATTTATTTTGTTATTAACTTACTTAATAATCGTTAATATATCGGAGCGCGAAACCGACTTGGAATCTTTAGCACTTAAAAAGTTTAAAATAGTTTTAATAGTTAAAAATTCAACTTTAAAGCTTATAAAAGCGGAAAAAATCCCTAGCTTTAATATAATCTAACTTAAGCTATTAATCTTTAAAATAGTACAAAAAAAACGTTATTTTTTACTAATAAAACTTAAGTTTATTAAACTAGTACTTTTTTGATCTATGCAAAAATTAAAAATTAAAACTATAAATGTTAAACATTTCGTGTTAAAAAAAAAAAATATAGTTTAAAATAAGTTTAATAACAAGTTTAAATTAAGCAACAATAAAAAATCGTAAGTTTATATTTTAAACCTGTTTAAAAAACAATATAAAATTAACAAAAGATTTAATAAAAACTTTAAAATTATTGCCTAGTTTAAAGCTAAAAAAAGCAACGTTTAATAATTATAACAGTTTTTTAATTTTTTTTAAAAAAAAATAAATAGTTTTAAAAACTATATCGCTAAAAATACAAATAAATTATTATAGTAATAACAATTTAAATTATAAAATTAAAAGTTAAAATTTAGATTAAATAAGCAAGCTTTTAAGTCGTTTACCTTAGCTATAAACTTTTTATAAAATTAATACAACAAATTAAAAAATAATATAACTAAAATAAAAAAGCATGCTAAAAATATAAAAGCAGCAAGAACAGTTGATTAATTAATATAATAACTAAAAAACGCTAAAATACTGGTAAACATAAAAACTTCAGCTTTTAAAACATTTTATCGCGCTGCTAATTAATTATTTAAAGCTGTATTAAACGCAACTAAATATGTAGCAGCACCGCCCGTTTAACTTTAATATTTTAGTTATTAATATTTAACTGTAGCTATACTAGCATTAAAACCGTTACTTAAATTATTTATTTTAGTACTTTTAATAAAACCAGCATAAGTTTTAGTAGTAGCACTAGTATTTATTACTTTAATAGTCTGCTTTAAAATATAAGCTATATATCCGTTAATAAAAGCCTCGTTTATTAAAGCAATACAGCAACATATAAAATTTCCTATTTTATATTAGTTTAAACATAATATACCTGTAATATTTTTTGTTATAACACCTTTAAAACTATAATACTTAGCAGATAATAAAAACCTATTAAAACTACTTTTAATAAACGATAATCTTAGCGATCTAAATAGCTTAGATATAAACAATAAAAAAAAAAGTAAAAAAAAACCCCTAAGATAACCTTTCAACTAAAAAGGTCGAAGTAGCAAAAATAACTATAAATATAAACAAAAAAATAATTAAAAAAAAAAACATTAAACATTTAACAGCTTTGCCTTTTTATTGTATAATAATTATATAAAACAAACTAATATTAGCCAGTTTAACCTAGATAAAAAAAACAAAAACGATATAAAAATAATAGCTAATAAAAATAAGCTTATTTTTACTAACGTATTCTGCTTCGCAGAAAAAGTTAATTCGTTTTTTGAAGATCTAAAAGTAGCAGAACAAAATGTTTAATAAATCTTGATTATATTTTAAACATTATTAAAAAAACCAGCAGTTTTATAATAAAACAATAAGCTAACTACCGATAAACAACTTAAGTTTAAAACATAAAAATTAAACGTTATTTTAAATAAAATAACTACCTGATTTAATATATAACCTGCTGTAGCAATAAAACGTTTTATTTAAACTAAATTGTTATTAAAAAACATCGTATAACAAAATACTGCTTTTATTACGTTTATACAAAAAAAACTAAAATATGCTTAAGCTATAAAAACTTTAAACGTTAATAATAAAAATTAATATAGTGTTATAATTACAATATAAACTAACATAAACTTTAAAATTAAATAATACTTTTTAACGCCTAACATAAAAAATATTTTAGCTAGATATATAATTTAAGTTGCTAAAATAAAGCTTTTTTTAATAGCAGCAGCAAAAAATAAATATCCGCGAGTTAAAAAAAACAATTAAAACTATAATAGAAAATCTAATTAAAAAAATAAGCAGCAGAAGAACACAGATTAAAACAAAAACAAAAATAAAAAAAAGTAGTATAATAAAAACAAAAAAAAAAGCTGTAAGCTTAAATAAAAAAAAAAAGTAATAAAAAAAAAAACGGCTGAAATAAACGCAGAAATAAATACGATCGCTACTAAAAAAAACGCGCTAACGCAGCTAAGTCAGACTTGTTAGCATTAAACGCGACATTATTTTACATTTTATTTAGCTTTAAATTAAATAATAATAAAACATTTATTATAATCGATCGTAGCTAATTATATAAATATTACGATTAAATGTTTAATTTAGCGCGTAACTAGAGTTGATATGTTGCGCGTTATATTAAGCGTTCAGCTAAATATATTTAAAACATATTATTTTTAACTAAACGCACTTGCAAGCAATATAATATATTGTTTATATTACGTAATATATTGTTCTAACATTTATATAAATGTGATCGCTTTAATATTATATTAAAGAATTATATAAAGATTGTTCCTCCTTCGGTAGAACTAGTCGGAAATATAGTGGCAGAAAAAAATTATAAATTTTAAACAAAAAAACAAATTAATTATACTGTTAGTCTAAAAAACGTTTAACAGGTTATATAACCTTAAAAGAGCAGAAATAAAAAATAATAATTTTTTATATTTTAAAATTATTATTAAAAAATTTATAAATAGCAAAAATATTACTATAGGCTTAAATACAGGTTATATTTGCTTAATAATAACAAGATAATTATTAAATAAATTTAAACATATTTTCAAGAATAAACAGGCCAGATTTAAAAAAGTAAAAAGTAATAAAATTAAATATAAACAAAAAGCTATATTAAAATTCTATATATTAAGCAATAACAATTATAAATTTTTATAATTGTTAGAATTTATAAATACGGCTTAAGTTATAAAAAAAAAAAACAATATTAAAATGCTGTTAAAAAGCAACTTTTTAAATACTTGCGGAGTATTAATTAATTATAATTTAAATACGGTTACTTTTACTAATATCGAAAATTTTAAAATATTTTTTTAAATATTTTTTAAAACAAACTTATGCGTTTATAAAATAACTTTAGTATAAAAAGTTATTTTAGCGCTTAAAACATTAATGCTAGCACTAGTTAAATATAAACTACTACCTAAAAACAGGGATTTTATATTCGAGCTATTATAAAAAAATAATATAGCAGCTTTAATTAAATTTATAACCCTTTTGAGCGTAATAGTTGCTAATCTGTCTTTTTAAAACTAAAACTATTTTTAAAGGCATTTGGATAAATATAATTTAAAAACAACTATATTAAAAATCGGGTATTAAAAATATATAAAAAAGATCTTTAAAAGCTATAATAATAGCTGCAGGCCTAGCAGCAGCTAAAGCTATAAATACAGCTAATATATTGCCAACTAATACTAGCTTATTATTTAACGCGTTTTTAAATATTTTATCAGCTATTAATCTCGGTATTTCTATATTTAAAAAAAAGATATATATATCTGATAATTTTAAATTATTAAACATATATTTATTAGCAGACCTTGTGTTAATAACCTCTATTATCGCCGTTATTGCTGCTAACACGTATTAAAGTCGTAACACAACTTAGGACTTGGACCTAACCGCAATAAAAACTAATGCCATCGCTAGAATAATTAACGCGTTAGAACAACACAGTATTCTTTTAGCGGGCTTTTTTTCTAACAAAGTTTTTAATATAGCTAACGCGACTAGCGTAACAAACACAACCGACGTAATTTATATAACAGAAATGCCTATAGCAAAAACAGGCAAAAGATTGAACGAAGCACCGAAGCCTAAAATTCAAGAGGTCCTATTAACACTAGGTATAAAAAAGCCTAGTAAAAAAAACGAAATTAAAGCCTTAAATAAACAGTCTATTTATATAAAAGGAGATATTACAGCACTAGAAATTTTTAAGTTGTTAAAAAAAATACTTAATATTTAAAAAAACTAAAGTATTATTAATATATTAAAAAAAAAACAGATAAAAATCCTTTTAATAAATAATTAGCAACAAATAAAGCTAAATTTTCGATTATATCTTTTTAATGCATGCGATTAAAAAACAGTTAATACAGTATTTAATAAACTTTATAAGCAAAATAAGATAAAATAGGTTAACAGTTCTTCTTTATTTACACATTTAACTTTTATTATATGGCTTACACGTAAAAAAAAACTATACTCACGTTTAGTAGTTGATTTAAAAGTTCTAAATAAAGTCGCCGTTTTAAACAACTACCTGTTATTATTATAATTTATAATTATCGCGTTAATTAAAAAAAAAAAATATTTAACTATAGTAAACGCAACTATATTTTTTTACTAATTTATAATTTACTCCGACTATTAAAACCGATTTATAATAATAAGTCCTTAAAAACTGAAGCGATTAACAATAGCTTTAATAAGATTTTACAACACGTTTGCATATATTTAACGTTTTATAAATAAGTTGTTTTATTTTTATAAACATTATTGCAGAGCTTTTATTAATAATATTATTATTTTTTTAAATACTAAAACAAACTATTTAGCTTACTTATACAATATTTTTATATTGTTTAATAAAAAAAGAATTTTTTTATTTTTAAAAAAAACCTTTATTACATATCCTTCCGTAGAACTGTTAAGCTTCCGAATAAACGCCTTAAGTATATTAACAACAAAAAAACAGCTAGCAGCATTTAAAAACCTTAGGTTTTTAAATCAGTTAAAAGCTTTAAAGCAATACTTAAAAAATACAAGATTTTTTCGTATATTATTGCTATATTATACTAAAGTTGCAAAACTTTTACAAAAACATAAAACAAAATTATTTAATAAAAAACGTAAAACAAAACAATATAAAGCTAACAATTATAGCAAGCGCTAAACATATTATCGGTTTATATATTTTAAACTAACTATAGCCGAAATAAAATTATTTAAAGCCTTTTAAAACTTAATCTGTTTGTATATTACGCTTTATTATTACAATCCTGCAAAAATATTATATATATAAATAAATAGCTTGCTAAAAAAAAGCTTTAAAATAATATTATTTTATACTAAAGATAAATATATATAAAAACTAGAATTAATAATTTTAAATATACAAGTGTTGCTAATAATATTTTTAAATCGCTGTATATTGCAACTAAAAATAAAATACAGACTTTCCGAACTAAAAGTAGCTTGCGTAGTTTAAACATATTATCGCCTGCAAATTATAATTAAAGCTTTAATTAACCTAATAGTTCTTTTTACCGATTATTTAATAATAAAAAATATATTAAACTAAACTAAACTTAATAGTAGATCTACAGACTATACAAATAAACGTTTAATTAACACGTTTATATACTTGTTATAGTATAAATTATAAGTATATTATATTTTAAGCAGACTAAACTTTGTTCTAGATGCATTTAGTCGATTAAAAAATATTATTAACTTAATAGATGCCGAAAAAAAAAAATAATCCGAATAAATAAAAAACTAGTATTAAACAACGTATAAGTAATATATTTAGAACTAATAATAAAAAAAATAATAAAAGCTAAAATTATAGCGGACTACGCTAAAGATCCTAAGTATTAAAAAGTTCTAAAAGCGATCCGCAAAAGCAATAAAAACGTTATAAACTTTTTTAAGCCTAGATATCTTTTTATAATTATAAATAATTTATTATATAACGTTAACTAGAAAAATAAGCATAAATTATATATACTTAAAAAATAAATAGCTAAATTTCTAGCAATAATACATGACAATAAACACTACTTTAATAAACAACATATAATAAAAAAATTAAAGCTTTATACAATCGAGTCAAAGACTTGCAAAATAAAAGCATATTTAAATTATTGCAACAAATATAAGTTATATAGTACTAGCAGAAAAAAAGCCGCACGGTAATTATTAACTTATTTAACCAGAAAATACTAAGCTAATAAAAACAATTATAATAGATTTTATTGTAGGCCTATTTAAAATATTATTTTTAGCTACACCGTAGCAATCAAAGAAATTTAATTATTATAATACATTAATAACAATAATATACGTTATATTAAAACGTTTATTATTTATACTTAGCAATAAAAAATACTCCGCTAAAAACTAAGCAAAAATATTAGCCAAGCAATTCCTGTTATCTAATTAAAGCGTATTAAGCAGCATTATCTCCGATCAAGATCGCAAGTTTACTTCTGAATTTTAAACGGAGCTTTAAAAAGCTATAAAAACAAAACTTTTAATAACAACTTTTTATTATTTATAAAATAATAAATTATTTAAACAAAAAAATTAAATAATAAAAATTGTTATTTAATACTACACGTATATATATTTAGACCGCAAATAAATAAATATATTATTATTTTTACAGTAAAACTTAAATAAAACGTACTTAAAATTTATTAAGTTATTAGCTTATAAACAGCTTTTTAGATTTTAGCTACCTAGACTAAATAAAGTCTTTACTAATATAAAAGTAAATATAACTATTAAAAACATCTAATTTATACAAGAACATTTTTATAAAAATATAAAGTTAGCTATAGATTTTGCAGCGGCGCGTATAAAACAATACTACAACAACAAATATAAATTAATAAAGTTTAATATAAAAAATAAAGTATACTTAAAGCTTTATTCGAAATACTATTTTTTTAAAAAGCTATTTAAAAAATATTTTTAACAACGCATAAAGCTATAAAAAATTAAAAAAAAAGTTAGTAAATTAGCTTATAAATTAAAATTACCAGAGATTTTTAATATTTATTTTATTATTTCAGTCGCGCATTTATTACTTAAAAAAACAAGTAAGAATTTTTTTTACCGAAAAATACTGGCACTAGGCCCGGTGTTTAAAAAGCAGGACTTAAAAAAAAAAAGTAATTTATTCAAGATTAAAATAATTTTTAAGCACTAAATAAACTATAATAAAAACAGATTTAATTACTTTATTAAATAAAAAAAATACGGTTATAAAAACAACTAGTAAAAATCGGAGTAGCAACTACGTAGCGCTAAAAAACTAATTAAAAAATACTAAAATCAAAAAAAAAATAGACCTCGGCTAAAAAAATTAAAAAAAAGCCGTAGCTAACCTTATAAACAGTAAAAAGAAAGTTATATAATTATTAAAAATAATAACGCTTTATTATAGCCCCGGCACTTAATATAGTTAAAAAAAAGGGCTTTTTATCTAGCTAGCGCAGCTAACTAAATAAAGATTATATAGATTAGATAAAGTACTAGCCTAAAGCTTCTAGTCCTTGCGGGACCAGAGGCCCTTCCTTCTTTAATTCTATATCACACTTTTACAGACTTAACCACACTACCCCTAGTAAACTATACTATAAATATTACAGCTGTTTATTAGTTTAAGCTACTAGTATTTTTTTAACATTAGTTTTTTAGTTTTACGTTTTTTTAAATATGCTGTAAGCATATAGTTGTAGATTTTTTATATTAACTTAGTTTTTAAGTATAAATAGTTTAGTACTATTAATTATTTATTTATTATTGTTAATTTGTTTATTATTTGCTAAAGGTTATTATTTTTAGTTTTTTTAGTTTTACGTCGGTAAATCTTTATACTAAAGTTTTTGCGGTTTTTTTTTAATATTTTTTTAATTAGTTAAAGTTTTTTTAAATTTTTTAGTTTTTTATATAAATATACTACTAATATCTAGCAGTTATACTTTATTTAATTTAAAATATGTTTTATAGTACTGTTTACAGGTTAAAATATTATTAAATATTTTTAAGCTTTTTTTTTTAATTTTTGTATTAATAAATCTTTTTGTTTTTAAAATAAAACATTTATAACTATGTTTTTTTTTTTTAGTTAAAAAGTAATAAAAAAATTATATTTTAAAAACAAGTTAGTTTATTTTGTTTATTGCAAGTTTAAATATTGTTTTATATTAAAATATTTTAAAGCTTAATAATTAATAATTACTAGAAAAAGTTTTTTTTATCCGCCGACTAGTTTAAGTTGCTATTTTTTTAAAGCTATAGCTACTGCTAACATTTTTTTGTTAAAAATTCTATAATTTAACTCGGCATTATATAATATTTTTAAAAAATAAGCTGTTAAATGTTAATTTTTTTTATATAGCTAAAATAACGCGCTAAAAGCTACTCTGTTAAGAAAGTCGGTTTTTATTTTAATAAATAAGTTATAATTATAATATTTTAATAGCGGTGCAAAAATTAAAGCTTTTTTTAACACGTTAAAAGCTTTATTGCATTTGTTAGTTTATTTAAAAGCTTTTTTTTTTTTTATTAAACGGTTTATAAAAAAAGCTATTTAATTATATTTATTT
Organism: Rosellinia necatrix; assembly: GCA_021209875.1. Taxonomy (NCBI): domain Eukaryota; kingdom Fungi; phylum Ascomycota; class Sordariomycetes; order Xylariales; family Xylariaceae; genus Rosellinia; species Rosellinia necatrix. Next base: position 1,456,981 of record JAGYVD010000010.1, read on the forward strand.
ATAAACTTTTTATAAAAGTTATAAAAACTTAAAAAAAACTGCATATTTTTATAGTAGTAAATATTTTTTAATTTACTACAGCTTTTATTTTAATAGAATTAATATAAATATTGTTAATATTTATTATATAGCTTAAAAACTTAGTTTATTTTATATAAAATTCCGACTTTTTTAAGTCAGCTTGTAATCCTGCGTTTTATAGTTTTTAAAGCATTTTTTAAATATATATGCAGTAAGTTTTTATATTATTAAAATAAATAAAAACGTTGTTTACATACGCGCTATAAAAGTTATTTAAAAAATTAAACAACGTATTATTAATATATTTTTAAAATATAAAAAGTTTATTTATTAAACTAAACAGAAAAACTTTATAACGGTAAGCTTTATATTTAATATAAAACATAATAAAGTTTTTATTTTTTAAATATATTTTAATACGGTAGAATGTTTATTATATATTAATTTTTATAAAAATTTTAACATTAGAAATACAGGACAAAGTTTTTTTAATAAAAAGTAATAAATACTAGTTTTTTTTTATAATTTTATTAAGTTTTCGATAATCTATATAAAAACAGAGTCTTTTGCTAGCTTTTTTAACAAATAATACTAAAAAAGCATATAATATGTTGTTTAGCTTAATAAATTTTTTTTATAAATTATTAATTAAATGTTTTTATACAGCGTGCAGCTTATTAAATAATATTTTATATAAAAAACTATACTTTAAGTCTTTTAAAGACTTGCTGTTTATAAAGTTTATTTTATAGTTTATTTATAGTTAGTAGAAAAGCAATTTATTTAAATTTTTTTTATTAAACGTGTTTAATAAGTCGTAATATTCAGAAAGTATAAGTTCTAATGCTTTTTTTTCTGCGTTTTTACTCTTTTAGTTTTTTTTTTAGTTGATTAATTTGTTAATTTAATAAATGCTAGTAATTTATATTTAATTATTAGTTTTATTTTTATATATTAACGTTTTAAAAGTAACAGCGCTAAAAATGGCGATTTAAATATTTAATCTTTTTTTATATTAACTTATTCTATTTTTTTTTATTTAATAAGGTCTAGAAATATTTAATTTTTAATTTAAAAATATAGATCGTTTTTTATTTAGTATGTTTTTTTTTCTAGTTTAAAGCTTTAAAAGCTTGTTAAGCAGAAGTACGTTTTTTAAGTTTTAGTTTATTTTTTTTATATTTTTTAGCGTAAAGTTAGATTTTTTTATAATTTTTATTTTTGCTACTAGTATTTTTTTGCAGAAGCTTTTTTTAGCTTTTTTTTTTTAGTTTTTTTCACAGGCATTTTTAAAATTAATGTTTTAGTCTTTTTATTTAGCGTTTATTTAATATTTTAAATATTATAACCACGTTTTAGCTTTATTTATAGCTAATATATAATAATATTTATAATTTTTTAATAAGTGAAATAAAAAAATTAATATATGCTATCTAGTGTTAAACAATATATTATACTGTTTAAACTATTTTTTTTTTAATATTATTTTTTGTTTTATATTTAAAATATTAACAGATATATTTTTAAATATTTTTTATATATTTTAAAATTAAACATAAAACACGATTAATTTTTAATCTGACTTTCTGTTATATTTAATTATTAGTTTAAATTTAAATTTATTTTTAATAAATAGGTTTAATAGCTTTACGATTTTTTTAGCAAAAAATATGTTTATATTTATATATATACTAGCTTTTATATTACTAAATGCGTTAAAAGTAGTAAGCAATAGTTTATTATTATATAAAATATAAGTATATAATAAAGGTTTTTTATTTAAGTAGTTGTTTATTAGGTTTTTTTTGGTTTTACGCGATAACATTATTTTTAAAAAAAAGTTTATTTTTTTTAAAGTTATTTTTTTCCCGTTTTTTTTGTTGCGTTTTTTTTAATTTTAAAAAAAGCTGGTTTAAACTTATTTATAATTATATTTATATAAGCATTACGTTAAGCTTGATCTATAGCTTTTATAAAACAGTTTTTAATAACGTGTTTTTTTTGTTTATATTAAAAGCACTTGCTTTTAGCAATTAATTATTTTATTTTTTTTGTTATAAGTTAAAGTCTCTGTTTTTTTATAAATATGTTTGCTAGCAGAGTTAGTCGCGTTATTATAACCGGGGGAGGTTTAATATAACAAGTATATATTATATTTTATAAGTTGTTTTTTGTTTTGTAAGCTTTGTTTTTTTTTTAATTATTTATAAATAAATAATAAGCTATTTAAATATAATATTTTATATAAGCGTTAAAGTTTATAATATTTTTAAATATTTAAAAATAGTTTTAATAGTTATACGAAGTAATAACTTGTTTTTAAATTTTTTTTTCTATTTAGCTTTATTAAAGCGTGTTTTTTTAGCAAAACATATAAAATCTGTTTTAAACTATATAAATTTAATAAATATATACTTATTAAAATTTAAAGCTTTATAATTAGCTTTTATTTTTTAAAATGTTTATATTTTTATAAGTGTTATATAAATATTATATTAAATTTTTAAAGTTATAATTATATTTAAGTGTTTATTAGATAAATATAGGACTAAGTTTTTAAATGTTTTTTTAGCAAAATAAAACTTAATATCGCTTATTTTTACGTTATTACTAGCAAACTAGTCCGCGTTTATTTTAAAACAGTTAATTATATTTTAATATTATATTTTAAATTTTATTTTATTTTTTAAAGCGTTATTATAAAACTTATTTATAAATATTTTAATTAATTTCTATGTTTTTTTTTTTAAGATTTTAAAAGCAGGTGTTTTTTTTATACGACTTAATAAATTAACTATTTGTTAGTTAAATTTATTTAATAAGTTTTAAATATAGTTGCGATTAGTTGTTATAATTTTTAGTTCGGCTATAATATAGTTTATAGCTGTATTATTATTTTAGCTTTTAAATAGTTTAAAAATAAAAAGTCTATGTTTTTTGTCCTGTTTATATAATTTGTTTAATTTTTATTATGTTTTAGCAAAGCTTTTTTAAATATTAAACAGTTATTTTTAAGCTATTATTAGCTCTGCTTTAATATTTTTAAATTGTTTTTGCTTTTTATTAAGCGTTTTTTTATATTTTATAACATAAGCGTTAAATTTTATAGCTTATTTTATAGCGGTTTTTATTTGTCCGGCGGTATAGCGTACGATAAAATAATAATTAGTCGCTGTTTATTAAAAAACTATTAGCATATGTATTTTAATTTTTATTTTATTAAAAAAAATAGTAAAAATAGGAAAAATCTATGTAAAGTTTATAAATAATTTTATATTAACAAGTCTGTTAAAGTTAAGCTAAGCAAAATTGTTTTTTTTTGTAATAAGTTTTTAAAAAAAAGCTTATCGGTTGTTTTTTACGGCAATTATAGCAAAATTCTATATTAAAATGCCGACCGCTTTATAAAAAAACTTATAGGTTTTATTATATAAAACGGCCTAAAAGTCTAAAGTTTTAACTTACGAGTAAAATTCTTAAGCAAAGTTAAACAGTAAGTTCTATGTAGCTTTAGTTTTAATATTAGTTTTAATAATTAAATATATTATATTAAGTTTTTTAAAAGTAACTTAAGTATATTTAGTTTTAAGTGCGTTACTAAGGGTTTTTTTAATAAAGTACGCCGAAGACTTAAAGACTTTACGTAATAAAGTAGCGTTTTAACATGCTAAATTTTTAGTATGTTTATAAGCATTGCTAGCAGAAAAAGTTAATGCTATATCGTTAATATTGTTTTTATATAAAAAATATTTAAAAAAGCAGTCCTAATGCTTTAAAATAAAATAATTTATAGATTGTTGCATTAGTTATAAATAAAAAGTTAAAGCTTTAGTAATAAGTAATATATTATATAAAAATCTATAAATAAAAAAAAAAAAAGTAAATAAAAGGAATTAGCCTACTAGAATTCTGGCTAAATGCAGGTATGTAGGGTGGGTCTAGTTTATGCGCTACAGCTGGTCTATGCGTATTAGTTGGCAACAAGTGTACAGATACTGGTCTGTGCTATATGTATTGGCCAACCAGTTATCTGTGACTATAAACATTAAAAAAAAAACTAAATATTTTATTAAAAATATTTTAAAGCGATTTAACGCTAAAAACAACTTATTTATTTTTAAATTTACTGTTTTTTTAAACTTTATAAACTTTTTAAAACTTACTGCTTTTTTAAAACTTATAAAGCTTTTTAAATTAAATATAACTAACTGCAAACTATTATAAAATATAATAATTATTATAAAAAAAGCTTATAAATATATAGTTAGAATATTTTTAATATTATTAAAAAAAAACCTAATTATAATTAAATATTTAATAATAATTTAGCTAGTTATAAGCAAGTATTATAAACAGCTTATAAAAAAATGTTTAAAACATAATATATTTTTAAAAGTTTAAAAAAAAACTAATATAGTTATACTATTAAAATTAAATAAAACGGACTTTATTTTATATAAGTTTTAAAAACTAATAGCATTTTTATTTTATTTAAAAAAAAAACTTAAAAAACTTATAGCGCGCAAAATAATATAAACCGTTTTAAAAGCTGGCTTTATAAGCTTTTAGTATGCTAAAGCAATACTTAAAAAGTCTGCTGTTAATTTAGCAGTTAGCTTAGTTTATAACATTAAATTAGCTTTAGCTAATAAAATAGTTGCAACATTAGTTATTATAAACGTATAAAAAGTATTTAATATATTATTAAAAAACAAACTAATAAACAGAATAATAAAATAAAGCTGGCCTAAACTAATAATTTAAATTATTAAAAGCTTTTTAATAAAACGGACGATTATTATATATTTTAAAAACGTAAAAAACAGACTTTATAAAAGTTACCTGCGGCATTTTATAAAGCTTTCCAGCTTTATTAATATTTTATATGCTTTATTTATATAAACTAATAAAAAAATACTTTAGCTAATAAAGCTATGCTAATAATATCGCAGTATTTATATTAAAAAAAACTTTAAAATAAAGCACGCATAAAACTAAAAAATAAATTAACAGAGTTTTTAAATATAAACGTATAAACAAAATTATATTTATATTTAAAAAAATAAAAGCAATTTATTTTATACAGAGCTAGACTAGATCTAATTTTATTATTAACTTAAAAAAAAACTTAAAAATAATGCTAACTTTAATTACTGATTTTATTAACTTATAAAAAACTTTAGCGCTACGTTAGCTAAAAATTTTTTTAAATAAACGTTTAAAGTTCTAGCGCTATATAAAAAAAAAAACTGTAAAAAATATAAAAATAGCTAATTATATTAAAGCTATTTCAGCTGTACTATAAAGCTTACTAGCAGCAGGCTTATATAAAATAATTAAAACTATATTAATGCTAGTATTTTTTTACAGAAGCAAAATCTAATATAAAAAATATATTAAACCTGCAAGCAAAACAGCTTTTAGCCGTTAAAAAAACATTAATACTAAACTAAAAAAACATATATAAACTGTTTAGCAAGCGCTAGTCTACGCAGTATATAATATATTATTTATTTAAAAAACATTTTTTTAAAAACAGATTATTTATTACTAACGGCATTTTAACCGCAGATATTGCTTTAAAACAAGCTAAAAATAAATAAGCTTTTAAAATTAAAATAGTTTATAAAATATATTTATTAGCGCTTTATACAGCTTTAAAGCGTATATAATAAAACAAAAAAACTAAACAGATTTAAAAAGCTTATATAAATTTATAAATAACAGCAAGCCTACTACTAAACATTAAACATATAATATTTTATATATTAAAATTTTTTAGCAGATTAAAAATAAACTTTATAAATAACGTTAAAAAAAACAAAGCAGCAGAAATATTTAAAAAATAGTTTGCTAATAAATTAATATTTAATATAACCGTTTTTTTAAACAGCTTAAAAACTTTTAATAAACTAAAATATAAATACGTTATTTATAAAAAGCTAAAAATAATTACTAAAAAACATGTTAAACTTAACTTTTATAAAATAGTTTTTAACGCTAAAATGCTAGAAATACTTTAAATAATTTAAAAAACTGTTAAGCTTTTTTTTATAAAATATAAAATTATATTATACGTAAATAATACTGCAGTTATATAAAACGTTTAAAAAAACACGTTTATAACTTTATAATAAGTTTTTATATAAATATATAAAATTATAAATAAAATAGATATTAAATTATAATAAAGCTTAAAGTATTATAGTATTAAAAACAATAAACACGCGGACAAATTAACTAAAAAAAGCGCAAAAAAAAAACTTAAAAACTTTAAATTAACATTTACAGCAGCTGGACTTAAAATAATAACTAAAAATTAAATAAAAAAAATAGTTAATAAATAAATATTAAATAAAAATATAAACATTTTAAGCGGTATAAAAGCTGCGGAAATTTTTTATAAACCAGGCAAATGTTTAAAAGCATTTATTTTGCTTAAAAAATATTTAGCTTACTATTTAAACATTATATCTGCTTATAAAAACTATAATTAATATTATAACAAGTTTAATTATTATAAAATAAAAATTTACTGCTTTTATATATTTTATTTTTAAAAAAAATAAAAAAAAACGTTAAAACATATAATTTATTATAAAATAATAATTACAAGCTAAAAAACTAGCTTAAACTATTTAAACCAGCTTTTAAATAAAATAAATTTAAATAAAATAAAAAAGCTAGCTAATAAAACTATATAATTTAAACTTAAAGTTTTTTATAATAAATATAAATATTAGCAATAGTTAATTTAAAACTTTATAGCGTTTTAAAAGTTCTGTTAAACAACTAAATATTTTAATAAAATCTGCTTTTTTTTTTAATTTAAAAAAAAATAATGCTATATTAAAAAAAACGCTTTTAAGCGCCGACAAAAAAAAAAAAAACAGCAAAAAAAAGTTAAAAATATAAATTTTTAAAGCTTTAAAAAACTAAAGTTAAAATAGTCGCAATTTTAATTTTATAAGTTTTAATATTATAAAATTAAACTTAATAACAAATTTAAACATTTAAACTAGCAAAAATACACATAAAACTTATAAAACTTATAAACATATTATATTTAATTAAATTATATAAATAATATTATTTAAAAGTCTGCTTAAACAAACATTTTAAACTTATAAAATAAAAACAAACGTTTAAATTTATAAAAACTATTAAAAAACTTAATAACTTAAAAATAAAACATATGCTTAAAGCTCAGAGGATTAAAATATAATAACTATAAATAATATAATATTAAATCCACGAAAGCATAATTTAACACTATATCTATATTTTATACTATATAAATAAAGCCTGCCACGTTTTAAACCCCCAGGGAGGTATACGAAATAGTGATTAAACGCCCCGTACCGACGTTAAACTTAATTTAATTTAATTTAATTCAATGGTCCTACACTAGAGTCTAGAGTATTATAAACAAAATTCTAAAACGGGCAAGAGACCACACACCCTTTTTGCTGTTGAAACCCAGCTGATTATGGAGCTGAAAATAAAGATTAAGTATAGATAGAACCCAGGACAGAGACAGCTAAGGTTTATCGGGGCAACTTCAAGAGTGGCATAAAGTTGGCGTTGTTCTGCTCACGTGCATGGCGGGAAGCTGTGGGGTGACGTCATTAACAGATACAGTACAACCATTGGCGTTGGGGAAATTAATATACTGTATCGCTCTAGCCTGAGTGCTACCTCAGTACCTACCTACTAAGTGGATACCTAATGTGCATAAGCAGCGGCACTGACAGGTCTGCTGCACGTCGGCCGCAACCTAGTTCACCATCCATCATCAATGGCCTGATAGGTAACAGAGTTTGGTGTTTTATGCATGCAAGGCAATTTCGGATGCATAACATGCAGCAAACCTCATAACTAGGGATGGAGTGAGGCTGTGGGCTGTGGAGTACACGCGGGCTCTGTAGGGAGCGTCAACATTCACAACAGAGGGAGCTTGTTTCCCCCTCCTATTATTTCCAGTCGTTGCGTCGTTCGTCCCTTCCATCGTCCCTTCCGTCATCCCTTCCGTCGTCCTTTCCATCATCCTCCTACCTAGGTAGCGTGTAAGTAGGCACTACTAACTTACTACACGTTCTAAGTACATTAGCGCTAAAAAGGATAGGTATCTTAGGGACCTAGTGAAGGGGCTAAAGAAAGGTATCACCATATCACCATATCACCAACTCGACAGTGCTTTCGGGACACCAGCGCCGTTACCATGGGCCTCAAAGAATTAATCGTGGGTTCCAACCTCTCGTTCCCCGCCACTATATCCCCGTGTCGCGATTTCTGATGTGAAAGGGGACAATAATACTGACTAGGATTGCCATAGGCAACTATCCTCCTGGCATATCTGCTGGGTTTGGCATGGGATCGCTCACAGGTGATGTTCCTGTTCTGGAAGCATGCCCCTCGTCGATTGGTAAAAGTCAACACCTTCGCCTCGCATGAGATCAGGTTCTCCGATCGCATCCGCAGTTGCGAGGACGTCCTGATGGTGGAATCGAAGGGTCTTGCCATCCTCGCCTGCGACCCTGGCCGCGAGAGGTGGAATACCGTCATGGTAAGTGATCAAGGTGGTTGAATGGATATTCATCCCTTTTGAAAAAAAAAAAAAAAAAATTAAGGAGGGGGAAATAGAGTAAAAAAAGAGTCCCATAATCATCATTCATAAGTGCTGCTACGTCGTGTTTCATTCACTCGCTAACTGTTTATCTCAAAAGGGCATATTCCATGAGCCGGCGGAGAGCGGTGGGTTATACGTCTTCAACTACGAGAACACCAGCGCATCCGACGATGAAGCTCTGAAACAGCTCAGATTCATCGACTTCAAGTTCGAGTCCGATTTCCATAGTCTCGGAGTGGCTTACAACGAGTCAAGCTCGACGCTGTTCGTCGCGAACCACCGCCACGACCAGTCGGCCGTCGAGGTATTCAAGCTGGACCTCGAAGAGTACACGGCGACCCATCTGCGGTCCGTCCAGCACGCCCTGATCCGCCAGCCGAACTCCATCGCGCTCATCAACGAACGCGAGTTCTACGTCACCAACAGCCACCGCTTCCAGATCCGCGACCATCCCATCGCCGCCCGCTACGAGACGTCCCTGGGCCTGGCCACCGGCACCGTCGTCCACGTCCACGTCCACGTCGACGTCGACATCGACGCCAACGCCGACGCGTCCGCGAGCCCGCAGGACCCGTCCCCCCGCGGTGCGGGCGCGCGTGGTGGCGCGCGTCCCCTTCGCGAACGGGATCGAGCTGCTGAACGCCACGACGGCGGCCGTGGCGTCGTCGTCCACGGCCAAGATCTACCTCTTCGCCATCCGCCCCCGGGCGGGCCGGCGCGGCGGCGAGGTCGTCGTCGCCGCCGGAGTTCGCCCGGATCTCCGAGTTCGGCGTGCCCTTCGCTCCGGACAACCTCTCGCTCGAGTCCGAGGACGCGGGCGCGGGCGCGGGCGCGCTCTTGATCGCGGGCCACCCGCACCTGCCGAGCCTCGACGCCTTCTCCGCGACCCGGCACGTCTGCAACGGGGCCGCCGACCAGCTGGCCGCCGCCGACGACGCCACGCGCGAGACCTGCAGGACGCTCTCGGCCCCGTCCTGGGTGGCGCGGTGGACGCCGGATGGCCAGGTCGAGACGCTGTATGCCGATGTCGAATATCCCTCGAGCAGCACGGCGGTGCGGGACGCGGGCAGGAAGATCGGCATCGTATCTGGCTTGTACGCCAAGGGGATCCTCGTCTGGCGGGATTGATTGTCTGCCGCTCGATCAGCTGCGCTTTCCTTTACAGTCTTTCGGTAAGCCTCTAGACGGGCAGTGTGGGATTGAGCCGTATCTTTTCAACAAATGCGGCGTGGCAGGCAAAACTCTGGGGTTTCCTCATGTATCTAATTACGTACGTGGTAGCTACCTAGGTAGCAACGAAGACTTGATTGCAGGCCAGCCTGGGCCCCGCGCGCATAAGAGCTGGGCACCCGGATAAGCAGGGGCGGCTATAGTTTGGATTAAGGGCGCGGTCCTACAACAGACGTTCCCGCTATGAGACCCTCGTGGCTCAGTGGTAAAGTAGTCGCAGGACAAACTCTTGTGCCAGAGGCAGGGCCATAGGCATTCAAGGGTTTTCCGGTCCCGGAGAGTGAGTATAGCTTACGCCGCGGATTCTTTTTTTTTGTAAATCTTTATGGCTCCAGTTCGAACCCGGCCAGTGTTGCTCTTTTTCACAGCCCCTTTACATCGTTTTGGCCTCTTGGATAGATAGAGCTGTCACTTGCCACCCGCCTTGATCCCCCGATGTGAGCCCCCCGTCAAAGGCAAGGAGCCATCTTATCATAGCTAGGCACTGCGCAGTTACCATCTCGTAAATTCCCAAGCATTCCACATCCGCGCTGAAGTCAACCACACTCTTCGTCGCTCAGTTAGCATTGTTACCCAATCCCGCGCCGTCAAGCTGGCAACACACAGCTGCACTGCACTACGATTGAGATGATGTAGTTAGTTATACATGCACAACACGGTGAGGCGCATATATAGGATAGTGGTTTGCGATAGCGTATGTGCATGTTGACGGGTGTATCCCGATAGCAGTTGCAAATATATACAATGAATAAAGTTTGCAGACCGTTTCCCAAAAAAAAAAACAATTCACCAAAAGCGTCTCTTCGTCGGATCTCAGATCCTAGAATGTCAATGCATCATTCGTTTCGATAGCCTTCGAGGCTTTCTCTGTCGCTCTCTCTCTCTCTCTCTCCAGATCCCCCCCCTTATCCACCATAGTTGCTGCCGCTCGTCGCAGTCGCATCGAGGTTATTCGTTCCAATACCGGTCACCTACGCTATTCGCTCGAGATTCGCTTCGTTCAGATTCGGGCACTCCATCCCGGGGAGAGGAGCCGTGTTCTTGTCTCGATCCGGTTTCGGTCTCGGTCTCGGTCTCGGTGGGAATCGGATAGGGGAAGGGTCGCATCTTGGGGGCGCCTTATTGGCACGACGACCAGTAGTCGCCGCCCTTTACGCACTTGTACGGCGGTTGGCAGACCGTCGGGCCCGTGTAGCCAATCCCTCCACACCTGTGAGCTGGTCAGCGAATTACTGTTCTGTTGCAGGATAAATTCCGCACTGGGCCTATCGAAAACCATGAACCGTTTTTAATGCCAGGCACTACAACAACAACACCATTCAATACAGAAGCCCATATTCCTCTTTTTTTTTTCGCCCAGTCATCTAAGAAGGGGATGGAAAGAAAATTGAGAGCCCGTACTGTCCCCATTGAGGGACCCCCGTCTGGCCCGGGGGGAGCGTGGTGGTGCGCGTGCTGGTGGTCATGGTCGTCGAGGTAGGCGTACCTCGTGTCGTCGTCGTGGCGGCGCCGTTGAGTGCGGAGCGCACGCCGTCGAGGAAGCCGGCGTTGGCGAAGAGCTGGCTCATGTCCCACATCATCATGCCGCCAAAGCTCGAGTACTTCTTGGTGTCCTGGATGATGGGCGCGAGGCCGCTGGCGGGCACGTAGCCGCCGCCGGCGCCCGAGTTGGCCGGCACGCCGATGAGCACGCGGACGTTGGGGTTCTTGCTGGTCTTGTGCGCCCAGTCGTCCCAGACGTTGAAGTTCCACGCGTTCGGGTTGCTGAAGTTGATGACGCCGCACCAGTTGTTGTAGAACTGGATGTTGATCCAGTCGAACGAGATGGCGCCGTTGAGCATGTCGTTCATCGCCGCGTCGGGGTACACGCACTGCGGCGCCGCCGACAGGTAGAACTTCTTGGTGCCGGCCGCGTCCATCTTGTTGCGCAGCTGCTGCGCGAACGGCACGAAGTTCTGCGTGCCCGACTCGAAGTCGAAGTCGAAGCCGTCGACGACGGCCGAGCCGAAGGGTCGGTTGGCTGCTGCCGTGTTGGTGCCGAACAGGTCCCAGACCGCGTTAGCCGAGTTGGTGGCCTGCGTCGTGTCGGTGAAGCCGCCCTCGGTGTAGGTGGCACCGCCGATCGACAGCAGGATAGTCTTGCCATTGCTCTGGCAGAACTTGATGTCCTCCCTAGCGCATCATATGTCAGTCATGGGCTTGCTTAGGCAGTCTATAAATCATCTGCCTGAAGACGTACTCGATCTCGGGGCATCTCAGGAGGCCAGTGCCGCTGATGGCAGTGCACTTATCACCAGCGCTGGCGAAGTTGGTGGTGGGGTTCTTAATGGATACCAAGAACGAGACGTTGATGATCTGCATGGCATTGTTAGGATATCCGATTCGATAGATAGCAAATTGAATGGCAATTGCCTTACGTTAATTCCATTGTCGGTGCAGTATTCCCGAAGTCTGCCCTGGGTGCTGGCACCACCGGCCGAGTTTTGGCCTATGTCGATCATGTCAGTCCATCCATCTACATGTCGTAGATCGCAGATCGCAGCATGTTGATCGGATCTTCCTTACCCCAGTACACGGCGACGTTGTTCGTTCCCGTGGCGGAGAATCCGGCGAGAGCGGATGGGGCGAGGGCGAGGACGCTGGCGATCGAAGCCAGGCTCGGTAGATAGGGAGCCATGGTTGCTGAGAAGTAGGAACGGTCTTGAGCTGCCTGAGCTATCCAAGGGAAAGGAATGTGAAAGCTTGAGCTGCCTGAGCTGATGAGATGTCCGGAGCGTGGATGCCGTGATGCTTCAAAAGTCGTGGGAGAACCGTGAGCATCCTCTTCCCATTATATACCAAATCCCATTCCCCCCGACGAGCAGCGCAACCGCCAGCCATCCCAAGATCAACGTTACTCAATCATCAGGCATGCGTTGCCGACCATGAGATGACAGACCCATCGCGCGCGTGCAACATAGCGACCTGACATCGTCAATGCGCGACACCGCCAAGTGGCACCAGCGGAATAACCAAGATGGTGCTATGGGAGCGCCATATAGTAGCCAATCCGGGATAGTAACATCCAGAATCCAAGCTTGCTGCCATCGCACGCTCCCGCCGTCGAGGTCATCCTCCCGCAAACTTCTGGCCCTGGCCGTAGTCACAATAGCTGCATGCTGGAGGAGGCGGCCAATGGATGATAGAAGCAGGTGATTAGCCCGCAGGCGAATAGCAATCGAGATTGACCTGCATTGGGATGGAGATGGGATCGACAGGCACCGCGCCTTAGGCCGTGCCTGAACATGACTTGGGAACTGCCCTGATAAGTCGCTGCAGAAAGTCACATCGTGCTTGGCCCACGTCCAAGTTGGGCGACGGGGCAGCGATCGGCGGCCACCAGTCACCAGCCAGCTTCCGGATCGGTGTGTAAGGGAACGCCTCGGGGGGGTTCGAACAGCCGAGTCTACGGCCAGATCGGAAACAGAGCTGACCTCCTGGGGGGGGGAGAAAAGGGGGAAATGGTTAGAGGATGGTTGAAGGGTAGAAATTAGCGAGGAGGCTCTACTATGCAATCACTATGCAAACGCGCCTTTGGCAAGTCCACGGGTATGTCTAATAATACGACTTACACGCTTATAGCTTATGCTTGCATGCATCCAGTAAAATGATCCCTCGCTACCTATCTACAAGTACACTACTGTGAACGTGGCTGTTGTGCCGTTTGGGTGAAGCAAGGCAAGCAAGGCAAGCAAGGCAAGAAAGGCAAGCAAGACACAAGACACATGACGATGACAATGAGAAATGAGACACTTGTCTCCTGTCCTGTCCCTCGATTCCGAGACCCTTCGCGGCGCCTAACGGCCTGAATGGTCTGAATGGTTTGAAATGGTCTGAATGGTTTGAAATGGTCTGAATGGTCTGAAACGGTCTGAATGGTCTGAAATGGTCTGAATGGCCTTGATGCCCTCCCGTTTCGCTCGCAACGTCCGTCGATTGTTACATTTCTGTCCCAGCAATCAGTTACGCTCCCGGTGCCAATAACCCTTTCGAGATAAGTTATCCAAGGTGCTCCATTTGACCAGCAGGACCTTCAAGTCCCATGCGCGTGCTAGGCCATCAGCACCACCAGCACCCCCAGCACCACTAACTAGCACCACTAGCACCACTAGCACCCTGGCCTGCCCCAGCTTCCCCCAGCTTCCTATTCCGGCATAGAGGACGGCGCTCGGCCAATGGGAGGATTTAACGGTACCTCCCCACGAGTGACCCCCAACAGGGATCAGGGGGCCCCCCTTGGGACCGAGTATGGTAGTTCGGACGAGACCGTTGCAACCTTGGCGCAACCTTGGCGATGGGTGATGGGATGCGCTCTGAGACCTCGCCGTCCCCTGGTGACAGATAGCGAGACCTGACGCCCTCGATGCGGTCAAGTGCTCGCGAGTGCTCCCATGCGGCGCCATGCGGTGCCATGCGGCGCCGTGCGCAGCATGTCAAGAACCGAGCCCGGTAATAACCCAGAGATGGCCCCGCGGAGAGGGAGAACAGGATAGAGCTCGCCAGAAAAGAAGGGGCCCAATCCTTATCTTCGCTCCTGTGTGCCGATCATATGGACGCATGCATACCCCAGGCCAAGCCGCCATGATCCATGTCACCACCTCTCATGAACTTGTTTCCTTCTCTTTCTTTCCCATCGTCAGCCTCGACTGAGCGGACCGCTCTCCGTCTACGTAGCATTCTGTCTATGCCTATGCTATGTCGACCACTCACCACCGGCGCAGGGCCCGTCCATGAAGTTCGCCATCTCCCTACGGTAGGCAGGTTAGGGAGACCAGGCAGATAGGTACTGCAATCTCCAGCACCGCATGAAGGAGGATACCATAAGACCGATGAAACCCCAAATGGTAAGTCGACCCAACCAAGCTCGATCCTGAACTCACCTACCCACGCCCTTGCCCATATCGGAGCATCAACCGCGTTTCCCCAGGGAGCTATCCACGGGAAGAAGACATTAGCCGTGCAACGTTACCATGCGATCATCATATTATGTCTTCCTCTTTCTACTTTTAAATAATACCACCCAAGCCCAGCCGTGTATAGATAGTGTAGAGAGATAGAGAGATAGAGAGATGGAGATAGTCCAAGTGACCCGTCCATCATACCAACCCTAACACGGACGGCGGTAATCGCTTCAACGTGCCCATCCCAACTTCATTCAGTCACATCCGTAGATCCGCATAGGAACCGCGCCCTTAGCCCCTTGCAGTGACTTTGATAACCACCGCAGAGACGACAAATCACGAGAGGAGAAGCGCAAGCAACCAGGAAGCTTATCTACCTACCTACCTACATACCTACCTACCTACCATCAGGACGAAAGACAAAGTTCCACTCCGACACTGGCCGACTTACATCCACATTCCCTTCCAAACATCCAACCCGGATGATCCCCCCGGCTCCTATCCTCCCAAACCCCGTGCGACCCAGGGTTAATGTCGAGAGACCCGATAAGGGGTGGCGCAAGTCGCACGTGTAAGTTGAAATTGTTTTAAACGGCGAAACATCACCATCATGACCCGGCGCGGGCCGAAAAAAAAAAAAAAAGGAACCATGCATGGTCCGTAATTAAACATCGACCCCAGCTTTCCATGATTAAGATCGTGTACTATATCCCGTTTCGCGGGGAAGGCGGACTGCGACTAAGCGGATGCGTTCGCAGGGGAGGAGGGAAGGAGAGGGACGGGGGAGGGGGGGGCAGCACAAGGCCGAGGTAAAAAAAATTCGGTATAATATGGCTATGTACAAAACCTACCTCTACCTAGGTATGTACTCATGTGTCGCGCCATCGTCGGTGGGCTGACCGCGGTCCCAATCCACCCTTTATGCTTACTTCTCGTGGAAATTGCCAGGTCGCGGGCTTGGCTAGGTTTAGTCGCCGTGGTTAGGTAAGTCAGGAAGTAGGTAAATGCCACCAGCTAGGTTAGGCATTCAGACTATGCCTCTCTTCCTTCATCCGCCAAGCCAAGATTTAGTGTCGTTACATTCGGCACTCTATTTTAAACAATTTGTTCTGTTTTAAGCCGCACAGCACCCAATTTATCTGGTCTCCTGCCTAGATGGTTGAACCCTATTAGGAATGTTAGGGCTTTGCACCATAATTAGAAAGACGGCTGCCTCATTAAGGCGAAAGACACAGCCATTTAGGCAAGAGACGGCGACAGCCGACATAACGTCGAGTTCGGCGTGGCCGAATACCTCCATTTTCATTAATAATGAGGGCACCCTGAGGGGCTAAAGTGAATATATTCCCTAGAAGTCCTCTGTTACGTCCTCCCAAGATCGGGCTTAGACACGCACAAACCAATTCCGGTGCTAAACGCCTACTAAGGGGCGAGTAATAACAACGATCAGGCCCTGAATTGGATGAAATGAAAATTCCCACTCATTTCTAACTTTTGTCGAAGTAATACAACCACCCCCAAAGAATCACTAATCTAAGCACAGCTACACTATCACTACATGGCCCAAAAAGGTCAACAGAGAGAAGTATTCGAACTGCATAACATAATCGCAGAAGACCAGGCCATAATGAACCCTCTAGGGGGGAAGGTAATAAGCGCCAAAACAAAGACCTAGTTCAAAATCAACGAGGCGGACCAAAGTTGAACAAATCTTCTTGGGTCTTGAAATCACGACAGGGAGGACGGGCCCTTTAGCACTTTCGTAGGAACATGCCCATGGCGTCGCCCTGTCTGCAATCCAAGCACGTATCCGCCATGGGGGCCTCGCTCAAGAGGATACCCGAATGGGTGGTGGAGCCGGGACATGGAAAGACACCAAAGGAGTGATCAAGGCCTTCGTATAGTAACACGTTATCCATGGCCTGGATGACGCGCGGCATGGAGTGGTACGTCGTGTTGTCGGGCTCCGCCCAATCGTCGAGCGCCGCAAACGCCACCACGCCGGTGCCCGTGAGGTTGAACGGCCGGCCACGGCCCATGCGGAACGAGAGCTCGCACGCCTTGCCCAGGTCCGCGTCCTCGAAGTGGAAGCCGAAGATGGTCGATGCATTCGGCGACACTTGGATGTGCTGCATAGGGTTGGGCCCGTACACCGTGTCTGGGTTGCCCTGGTCTACAAGGATGACATGGCTCGGGCCTACTTCAACGCAGGTGCCAGGCCTAGTCGGGACGGGCTGCGTGGTCGTTATCGTCGACGTGCTCGTGATGCGCGTTGTCGTCGTCTGCTCGTTTCCGGTCGTGAATGGCGAAGGAGTCAGTGGCCCTGGCGAAAGAGGCGTCCATGTAGAAGAAGAAGCAGAGGTAGAGGACGTGGATATGGTGGTCAAAGTAGAAGGTGTTGTTGTCCCTAATGATGGGGGCGAGTTCGTCCCGCCCGGGACGGGACCTGCCCCTCCTCCTCCTCCTCCGCCGCCGCCGCCGCCTGGTCCTATGCCACCCCCTGGACAGGTTGAAGGCGCGCAATTATCGGCTTGGATGGTGATCTCATGGCATTGATCACCACTTGTCTGGAGGTAGATATTGACTTCGTCGCCTTGCCCTGTCGGACATTCGTAGAAGACGGACTGTCCTCTGTAGGACACGGAGCCATCACATCCGACCTGGAAGCCATGATCGGGTGGTTGGTCCTTGTCACACTGAAGTGTAAAGGTGGGTGCTATGATGCCCACTCTGGTCAGCTGATGGCCGTGACAAGCAGGCGAGATCTGGGCATCAAGAATGGGTTCTCTGGGGCGACATACGGGTCCACCAACACCCGCTGCCCTGCTGATCGGCGAAGGCGTCACCAAACCAAGTGAACGAAATGGGCGACGCGTCGCTGCTGGCGTGGGCCTGGCCGCTGCTCTTCTGGCCGATGGACCCGTTGAAGGCGCCCGAGCACGATAGATGAAAGGTGCAGCCGACATTGTCACGCGTGGCATGGGCCTCGACTCGGTGCAGCGAGTCCAGCCAGAAAACGGACAGGATAGGTGTGAGCATGACGAGAATCATGGCGCAGAGACACTTGCGGAACACGCCTGGCTGGGAACGGAGGAAAATGATGATGTCGGGCCAAAGAGTCTTCCAAAAAGACCAAGATCTCGGGTTCTTGATGTCCGGGTCGATGTAGCCTGCCTGCCAGCTAGGATAAATGGTCGATGGATACAGGCGTAATGAGAGATGGTCAGGAGAGATGGCCATGTGCTACCGGCTTTGCAGGCGAATCAGAACCTTGGAAGCCCGAGCCCAGGTTAGGCCGTTTTCTTTATCGTTCTGCTCCTTCCGCCGCTCCGATGGCGCGATGCCTCCTTCTTCTGCACACAACAGCGGCGGGACAGGCAGCCTCTGCCAAGTCAGAAAAAGCCTGAGGAAGCAGGGGCGGCCGATACATTGGCTTATCGGAGTGTTGCCCACAACCTTTTTCAACTGTACCCGTCGGATATGTGCCCACGATGAGAATAGGTAGGTACCCGGTACTTACCCGCACGGTACTGTGGTGCTTCCGGTATACCTAGGTAGACAGAATCCTTTGCTAACGTCGTCCCAATTTCAATAATGCCTTGCCTTAAGTAAGCAACTGCCCAGGGAGGGCCATGTCACGTAAAGAATAGTCAAGAGAGAGAAGAGACCGATGCAGGTAATCAGGGTGCTCACATTTCGTATGCTACTACCCATCACCCACAAAAATTGGGCTTTCAACCGTTCTCCTCGCCGTCGCTGGAATCATCCGAATCGCTCAGCTCTTCTAGGGGTATCATATCATCTTCATCTCCACTCGCCGCTCCCTCTCCATCGTCCTCGGACGCATCCGCACCATCAGTCTTCTCATCCCCACTGAAACCCTCGAATTCACCGTCCTCGCCTTCATCTTCGACATCGTTACCGCCCGCCACCTGAGGCTTGATATCCAGTTTCGCCGCAGCATTCGATACAGAGGAGACGTCCCCATCCTCGTCTCGTTTACGCTTTCTGGGCATCTCGCCTAGCCGACCCTCACGCCCCTCGACGACGGCGGTGGCATCCTGACCAGTGCCTTTGGGCGCAGGAGTAAACCAGGGGATCTTCCCTCGCATGAAATCTGTAATTGGTGGATTAGCGATGCCCGTTCTAGCAAACGGACGTCTTGATGAAGGTATTTATTACCTGTGAGGACCATTTTTGCGACTCCATCTAAATCAACTTCTCCAGCCTTAAGAAGCCGCCCTCCTTTTCGGCCAAGCATTTCGAGAAACTCATGGGGAGTATTCCACGACCGTATGTCATAGGTCCGCTCTAGATGTCTTTTTTGAACCTTCTCCATCATCGGTCCCATATATTGTTCGGGGTTCTCTACTTTTTCTATTCGTACGACTCCCCGGAGAAGAATGTCGGCCGGTTTATCGTTCGGGTTGGGAGGAACTATACCAGGACAACTGTCGATGTTCGTCAGTATCATGAGGCAGGGGCAGGGGCAGGGTATTTGGGGCCGCCGCAACTCACTCTATAAGAAATATCCTCTTCATTAGAGCGACATATTGCCAGACCTTCGTTTCTCCTGGAATCGGAGCTACGGTAGCAACCTTTTTCGCTTTAAGTGTGTTTATAAGAGAACTCTTGCCCACGTTTGGGTACCCTATGAGCCCCACGCTAATTTGTTTGCGCTCCTTGTGGAGAGCTGAAAATTGCCTCAAAAGCGATATAAGCTGGCCTTTGCCGAAAGAATTATTTATCGAAGAATGAAAAGCCAAAGTCGGGACCTCCTTTGAGAGATGTTTAACCCAGGCGGCCTAATAACAGAGTTAGTGGATCGACCCGGCCATGAAATAAAAGGGGTTTCCAATAAGTGAAATGTATGACTCGTAACTAAGAAGCCTATCACAAAGCTACCTAATAGCGGTAGAGATAGACCTCAACTCAGTGAACCACGGCGAAACTTATGAGAGCGTCCCAAAACGGAACGCAGTCAGCTCACCAGTCCGAAGACCGGAGAGCAGCAAGCTCGAAGTTTGATTTTCCAACGCTGTAACAGATATCTTCCAGAGAGGGCAATGAAGCAGAAGTATCCTGACAAGAGCATTGGGACGGGCCGGGGATCGATTGAGGGCGCCCATGACAGCGTAAGGAGATACATACCGCTACAGATGTTGGGATCAAATCCACTTTATTTAAGATAAAAATTAAATGTTTATGAGGAGCCTCCTTCCTCAAGTATTGCTCTACTGCGCGGCACCGAGTCCCCTCGGGGTTACGAGCGTCTGTTGGCGTTAGAGGTTAATAATCGGCAGATAGAGTGGGCTAGCTCAGACTTCTTACCTAACAGGTGAAGAACAACATCGGAGCTATCCAGTACCTGGTTTCGCAATTGTCAGTATTTCCACCATTCTGCGGGATAAAATAGGCACGAGTTCCTACCTTGTACAGCTCGTTCCAGATCCTCTTGCTTTGCCCTTTATTGAAGACGGGCTCAATGGCCATCGATAGGGGGTCCACGGACTCGATCCTGTCTTCACCACCCTCTTCCGTATTTTCGCCAGCCCCACTCAACAGCCTAGCTTGTTCCAAGCGCTCTTTGTATGTGTCCATGCTGTTCTCTGTATCTTCGGCCAAGTCGGCCAGGGAGCTCACACCAAGCTTTACGCGTTTTCGTTGAGCTTTGGGGCCGAAGGTGTCGGAAAAGGGCGCCGATCCGATCGTAATCTTTGCTTGATGCTGTTTTATCCCTGGGACACTGGGGGCTTCTTGGATCAAAGACATGGGAAGCTTGTTTGACCTCAGGAGTACCGAGTATGGGTCGGCGGCTTTTTCGGCCATAGCATCCCGAAATTGCGCCAAGCTGTCTTGCGAGATGACTCTAGTGTTTGTAAACCATCGACGATCCGGCTCTACCCGGGCGACAGGTGCATCCCTCGACTCTGGCGGCCATGTTAGTAACCCGCGATCGCAAAGTCGCCGAGCGGTAGATTAGGGAATAATCAGTCGCGTCCAGGAGCGTGACATACGGTATTTGGCAGCTCTGCGACATAATTAGTAAACCGCCAGGGCCATGCTGATTGTGTGTCGGGACTTACTGGACGATTTTTCCATCGGCATTTCGGCGCGGACCATTATCTTTGCGAATGTTCAGGGCTCTGACCTTTTTCGCATCCCTACAAGCTACAATTAGTCCTCGGACTGCAGTGGACGAATCACAAACGTCCCCCGCCGCAAGCTTGCTTCCTACCTTACCTATAAAAGTTCTCTCCCTTTATTTTAACATTGTCCATAGAACCCGTCTTTCCCTCGCGGGCGAGACGGGTCCGCTCCTTCTTCCCGGTACCCATGGCTGCTGTAAAGTAGAGCAAAGGGCAGGAGGATAGACAGGAGACGGGAGCAGTAGTAATGAAATTGCGGTCGCGGTTGGGTTGAGACCAGAGAAGGTTGGCTGGCTGGCGAAGTAAGTGGAGGTAAAAAAGAGCTGGTCGGAGCTCGCCCGTCTGAAGTTTTATTCTGCACCCGAGAGCCCCACCTAGATTAAGTAACTAGCTACGGATAGTTTTTTATCGATACTGCCCCCTCCGAAATCTTCACCGCCTTTAATTCGCTCCACTGTGCGGCCATCGAGAAGTGGACCTCGATGGACCCCAGAAGCTTCAATTCGATATTCGATGCAACTTTTCTATCTGTGGACGTTTGACCAGGGAGGAAAAAGGCCAGAAACGCCCACCCTGGACAGGCTCCGTCACAGTCAATCGACAGATTTCAGATAGGAGAGGAGGGACACATACGCCAGGGCGGCCTCAGACAGTCAATTCCCGGCACCGGTCCCCCCAACCCCCCCTGGAAGCGAGCCTGCCCACCACAACCTCACCGAGACATCGAGGGCAGCTCACAAATCGCCACCGTCACGATGGCGCCCCTACTCCCGCGGGCCGCCGCCGTGCTCCCGCTGCGGGCTGCCTCGAGCCCGACGATGCCGCCGTGCGTGCTGGCCCCGGCGCTGGGCCGGCTCTTCTTGTCCTCGACGCCTAGCGGCCCGCGGCAGCAGCAGCGGATCCCGCCGGAGTCGCCGCTGTTCATCAACGTGCCGAACCCGCCGCAGGACCAGTCGATCGAGGCCAAGCGGGAGCTGAAGCGGGCGCGGGGCTCGGTCCCCGTGCCGCGGCGGATCTTCGCGCACCGCGACAGCCACCGCAAGCCGACGGAGGCCTGGCTGGCGCGGGCGGCGCCGGAGGCGTCGTCGCCGCGCCCCGACCCGGCGACCGAGCTGCAGGCCTGGCGGCGCGCCATGGCCGACTCGCGGCGCGAGAACATGCGGTCCGGCGTCCGCGACCTGTGGGCGCGCAAGCAGCGGCTCGACGAGCGCCTCCGGTCCACGCGGACCGCCAAGCTCGCCGCCAACCGCGCCGCCGCCCTGGCCCCCGAGCGCGAGGACGAGCGCCTCACCCGCGGCACCGTCAACGCCGGCACCCTGCAGACCGCCGTCGTCCTCGACCCGGACCGCTTCGAGCGTGCCGCCGAGTCCGCCGCCCGCACCGCCGCCATCGCCGCCGTCCGGAGCGAGGCCCGCCGCGACGCCCTCCAGACCCTCTACATGAACGCCCGTGACTTCATCATCGACGAGGCCCGCCTCGAGCATGTCGTCAACACCGAGTTCGCCGACGACCACTTCCAGGCCATGGGCGCCAGCGGCACAGGCTACCGCATCGAGAATATCTGGGATGCCCAGAACGAACCCATAGCCGTGGCCGGCATGTTGAGAGAGGCCCAGCGCAACCATGATAAGCTCATAACCGACCTGACCACGGAGGAGACGCGCACCATCCGGAGGCAAAAACTAGCCGCCGAGGAGCTGACTGGTGGCAAGATGGAATAAAATGCCCCCTTACTGGATCTTCACACGCCCTTATGAACCTACATGTTTCCATACGTCACATCACGCTTATGCCCGGTTTTTGAACGAAGATGAACAAATTCATCGGAAAAGTCACTTGAAGAAGGAAGGGGCTATATACAGTATATGGGCGGCACTCCATCCCAAATGACGTGGCCACACAATTGGTCATTGAATGTGTACTATATGTATATAACAATCCAGTGTTGACTCGTATTCCCACGTGTTCGACAACGAAACGATGAACGCCCATGACGCCAATGTGACCATCCCTGTGCAATTAGAAAACAGAAGGCTTTGTTTTTTTGTCCCAGTGTACCCGAGCGATATATACCCATCCACAGTAGATGCGTGCAGATCCGCTAAATCTTCCTGCTCGCATTGGCGTCTACGATGTAACATACAATATAGCTCTGCACTATCCAACATTACCTGCTTTACCTCCTCTCCACCAACAGGAAATGCATTGCCACATAAGCCAAGATCACAAAGACGGCGGCAAAGATGCCGAGGTTAACAATATCCATCCACTTAGCCGCATTGTCAAACCCGAATGAGCTGAGGATGGCAGCGCCCGGTACCGTAATGTCCAGCCCGTATTTCTTGTCGACGAGCGTCAGTTTGAGCACCTCGTTGACGATCAAAGCCTCGAAACCGTAGTGGAATATGGATAGAGATTGTAGCCATAGTGCCGCATCCGGGATCTTGTCATGATTCAATAAAAGCCCCGCAAACAAGAGGGAAAACAGCATGACTAGGCTGCCGATGAGGTTGGCGACACCGCCATCTTTGCAAACGATGCCAATGAAGAAACAGATGGCGGCGGCGGCAAGATTGAAGAGGACCAAGGTCAACATGAAGGTGAAGAAATGCGGCGCATCTGGTATGAGGCCCGTCATGGGGTAGATGATGGCGCCCATGATAATTGGGGGGATAATCCGGAGAGGAATTATATCAAAGAGAATTTTGGCCGCGAAGTACGTAATTGGGGCATAGTACCCGTTTGCTCGCTCACGAACAAACAAGAGGCGCTCTGACGCGAACACGTTTAAACTAGTGAGCGTACTAAAGCCAAAAAGGGCGAGGAGGAAGAAGAAAAGACCGAGGCGGTTTTGGAAGCCCGGTATATCGTCTGTGAGGCCGTAGAAGAGGTAACCAGAAAGGACCGCGAGGATGATAGCGATAGCGTAGTGGGTTAGCATTAGGAGCGGATTTCGGTAGAGGTTCCTCCACGTTCGTTCAGACAAGATAATGAACTGTCGGAGATAACCGACCCGAGCGTAGCCACGACCGATAGCACTACCATTGCCGTTTCCAATAACACCATTTTGTCCGTTTGCCTCACGTGTAGTCGCCAAAGCCAGTTGGATTTCATCATGGATAGTCTCCGCGATATCAGACTCGGCAAACGATTGGACAAGAGCGTCAAGATTGGTTCCAGCTGCCGGGGGAAGATCATGTACATCTTCAACAATGATTTGGGGTGGAACGATGCCCGCAGGCTGCTTGTGCAGTTTGTATGCTCCGGCTTCTTCTTCCACGTCAGAAGATGCAGCGGTGTCGGCAGTGTTCTTGCGCCGAGTGAAAAGCTCTCGTTCCTGACGTGCCCTAACCGAGTTCTTGCGCTTGTTCCGAGGCCGACTTGATGATGGTTCAACAATAGAGCTATCCTCAGCAATACTACTACCAGCAATACTAGCTATCGACTTGACAGCCTGGGTGCTGCTCGGCCCAACGCTGCTCGCAGTATCATTCAATAGGCTGCCATCATCGAACACCCCCGCGTTGCTGGCATGCATGGTCAAATCGACGAGATAATCGGCAATATTAAATCCTGGCGGGCACGTGTACCCAACCTCGTCAAAATACTCCTGGCATCGTGAGAAGGGGCCCGAAAACACAGTCTTGCCTTGGGCGAGGAGAATGAGGCGATCGAACAACGCAACGATGTTTGACCGTGGTTGGTGGATAGTGAAGATGACAGTGCGCTTGTACGTTTTAGCCAGTGTCACCAGACACTCGATTACATTGTATGCGTTATAGGCGTCAAGGCCGCTCGTCGGTTCGTCGAGAAAGAGGATTGAAGGGCTCGTAACCAGCTCGCAGGCGATGCCGACACGGCGCTTTTCTCCACCCGAAATACCGCGCCCCTTGCCTTCTTCAGATCCGATCAATGAATCGCGAATATGATAAATACCGAGTTGTTTCTCAACTTCATAAACCCTTTGTTCCTTGGCACCACGGCCCATATGTCGAGGAAGTCGGAGGAGAGCGCTGGTGAGAATAGTCTCATGCACAGTGAGAGTAGGCAGCATCGTGTCCTCTTGATCAACGAATCCTATGACGCTCTTGAAGTCGGCATCGCTAACCTTCTCTCCGTTAACATAGAAATCGCCGGAAAAATGACCCCGTTTGTTCTTGCGAGCGAGAATGTCTAAGAAACTCGTCTTTCCCGCGCCGGATGCGCCCATGATAGCAGTGATCTCCCCGGGGTGAGCAATCCCACGGATGTCACTGAGAATCGTTTTCCCGTTCAGGCCGTAGTTGACATTCTCGAAATACAGCGAGGCTGGTTTATGATTCGCCATGAGTTTCGTGGATTCATCGTCAGAATCGTCCAAATGGATAGCGCCGTACTTGTACTGGCGGCGGGAAAGGTACCAGGTGACCAAGATGACGGCGACAACAAAAAGGGAGCAGCCAGCAATGACACCTGCAATCAGCGGAGTATTGATCGTCTTGATAGGTCGTTGATAGCCAGGTACTTCGGTATGGTAGAGACATTCACCAGATCGGCATTCCAATTCAATGCTTTCATCGCCGAATATGCTCCGCACCATCCAGTCTAGTTGCGGTTCCTTGAACTTGCACGCATTCACGCCACCACCTTGCTGCAGACATTCGAACGAGGCTGGGCCTTCAACGGACTCCTTTAGGAAATCCGTCAGGTCGATGGAGCCCTCTAAGCCGCAGAGAAAACGATCCTTGATACAATCGCATTTGACACCCGGGCACTTATAGTAAGTACTATTTTGGTCGGACGTGAAGGTTGCACTTGATTCGCAATTCTCCAGGTGACAGTAGAAGGATTCGACCCGGTCAACCCAGACTAGGGTGTTGCAATTAGCCTGGTTCAGCTAACAAATGGTTCCATATAAAGAGTGGGTTACTCACATTGAAAGTCACAGAAGCCGGACTGCTTGTCGCAGGTAAAAGAGGCTTGGGGAATCTTGCCTTCGAGCATGGATAGAATCTTCTCGTTGGTGACACCGCACATTTGGTAGTTGTTCTTGACGACCTCTCCATTCTGATAGCACACCCCCCCATCTCCGGTCTCCATCAGGGCATTGCAGGCCACGTCTTCGGTGCAGACGTTGCAGTTGACGCCAGTCCAGCCGTCGTCGCAGTCACAAGTATCGCCGTTTCGTACCGGTCGATCTTTACCCCGTGCCAACGAGCCACATGCTATTCGGTTGTCAGCGTCAAGCTAATACAGGGCGCATTCATTCGGAGCTTATCGCACTTGGTTCTAAACAGTCATCGCCTCCAAACCCCGCAGGGCATTCGCATTTTCCATTGTACGGATTGCAGTCGGCGAACTGGCCGCATTCGTAGGCTGGCAGAAGACAGTTGAAGCTGTGACGTGGGCACACCAGCCAATGTTAGTTCCTCAGAGCTAATGACGGGCGACGTTGCTGAGGGCAAGGGTGCGTGGCGGCAACCTTACCATGGAGGGCAGTCAGCCGGTCTATTGTCGAAGAGAGCGAGCTGCGCGCGCATCATATCGAGTTGACTGTAGTTCTTCTGCGCAGCGACCAGGCATGACAGAGCGATGGCGCCCAGGGCGATGAACCGAACGCCCGGCGGCGACATGTCGGAAATACTAATGGTCGCGAGGCTCAGGGTCGAACAGAGCTGGACAACGTGTGTGGTTATGTGGTTGTATCATACGAAGGATATCGGGGCTCTCAGAGACTAGGGACTAGGGCAGGTAAAGGAAGACGGGGAGGGTCGAAGTGACGATGGCCAACAGCGGTTGGAGGCGGCGGCGGCGGCAGTTCCAGGCTACCACATCAGATGCGCTCCTCCTGGGGCGGCGGCCTACGTAGCTGAGCGGACGTAGCTGGGCGGTGACGCGACGAGCTGGTTCGGTCGATGGGATGGTCGATGGGACGGTCGATGGTACTGATGGTACGCTAGGCCAGACCTGTTGGACAGAAATGGCGGTCGGGCGAGAAGTCTGGAATCGAGAAAGGCACAAGACCGAGCAAGATCGAATAAGATCTCACGCTTCCGTCAATCAGCTCATCACTGCAGCTGAACAAGTGAGCTGTTGTTGGAGTGTTTTGGTAGCGTTGGTACTCCCTACCTGTAAGTACTTAGGTAAGTAGGTAGGACGATACGACAGTGGAGGTGACTTATAAAGTCATAGGTAACTCACCTAGGGTACCTTACAATTCCACCCGGCATACCTGGTAGGTTGGAGAGCTAAGAGACACATGACGAAACCCAAAAGGCACAGCCCCATCCTTTTTTCACGTGGTACTGTGCATGCCTCCGGTTGCCTGCCTAGGTAGGTAGGTAAATAGCGGAGAGCTTGGGGATAAACACTGTGCGAATTATGCCTATCGTTCATGGATGTACTATGCACATACTAACTACCACTACCAAGCTATATAGGTACCTACCTAGGTAGTTAGTTCACTTGTAGGCGGCGTCCAATGCGACTTGGCTAAAACGACTCCTTGTCAAAAATGAATGAATCTAAGCCTTACATATATAATCAACAGCCTAGAATATTTAAAGCCTATAATTTTTTAAGCCTGTATATAACTAGTACGAACGTGGTTGTTATAAATAAATGCCATTATTTATTATAAGTAGTTATGTAGAAGTAATAAGCAAAACAGAAGGTTAATAGAGCTGCTTACTTTAAGTATCTATCAAAAAGCAATGTTTGTGATGCTACTTGGATTTCCGTAATAGGCCTATAAACGCCGACACATATCTTCAACATTCCTATTTTATTCTTTTGACAACATTTCTAGCGACCGTCTCAGGGCATGATATTGTATTCATCTCTCTATACTACCTAGGCTCAAGGTATATCTTTGGCCTCCTCCAAAAAAGTTTGCATACCTCGTGCCAACACATCTCGGAACTATATATCTTCATAAACCCGTTAGTTAGTTATATATAAATATTACCGTGTACGGTGGTGTTCCAACGTTTGTATCATATCGAGGACATCAATATCGGCCGACAAACAAATCGACTTTGACAATCCGACTCATCCAATCATCTTACTGATAACACTCCTAGTACTTGCAGTGTCGGCATCGTTGTTAGAGATCCTCATAAACCCTTACTAATCATCCATCCTGTAATCAGCCTCATCATTTTTGGAGAGCCGTGATCTCTGTTCAACGTGCAATGAAGAGCGCTTATTGATGAGTCCTTCCTAAGATGCATGCCAGAAGACACTTCCATAGTTATAGCGAGGATGCTTCGCGTTTACATATATTTGGTGAAAGTTTCATGCGTAAGTATTTTCTACTTTCTGTGTCTCCAGGTGTCAACGTTGCAGTAAGACGCGGTGGCGGCAGCCCGGGCAATTACCTCGGTAGTTATTACATGTATACATTAACAGCACTCGGCCTAGACGCCTAAAGCGGTATGATAAATGCTATCACTTCCTATCCAGTCAGTTTCCCCGCGAAACCGCAAGTGAACACGACACTCTTTTCTCTCCCTTTATCTCCCATCCTTCTGTTCCTCCTTTAGCATCGCTTCCACAAGCCAGATCTGTCGGTATGTACTTCTCAAGCGACCGACACTTCAGCTGACCCGTTTATGGAAGATCTGCATCTATTGACGGCCTTAGCCGCCGAGATCCAGGTGCTTCTTCGCAGCGGAGATCTTGCAGGCGTTCGGCCTGTCAAGACATGTCTAAACCAGATCACAAAGCACGACCAGTCGGGTCCAATCCTCCGTGCCATTATATCTACCCCGCCAGAGGCACACATTTAGCCGCCGATAGTTTCGATGAGGAGCGAGCAGCGGGCAAAGTTAGGGGTCTATTGCACGGCATTCCAATCATCGCCAAGGTGGGGTCAGTTGTATCTCTCCAGAGCCACACGGTTTCAATGCTAACATATTGTTCAAAGGACTCCATCAGTACCAATCCCTCAACTCGCTATGCTGACAACCCTCGGCTTATATGGCTTCGAGAAATCTCGACCCAAGATGAACGTCGTTGTCTTACAGACGGTGAAAAGCCCCGACATACCTGTCACGGAACCAAGCGCGGGCTGCGGGCGTCTACCGGGCACGGGCCCGAAAGACTACATATATAAGCTAGAATAGCTGGCGACCGCCTGACGGGAGGAACTTCCCTCCTTGTGCAATAACATAAGTCATTTCTGGAACTACCAGCAGCGGAAACTGTGACAATACCGTTTATTAGGCCTATCATCTAGCGGCATGTAGCTCTTACATAAGAGATTAATATATCTAGACAAAGCCTGCACACTTGCCACGCTGATCGAGTATGTCCAAGAAAAGGTCCTCTTCATGACTGGTCTTACTTATCAAAGAAGCTAACACGCAAATCGTAAGCACCGCTGTTTTTTATTTTATTCTATTGGGATGGGATGATATGCAACTAAGCTCATCGTTGATCTAGAAATCTCCCTATGAGGCGGCGATGAAGAAAATTCAAAGCTCAATTCATCGCCCTCCCTGAGAAGCTATAGGTGATTAATTATCCTAACAAAAATGCTCTAGTAGATGCGATAAATCGTAACCACACGGCCGCCTATCACGCGACGGCTAAGGCAGCGCTTCAGAAGGAATCTCTGGAGGGCGGGGTGTGAAGGACCATGGAAGAGTATCAACCAGTTGCCATCATTGGACCGACGGATGGACCTGCGGCTGGTATATCAGCCGCTATTGGCAAGATACCTCGCTTAATTGGAAGACTTGTCATTGACGCATATCCAGGGGGTCCAGGCGACGCTATAGACCGTAAATCATATATAGAGGATGCTTCGAAAGTACTCCAAGAAGCGATCCCGCCTCTGCTCGGCTGTCCACTTCCCGAAGTCCTCTGCTTCTCTGTCTTTAACAGAGATAAACCACTTGACCAAGTTTTCGCCAGTCCAAGTCTTCAGCGCACTATCATCCTCCAAACAGCCTAATGCCTCCTTTAACGAGGTTGGCATTCTCTTCGTGATCCCATACTCAATTCGCTTTTCCTCGTCCATCATGTCAGGGAAGAATTTGCAATCCTTCCAAGCTAACTTTGTTTCCCTGTGAAGCCCATCTAGTGCGGCAAGCAAAACCACCCCAACAAACAAGTAGGGGTTTGCTGTACCGTCCATCATTCGGAACTCCCAATGCCAATCACCGATTTTCCGCACCGGCAAGTCGCGGTTATCGGTGCCGAAACTAATCCACGCACCCGCGCAATCGTTTACGGAGCGGCCATGGCTGTCATATTTTGCCATCCCAAAAGCACAGAGCGAACTCACGTGATCGAGAATGCCAGTAATAAACATGTCCGCCGGCACCCTCCCTCGTTGGCCGAGAGAAAGGTGAAGGTGCAAGCCATTTAATGGTCCCATCATAGTAGGGTTTGGAGACATCGTTGCCTTAATATTCTGACGTATGCATATTGCGCGAATGGTTTCTTGTGCTAGAACGAGAGAATCGACGGCTTCTAGTGCGGTCTCGGGGGCAGGAGCAATCTCGAGCTGGTTATCGAGCTCTGCATGGAAATGGTGGAATTTGATAGAAGAGCGCTCGAGCCCATCAATATTTTCTTCAACCAGATCCAACGTTCCAGCGCGTAGCCCAGCCGTTCTTGAGTAGCCGTTCAGCAGATCCAACGGCTCAACGACATTATTAGAGCCATCTAGGAGCACGAATTCAATCTCGAAGCCTATTAAGATCTGGGCGCCCCACCGCTACTCGAGTCGTTTGAGAGCTCGGACCAGTAGGCTGCGTGGACACTTGTCAAACCTCACATCGGCATCCTCCTGGTCAACAAAGGTCATCACTGCAGCGTGGCCTACGACGCCGTTAACGCCATGTGGAATTAACGGTATATATGGAAGCGGCTACTCTGTGATAGCATGTCAGTAATATAAACTGTAAAGGTATATAGGAATTAAGTCCTAATGATTTGTTGAAATTATAATATATATAAAATAGGCCGAACAAAAAGATGTGACAAGTTTTAAAAATAATTTCACGTGATATGTATTATAGATTAGTTAAAAAAATAATAATAGGTATAATGGTTAAATACACTAATTGTTACACTTGATAGTATAGTGACAACTATTTCACTAGGCCAACCCCCTGTTTCTAAAAGGGATATAAAATTTCAAGCTGTAAATCTAGGACTCTGTAGCGGACTATACGGTACGGGTTTTCTGTCAACCGTGACTGCCCCCTCCACGTCACCAAGGATTCGACCCCGAACCCTACCCCCATTGTTTAGGTAGTAGGTCGAAATAAACAGGAAACCTTGGGGAGACAGGTGGCAAATACGGTTAATTGTCGCGTTAGCTGCACATATGTCGAACATCTGGAAAAATAATTCGACATTTTTGCTAAGCCTGGGACTCAAACCGCAAAGCTATAGTTAGCTTAGCATTGTTATTTTATATGGGCAATTTACCTACTATTTTGCGCAATTTGCTTTAAAACCCGAGAATCCCAGATGCATAGATACAATCACGTCTGGCAGCCTCTTCTTGACACAAGTTGTGAACAGTGTATAACTCTAACCCCTTAGGCAAGTGGTTATATAACACAGGGCTGCTGCAACAAAAACCAAGCAACAAAATCTACTAATATGGCAACCTCAGCACGGCCACATAGTCCCTGAAGTACCAAAACTGCCCTCGATGTCTAGGCTCGCACGACAACGCGCGCATTCAAATTCCAAGCCTGTATGTAGTACGGCCCATCTTGGGTTCTGCATTTCTATTCCGCTACCCATAGTCCCCCATCTATACCCTATCCTAGGGGAGTCATGACATCCCATCAGTTCCAGATTATAACCGAACTCTTCTCCCGACGGCATTTATATGCTAAACTGATCTTGAAAAAAAAAAGGGGGGTGGGGAGACGCGATGGCGTGATCAAGATCCGCCGATGACAAGAATAATAAAACCTTCAGGCGAAAGCTAAAAGGGAAAAAAAAAAGGGGGGGGTATCATATGCCCGCGGGTGCGCGGACGCACTCACAAAAAAAAAAAAAAAAAACAAAAATCCAACCAACTTTAGTTAGGCGTGCCCGAACTCGGCCAGCCGCGCGATCTCCCTGGCGGCGACGTAGCGGCCGGGCTCGCGGCGGGCGACGTCGCCGAGGGCGCCGGCCTTGTCGGCCATGCGGCGGGCCTCGGGGCCGCCGTCGAGGACGCGCAGGAAGCTGTCGAGCAGGCCGGCGACGGTCCAGTAGGGCGCCGTGTCGCGCGTGGCGTAGACGCCGACGCCGACGTCCTCGGCCAGCTGCGCGTAGTTGTAGCAGTCCAGCCACATGGGGATGATCACCTGAGGGATGCCAGCTCTGTGAGGAAGAAGGGGGCGGGGGGGGGGAAGGGGAATAGTCAGCGGATGTTGCGATTTTTAGCAGAATAGGGGAAGATGGATGGTGGAACGTACCCGATGGCTTCGTGGTAGCAGTTGGCCCCGCCGTGATGGGCCGAGGCCACGATGTGGCCCGTGGCGAGTATCGACGGCGGGCTCACCGTGAGCCAGTCGACGACGCGCAGCCGCCCGGCGTCCACGAGGCTCTGCACGGGCAGCGTGTAGTTGCTGGGGACCATCTCGTCCCTGGCCATCTTCCACAGCACCTGGACGTCGGTCCGGGCGAGGAGCTCCTGGAGCGCCAGCGCCATGGTCGTCGCGTGGTGCTCGGAGTAGGTGAAGAGGCTGCCGAGGTTCACGAGCACCGTCGGCCGCCCCGACAGCCAGGCCACGAGCTCCGGGTCCTGCTCCGCCGCCGGCTCCGGGTCGAACACGATCGGCCCCGTGCTCGTCACGTTCGGCGGCACCAGGTCCAGCGGCAGGCTGGCCCCCGCCATGTTCTGCGCGATCCACGGCCGGTCGTTGGGCCGCGGCATCGTGATCGAGTCCCGGATCCCGTGCGCCGCCAGGAACTCCCGCGTGCCCTTGAAGTCCGGCCGCGTCAGCACCGCGTAGATGAAGCGGACGGTGATGTAGATGTTCTCGGGGATGTTCCGCCACGGCACCGGGAAGGGGAATCCGCAGCCGATCCTGCGACGCGTTAGTTGCTGCCCAAAGGCTCGCCATGGGAAGTTGCGGACAAACCGGGAGTATTTCCAGAGCATGCCGCCGTACGGCTGCTCGACCCAGAACGTGTCGGCCAGGATATTCGGGGCGATATAGGCATATAACCGATTGCTGTTGATTGCGGCATCGATCGTCGGCCTGAAAGCAATATCCAACACAACCACGGCCGGATCGACAGATTCAATAAGCTCAGTAGCCTTCTGATAGATCCCGAGATGCTCGGTTCCGTTCCAGGGCGACATGGCGGGCTGAACAGCGCGCAATATCTGATCGATACCCTTCATTCCGGGCGCATGTTGGACATGGCGGATGGACTTCCTCCCGAGGCCGCCCATCCGGGACGAGAGCGCCTCCGCATACTCCGGGCCGGGGATCTCATGGAAGTGAATCCCTCTGGCGTTCTGCGCCTTCCGCCGGGCCAAGGAGGAAATACCCGCCACCTTGGGGCCCGTTCGGGAGAAGGACGCGATGTGGACATCAATGCCCGGGTGCTTCTCCAGCAGCGCGCTGGCCGTGGCTAGATGAACGTTGCTGAGGCCGTACTCGGTGTTAATAAAGAACAAGACGGTCTCGTTCTTGCCCTGGACTGGGGGGATGAACTCTTCCTTCGACGAGGTTCTCTGAGCAAGGAACGTGGCCACCAGGACCGCAAATGCCGCGACGGCAATGGCTAGTTGACGCAAGCGACCCATGGTCAAACACCCACCGTCGTGGGTAAGCTCAAGGAACGGCCCGTATGGATAACGATTCGGGAGCAAGGGAAAGGAAAGGAAAGGAAGGACGAGGTGAGAAGAGAAGAGGTGTCGACAAGCAGTAGGTAGTTAGTTAGCTACAAGTAGTAGTTGACAGAGTCGGCCCGTGAAACCAACAAATTCTGACAGCCCTACCAAGGAAATTAACCATGTTCCGACATGTCCCAACACAACACGACCCTGTCCAAAAATGATCGATATGTTCTAGAATGGCATAGCTGTCAGACGCTAAATAGGATCCTCGTCGGGCCAGGGGCTCCCAACGCAAGGGAACAACACGCCATTGGATATACAAATGGCGAACGTTGCCAAGCGTCCATTTCAAAAAGGAGACAGCGTACTGTACACTACCCGGGCCGATGTCCAACGGCCGGCTATCAGAAAACACACATGCATACGCGCCAACATTTCGAGCACAATCGTAAGTTCTCGCCCCAATCTATGCATCGAGGTAGTGTAGAGGTAGCGGTGTGAGGACCCTTATCTTTTATTTATAGCACGCACATGGATCTTTGTGATTGGCTTTCCTCCGTACATAGATTGTCGAGATTGGTGTGGGAAACAAAATTCCAAGGGACACTATGCCATGTAGTATGGACGTATGGGCGTATGGGCGTATGGATGGATGTGCATACATACTGTAGCTTCAACAAGTCTTGCAAATAGTGTACCAGCATGCCATGCCATGTATGTACCCGTAAGACGACGGACGGGTGGGTCAGAGTAAATGAAGAGATCCCTTGCACTAGGTCCTGAGTAGTGCGCAACCGACTTAACTAGCTGACACTTTTGTCATACCACGTATACACTACTCGTAATATTGCGCCGCATCCAAGTACCTACCTGTTTCGTATCAGCTCGCCTAGGATGACCAAGACATGCTATGACATAGTACACCATAAGCCAATGGCATGGAATGCAGCATCGTTGACCCAGAAGCAGATGATTCGATTTCGACTTCCAGGGTAGCTCCAGTGTAACTCCAGCCTCTGTCCAGCGGCTCGAAAGGTCTGCGAAAAGCGACCCCCAAAGACCAAGGCGCCCCCAAGATGACAAATTTGAATGCTACCCTGGCAGATACAAGGGGGCCGCCGAGACTAGGGGGGGGCGGACGGGATGCGCGGTATTGATCCTGGTTCCCGGGATTAGTTAGGTCACTCCACGAGAACGCTACAGCAACAACCATGGGTCAAATTACGGATGAACCACGGTCAAGACGAATACCAAGAAAGAATATGGAGAGATAAGGGGAAATAGCCTCATACGTGGCGGTAGTGGCGCTACGATAAATTCATGACCAATAACCGCGGGTATGGAAACCGGAGCATGAGATGACTACTGTAGTGTAGTGTGTGCAAGCATATGTAACTCCAGCCGCCAATTTCCTGATTTGAGACACTCATCAGTCATCAGCCAGAGCGGAGAAAGATAGGCTATCAGGGCACGCCTCTATTGATAATGTACTTCTGCGGTAAGATAATAACCTAGACTAAGTTGAGCTAGTTGAGGGTTAGATGCGACGACATCTAACCGTGCTTGACTAGCAACTTGAAATGATCGCGCTAATTACCAAGTTTGCACACTACGTCCATAAGTACGCAAGTACATACACTAACTAGTTACCTAGAGTTGCTTCCTACGTAACTATGTGCAATTCCCATCCGTCTCGTCTCGCCTGTCTTCCTTCAACCCCTTGGCTTTCTGCTAAAATTAGAGACTTGGTTATTACCTCCAGATGTCATCCCATTCTCCTGGTGCAGTGTTCATCAGCCAGAACCAAAGTGCCGGGTATGGGTTACCCCAGGTAATTAATTGGCGGCGATCCATGTCAGCACGCTCGGATGACGTTTATTTTTGCATGGACAAAAGATCCTACTCCAAAAGATCCTGACTCCAAAGGATCCGAGTTCGGTAAATTCTTTCCTGTATTGCCTCCGGGATCGGTAGCTATGTGTGTGTGTGTATAAAACGTTATATAAGAGCAAGTTGAAGACTCTCGGCCCAGACTCGGTATCCCGCGACTCGCCACGGTACCGATTTGTCGCACACCTGCTCTATACAGCAGTTCCAACACCGTGACGGGCGGCTTAGGATGGTCTAGAGCGGCTCAAAGCACTCTAACCTGGTGGAGGCCGTACATACAGGTGGACACCTCGCGCCCTTCCGTGCCACTTATATGTCAATATGGCTGAGATCTTGACGATGTCTCACCTCATTATCTCGAGTTATAAATACGCATGTTCAATTAGATAGGTAGGGAATGAGACATGTACATCTGTAGGCAATCGAACAAAAGAAAAAAAGAAAAAAAAGAAACCTTTCAGCACAACCCAATATTATAACGGCAAGCAAGCAAAGATGGTGAAGATCCCTACCTTCGAGGTCGAGCAGTGGATGGACGCGTACGAGAACACACCGGGGGTCCTGAATATCGCAGAGACGTGCGCATCATCGATCTCGATCACGGAGCTTGCCAATTTCCACCGCGACGCCTCGTCCTCCACGGGGCCGACGCCGTCATCCATCGTCGACTTCTCGCGGCCGATGACGTATGGCGCGATCCGGGGCTCGGACGAACTGCGGCGGAACATCGCGGCGCAGTACGCGGAGGAGGGGGAGGAGGGAAATGAGACGTCGTCGCCGGCAGTGGTGCCAGAGGACGTGATCGTGACACAAGGCGCCATCGCGGCCAACCACCTCGTCTTCTACACGCTCGTCGGGCCCGGCGACCACATAGTCTGCGTCTTCCCGACGTACCAGCAGTTGTACGCCGTGCCGGAGACGCTCGGGGCCGAGGTCTCGCTCTGGGAGCTCCGGGCCGAGGACGGGTACGTGCCGGACGTCGCCGCTCTCGAGAAGTTGATCAAGAGCAACACAAAGGTAGGCCAGATGAGACATCCCACCTCCATCTCTAACTCCCTACCTGCCTATCTACCCTTCGAGTCGAGTTCCACCACCATGGACACCAACGTCGTCTCATTTAAGTTATTGTGCAACAGTTCCATCAACCAAGACAGCCTTTCCGCTTTCCGTGAAACGTGACTAATATAAACCCCTCTGTCTTCCCATCGACAGATGATAGTAATCAATAACCCCAACAACCCCACGGGCGCGACCACGCCGCGATCCGTGCTGGTGCAAATCATCGAGGTAGCGCGCCGCCACGGACTGATCGTGTTCTCGGACGAGGTGTACCGCCCCTTGTTCCACGGGGCGGTCAAGACCCCGCCGTCGGCACTGTCCCTCGGCTACGAGCGCGTGGTGGCGACGGCGTCCATGTCCAAGGCGTGGGCGTTGGCCGGGATCCGGGTGGGGTGGATCGCGTCGCGCGACAAGAGCATCATCGAGCGCCTGGCTGTCGCGCGCGACTACACGACCATCAGCGTCTCCCAACTCGACGATCAGGTGGCGCGCTTCGCGCTGGGCGCAGATGTCGCGCCCGCGCTGTTGGCACGCAATGTCGCGCTCGCGCGGACCAACCTGGCGCTGCTCGAGGCCTTCGTGCGCGACCACGCGGGTGTCTGCTCGTGGGTGAAGCCAACGGCCGGGACGACCGCATTCGTCCGTTTCTCGTACCGGGATGGGCGCCCGGTTGAAGACGAAGCTTTCTGCAAGGACGTCCTAGAGAAGACTAAGGTCATGTTCCTCCCCGGTGCGCGGTGCTTCGGCGACGGGCATAGCTTCCACGGGTACTTGCGTATCGGGTACGTGAGTAGCACCGACGTGCTACGGGAGGCCCTCGAGAAGTTGGGAGCATACGTAGCAGAGCATTTGAACTAGTTAAAGATACGGCATTCAGCCGACATGCCTACCTTTGCGTGCGTATTACGAGATAGGTCAAGTGCGTGGCTCATACCGCTGCGTGGTGATCAACAAAACATTATTCCTATCAGAACTGGGTCGAGACGGTTTAGGAGGCAGGTGTGTTTAATTTAATTGAGGATTTATTTTTTTTGTTTAGGAAATACCTGCTATAGGACTACACATTTCGCCGGCAACCCGCAGGGCCCCTCGCTTTTCTTTTTCTTGTCCGTGGTGGTGGTAGTGGCGGCGGTGGTTTGGTTTGCAGTCTGGCTGGACTGTGCCTGCGAAGGCGATACCTCTCCTTCCGACTTGCCACCATGCAGTCAGCCGGTGTACTTGGCAACAGTCTTGTAGAACTCCTCGCCCTGGATGGTGGCCATCTCAAGCTCCTTGGCGGTGGGCTGGCGAGAGCCGTCACCGCTGGCGAAGGTGCCGGCGCCCCATGGGCCACCGCCGTGGACCTCGCTGAGGTCCGACATGATGCCGAAAGCCTTGGCGAAGCCGAAGGGCACGTATATTATGCCATGGTGGGCGAGGGTCGACATGGCGGCGATGGCCGTCGATTCCTGGCCGCCACCCAGACTGGCAGTGGACATGAAGAGACCGGCCATCTTGCCGTAGTAGCCGCCGGTGGCCCACTGCTTGCCGGTCTTGTCCCAGAATGTCTTCCATTGGGCCGGGAAGTTACCGTATCTTGTCGGGATGCCGAACAGGAAGGCATCATACTGTTCTAGAACGGCGGGGTCTTCGAGGAGAGGGATGTCGGCTGACTGGGCGGGAGCGTACATCTTCGCGAGGACCTCCGGGGAAAGGGTCTCCGGGATCTGGTACAGATCGACCGTGCCGCCGGCCTTCTCGATACCAGCCTTCTCAGCCTGGGCCAGCTTGGCGATATGGCCATACATGGAGTACTAAGGGAAGACAAGGTTAGCCTGGCGTGTGATATTAAGACGAGCATCATAGGGGGCGGGGGGGAAGGGGTCAGATGTGGTGAAGCTGGCCCTCAATATGGTGTTGAGTTGCGGGGTTGTGAGATCACTTACGAAGACGATTGCGATCTTGGGCGCCATTGTGCTGGGTTGTATGTAAAGGTGGACTGTAGGGAGAGAAAATAGATACCTAGTTGCAGGTAGCGTAGTTGAATGGTGACGATCCAAAGTCAAGTCCGAGACCTGAGGGGGAGTTCGGCTTATATAGGTACGTAGGTTTACTAGTAGGCAGGCAGGTAGGTACACAACCACCGAAGCTACGTATGCAGGGCAGGCGCTGAGGGGGAGGGGTTGATGATCTTGATGCAGGTCTGAAGTATCTTTGCCTAGCTACTACCCTCGCTACCTACCTCCTCTCGTACCCGGTTGGCCGGCAATCTCACTCTCTTAGAGCGCCTGGTGCAACACCAGCAGCATGGCCGATGCCAGCACGCTCGCTGACTGATTGATTAAGAATCGTCACGGACCACTCATGAAACAAATCCCCAGATCTTACAAGGTTAAGATCGTGGTCGGCCGAATCGATAGGTAATCATGTAGCGGTATGGCAGGTATGGTAGGACAGCTCTATGCAGGACAGGCTGTCTACTACAGACATAGATGGGACTAGGTTCGCGACGTAGGTAGGTAATTTGTCTAGCATGCCCACAGCAAAAACTGTGATGACTGCTGATGAGATGGTTACCAAAGACGAATAGGTGGAGATATTTCCTCCTCTCTACATAGTGCTGTGCATACTCATACAGTGTCGACAGTGTACGGTATAGCCGATGTACGTATCTTCTCATCTAGTATAGCGTAGAGGTGCTGGTGCTTTCGAGTCATGCTAGGCCAAAGGTGGTAACCTTTCTAGGTACACATGTACATATGTATGTAGCTTGACCTAGCTAGGCCCTGTGCTACTAACCTACTTGGTACCTACTTTCTCTGTGGTCCTCTTGTTCCATGACAGTAACTCTCAAGGACGAGATGCGAATTCAAAAAGATGCCGATACAGATATCTATTAGCATACATTAACCATCTCTCCACGAGAGAGAGAGAGAGAGAGGGGTGGTTTCAAATGAACTTGGGTCTTGGAACTAAACCGATTGGCCTATCAGAGTGTAAAAACCAGCGTTTTGCATATTACCCAGATAGGTTAGAGTTATCTCTCCGTTATTGAATATCCATGCGTTGTGAGAGAGGCTCGCAGTTTCGAGCCATACTGTATGGAGTAGACATGATGAATAATTGCTTACCAGACCAATGCGGCGTTCCTTAGTCTTGGAAAAAAAACCCTTTCTCGTGCTGTCTCATCCGTGTTAAAGACCCCGCTACGAGGATAAAGCGATCCCATCAGGTATGGTAATCAAGCTCTTTTTGTGACAAAGCATCAGCATGCAAGAGTTCTTTGACGTTTATTCATTGCCATCGACATGTGGGATGAGTCTCGGAAGGCTAAAGATCGTCTAAGCGTCTCATAATCATTACATGAAGCCTGCTTACCAGGCCAGACACCTGGGTTGGGTAAGTGGTGAAGTCTCAGTTAAGCAACATACAAATCAACTCAATGCAATAAGATTGAGCCCAGACTCACCGAACTTGCTCATCCCCGTCACCTTGACGTCTTCTCAGTCCTATATCTCCGATTGCAGTCGTCCATTATCCATTCTTGGGTTGTAGTGCATTCGCTCTGATACCACCCGGACACCTTGTCTTGCGAGACATTTTGGAGCACCTGCATGTCGGCGACCGAGACCCTTGTTGTCAGACCAGCTTTGGGATGCTGGAGTTGGGTAGTATCACTGGGCATTACGTCGGTAGCATGTAGCCGCAGTTATCTGCCGCCAACTTCAGAATAAGTTCTATCGTAGGCTTTGCTACCTTCGAAGGATATGATGAAATCGGGCTTGGCGCTGATGGTGAGTTGGTCGGTGCGGTGACTTGATCATGGCATAAAAACGACTCCCAACGGTAATTTTAGGCCATAAATCTTTCCCTTAAAACGCGATAGCAGCACTAAATAAGGCTCGCATACTATGAACTGCGGATTATGGGTATCATCGATATGAAGGTGTTATCTCGTGGGTTTTTACCCGAAGTCAAGCTGGTTATTGCGATTAGGAAGCTTTGAGGTTAGTTGTTTGGCTTGTTCGTTAGTATCTTATGTCAATGCCCCCACGCGTAACCATGCTCTGTGTAATACATCGTTTTTACATGTACCAATGGCGGCAGGCTTGCGTGGCAGGCTTGCGTGTAACTAACGCGCTCTCGCACCGCCCCTTTTTGGCCGCGCAGCTCGAAGCCAAACCACTGCTCAGGTTCCTTTAATGCATCGCGCATTTACCGACGAGCAACAACAATACGCCTCGCTCCCTTTCCCCCTCCCAAAAACATTAGAAGAGTTATGGGGGATTCTACGTTCTGGTCGTAGCATGGGAGTAGGGACTGGGCTAGTATTCAATTTTCATCGCCACATCATGCCAAGCGATGCGTTCCAATTCTGACATCCCCGCGTCGGGCACGAATGCGCGTGCATCCATCCCACATCTCGACCCCGCCGTCCGGCTGCAATGCCCACGCCACCGGCGGATTCTTTGTTGACCAAAATATACTCGTACATACTCAGAAACCCTCGTAATATTTTAACAGTATGGAGAGCAAGCCCAAAATGCCAGCCCACGCAACTAGGCCACGGTAGCTAATTCCACAAGAATAGATAGACAAACAGGAAGAGATTTGCTTGCAGGTGAGGGTGCAAACTCACTAGTAACGCAAGCCCCTCTAATGTTCCCATCTAACATACCTACCAAGTACCTACCTAGACAGGTTAGAGTGTTGCCGTTGAAAAGCAGGCGAAGATAGGAAGATAAGTAAGATACTAGAGGTTACTGGTAGCCAAGCTACTGGATGGCTGGGATCAATACATCATCTTTTTTACCCTCCCACTCTCCACTAGATTTAGATATCCATCAATACCTACCTAGGTAACAAGCCTCCATCGTCGTAGTCCTCCTCCTCCTTCTCCTCGTCTAGCGTTGTCAAGGCAGGAAGTTTAACTATATCTTGCCAAGCACACTTATTAAACACATTAGGCCTGGTCGTTATTTGGCCTCAGATAGCATACCAGCAGTGCTAGTTTGCTGGTACAGTTCGCTGGACCCGACAGTCTGGGTCTGAGCCGTGGTAACATGACATGAGCATGGTTAAAAAGTGGGCGGCGATGATTGTAACCAATAGTGTAGTCCGTTATGGGACTATTTTAAGAGACAAGATCTAACTACCTATCGTGCGAGAGCAACAGGATTATACCATCTATGCCAGCAACACAGCTTTAGATCGCCTGTCGCAGGATATCCTCCATCGCCGGGTGAATCGAGCC
The DNA here is from genome assembly GCA_021209875.1 of Rosellinia necatrix. Taxonomy (NCBI): domain Eukaryota; kingdom Fungi; phylum Ascomycota; class Sordariomycetes; order Xylariales; family Xylariaceae; genus Rosellinia; species Rosellinia necatrix. The sequence goes on from JAGYVD010000010.1 coordinate 1,498,922, forward strand.
GTTTAGAAGCACAGTGGTCGAGTTTATCGCTTTCTCATAACTAAGCAACTGTCAGCAAAGCCAATTCTTCACCCGCACCCACAGTTCATGCTGGTTTCGCAATCAATGCCCGAACCCGCCCCGCGCACGCCACAAAACTGTGGGCTTCGCGAATTACGTCGGTTACGGGGGATTTACAGGCAACTAATTAATTAACTAACGTTATGTTCAGTTTCGGACTATGTAGAGCAGACTCCATCCGAAACCGGCACGGCTGAAGGCGGGATCCCTGTAACATGTGTAGACACAGGACAGGAAACCGGGCGGGGGAAGGGGAGAGGGAGGGTTTATGCTGGTGAGTGGAATCTCGGCAGCAAGTTTGCGTCAGTGTTTAAGTTGGTAGAATACAAGAAACCATCAGGTTAGTCGAGGTATCCTCCTACCCGATCATTCGTAAGTACTGTCGTGCCGTCTTTCCCATGTCCACGAGTTTCAGAAGATTGCTTGCTATACCATCTGAGAGTATCGTCGAAATGGCCACGATGGGGTCCCAAGTGAGGAATACAACCAACAGAGCGGACCCATCAAGTATACGCGTGTCGCAAACATGATGAAAAAATTGCATGAAATCCCGGCCATACCTATACCATCTCCAAGCCTCCCACAACCGGTGAATTAAGTAGCCTTCCGAGGAGCTCGGGCGTTCGGTGTGGCTCGGATGCACATTCGTGCATCATCATCATCATCCACTCGCGAACGCTCCCGGTTACCTCCTTACCCCGAGATCCGCCTAGACCCCGACATCAGACGGTCCGAGACAGCGGACCGCCTAGTTTTCCGATCGTTGGTACCATTGCGACGGGTGGCTCACGGATGCGTTGCTATGACGTGCTGGTCCCCACCCACAGACCGTCTTGGGAGGGAGAGCTGCACAGGGTCCAAATAAAGACGTTGCCGTAAACATCAGGATGTTTCGGGCAGGATGTTTCGTCCGCCGGTATGACGGTTCTCGAACGCAATGGCTTCACTCGCCCTCTTCGTGATGCGCTATACAATAACATACAGGCCGAAGACAGGTTCGCTACTAGAAATAGGTTGCCCCATGCGTAAGCGTTACATATAGCTCGGTTCGATTGATGCGGGCAAACATATGCATATGCGTATATATACTTTAACGTGATATACAGCCAAATCCTGCCACATTCGCCTATGCAGTTCGGCGAATACACATCAACTGGTATACCGGCTGGTGTCCTCGTCCTTTCACACGTTTCCCGCACAATTAGACTGATCAGGCCTGCTTCACTAAGCCAGATAGATCCTTTCCGCCTATAGTCTCCGCCCATTCATATAATACGTAGGTCCCACCGATATATTCATTACCCCCAAAGAGACCCCGGACAGGATGATGCCTTGTATCCCGATGCTCCCACCTAAATCCCGGTCACACCTTATGCTATTACTACTAATCCTTGGTCTGGGAAAAGAACCAGGAATGAATCACCGTCGTCATCCAAATAACCTCCATTTAAATCGCGTTTTCGACATTAGCTCCGCCCAAGTCTTCCTCCCTCTGGAAGCGTCACCGGCTCAAAAAAAAAAAAAAAATCGTTCGTTCCTAGCATGAAAGCGCCACGTATGGTTTGCAACAATCATGGTTAGAAATACCCCCGTGTTTGGCACCGATCCTATCTCCCTGGGGTTAGGTCAGGATATTGGTGACAGTACCACAGGGTAAGGAACAGAACTGTCATTTCCATCTCATAAATTCCAGAGCTGTATCCATAACAATCCGGAACACCTGTCGCTCGTTTCCGATATCGTCTCATTCAGGTCGCGTGAACTTCATTGGCAGCCCAAGTCTAGATACCCCAATCGTACAAATCATCAAAGCCGAAGATGTATTATTATTCCGATGAAACTAAGCCGATCAATGGGCTATAGCTTTATATTCGGACGAGCAGCGGACAAAAGACTACCGCGCGGCTCCGCTTGGGTGTGCCGTCGAAGGCTCGATGACGATCTGTGGCAGCTCCCTGATCCTTAAACTAGGGAGCTGTGGGGCGCCACCCACACCCCTTGATGATATATTCGAGGAACGCCTCCTTTCATTGTTATCTGTCGGGCTTCCGAGATCCCCACTGTCATCTTCTCTACTCCTGCCGCCGTGGCCGGAGTAGTCTGGAGGAGGCCCCTGGAACAAGGGCGTTGTAGCCCCAGACCGGACATCGTCCAGGCTCACGTCTTCGTAGTCGGGAGGCGGCATGTCGCTGTCGCCTAGGTCGGCCTCGGTTAATATCTCAGGACTTGAACCGGCACGTGTATGACAGCTACCGCCCAGCTGCGGCGTCGTGGCACCGGAGCGGGGTGAGACGTCTCCGTTGTTGTCGAGGCTGAGGACAGAGCTGACACTATGTATACGAGGGCGTGACTGGGTGGATAGCCCGTTTGACATGGCGGAGGGAGACCGTGTTGACATGGCAATGCTCGCAGCATCTGATAATAACCCCACACGCTCGCTCTCTGTACTGTTGGCACGGATGCGCGAGCCGTCATGTCGTGCCACGCCGAGGTCGTGGTAACTGACGCTGGACACGGCGCGTTCTCGACGTGTGTGGATTTGGCCTTGTACTGCGCGGAGGTCGTCGATAGTCGTATCATTGTTCTCAGCACGTCGACGAGCATTTAAAACCTCTAATGCCGCTAGGTCACCCCGATCCCTCGCTTCTCGTATCAGACGCCGCCTCTCTTCGCGGTCCGCATTCTGTTGCCTCCTGGTCAACCGAATTCGATACATGGTCTCCATCTCTTCGTCTCGCAGAGCCTCGTGTTGCTCGTCTGAGGGCATCTCAATAATGATATCAACGCCATCCCGTTCACCCGCGCGCCCTAGTACCTGCTCCCCTTCATTGGCTGTATTGGTGTATTTAGGTAGGGTCATGATGGAGCGGAGGGACGTGTTGCGGTCGACGCCCGATACAGCGCTATTCCGGTTGGTTTCTGACACGGCATTGTTGCCTCTGGAGCCAACTCGGCGGCCGCCATCATGTACGGACGTGGTGCTGAAAGGCTCAAGATTGCTTCCCTGTCGTAATCTGCGTTGTGACTCGGCTCGGCGCTTTAAAAATATAAAACCCCCAGCTGTAAATATAAGAACGCCTATTACGAGGACGACCTAGGAGGGGGTTGTTAGAACCCGCGTGCGAGACAAAGTGGACGATTAGTAATGGGTATTATGGCTGACATACTACAACAATTAACGTCGAGTTACTTTCATTATTGTCGTCGCCACGAGCACGCGGCAACAAGCTCTGTCCTTGCTGTGTCGCAAGACCTGGCAAAGCCGCAAGTCCGTAATTATCGCCATGGCCGCGGACAGGTACGGGGATACGAAACGGGACTGGCATGGCGATGGTGAGGTTTGGTACTGGTTGAGCGAGTGACTTGGAACAAGTGTGCTTTCGCACTAGATTCGCCTGTGGCCGAGGCGCGGGTGCGTGTGGGCGACAGCAAACAAGTTATCGGGAAACGAGGTTGACGGGTTCCTATCTAGGTCAAGTAGCCTGACATGCCAATTGGACCTTGGTCCGAGGCGTAGCAGGCGCGACACCGTACGCAAGAAGTGGATATAACGATTATTGCGCAGCTAAGTATCGAGAACTAGTAAAAAGAAAGGTTTGAATTATGGGAGTATGTTGGCTGTCCACAGGTTGGTTGGTAGGTCTAAAGATGCGCCGTCGCAGAGTCGGGATTGGTGGCGGGGATGTTTAGGAGCGGGATTGGGTCGATAGTCAATCACTAGCAAGGTGAATTGGTCAGGGGATAAGTTGGACTGTTCTCGTCGGTTCGGGCACAAAAGCAAACTACGGAGGTTGGCCGGCGCGGTCGTCACAGTCTCTCCCCAATCGGACCACTAAAACATTGAACGACTGGATGGGTTCCTTGGTTGTGGTGGCGCAGGGTGGAGTTAGGTTGGTCGGGAGAGGTAAAGAGGGAGAGGGAGAGACAGCGTAGGTGTGTATGAATGTGTGTGTGTGTGTGTGTGAAAGAGAGTAGGTAATTAGAAGAGGAAATTCGCAGTGTTGGTGATGGTGATGGTGATGGTGGTGAAAGTGAAGAGCCCGTGGAAATTCGAGAATGGCCGTGATTCAGCTGGGGCTCGGAGGTGTTGTAACACAGGGCAGATGTGCGCGCGGTCAATTGATTACTGATATTGCTTCGGGACCGTGCAGTGGTAAGTAGTGGTGGTGATGATCGCCGTCGTCTTCGCCTTCGCCGATGTTGCCGTCTGCGCCGGTAGGGCTGGTTTTGGATCCTGCGGTGGTCGCAGGAACTCAGAGGCTGAGACGAGTCGAGCGTGAGAAGGTGTATCGGTCGCAATACCTTGGCCGTTCGAAACTGCGGTGACACCCGGTCTCGATACTGGAGAGACTAGAGAGGCCGAGATGGAGGAGACGCGAAGGTTTGTTCGAATACGAGGTCGAGAGGAAGAAGAACAGCCGCGAGAGTGGAAGGCGGGCGGGAAGTCTCCTGCACACTAAGACGTCCAGGTACCACGTACAACAGAGTAGAGTTGCAGCGAAGGCGAGAGGGATCTACACTAAGAAAATAGATGGAGGGTAGACAGGTGGGAGAGGTGGTGGACGGGACAGGCTTTGATGTCAATTCATTCGACCGGAGAGCGTGGTCGTGTAAGCCGATGGAAGCATCAGGGTGGGAGCATCGTACAAGTTCCCAGGCACGCTTCGATGGGTGCTTCAGGTACCTAACCTACCTACCAAGGCACTGGTAGTTGCGATACATCATTCAGATATACCTAGGTAGTGGTAAGTCAGGTAGGTAGGTGGGGAGGTAGGAAGTGGGCGTACGCACCCACGTCCACTAGAGCCGTATGCGGCGTGCAGCCGGGCAGTACACCATGCGCTAAAACAGCCCTGGAAGTACCTGATCAGGCCAATCACCCAAGCCAAGCCCGAAATGGGCCATGTCAGATCTTGGCTTGGGCGGGCAGGGCAGTTCAGTCAGGCTGTGTGCTTTGCTGTTAGGGTGATTGCTGCTATAGTTGTTATGACTACCCAGGTAAGTACCTACCTAGGCAATTACTCGTCGTTGTCGCCGCCTAGTTCCCAACGCCAAAGGATGGACGACATCCACGCTAGACGGACCACCCGGCACGTGGGTTTCCGGTCATCCGTGCGTCACTGTCTCGTATCGGCAGTTCAACCAGAATCAAGTGCCCGTCGTAAAATAGGCACCTCGACAACACTAAGATAACTTACCTAGCCTACCGCAAAGGGTTGCGGGAATGAATACCGAGTGCAGAGCGGCACTAGGGACTTTTACACTAGATGCTGCATGAAGCAAAGTTACAGTGCTGTCTGCCTTGGGGCTAGGTTATTACTGTAGTAGCTTGGTCTGCGGACGGCGGTCGTTCCAGGGGCCATCCTTGTTGCTCCCTCCGCTATTCCTAATCAGAGGTCGTTCTCTAGCCCATACATGTCCATACACGTCCATTCACCAACGACAGGCTAGAATTGGCCATCCCACCTACAGACGACGCCGGAGAAGGGACTGAGGAGATGGCAGATAATCATATGAGGTCACATCCAGGACCGCGTACAGAGAGGGTCATCTCTCCATCGAGTGTCCCTGCAGGCCCCTTGTGCCCTTCGACAATACCCTTGACAAAAGCTGGAGAAGCCGACGTTCCGATGCGAACTGGGCATCTGCTGGACAGTCAGCGTGTTACCCAGGTGGGGAGCATTACGCAAAGCGACCTCTCCAGGCCATCTTGGTCCGAACTAAGATATGCTGTGCGCAGCGGCGCGCACGACATGTATGCAGTTAGATTGAAGATTGACGTGTAAAAGAACGCCGGCGGTAAAGAGAGAACATGGCACATGGCACATGGCACATGGCACACACAGCCTTGGGCAGCTGGCTAAGCAACCCCATCCGTAGCCTACAGGCGTCCGCCAGTTGGGGTCCTTAGGTGAAAGAGTGTGTACATACCTAAAGTACCTAGGTAGCTAGGTAGGTAGGTACCTAGGCAGTTACCAGGTAGTACTCGATGGGGATGTGAACAAGAGGGTAGGTAGGGAGTAAGGTAGGCTTGCCGTCGTCAGGATAGTCTCAACGTCGGATCGTACGGTTTGGAGCGTACATCATTCCCAATGCTACGTTCAACGACAGGTTGACAACTGCAACGACAAAAATACCTTGCTGTGTACGTTGTGTACGCATATGGTATGCATACGTACACTAGTATGCAGAGTGCGAGGGCCGCGGCGTGTGATAGTTGCCTTAATATACCCTAGTGGCCGATTTCTGCCCCATGGCGATGGTAAGTTTGGGCCGCCGTTACGGGAGGAGATAGCTACTACCCACTGTAGGCCTAGGTGTTATGTTGGTACCTAGCATTGTAGATTGGGTAGTAGCGGGGTATGGAGTTACCGCTATGCTGGTTCTCTCTCCCCTCAGCACCAGTACTTCCCCGACGGGGCAATTCACATTCCGTAACATCCAATCAAAATTAAGAATAAAGATTCTACTGTCGTTTTCATTGGGCGCGTCCATCTTACCAAAAGTCGGTGCATCTCCACCAAAAAGTACAGTAGGCAGGTAGGTGGTAGGTAGTTTGATAGGACGAAAAGATAACCGGCCTAAACCAAACCCCCATCCCCCCTTTCCTTTCCCCTCCTCCCTCTGCCCCCAACCCAACCCCATCCACGGCCCCCGAGTCGCGTTTCGACCTACCCGGCCGGGTAGGTGCTGTGTACCTATACTAGGATGTTTGTGTAGGTGCTTGCGTAAGCGTTGTTGTATAGGTGTTGTTTGTATAGGTGTTGTTGTTGTATAGGTGTTGTGCGGTGGGTTGGTTATCAGGGGAAGAGGTGCTTGAATGGCCCCTGTGCAGACGATACCGTCCTGCATTTCCCGCCTGCCTGCTTTGCTGCATGCGCGTCTGCGGCAGTGAGACTGGACGGCACAGCAGCAACGGCCCACCAGGGACTCCCCCGCGTGCGCTCGCTGCTGTTGGGATCGGGATCGGCATGCCGTTGAGTCGTGGCTTGGATGCTGCCGGCCTACTTTCTCGCCTCCGTCTCTGCTTACTGCGCCCGTCTGTGTAACGTCCAGACAGAGCGAAGGGGGCGGCGTGTGCTGATGGCCCAACCCTACACAGCCATCCCACCTCTCGAGAGATACTGTGGTTGTTGCTGTCCTGGATGGCAACAGGAGCTTCACCGAACCAATGCTCCCCCCTTGAGCCCGAACCTGCCTTCAGTAAGACCCCCTTTTGCAGTGGACAAGCTTGGACGGAGTCGGAATAAGACCTCATAATCTTTCAATAATATCCGTCGCTATTAACTACCGTACTGCAGATACCCCCTTATACACCGCGGAAGACAGGGGGCGGTCGTTCCATTTAAAACAGACTCTCCATACATTAATCGCTAGGCTTGGCCACCAACCCCATTCCTTCAACACACAACACCTTTGCGATTCAGACATGACGGCAAGCGCTCTGTGGAAAAATATACAGCGTCTGTGTTCAGGAAAGCTAGCAGTAAATGGGGCATAAGTCGAAATTCTTCTGACTCATGTCAATTACCTAGGTGTGCATCGAGGCATCGCACCCATTTAAGACAGATGCGTGACGTGACGTATGTCTCTGCCCTCCATGTTAGTGCTAACCTGGTACTCATCCTCCTATCATGTATCAGCATTGTTTCGTGAAGCCGCTCTGGGGCTCCAACGTCTTTGCACAGTCAGCAAACCCCATCTTTACCCTCATAACAGTCTGGAGATGCTCGAGCGCAAGCGTCGACTCTTCCCGCGCGGCCAGCAGCCTGGCTGTTTTGACTACATTCTTGATCTGACGCCCATTTAATTCAGCCTGAGCGAGTTGCCTGAGCTCGGCTTCGCTAACCCCGCCACTACCACTCCCGCTACCACCATCACTTCCTGCACTCTTCCCGCCCGTCGGTTTCACAAAGGTGCGCCAGATAGAGAGCCGGCTATCAAGGTCGAGCTTGGGATATTCGATGGTGAGGTGGATACGGGATTCGAATGCTGGGTCGAACGCCTGCACCCGGTTCGTCGTCAGGAACATGACCCCCTCGTAGTACTCGAGAAGCCGGAGGAAGACGGAGACGAGCTTGTTGCGCTCCATGTCGGATGTCGACCGCTTCTCCAGGAACACGTCACACTCGTCGAGGAGCAGCACGGCATCCCATGTCGCAGACAGCTCCAGTACCCGGCGGAGGTTCGTCTCCACCTCGTCTGCCCTATTGCCCAACTCGCCCGCGCTCATGCTGTACAGCGGCTTTTTCATGGCTTCGGCAACTGCGTTTTGGTCTCGAGATCAGTGAAAGAGGTCTTTAGCGTAGCAGGGTTGCCCACGAACCTGACTCTGAGGTGAGCGTCTTCCCTGTACCCGGTTCGCCGCTAAGGAGCATGATGACTCCCTTCCCTAGGTTGTGGGGAGGAGATTAGCAATCGAGAAACCAGTGTCCATGAGAGCTCTCGCGGTGAGTAACCTACCTTTGCCCTTTATGATATCGTCAAAGTCGTCGATGTGTGACAATTGGGCCGCCACGAAGGCCCAGATAAGTCGCTTGTAGTCGTGTGGCAAGACAAGCTGCTTGTAAGCATCACCATCCCACTTGATGTCGGCGACACCATCAACATTCAGGTAGACTATTGAGGAGGTCAGCGACGACCGCTGGGTCGAATCAATGAGCTTTCTTACCCCATTCTTTCAATTTCAGACTAAAGCCCTTGATTATGGGTGTGCAAAGCGCGTAGTACTCGTCGGAGAGAGAGGTATGAGTACCTGAAGACAGTGAGAAGCGTATACTTTTGTGACACGGGGGGAGGTCTGCGTGTGGACAAACATTCGGAGGTATTCTGAGGGGCAGCATATCGACGCCTGGTTCGCCGGGCTACGTCTTGCAACATCCCTACAAACGTGGGCGAAACGGCGTCCTCGTCAAATCCATCCAGATATAGAAGAGAAGGATTGGTTTCGTGCCTTGATATAGATGAGGCATCCAGGGGCATCAACTGAACGCTTGCATTATCATTGTACTTCAAAAATGAACAACAATCGATGATAACTCTGCTGCCATCGACCTTTGAGCGTGCTTTCGTTAGCCTCTCCTCAAACAAGACCAGAAAGGTTGACTGTTAAGCAACATACAGACTGTTTTCGAGATCCACTGAAACGAGGGTTTTGCAAGCGGAACACACCCGAATAAGCATTGTAATGAAGCCCTTTCAACTCCTCAAATTTACGGCCTCTTTCCTCAAGACGCACCCTGATATCTGCCATTCCTTGTTTCAGATGGCTGGGGAGGATGGCTAGTTCTGTGACAGGGATCACGTTCTCGAACTCCTGAATCACCAGCATGGTAGTCGCATAACCAAAGGTCTCCCCATTCGTTTCGATGTATCGGCACGACAAAACGTACCTTTTCGATTGGTCTTGGCATTGCTGGTACTCGCCATGGTTCAACAAGAAAAGCCGGTCATGACCGTCAAGCTTGGAATATATCTCAGTGCCGGGTTCGAACAGAGCCCAAACGTAGTCGAAAGAGATCACTTCATTTTGTAGAAGATCGTTCATCTGCTCGATATGCGGAGTGACCTCAGCGCTGATGACATTGAAAAGAAGATCGTAATGTCTCTTGGCGGTGAAGTATTGGTCGTCTGTCTTGTCGTTGTTGTCGTCCGTGGGAGCTTTGCGCTTCCTGTTGGGCATAGCTTGGACAAATTGGGACCAACGATAGTAGAACTCTCGAAAAGGTGCGTTAAAATCCAGTTTTTTGAGCCCCGTATTGATACCTTTGTAGCCGGCAAACACATTGGCAAGTTGACCCTTGATTAGAGGGCTCTGGATCGTAATCGAGTGTAGAGTAAGGACAGTGTCCCCGTTGTCACCATTCCTCTGCTCGCGACGTACGACGAGCGCAAATTTAGACGAGGCTGGCGCGGATGTCGAGTGACCACTGGTGTTTTCCATCGCCCATTCCTCCCAGGGAGCTCTATAGTCTTCTCGAAAGAGATCTTTTGACTCGGCGGTCATACCGACCTGAGCCATGTCCACCGTCGCTTCCTTCAGGGCATCGCTACCCATATCCGTACTTCCATCTGTTGGTAACTCAAGGGGCTCACCATCTATAATACGATCCATAATCTGCTGCATTGTATGAGAGTGTTTACGTACGTTGAGAGACAATCACCTAGTAGGAGCACGCAGAGAAAGATGCCGCTGGAAAAAATTTAAAGCTGGGTATCTGCTTTAAGAAAGCGAAAAAGAAATCACTAGACAGCCATGGATGCGAGCACCGCCTCCCTCAGTCTGCAACTTACAATGTATAAGAGACTTGAGAGGCTATGCATGCCAGTTTCAAAGCCTGCAGGGGAGGCACCAATCCTTCATTGATACGACCTAAACCCCAATTTAGGCAACGATAAGCATCATTACCGGCGTAGCCTACGTTTGCCTGACCGAAAAATCGTAAACGCCTCGTAGGTGGGGGCCAAATGGGTGGCGGTTCGGATGTCTCTTGTCGTTCATACCTGTCATGACCGGTATCCTGGGTATATCCGGATGCTTCATCGTTTCTAATGGTACATAGGCGGCCAAGTTTTGATACAAGCTCGCTAAACATCTACAGTTCGAGGCATCCGGTCTCCTAGATTCATACTTCTCGGGTTGCAAGAAAGTGCTTCTTGTTTCGCTGCCACGAGGTGATCCCAAGTAAACGATCAAACGCATCATCATAAGTGCCCCTAGATACACATTCTATTGTCGCAATGCTTGACGATACCAAGGAGCTCATCCAAAACAGTCAGGGCTCACCTGTTCCTCGGCCACCTATCAATCTTCAGGCAAATGTTGACGAAATTATGAAAGCGAGGGTCACGAGGGCCCATGCAACTCAATGGGCGCAGAATCTTCTATATCTGACTTTCGACGACAGTTTGGACGAGGGATGTGCTGGGCCTATGATTATTGAGGACAATGACACACAGCATGAGCAATGCCAGCAATGCCAGCAAAAGGATTCTTTCCGTTTTGTCCATACGTGTTCTAACCACTTATGCCGCAGTTATGGAAGTCAGAAAAAGGAGGCAGAGGAGCGCAATTGCGGCGACCCGTGTTTTCACGTCTCCGAGCACTCTTGCAACCATTGCCGTTCCCTGCCGCTATTTCCAAACGAGAAAGCGACCAGGTTCCGCCTCCGAAGGTTCCGCAACTTCTGCAATCACTTCGTCGCTGTGTCGTACTGTTGGTCGAGTGAGAAAGGAAGAGCGGTAGAAGATACCGGGTACGAGGTCGTAGAAGAGGATGGTACCGTTCGAAACGCACGAGCGTCAAACAATACCATAGACCGAGCTGTCGCATTTGCTCGCGAAAACGGATTCCGACTAATATGGATTGACCAAGTATGTTTTTTCCCTCTCTTGTTTTTTTTTGTCCCCCGCTACACTCATCACACCAAGGCGTGACTTCTGTTCTGACTATGGACACTACTGACCCGTATCCTAAATCGCGAAGGAATGCATTGAGCAGACCGATCCATACAAAAAGGAACTGGCGATACAGGCCATGGACTATGTATACGCGATGGCGCACACGACGATCGGGTTGCTCCATGCCGAGATTCAGCAGGAGCATCTCGATTGTTTATCGCGCCTGTTGCAATCTCAATCGCGCCCGCAGCAAAACATACAGCGAGGCGGACGACGAGCCCTAACAACGCCTCGCCCAATCGATCCAAGCGTCCTAGCCGAGGCCGTGTCTCTGATCGTCAACGACGAATGGAACGCGAGAGCCTGGATTCTCCAGGAGGCGTTCGCTTCGAGCGGCTGGATGATTCTCCTTTTCCCCAAAGCCGCGCCTGTCGACGTCCGGGGCGGGCACCTGATATGTCCCAAGGTATCGTTGAGCGAACTGGCGGTCGACATTGGTACTCTCCGGCGTTGTCTGCATATCGCCTGCAGGATGATCCAAGAAGCCATGGGTCCGGCAAAGCCTGCGACGCCGAGGGGCCGTACGAGGGGAGAACGGCTCCAGAGGAGAAAGCCAAAGCAAGGCGAAGGACAAGGGTCGGGGGTGCCATCCGCCGATACAGCGATGGCCCTGAAACGGGTCCTCTACTTCCACCCGGGAAATGTCGAAGCGAGCGCGTCGGTCTGGGTCAATAATTCGAAGCCTCGGCGCACGTGCAGCGCAGCGACGGCCTTGACATATCTTCGGCTGCGCGACCTTGGGCGGGTAGCCGACAAGCTCGCCATCGTCGCCAACTTGTGCGATTACCATCTTCGGCTCAACACCACGGAATTGGAGAAGACCCAGCAGAGCCTAGCCACGTGCATGTTGGCGCTTTCGCTTGTCAATGGCGACTTCACGCTGCTGACTCCCCAGCTATATCGCGGATTGCCGGAAACGAGCAAAGCTGGTAAGGGATATGACGATTCTATTGATTAGCCTATTAAGAAATACCTGATTGCTATTTATCTAACGATCGACAGAGTACGCCGCCGCTTCGGAACCAGAGTTCTCCTGGCTACATAGCTTTTCACAACACCTGCAGCAAATAGACTCGGATATCTGGAACCCATACGGCTACACGGCCGGGCTCAACGCGGGAAGCCACAAGCTCTCGAGCGAAGGGCTTACTTTGATGGGGGCTCTGTGGAATGTCAACCAGTTTGTAGACATGACCATGCTCCAGATCAAGTACGCCGACTCTTGGATGAAGTTATGTCAACAGGATCACCTCACTAGCTCATTCCGGAGATCTATCCGGCTAGCGACCACGCATCTTCTCTTTGAGATCTTGCAGACCCTAGTGAGTATGGACGAGAGGCAGGTGGCCGATTCGATATTGAATTCGGTGTCGAACTGGAAATGGCTCCGGCGCCAAGATACAGAACCCGAGTCAATGGTCGAGTCCGTGGATGAATTCCCGCCCGGTTTACAGGTGCAGCACCGGAGAGACATGTTTTCCCTTGACCCGAGCCCGGACGGCAGATATCACCAGTGTTGGGTTATCGACAGGATCATGGAGAAAGGCGGTCTCTGGGTCGGCAGCCTTATCGAAGCCGCGGCAAAAGACCGCGTCACGGAGGTGAGCACCGGACCGGAAGCTAACAGCCGGGCCCCGGGAACGGGCCTTGCCCCAGAGGCCACCGCCAGCACCAGTGGTCGGCACGATCTGCCGAGGTACGAGCCTTTGGGAGAAGGGGAGAAGACCACGTTGGACATAACGTCACATCACCTAGGCAGCATGAGGGTGATGTCGATGGTGGGCATGCTTGTATCGCATCTCTCGGAGGAGCAGGGCGATCTCGACGAGCAACCGACGCAGGCAGTGGATGAGGACAAGAGACTATTTCACCTAAAGATGTCACGCGTTCTGGGTCCGTTAGCAATGGCGTTCGCGTCCGCCAAGACAGACGGGCACGACAGGCAGGGCCGGCGCGCTATTTTTGACATGGACGGAACACCCAACACCGATAACTTGGTGCTCGTGCCCTTCCAGGCGACGCTCGAATCCATCCCGCGGCCGCCCCTTCGTAGCCTGAGCGTGTCGTGGAGCGTGGAACCTGAGTCGGGAGGCCGGGGTGCCGGAGACTATGTGGGCAGGTTGAGGGTTCGAAAGATGACGAAGGGTATGTGGCGTTTTGCTAAGATGCCTTACGGGGCATATACGATTATTTGAACGCCGTAAACAAAACGTGAAAGTCGTCACCACAATGAGGCAGAGCAAGATATAAAAAAAATAAAAATAAAAAGAGGCTTGAGAATACGCTAGGGTTTCAGACGTCGTAGTGATAACTCTGAGAGAATAAAGCCATAGAATTTAACCATTTATGAACATTTTCCACACACAAATACTAGGTAGTTTGCACCAACGGTGTTGCTTCGGTTGCTTTGGTTGCTTCGGCTACACACGTACACGCCTGTGTAATTAGTAGTGTTTTTTTTTTTTCTTTTCCTTTCCTTGCATTTTTTTTTTTGCATTTTGCTATCAAGCCCACCGGGCATCAGCAACCCTTTACATAGGCCATTAGGTAGAAAGACGAAATACTACGGGGGCCACCGTGGCGGCATATGAACACGGGAGTAGCCCTGCCGGTGCATGTCTGAGACATTATGCGATACGACACGCCGTGGCTCCCGCCCACCCTTTCGAAGGCGGCCCAGCGAACGTGGTAGCGAGGTTCTATCTATTGTATCTACACTTTTACCTTTATTCTTTTACCTTTATTCTTGCCGCGCGACATGTCTTAGCCCTATCTATTTATGGTGACCAGTTTATACGTATGATGCATGATAAGCACGTGTTGTTAGACAAGCCGCTTCAATTACTCATCAGGATCTATTCAAAAAATCCTTTTCTCCTACGTATTATCTGGCATCACCAAAAGGTATTTGCTAACCCCCTCTTGCCCAAAATAAAACGTTGCCCATATTAGGCACAAGATAGTTATGGCCCTGTACATGTAAAGCACCGGCGAACAAACGAGTGTCTGCTGGTCTACATGAGCACAATATCCCTTGCACGTAGTAGAATAAGACGTTTCACCTCACCTCAGGCGAACTTCTTCTCGAACTTCTTGAGCATCCCCGTGACGCCCCTCTCAAGCCGCTCGGCGCCCTGCCCCAGCTTGCTATGTTGCCCCTCGGTCTTGGGCTTGTAGTCCCCGTACTTTGCCGCGTGCTCCTGCTCCGTCGGCCGGTACAGCTGCTGGTGGATGGAGTACTCTGGGCCCGCCGGCAGTGCCTGGTGGTGTGCGTTGTTGTTGCTGCTGTTGTTGTAGCTGAACTGCGAATAGCCACCGGGCGGCGGCGCTGGGACCCCCGGGACGGCCTGCGCGACGGGAGGGGGAAGGGTGGGCTGGTGGTGCTGTTGGTGGTGCTGTTGTTGGTGGTGGTGGGCAGCGGTGGGCGCGGTGGGCGGAGGAGCGAAGCCCGGCGACCCGGGGAAGTTGGCGCCGTACGGGCTGACCAGGCCGGGCGATGCCGGCATGGTTGAAGCGCGTTGCAGGTGCGCGAATTGGGTCGGCGGAACACCCGGAACGCCCGACTGGGTGGGAAACGTCGTCTGCCCATAAGCCGGGGTGAAGGGAGCCCCATGGTCCCGGGCCATGGCCGCGGCCAAGGGGTTATGGCCGCTATCTTCCGGCGGCGGTGTTTTCTCTCGATGCTGGTACTTCTCCGCCTCGGGGGGCGCGGCCGGGTTGTACGGCATGGGCGCAAAACTCTGGGGAGAGTCATTCTGACCAGCAGAGGCCGAGGTCGGCGGCGGGGCGAACGACGGGATGCCTTGCTGCTGGACCCTCGGATCCGATATGGCGGCCTTTTCTAGCTTCTGCACCAGAGGGGCCATGTCCTGAGAGTGGCTATGCGCGTGTGATGGGGGGGCTGGCTCATCAGCTACCTCGACTTGAGCGGCGGGCAATACCCTCCGGATGCCGTTGACGAAGTGGAGGGCGTCTGTTTGAGTCCAGAAATAGATATCGAGCGAGTGTAGTTTATAATGGTATTTGGTCTCGTTGCGCGGGTCAAAGGTAGGAAGATGCCATTGGCTCGTGTCTATCGGCGGCCCCGGGACGCCCTCGACGGTGATATTGACGAGGCATTGTTGGCTGTATGAATAGCGTACTCGCGTCCTATCCAAGACTGTTTGGATCTTGTGTTAAAAAAAAACGATCGGGCGCGCGCAAGACGAAGGAGGCCAACATATGGGAATGGATGGGCATGATGAGATGAGATGAGATGATATGATGAGATGAGATAATATGATATGATATGATGGGATGGGATGATATGGCGAGATGAGAGAAGATCGAGATGCACTTACATCCTTCAAAGGCGTCCTGGCTATCGGTGCCGGGCTGGTTCGCTATCTCGATACGCGCTCGGCGGTGCTCCGCATTCTCGAACAGATACACATATGACCCCTTGTCAAAGCGGTGGTGAGGAGGGACGGCAGTGGGCAGTCCGTAGAAGTAATGAATGTCCCCGAAACTGTAGACGGGAGCATCCCCACGATAAGCCAAATGCCGTGTTGGTGCTGGCCAGAGCGGCGCTCTTTGGGACTCACAGGGTAGCCACGTTCTCTTCACCTGGCCGGGCCGCCATCTTGTTTCCGCACCTCGGATGGCGGGGAGTAAAATGCGTATTATAAGGGTGGCGTGGTGCTATATTCCCATTCACACGCAAAATGGCCACAAAACATAGAGTCCGTTGTCAAGGGGAATGGAATATAAACGGACGGGTGACGAGGTTGGTGGGTAGAAAAAGGGTAATAAGAGGGTTATCAATCAAATCAAAAATCAAAAAAAACCAAGTCAAGATGCAGGCAGGTAGCTAGCTATAGCTCCATGTCATAATTCTGTCGGCACATGCCTGCCTGCCTGCCTGCCTGCCTGCCTGCCTACTTAGTGTACACAGCCGCTCCTCGAATAGAAACCCGTCACCGGCCCAGCACTGCCTGAGCAGAGCGTGACCCGGCGCTTAACTGCCCAATATGCACCTTGGACACGACGATGGTGGGGTTCATAATGCCTAGGTATGGTATTTAAGGGTGCTTGGGGGGGTATACTTGGGGTATGCTTGGGGAGGGGATTAATTTTGGCGGGGTTGGCTGCTGGAATGGGAAAGCTTCTGAATGGTCCGTGCACAGTGACGAGAGATAGCTCCGAGACCCACTTGGGAAAGTGGAATCCGATACCCACTGGCAGTTACGGCGTTGCAATTCTTCCCTTCCGACAATTTTCCAGTCCGCCAACGGATCACAGCACACATAGATAGTGGATCTGCATTCAAGGTTTCCCGAAGACCAGAATGAGAGAAGGCCCGCGATAGCTTCATCAAGCCACAGCAACCCCATCTTCAACTGCTGCACACCACATCCGCTCCAATCACCACTGGGATCCCCTAAATCCCGCTTCATAGCACCGACTCGACCACACTTTTGTACCGGCATTGAACCACTGACCGGGGGAGGGGCGGAGCGAGCAGCACAAGGAAATCCAGAGGGGGGGTCCAATCTACGAAAGCAATCCTCGAAAACGCCAACAACGTCACTATACGGCCCCATTGGGCAACCGTAGATATATATAAATATACATATATATCTTGTACAGCAGCAGCAGCAGCAGCAGCAGTAGCAGCAGCAACAGCAGCAACAGCAGCAACAGCAGCAACAGCAGCAACAGCACCCCTTCAATACACCTCCTCGGAACCTCGGGGGCCAAGGCAGGCCCAGAAGCAGCGCGGGCCAAGATGATGCACGGGATCGTGAACATGTCGTCGCACCTGCAGAACGCGTCGCGGGCGCGCCTGGGGCTGACGTCGCTGCCGCTGACCAAGTACAACGTGAAGCTGGCGATGGCGCTGCACCGGACGGGGTTCCTGGCGTTCGTCACGCGCGGCGGCACGCGGCCCCCCGACCCGGCCGCCGTCGGCGCCTTCGAGCCCGAGCCCCTGACGACCGCCTCCGTCGCCCGGCAGCGCCTCTGGGTCGGCCTCAAGTACAGCGACGACCGCCCCGTCCTCGGCCGCATCACCCCCATCTCCACCCCGCGCGCCCGCCAGACCGCCACCCTCCGCCACCTCGAGCGCATCACCCGCGGCTTCGACGCCGCCCGCCAGCGCGGCCTCAACATCGGCGAGTGCTTGTTCGTCAACACCGACCTCGGCACCCTCGAGTCCAGGGAGGCCGTCGAGCGCAAGGTCGGCGGCTTGCTGTTGTGCCGGGCCGGCCCGTAAGAGGGAGGGAAAGAGAGAGAGAGTTTGTGTGTGTGTGTGTGTGTAAGTGCGTATATGTGTCTATGAGGAGGAGGAGCATATGACGTCGATATGTGAAAGAGAGAGGGACTAGACGAAGGGGGTTGGAAGAGATTACCGCATCAAAACATGAATGTCAAATGGGGACACGGCGGTGTTATCTTGGAGAAAGACATATCGCAAAAACCCTTCCCTACCTGATATGACGGGAAGGAGAATGAGACCTGGCTCAATACGAGAGGGCTCTCCTCCCCATTGCCTTCCCCGGACGAGGAAAAGAGCACGATACGAAGCTTAACGTATGGCCGGTTTGGAATTTCTATGTGGAGGGGGCGTTTGTGCCTTGTACGTGTGTATGGATGGATTTTTCTCTGGGCTGCTCTCCTTCATCGTGAAGAGTCATCTTTGTATATCTATCATGTGATCTTCGAGACTTGAGGTACATACGCTGTACGATAGATAGTATTACGGGCTAGAGAAGCACCCACCCTACAAGTCAGCTACGAGAGAAATGAAAAAAAAAAAAAGACACGTTAACTACATGTGAAACCTCGCATTTGGCTTCGCATTATGTTACATCGCAAACACATGGCGGGTGCGGTGAAAAGGTGGTGGTATCCATTTTTGCTAAGTTCTACATGCAATGCCTGTGTCTGTGTCCATGCTATTCTTCCACTACTTCTTTACAACAACTCCACTCATCTTTTGCATGTGTCTCAAGGCCTCGAGGTGTCCTTTACCCATCACTTAGTTTAGCCTCCCACTTGCCCCCACGGCAAACCCCTCGTTTTCTCACAAGAATTCAATCAAACTACTCCTACAACACAACCAACGCCTACGAGAAAAGGGGATATGTCAACTGCTCCTGCCCCTCAGGAAAACGACAAGGCCCATAAACCCTAATACAAAGAGCGCCAGCGGAGGGCAGGTCTACTGTTCCCAGCCTGGCAAGAAGTGAATGACGAGATAGCGGCGGGTATCAAATAAATCTCTCGTCTGGTCAGAAGTTCAATGGCTACGCTGCGGAGAAGTAGCTTTTTCACCGAATCGTATTTTACGACGGTAGCCCCTCTTTCGAAATTGGTGCGAGAACAAGTTGCATCGTCCCTAGAGAGCTGCGGTTGTCACATCCTTAATAGTTAAGTCTTCATTACCATCCTCATGTGTGCCATCGACGAGAACATCAACCTTTGTGGGCCCTTCTGTTTCCACTTCGTGACTATCCGTGGCACAGCTGTCAGCCACTACCTCTACCGATTTCGGTGGCTCGTCGACTGCCTCCTTCACCTGGGCATCGACTTCTTCAGTTGAGACCGTAGTGTCTTCCTTCGTTTCGGGCTTATCTTCTGACTCAGGGACCTGGGCCGAAGATTCGGCAGGCTGCAGCTCCTGGCTGGGTTCCTCGGTTGCCTGGGTGATATCCTCGATATCCGCCGCTTCAGCTGGGTCCGTGCTGATGACAGGGGGAGCGATGGCGGGTTCTGTTACCTCAGCCTCAACAATCACTTCCGGCTCCGGGATAACCAGAGCTTCAGCAACCACAGGTTCTTCGGTGAGCGTAGTGTCTGCATTGACGGGAAGATCCGTAGGGGTTTGCGGAATCTCGACCTTGTCCTCAACTGCTGCCTCTGGCTTCACAACAACGGGAGCATCCTCGATAGCAGCTTCGACTGTTGCGCTCTCATCCTTTACAAGGGGGGCATCGGTAGTAGCGGGTGACGATTTTGCTACTTCAATTGCTTCTTCAGCCGTCTCGACCTTAGCAACGACGGGAGCGATCTCTTTGGTTGTAGGTTGGATGCTGGCCCCCACTGGCTTAAGGGTGTCCTTTGCGGTTTTTGCCTGAGCAGAAGATGCTTGCATCTTGGCTACTACCTTCTTTGCACTCCTCTCAACATCCTTGGTATCTGGCCTTTTGGTGGGCACAATCTGCTTCCGAGGCGGAGTTACAGGCGCCTTTTCCGATGTTTTCTTGGCACTGCTTTGCGTTGGTCGCGTCATACGAGCAAGAAAGCTCTCATCCACTTGGGCTTCCTTCTTTGTGGCCGGTTGCTCTTTTGCTCCTTGTTTCGGCGGAGGACCGAGGCTGGGACGGGAACGGACCATGTTGGCATTGGAAGGTCTATGCTTGAGGGTCTTGGCTGCTGTGGTGACAGCGGGTAAGATGCTATTTTGACTGGGCGCTCTATGTGTTGCCGGGTTTACGGACAAGTGCTGAGCGTTACCCGAGGCCCTTGATAGTGAGCGCCTGGGTGCAGGTACGGCATTACTATTCCCATGCTTCTGGGCTGATGCGGTGGTGTGCGTTGTGAGAGAAGTTGGCAGTTTAATTGGTCGGGTAGGTGATTTCGGCTTTGGTTTCACGAAACCCGTACCAGATGTAGGCAGGTCAATCGGGGCTGGCTTAGGTGCCGTTGTCTTTGTACCGACAGGCTTCTTGGGGTTTGAAGCGGAAGGTGCCATCTTGGCGGGTTCTCTGGGACTGGTTGCCTTCGCCGACAAGGGCGACTTTTGGGCCCTAGCAGTAGTTTTAGCAGTCGAGACAGGTGCTACAGCCTTGGGTGCTGGCTTCGCGGCACCTGAAGCTTTGACCTTGGCCGTGGTTGAGGGGGCACCATTTAGGGCATCACTAATTCCCCCATTGAGAACTGTGCCACCTAATCGAGCCGCAGAAGATTCGGTAGGGTTGCTAGTGAGCATCTTGGTATGAGGCTCCTCCTTGTCTGTGACCTTGTCTGGGTTTGCATTTGGTTTCAGAGGGGACTTGGTGAGTTCCTTCTTGGGAGACAACTGGGCCGGGGTATCCTGGGCCGGGGACTCGGGTATAGCTTCGTGGGATAGGTTTGTCTTGAAGGAAGCAACAGTGCTGGCCATGTTGTCAGAAAAGACGTCTGACTTGTCGGACATGGGCTGGGGTGCGGTAGAGTCGGTGTCGTCGCTCAGTCTTCGGCTTGATACAGATACCGAGTCTCTGCTGGGTTCTCGTTGCAGGCCTATCCGCCCGTCTTTCTCGACCGCAACAAATTGTGTTCGAACCTTGGACAGGGGACGGGGCGAAGCGGAGGGGGATGGGGTTGCTGATGCAGAAAATTTGCTGTTAGTTATGTTGGGCCCAAAAAGAGATAGCTTGAAAAGTGGTGCCCCCAATGGAAGCCCTGTCACGACGTATGCCGTATTGAACGAGTGAAGGCCCCGATCCCAGAGAAAGCTGATGTGGGGAGTCTAAACAAAGAGAGGAGCTTGTGGAGGAGCTGGACAAGAACAGGATAGGATGGGATTACAATGCAACTAACAAGCGCAGCATGCGTTATGGTACAACCACACCATATCAGGGAGGCACAGGAGTTAGGCAGAATAGTGCAGGCAGGATAAAGGGGGGGTGAAGGGGGTGGCCAGTGTCCGGAATGTGAAGGTATGGGGGAAGCTCATCGAAGGTGCGACACAGTCTGAGAGCCCATGTGGCAGAAGCGTCGCGGCAAATCAAAAAGGGAAGCGAGAAAAAGAAAGGGCCTCACCGAAACCACCAGGAGCCGGGGATCTGCCTCTGTCCGGTAGGCCATCGCCCTTCTGCTCGAACATGGCGCGAAGATTCCTGACGCCCGACATGGTGGCGACGTGTCCGAGTTAAACTGCAAACAGACTTTGGGTAGCGGTGATGTAGCAGCGATGCAGCGGCAGCGGCTATCTGCAGCCCGCAGCAGCAGCAGCAGCAGGAGCGGCGGCAGCAGCAGCAGCAGCGACCTGTCCGCGCGTGAATCAAAACCAGTTAGCCAGGTAGCGCCGGGTCACTGCCGGTCACACTCGGTCACTGTCGGTCACTGTTGCCCACAGATCGGAGCGGAACTTGCTCGCTCGTTGGCCCGACGCGATTGCACGCTCTTACACAGCTGAGCAACTGCCCCTTTTACCTATCTCGCCTACTCCGTCGTGTGCCTCTCTTCTTTTCTCTCCTACTCTCGCGTTCTCGGGTGCTTGATTGTCTCTGTCGTTGGCACGATTCGTTTTGCTGTCGATGGTTGTCTGCTCGTCGCGGTTTTCCCCTGTTCTCCTTTCTTTTTCCTCGAACGCGAACGCGTAGAATGGTGAGGGGAAGGGGAGGTCGGAAGTTTGGAGAGGCCCAGCCAAGGCTAAATGAAGCTTGTTTGGCTAGCTCAGGGGTAAGGGTGTGATGTCCCGAGGTCAACTATGCGACTCGTATATGATTCGGACGATGCTGTGATGGTGAGGAAGAGACATAGAGTAACTGGACGGGAGAGTGAAGGGAGAAAGGAGAGTGCAAGCGTCGCAAGCCTGGATTACAAAGTATTACAGTCTCGTTTAGGTGGAAAGTCAAAAGTCATATGAAGACAGCTGGTCAGATTCATGCGCGATGGGTGCTGGGAGCAGTGGCATGTTTGTACTACATATTAGTACCTTGGCCTAGTGGCCCTGGTCGTGGGGGAGAGGGTCCGCCTTTAATAAATTAGGGAGATAATTTCATGGATCGTCCGGGGGTCTGAGTAGGAGGTAAAGCCCACTGGCGTCGTCAGGTAGGTAGGTTACCACCTACCTACCTAACCTACCTACACTACTAACCTACCTACATTACTAGGTAACCTACCTACTCTACCTACCTAGGTACTGTGCGGCCCTGTACCCAAGGTAACCTACCAGAATCACTGACTTTAGGGGCTTGTAGCCGCCCGTCCATTCATTGTTCTCTCGCTTTCATTGGTTGTCAGTTGTTAGATTCAACACCAAAAGTCTGATGGTGTAAGCGGTACCTCACCGACTCGTTCTACTACTACTTGCAGCTACACACTTGTAACAAATGGCTGGTTCGGGGTTTCTTGGGGGTTCTTTTTTTTTTTTAAGTTCAATGTCCGCATTATGATAACATACGTGGTGTAGATGACTATAGGCAGTTATGATTTGCCGAGGATAATTGAGGGTTAGTTATACCAAGCTGCCGTTTATGGCATCCTGCTTGGGGAACGACTAGCTCCTATTGGCGAATGAGATGCATGTGAAACGTTCGGGTGGACTGAACAAAAGCGTGTCTTTCTGGTTTCAAGTGGCCTTTGGGGTGGTCAACAGTAAACACCCGTTCCTTAGTCAGGACCGATGGAGTAATAAATGTTATTTATATCCGAGTGAGACGGGGGCGCTGAGCTTGAACCATCTGAAGAAGCCAACGAGACCCAACCTCCGGCGGACTGGCTGCGCATGAGCACCGATGACGTGGGCAAGTTCGAAGGTAGAGGGGACATACTAAAGCGGAAACGAGCCTGTTTATCTGAGCCTAAGCCGATGATACCTCACAGCACCACTGACCGGCCAACCAGCTAACCAACCAACCAGACACCCAGGGCCTGAGGTGGCTTACCTAAGCTGCATACGCACGGTAACAGCACTACAAACGGGTACCAAAGTGAGTTAGTTAAGCCCCCGAGGCTATATATCAGGTTCCATCTCAATAATTTTATAGAGAGGAACGTCTCCTATGCAAGCGCCTGACATCTACATCATCTATCACACCGTCCTATGATTATATCCAACACGTTTGACCTATCAAAGTACTTGCCTAGGTTAGCACACATACACATAACTATGACCTTGCAGGATGCAAGTTTGTGTAAGGGGAGACACGACCCACAGTGCCGAGTGGTTAGCTAATACGGTGAACTGCCATGTCGATTACTGGGCCCATCAGCACTGCTATCTTAGCGCTGGTAAAGGGTCTACTATACAAAATACAACAGACACTATGACGGACAAACCCATCACATTCCGAATTCTAAACGGGGAAGAATCGTTCCAATCAAATAGTGCCGAAGACGAATGGGGTGGAGCCGCGGCCAAGTTGGATAGGAGAAGAGAAACAATTATAAATCTTTTATTTTACTCATCCGCCCAGGCCAAAGTCTGGTGCGGTCGAAAAAAAAACAAAAACTTGATTAATTAATTTCGCGATTAATATTTGGGGGCGCGCCACGTTTTCCCGGCTAACCTAACCGACGGGTGGGGGGGGCCGCGCGAAACGTCGTTAGGTATGGCCATACCATGTGACGGCTGGAGACAGGTCACGCCGGCCCGGAGGTAACAGACTAGACCTCGTAGCTACGGCTACCTACACGTACATACTTAGTGTACCTAGGTAGTAGTAGTAGTAGGCTGGTTACCTACTCACCACCTAGGTACCTGGCCAACCCCCCCTGTTGTCTTCGCCTCCGCCCATCCAATCACTGCCGCTCCGATCGACGGACATTTCAGCCCCCCAGGAGCCTACCCGAACAACCCCACCAGAGCTTCGGTGACCGCAGACAGCTCCGGAAACCGCTGGGTGACACCCGACAATAATTTTTCTCCTTCGATGCGTTCCATCACCCATCCGCCCCCTCGCCTCCCGTCCCTGAGCAGCGTTTTGGGTCTGTCACATCCAACCAATTGACCGATCACGATGGCGTCCCGTGTTCTGAGAATCGGTGGGTTGGCCAATTGGGACCCCCCCCCGTTCCCCTCTATGCGAATCGCGAGCACCAGCTGACCCGGGGCGCAAAACGTTAGGTCTTATCCCGGGCGACGGCATCGGCCGTGAGGTGATTCCCGCGGGCCGGCGCATCCTCGAGGCCTTGCCCTCCTCTCTGGGCCTCAAGTTCGAATTCACGGACCTCGAGGCCGGCTTCGAGACGTTCCAGAAGACCGGCGCCGCCCTGCCCGACCGCACCGTCGACGTGCTGAAGAATGGGTGCGACGGCGCGCTCTTCGGCGCCGTGTCCTCGCCCTCCAAGGCCGTCAAGGGCTATTCTTCACCCATTGTATGTCCTAGCGCCCCGCACAGTCTACCCTGGAGGTGTGACGTTACGTTACCATCACCAATGCGGCAATCAAGCGGTGTCTAGGAATTCCTGCCTGTCTGCCTGCCTGCCGTCCGTCCGTCATAGCAACGCGCTAACCCCGCCCTGCTCCCCCCTTTCCGTGATCGCTAGGTCGCCCTCCGCAAGAAGCTCGACCTGTACGCCAACGTGCGGCCCGTGAAGACGGTCGCGACGGCCGCGAGCCCGATCGACATGGTCATCGTGCGCGAGAACACCGAGGACCTGTACGTCAAGGAGGAGCGGACGCTCGAGGACCCGGCGCACGGCGGCGTGTACGCCGAGGCGATCAAGCGCATCTCGGCGCGCGCGTCCTCGCGCATCGCCACCATGGCCGGCGAGATCGCCGTGCGCCGCCAGGAGCAGCGGCGCGCCCCCGGCGCCGCCCCGAGCATCCACGCCTCGCCCCTCGTCACCATCACGCACAAGTCCAACGTGCTCTCGCAGACCGACGGCCTCTTCCGCACCTGCGCGCGCGCCGCGCTCTCGGCCGCGCCCTTCGCCGGCGCCGGTGTCGCCATCGAGGAGCAGATCGTCGATAGCATGGTCTACAAGCTGTTCCGCCAGCCGGGCGCCTACGACGTCATCGTCGCCCCCAACCTCTACGGCGACATCCTCTCCGACGGCGCCGCCGCCCTCGTCGGCTCCCTCGGCCTCGTCCCCAGCGCCAACGTCGGCGAGGGCTTCGCCATCGGCGAGCCCTGCCACGGCTCCGCCCCCGACATCGAGGGCCGCGGCATCGCCAACCCCGTCGCCACCCTGCGCAGCACCGCCCTCATGCTCGAGTTCCTCGGCGAGCCGCAGGCCGCCGCCCGCATCTACGCCGCCGTCGACGCCAACCTCGAGGACGCCAGCCTGCTGAGCCCCGACCTGGGCGGCAAGGCCACCACCGAGGAGGTCGTGAACGATATCCTGAAGAGGTTGTAAGGAAACCTCATCCATCTTGAGGAAGCGACGTAAGAGATATCGCGGCCAAAAAAAAAAAAAGTGAGATTCGGGATGCGACTGGGAAATATATCCGGTTCCGAATGGATTTAGTTCGCGCGGCTGTCAATCGATCTTCGAGACAAACTCGAGGCGTTTGACGAGAATCCGTGGGAAACCGGTCCGACATGGCCGGCAACAGAGACGCGCAGAGTTCTGATAAAAAGTTGTAGAATAAATAGACACAGCATAATACGAAGGCAAAACATTCTTGTGCGCCCACGACAGCCAATGCATAGCACCTGCGGGCCGACCACACAACGCAATGAATCAATCCTGTCAGGCTACGTTCATGAGTCGGTCGGCATGAACATGAGCAAGGATGCTAAGAGTGGTAATTGTCTGATATATTTCGTAGCCCCGTGGCAGCCTGTGTTCCCATCCGCGTAATTTTCCGAATTTGTAATAGCAGCATCGTTCCCGGCGTTTTATACAACCCTATATACACGTTACACTAGGCCTGCCTCTATTTTAGTCTTCAGATCTCATCTATCGTACTCTAAAATGGAGCATTCGTCACTGTGTTGTTACATTTTGCCCCCCGTATGGGGACTCGGTAGCTGCGCTAGCAGCTCGAGGCCCTAGGTCGTCGACATGCCATTCACACCGATATGAGGAATGAGATAGACGCTTCAGGCGTCTCTGACGGGCGCAATACACAAGGCATTACGACTTGATACCTTGAGAATATACTCATGAGGATTAATTGGTTACTTGCGGGCAGCCTCGATCTCCTTCTGATGCTTTGCAATCAGCTCCTTTCTGTGAGAAGAAGCAGTTAGCATACCTCGGACAAGACTTCGTCGAACGAAGAACTTAAAAAACTGGCGAAAGGCAGAGCAAAAGACAATTTAACTTACTGTAGATGTGGCGGCGCAGGAGCATAATGGCTGAACTCCATGCTAAACTCGCCCTTGCCCTGTGATGCAGCGCGTAGCTGTGTCGCGAAGCCAAACATGGAGTTCAAACTGACATCACACAGCAAAGTGAAATCCTCGGCTCCAATTTCGGTGTCGATGATGGTGGCATTGCGCTTGTTCATGAGCATGAGAATGTTACCTTGGAACTCGTTGGGGGCCATGATGGTCGTCTTCATCAAGGGTTCGAGAACCTGCCCGCCAGCTTCGTGGAATACCTTCTTAAAGGCCATCTGGGCGGCCAAGCTAAAAGCGAAATCGGAGGAATCCGTTACGTGCGTCGCGCCGTCATTCACCACCATCTTGGTGCCGATGACCTTGTGGCCTAGCAGTGGGCCCTTCTCACACGAAATTTCGAAACCCTTGCCACAAGCGGAGATGAACTTGTCGGGAATGGAACCGCCAACCACCTGGTTCTCGAAGGAATTCTTCTCGGTATCCGAGTTGGGCTCGACCCAACCGACGACACGAGCATAGTCGCCGGGTCCACCGCTCTGCCTCTTCAGGAGAAAGTCGAAGTCAGCCCGTTGACCGATCGTCTCGCGGTACGCGACCCGAGGCTGGCCAGTGACACAATCGACCTTGTATTCTCGACGCAGACGCTCAACGTAGATTTCGAGATGCAGTTCTCCCATCCCGGAGATGATCGTCTCTTCACTTTCGTCGTCGACCGTCAATCTAAACGTGGGATCCTCGCGTTGGAATCGGTTCATGGCCTTGCTGAAGTTGTCGGCATCGGTGCTGCGCTTGGGCTTGATGGACAGCGACATAACCGCATCGGGCACGAACATGGAAGACATGGTATAGGGCAGGTTTCCATCCGTGAAAGTATCTCCCGAGGCGCAATCCACACCAAAAACGGCA
Source organism: Rosellinia necatrix (assembly GCA_021209875.1). Classification (NCBI taxonomy): domain Eukaryota; kingdom Fungi; phylum Ascomycota; class Sordariomycetes; order Xylariales; family Xylariaceae; genus Rosellinia; species Rosellinia necatrix. Next base: position 1,526,332 of record JAGYVD010000010.1, read on the forward strand.
CAGATCTCCCCGGCGCCCACCTCGTTCACGTCCTCCATCTCATTCGAGTGCATCCGTACGATTCGGGGAATCCGCACCTTCTTGTCGTTTCTTGAGTTGAAAAGATAGGTGCCTTTCCTCAGGGTGCCTTGGTACACTCGGATATAAGTGAGCTGCCCGTAGTTATTTTCCTCCAGCTTGAATGCCAAACCAACAAAGGGCATCGAGTTATAGGGCATGAGCTGAGTTTCTGCCTCGCCCTTGGACTTGTCTAGGGCCAGGTTCTTGATGTCGCCGGGATTCGGGAGATAGTCACAGACAGCGTCCAGCATGGGTTGGATGGACTTATCGGCCAAGGCGGATCCCATCATGACCGGGGTGAATTTCAGGGCAATGGTCGACCGACGGATGGCATTCATAATCTGTTCCGGTGTGGGTATTCCCTCGTCCAGGAAAATCTCGGCAATCTCGTCATCAACATCGGCCAGCTTCTCGATCAGAACTTGGCGCTTCTCCTCGGCGAGCTCCTGGAGGTCTTCGGGGATAGTGTCTTCCACTCTCACTATTGTTCCCTTGGGACCTTCATTATAGATGGCCCTCATATGGATCAGGTCAACCACGCCCTTGAATTGGTCCTCGGCGCCAATAGGGATCTGGATGGCGGCGGCGTGGATCTTCAATTTGGAATTGATTTGTTCGACTGCCTTCCATGGATTGGCGCCCATACGATCCATCTTGTTCACGAAACTTATACGGGGGATATTGTAGCGCTTCATCTGTCTGTCGACGGTTACGGTCTGAGACTGGACGCCGCTGACGGCGCAAAGAACCATCACGGCACCATCCAATACTCGAAGAGCACGTTCGACCTCGATGGTAAAGTCGATGTGGCCGGGCGTATCAATCAAATTGATGTGGTAGGCCTCCTCTTTCCCGTTCTCCATCTTCTTCCAGTCACAGAAGGTAGCGGCAGACTGAATGGTGATGCCCTTCTCTCGCTCGAGCTCCATCGAGTCCATCTTGGCGCCGGCGCCATCGCGCCCTCGAACCTCATGAATGGCCTTGATTCGGCCGGTGTAGAAGAGCACTCGTTCGGTACATGTCGTTTTCCCGCTGTCGATATGTGCCTATGCGGTTCATTCGGTCAGTCTGTGGCGCGTTCTCGGCCAGTCGACGCATAGGCCAGGCGGCCCGGCAGGATGGGAGGCACATACAGCGATACCGATATTTCGCACTTTTGTCAATCGCTTCTTCTCCTCGGGGGTCATCTTCTCGAAGACGGCTTCGGGCGACAGGCTGGCCGCTTCTTGAGTAGCCCGCTTCAGACTGTGAGTGGATGCGTTTGGTCAGCGAACCACGGGCCAGCGACGGGTCAGGCGACACCGGGAGAAGGGTCCGGGAGGGGGGCAGGAATATCGCCTTACGCGGCACCGGCTGCGGCAGCATATCTGGGCCCAGTCAAGCTGAAATACCGTCTTCCCTCCACGCGCAATGGGGCGACGATAAACTGCGAGGGAGCTCGGGTGGTGAAGGCCCTCGAGGCCATGTTCAGCTTGGACATACCACTCCTGCTAGCCAGGATGCGGCTGTCGTTTATGACGGCGATAGCCCGTTGCACCCTCATCGTGGACCGATGTGGAATGAGGAGCTCTGGAAGAACGACACAAGAAGGGAAAGCGAAAGGAGACAGCAACGCCAAATGGCAAGTGGCCTAGGCGAGTTCCAACTGCGCAGACGATGGATAAGATTCTTATCTCTGTGGCCTTGATTTTTTAGTGGGCCGGAAGAGGTCGCTTGACGAATCAGATAACACTGCTAGTCAATGCTCCCACCTGGAACCTAGAGGTACTGACTGTTGTTATTACTGTGCGGGATATTAGCTAATTTGTTAGCGACCAGATACTTACGATAGGCACAAGTTGATACTTGAGTAAGTACTTACTTGTAAGTATCTGAGTAGGTAGAGGTAGGCAGGCAGGTAGGGAGCAGGTTGTAGGTGTTAGATAGATATCTCATTTTGTGAAGCGCCCGCATCACCATAACTAAGTAAGTTACCACTACCTACACCTACGTGGGTAGTAAGACCCGGTCCATGTTTATTTTCACGGTTGTAATTTCAACTGGTCTGTATCCAAGACCCTCCTCCACATACGTGACGACGAGGCTTCGCTTTCCAGCTGTTCGCGTCCGATGTAACCCAACTAGAACTGCCGAGGAACCCTATTGTGGCCAGCCCGCTTATAGATGCGCTTACATGCGCTACATGCTACGCCATGGTAGAATCCGTCATCTAAAACAAGAGAAACATGCCACCACCAAACATCATCAAGCCCATACTGCCGCCCATGACCATCATTTGCGCGAAGTCGAGGGCAGGGGGCATTGAGCCGGCACTGTTCCCTCCATCACTGTTGCTCTGCGCCGCAAATCCGCTTCGGGCATTGTAGGCTGGCTCGCTGCTGGGTCCGGAATTGTCCTTATCCTGGTTCGGCGCTGGCGTTGACGACGGGATCTCGGCTCCCTGGCTGGGGAACGGAACAATGTTGGACGTCGTGGCGTTGAAATCCGTGGCCGCCATCCCAATCTCATTGTTTTCTAGGTCATACACCACATAGGCCGATCGGAGGAACGTATCGCCAAGCAAGAAATGACTGCCGGCAGACGACGACGTGTTCTGAATGCCGAACTGGCACGCCGCCTGTCCCTGATACGGGCCATCGGGAAGCGGGGTTTCGTCCCGGAAGGCGGGGAGGACCAGCTCATCCATGCTCACTTTGATCGCCGGGCCCCCTGCTCCACCGAATCCAAACACGAAATAACCATCGTTGCCGGCAAGGGAACAAGGAAGTAGCGGTGCTCCGGCTTCTTCATAGTATTGCGCCCCAACTTCCTGCCAAACCTGCTCGGCTAGATCTTGTGGAAGGTAGCTGAGCGTAGTGCCGGAATCGAGCACCACAGGAACAGGAAATTCAGTCGACGAGAGAGCGTCCTCACCCGAGGAGGAATGGGCCTCCAGTGACGTTAACTTCACTGTGAATGAAGTGAATCTCCCGGACTGCGCATCCTTCTCCACATTGATGCGGGTGAGGTCGCCCATGTACTTGTCAGTGTCAACGCCACCAAAGAGGATGTTGCCCTTGCTAGCATCTAGGTCGTTCAACCAGAGGCTGTAAGCGTTCGTCTGGATGTGACCTTCCTTTTGCATCACGATAGGTAGATTATCGTATACTTGGTCGGCGGCTTCATTCAGGGCATAGCCAACGCCGACTAGACCGTAGGCAATGTCCGTATCCAGGCCGAGGCCCATGGTCATGTTTTGTAATTCCACGTCGCCAATGCCGAATGTCTCGGCAATGTACACGCCTCTCGAATAACTATTATCGACGTAGGCAATCTCGAAGTTTTCGTCCACAACCACGCCCGTGCTTGATGCATTAGGGTCATCTAGAGGGAAAAGACCGGTTAGCGACAGGCGCCGCCGATGAAAATATGATGACACACTTACAGGAGCCAAGAGAGCAACCTCCTCCGGATGATGTCTGTTGCTCACAGACGCTAGCGCTACTCGCAGGCACCCAAATATCACTAGATCCAGTATCTAACTGCAGGGTTACTTTTTGAGAAGGTGTTCCTACAGAGCATGACGCGAAATAGCCGCCTCGTGTCCTCTCGTTCGTGATGACTTCTTCCACGGAACCATCTGCACGCGGCCTGAGCCTGCGCGATAGGCTTGGTAGATCTGATCTTTTTTCGATATCCCACCGAACGACCTGGGCGGTGGCAACGGAGGCAAGCAGGGAGCCCGTCACAAGGTCAACGAGGTTTCTCATTTTTGAATCTCTAGCCTGGGGGAGGTATCCGAAACAGGGAAATTTAGAAAATCGGGAGTAAGTTGTAAAGGGAGGGAAGTTGAGGAACAGCCGATGGCGGCACCGCGGAAATGAAGAGTGATAACGACAGTGGCAATGACGATGATGGTGACATCAATGTTCCAACTAGTGTGGAAGGGATATAACTATGTACAATGCCGGCTAGGGTGGTAGTGTACCGAGAAGCCGACACGCGAAGGAGAGGTGGAGAAAACGAGCCCAAGCCTTTGACCAAGGACGGGGCGAAACAGAGAAAATGGGGAACTGGGAGGATCCAAACGAAAGGAGAGCTCACGGGGGGCTCGGGTTTAAAAGGGTCAAAGGAGGTAGGAGGAAATACCTAATAATAATACTAAGGTACCTATAAAAGAGTCACTAACCAACACCTAAGACAGGAGCCACGCATCTGCCAGAGGCATGTGCTAACCTTAGGTTGCGACAACAATGCGATGCAGAGAGCTGCATCTCAATTTTCCAGCTTTACAAGGATACTGAGCCAGGGTGTCCGCTTGACGGGTCGCATTGGTGTTCAGGTCAGATGGAGTGACTTGCCTGAATTACTACTTGTCTACATAAAAGCTACTAGAATGTGTAGGCAGGCAGGTAGGTTGTCACTGCCTGTGACTTCTGGTAACTTCAACCAATGATCTTACTAAGGGGCCTAGTACACCACTAGGCCACAGCCGATACAACAAAAACCTCCACATAGTATCAACTTAGTTACTTACCTACGTAGTGTACTTGTAGTACCAAGGTAGGTATTCCGCACAGATAGGTATGCAGTTCAACAGTGAGACCTGCCGACCTACCTTAGGTAGGTACTCAGTTCAACCCAAAATACCAGACTTCCTATCGTTGTTGTGACAACTTTATATCCATGATTACCTCATTATCCCGTCACCATCATTCTTGTTTGATCGGACCATGGAATGCCATGCTTAGTAGAGAGGCGCAGTCATTCAGCGATTCAGGAGTAAATAAGCTACCCGGTTAGATGACAGGGCGGTTAGAATACACTAGGTTTATTTCTGATGGCTGTCACAGGGTCTCCTGGAACAGATTAGCGGGTTTTGATTGGCCAGTATGTACCACGAAATTACCAGTAGGTACTTAGTGGTGGCAGGTAGTAGTATTGTTAACGTCTAATCTAGGTTGCTGGCATTGCTAGTTACATTTTAATGGTGCGATTGTAGTGGTGGCAGGTACCGTACCAGAAATAGTGTATTTAGCCCGGCATCATCTAAAACAGTATTATCCAACCTCGCCACCAGTACTGCGACAAGCGCTTGTCTGTTAGTTCTGCGAGTTAGACGTAGTCACCATTATCAGTGTCACATGACCTTGGGTAGCTTCAGACAGTCTGTACGCCGCAGCCACGATGGAAGCCCAGAATTCTTACATGGGAAGATCGACAACAGATAGATGGAGTGAACCCTTGGCATCTACCTTGGCATCTGGGCACGCTATACAAAATCAAGACCCCACTGCAAGTGAGGTCGATTAGCAGATGAGGAGATCTATAAGATGAGATACGCGAGTAAACACGGTCGTACTATTCTCGTCGCGATATGTAGATACCTGGGTAGTGTAGGTGGTTAGAAGCGATATAGATTACTGATTACATCAAATAATATTGAGGGCGCCTACTGGGTACTTCCCACTTACCTACTTACATTACAGTATGCGAATATTATGTCGGTACTGTCTTCTGCTGCACTAGGCACTTAGGACCTAGCTCGCCCTAACTGTTCGGGAGAAAGTAGACCGTGGGTAGCGCCACTTTCAAAACAAGAATTGTCTGCCGGCTTGGCCGGCTCTGGGCAGTGCTTTGCTGGGCCCTGTCCGCTAAGACCGCTACCTGTCGATAATTATAGCGAGCCGCATGTACCTAGGTAACATGTAAGTCAACCACAAGGTTCACACACATACACTAAGACGATGGATCGAGACCCGACAGATCGAGACCCGATAGATCAGGTCTTCGGTCCCAAGTCCATCCGCCTTATCCCAATAAACCCCGCCTATTTTCAGCTCCCCCTCAGCCGCAAGTCACGGGAGAGAGGCCGCCTAAAAAAACTAAAATGCCATTAGTCACGGTGTTTCGACCTAGGTGGTCATATCCAACCTGTAACCCAGAACCATGGGGGTCTTGAAGTTCCACGACAGCAGTGAAACATGAAAGAAAAGCCACAGCACATCGTTAAGGCAGGTATTCGACAACCGCAACATATGGATATATAGTAGCGATGTATGGATAAATAGTCAAGGTATAGAACTCTGCATATACTTCATACTGTTAATCGAAGAGATTGCCCAGCATAACTATAGCCTAGAATTAGCAACCTAACATGTTGCATTCCAGTAGATTGGTATGAGGAAGAAAATTAATAATAAAAGCGACCGAAAGTGTGGCGTCTGTTATGGTCATCCACGATGACAGGTAGCCATAGCCGCTTGTATGCCATTGCTAACGAGCAGGAGGGAGTCACCAAATCCGAAAGCATCGCTGCTTTCGCTCTCTTCTATAATCACAATAGGCCTACAACATAAACTTCACGCGGCTCCCGGCTCCCGGCTCCCGGCTCCCTTGGTAGAAGGGCAGTTTCACCAAGAGCTATGATAACTAAGATAACACTCCTCTCCGCGTGTCGACGAGTTCTCAGCAAAGCGAGTGAATCTAAGCCTTAAAGCATTGATTAATACTCATATTTTAAGGTGCCTATTGTCGTCGATAATGCGGAAGAGGAGTTTTGCAATGCGGGCTTGTGAGGTGTCTTCTAGTAATGAGGTATTTATATGGAAACACGTTCGGATGTCTTGACGTGTTGCTGGTCGGGGACAGCTTCTTCCCCAAATAACCCCCCTCTGCTTGCTCAGTGATGATACTAAAACCAATCTCCAGAAGAGGTTTTCTGGTATGGCTGTTGATGGATTGCATCGTCAACCTCATTACCCAAATACAAGAAATATGGTGTTGAGGATGACGGCTCAGAAATACCACAGTACGATTTTCAACAAGATCATGCCACTCCCTCTCGCATCTTCTCTTATGATCTCTAACGGCCTCGGAATCTTGAAAGCGCATTAGTTTACTTCGGCAGAGCGATTGGTTTGTACGATCGCGCTGTACGCTGGCCGATGTAGTATTTTCTAACCCCGTATTGCTTGGCAACCGCGGGGTATCAAGACCACTCACTACCTGACTCATACTTAAGCATTGTCCCCTCCAATAGTATGTATTTGCAGTATGCCTACTTATCTTTGGTATATGAAGTTGTCAGATTACTTAATCTTAGTTGGCTGTTGTAAACCGCCTGCGCAACTTAGATTTTGTCGCAGGCTTACTTTGAATCATCTTCTGATGAAGTGGTGTTTAACTACCCCGAATATCTGTCCGCCAGCTTTTTGCAGTATTGCCAAGCAGACTACGATGAACCGCAGAATGACCTTAATCTAGAAGGTGAAGTAGATGCACGGTTGCATTAGGAAGCCCAGCAATTGGCAGTCATTGCGACGTAATGATGCTAGATGTTGCCATAGCCATCCCGTCTCCAATATCGCGGGGCGGGCCTTTGATCGCTACAAGCCAAGCGAAAGGAACCGTTCGCATATATGGTGCCCAAGAACCTCGAAGGCCTTGAACCTTTGCTATATTTCGTCAAGCCTGGGTCCGTTCGTGTAGCAATAATCAGCAAAGTTGCTTCATCAACATCATGAAGGGCCTACACCTAGGTTTAATCCTGTTCACGGCCACCATATGTGCGTCGGCGACCCCTACGGGCAGAACGTCGTCTCCCTATAGCGGCTTCAAAGTCCTCCGCATCAAGACACACGCACACGCTTCGGCAGTGCAAGAGAAGCTCTCCAACATCACATTTGAGCAGTGGAATTACGATGTCAATAGTCATATGGACATTGTCTTGGCGCCGAGCGAAATCCCTGCATTCTCGGAGTTAGGGCTTGAGTTCGATACCATGCACGAGGATCTCGGGGCTTCGATCGCCGCCGAGTCAGTTCACAGCTCGGTTTGGAAGAGGCAAGCTGGAGATCCGTCATGGTTCGACTCATACCACGCCTATCAGGATCATGTTCAGTACCTTGAAAGTCTGCACGATCTCTTCGCCGATAACTCAGAGATCATCTCCTCGGGTTATTCATATGAGAATCGAAGCTTACACGGCATTCACCTCTGGGGTGCAGGGGGGCCAGGAAAGCCGGTAGTATTGTATCACGGAACGGTTCACGCCAGGGAATGGATTAGCACAGCAGTACGTCGGATCAAAGAGTAGAATATCGACGACGGACGCCCTACTGATCCTTAATAGACAACCGAATACCTCGCTTACAGGCTTGTCACCGGGTACAATGCCGGGGACAGGGACGCTCGTTCTGTGCTCGACAAGTATGATTTCTACATCATCCCGGTAGTGAATCCAGACGGTAAGTAAACACCCGCCACCATCCGACGCGCGTTCTCGCGGACGGCCGACGCTGACCCTCCCTCTCTCTTTCCTCGCGTAAGGCTTCGTCTACACGCAGACGACGGAGCGGCTCTGGCGCAAGAACCGGCAGCCGGGGCCGGGCGGCTCGGCGTGCTACGGGCGGGACATCAACCGGAACTGGGAGTTCGCGTGGGACGCGAACCCGCAGGGGGCGTCGACGAACCCGTGCTCGCAGACGTACCGGGGCGCGCGGCCGTCGGACGCGCCGGAGAACGCGGGGCTGGACGCGCTGGTGCGGCGGCTGCGCGACGGGGTGGCCGGGGGCATCAAGCTGTACGTCGACTGGCACAGCTACGGGCAGTACATTCTGTCGCCGTTCGGGTACAAGGAGGCGCTGTACGCGCCCGAGCTCGGGAGGTGGACCAAGGCGGCGCAGATGGCGAGCGACGCCATCCGCGACGCCTCGGCCGACCGCACCACCTTCACCTTCGGCCCCAGCGGCGCCACCCTCTACCCCACCACCGGCGCCGCGCCCGACCACGTCTACAGCGTCGGCCGCGCCGCCTTCTCCTACACCATCGAGCTCCGCGACACCGGCGCCCACGGCTTCGTCCTCCCGCCCGAGCTCATCCGCCCCACGGTCGAGGAGCAGTGGGCCGGCCAGAAGGTCCTCTGGAGCCTGCTGGACGAGGAGTTCTTCGATGGCGAGGGGCCCGCTTAGGGCCCGCTTAGAGCTCGATTGCGGGTAGGCCTGGTAGAAAGGGGGCTCTCGACACAATTAGTCAATTGTAAATTGGGCTGGGGTCCGGTGGTTTGGGGTCTCCCGCGTTACACATATATATATCACATATATATCCCGTCATTCCCCGAGCCGGTACGGCGTGAGGGGCCACGATAATGCTAAGGCCTCGGTTTCGGAGCACAATGCTAACTAGTTACGTCTGGCGGACGTGGACGTAGTATAAATGCTCCAGATAAGGCGGCGGGGCAACTTTGGATCAGCATCCCAATAGGGACGCTAAATCGGACGCAATCATAGAAAGAAGCCCAACAGAGTTGACAAGCTATTACCTACTTTACCCATACAATCACTACAAACCTATGTTTGGCCAATTATGATGTTGCCGTTTTTGTTCTTGAACCGATGGTAACCAATATTGCTAAGTGAATATGTAGATAGCAGTGACTACCTAATACGTTAGTGATGGTGCGAGGTGTCCATCTGCCTGGTGTTAACTGCGCAGATCTTGAGGCAGGTGACCAACCACCTGGTGAATAAATCGCATGGGAATAACAGCACTCACTCTACTCCGCAGAGAATGAGCTCGCTCTTCGTGGGGTGTACTCATATTGGGAGCAAGGCAGCGATTGGTCAATTAGACAGCACACAGTGCACTAACGCTTATTGCACTTGACCCCAGTTAGGGTACCTACACTACCTACATATGAGGTACATAGTAACTTCAGCCGGTCAGCCTGCATCAACTTGGATAAAACCACGGTAGGTTCAACTCAATCCCATGGTAAGTTACATATGTATTGAATATTTCAACTTATACCTGCTATCTTGTAATGCCCTAACCAGGTCAACTACCGTGTATTTAGTCATGTCGTGTTTGCATTCCTGTTGAGCTGTACGGAACTACCTGCCTAGGTAGGTACCCGGTACTGTGCAAATGTAACTCCCGGTATGAAATCAAGCTGTGGTACTTCGTAGAACTGTGGCCATCATGCCGGATGCGGCTTTTACTTGTACAGTGTGAGAGAGCCGCTTTGACAAGGTTAACCTTGTGAGCCTATGAGAGGATTTCTCCAAAGGAGCGCGATAAAAGCATGGCCAAAGACTTTACATAGTTTAATTAACAGCCGGGCTCTCGAAAAGGAAGGCCGCTAGTACCACCAAATGACCGTTCATTGCAACTGGATTCCTACGATGATGCAATACCACATTTCCGGGCCACATGGCGAGCTTAGCTTGACCGACTAGGGACCAGATCCCGGCCGGCCCTGCACAGAGCCTGCAGCAACCTGCATCTCATCACCAATAACTAGGCCGATGCTGGGTTGCGGTACCGCTCCTGCTCTCCGGAGGTTCGCGATGCGATAAGGAAGATGACCCCGGACTAGCCCCATGTCATCATCGACCCTATCCTCGTCGACGGATGGAACCTCGACGCCGCGCGTTGCCCCTGAATGAATAAGACGCGGGCAGGCCCTGCCACTCACAGCTCTCTTTCATCACGTCCTGCTGGTGCTGTGGTGGTTCGACTCCGAAGCGGATGTGAGGCACTCGGTTTACGCTCCCATCACGATCACGATCACGAAACGGCGACGAGTAGCAGCAAGAGTAGCAGCAGCAGCAGCAGCAGCAGTGGACTGAGATACTCTTCTTCAGCCGGCTTGACTAATCACCGCCATGCCGTCTTTTACTCGACTGGCCACGGCGGCCTTGTACCTGGGTTTCCTTGCTCGGTCGGGATTCGCCAAGCCATGCCACAGCAAGGACCCGAAGCTGGGCGCCGTTGCGTCGGAAAGCTCGGTTTGTTCTGGAATCGGCATCGATGTTCTCAAGAGAGGCGGGAATGCTGCCGACGCCCTTGTGGCCACACAGCTTTGTATCGGAGTCATAGGGATGTACCACAGTGGAATTGGCGGCGGCGGCTTCATGCTGGTACGGGGCAGCGATGGCCAGTACGAATTTGTCGATTTCCGTGAGACGGCGCCCGCTGCGGCATACCAGGACATGTACAATAACAACACCGCCGCCAGCTTGTACGGTGGACTAGCAAGGTACGCAGCCTACTCCTCAATCCGCCCCGGAGTTAAACCTAGTGTTGAAGCTTACACGATGACAGTGGAATTCCTGGCGAGCTGAGGGGACTAGAACATCTTCATTCGAAATACGGTTCTCTGCCTTGGAAACAGCTCGTAATGCCAGCTGTCAAGGTGGCCCGCTACGGCTTCAAGGTGACGGAGGATCTAGTTCATTACATGGATACCGTGACGCCAAACGGCAATTTCCTAACCGAGGACCCGACCTGGGCAATTGATTTCGCGCCGAACGGCTCTCGTGTGAAGCTTGGAGAGACCATCACACGCAAGCGGTACGCTGACACCCTTGAGGTGATTGCGAACCAGGGACCCGATGCTTTCTACACCGGCGCAATTGCGCGAGCCACCATCGCCGCTCTAACCAAGTTGAACGGGACAATGACGCTAGAGGATCTGAAGAACTATACCATCGCGACCAGGAAGCCGTCCGAGATCAACTACCGGGGTTACAAGCTTACAGCGACTAGCGCACCTTCGGGCGGTGTTGTTGCCCTGAGCGCATTGAACATAGTGAACGGCTACGATGGATTTGGCGACCCCGCTGCGATCAACATCACCACCCATCGTTTAGACGAAGCGATCCGGTTTGCATACGGCCAGCGCACCGAGCTCGGCGATCCGCTGTTTGTCGAAGGTCTCGATGCATACCAAGAGTCGATGACCAGCGATGAGACTGCAGCTGAGATCCGGTCTAGGATCTCCGACTTCCGCACCTTGAACGTCTCTGACTATGACCCCATGGGCTTCGAGAGTCTGCCGACACCAGGCACCAGCCACATCGTGGCCGCCGATAAGAGCGGTCTGGCCATTAGTGTGACCACCACGATCAACTTGCTATTCGGTTCGCAATTGATGGTGCCCGAGACAGGTGTCATTATGAATGACGAGATGAACGATTTCTCCATCCCGGGATCAAGTAACGCTTTCGGGTACATCCCATCCCCCGCCAACTTCATCCGCCCTGGGAAACGACCTCTATCATCGATCTCGCCGGTGATTGCCGAGACACCGGATGGAAAGCTGTACTTTGTTGTTGGTGCGGCCGGAGGCAGCCGAATCATCACATCCACCATCCAAAACGTCCACCACGTTCTGGACCAAAACATGACAACCTCGGAGGCGCTCGCTCAACCCCGACTGCATGACCAGCTGAGCCCTAACCAGGTATCGTTTGAATACACCTACGACAACTCTACCGTAGCATTCCTGTCGAGCCTGGGACACAACGTAACGTGGGTGGCGCCCGGCCAAAGTACAGCACAGGGCCTGCGGCTGCTACCGAATGGCACGTTCGAGGCATCCGGAGAGCCGAGGCAGCATAACTCTGGTGGCTTTGCCGTATAAACTGATTCCGTGTATAATTTAATGATAATCTCTACAGTAATATAGTGGGCTCGAGCCCAATGCCAACAATATCTAGGATTTAGTGCATTCCATCTCATTCTTGCCCTCCGGCGGCGAGTGTATTTTTCTCCGTTTGCGTGTTTGCACGTTTGCGCGTTTGCATGTTTGCATGTTTGCACGCTTGCAAGTTTGCACGACAAGAGCGTTATCCCGGCCAGCGCAGCGTCCTAGTTTTACGAGACTTTGTCTCTCATCCCCGCACCTCGCTGACCGAATGTGATGTGACGTAATCGCGAGGTATGTTATGTTCCACCCCCCGAAACTCCGAGGCCGGTGCACATGCACCCCTCCCAGGTAAGGGGGGCCTGAGGGGCCTGAGCGCACGGGAAGTGAAACCTTCCCACCATCGCGATCTCGTAGGGCAGACACGAAACAGCAGACATGGCAGGCGCGCATCACGTCTTACTTCTGGGGGGCAGCGGCAAGATCGCACAGCTGGTGACGCCCATGCTCCTCCAGCGATCATGGACCGTGACGAGCATCATTCGCAACCCCGACCAGATCGCCGGCCTACAGAAGATCGGCGAGAACCAGGGCGGCAAGCTGAACGTGCTGGTGCGGAGCCTGGAGGAGGTGAAGAGCGACGATCAGGCCAAGAGCATCATCGACGAGGTTAAGCCTGACTATGTGATTTGGAGCGCCGGCGCTGGCGGCAAGGGTGCCCCGGAGCGTGTAGGTTCCCGCTGCGGCGACACAGCCCTCTCACGGCCATGCCGAAGAGAGGACGGCTAGCCTCCCGCTCCCGCCCACGTTTAAAATCAAGCATGGTACACATGGGCTAATTGCGTGTCTTACTCCCCCCCCACAGACCTGGGCCATCGACCGTGACGCCGCCTGTCATTTCATCCGCGCGTCGGTCGCCACAGCCTCCATCACCAAATTCGTCATGATCTCGTTCATCTCGTCGCGGCTCGAGAAGGCGCCGTGGTGGACCGACGAGATATGGAAGGAGGAGAAGGAGGTCAGGTTGGCGCGGCTGCAGCGCTACTACCAGGCCAAAGTGGCCGCCGATCAGGTCCTCTACGAGGAGAGCAGGAAGCGCCCCTCCGACTTCGCTGGCATCTGCCTGCGGCCGGCCCTGCTGACTACGGAGCCGGTTGGGAAGGTTGCGCTCGGCAGGACCCCGGTCTCCAACGGCACCTCTAGCCGCGCCTCTGTTGCATACCTCACCGCCTTGCTGCTCGACAACCCGGGCGTCAAGACCTCCTGGCTAGATATGCTCGATGGCGACGAGGATCCTGATGCGGCTGTCAAGCGGTGTGTCGACGAAGGGGTGGATTGCATTGAGGGCGAACCTTACTACCCCTGAAGGGTAAGGGGGTCGGAAGCCGCGAACAGTAGAGGATGGAAAGTCGCAACGCGCGTTTTCCTTCATTGTAACCTTTCAAACAGTTATTAAATGAAGTGATCCAATTTAACCGGGTTAAAATAAAAACTCGTCGCGCTAAGAGCTAAAACGCGGAAGGGGCCGTATCTCGTAGCTCGTCTTATGCCGGCCGACTATATCGCACTCTTTTACTTCTTATGGATTCGGCACCTCTCATCGAACGGCTCCATTCTGTTGCGTGAATTCTCTATCTGGTAGCCTTAAAACTTAGTACCTGCTTCCAGTACCTCCCAGGATAACCCACGCTCTCCGGATGGGGAATGGCAAATACGGTGAAAACTAGAGCAAGAAGAAAGATTGAGGATCAATGCGACCATGGATCTAGGAGGCAATATTACCGGCTGCCCATAATACCTACTTATAACACAATGGGTATTTACCACGTTGACATATTCCAAGCCGACGTAAGCGCGTCCAATTGAAAGCTATGATGAAGCCTCACGAAACCGAATTAGGGTAGCTTTCGAAACACCCCTTAATAAATTAAATTTTAGCCCTTACGTGAGGCCTGCTCTAGTGAACTCATGTGCATTACAGATCACCTACTAGGCATTTCACCGCCATCCGATTGGGAATTGGGATCGTTTGGCGCCGCTTATAGGTTGGTCGCTCTTCCTTGACTTATAATAACGACAAGTGTAGTGGCAGCAGATTGCCGTTCTCTGGACACAATGGCAATAAACCACTGCCATCATAAAGCCTGGCCACTAGATTATTAGTGTAGTTCTCTCGGGTGTTCAAAAATCATCATGTGCTAAGTGCTTCGCATTGAGGGCCTAGGCTTGTATCAAAAGTGAAATTTCCAGCAACGAAGCTAACGTTGAATTGACTGTTAAAATATCGTTTCTAGGTAAACGCAATGGCACTGTCACGGAACAAGACTGCAGTACTGCACTATCACAACCTAAATGTCGAACATAGGCAACCATGGAAAACTGTTAGATCAGGCACTTGGTCGGCGAGAGTGTTATATACGACTAATATTCTTGTGCCATGGCAGTCGCATACACACAACTTCCGTTATCTTAAATAAATACGGATGGGATAGCCACTATTTGACCTGAAGGCTTCATGGCTTTTTTTGCAGGTGCTCAAGAAATTATATCGGCTCAGGCTAACAGAGAGAGCTTACTACGATAGATCTGGGCAGTCTGAGGCTTCATATTAGGGACCGGGCTATGTAGGTGATGCATTAATTTGCTAATAAATGGCATATATGCTAACAAGCGTACATATACCTACAGCTTCTTAGGATCGAGAGTTGCTAGACCGAAGTTCTGTTAGCTTTAGATATGCACTCAACTCAGCATGATGGGTTCGGTGACCGTTCCAGCCTAGAGACATCTACGCTAGCAATGCCGGAAGCTAGTCAATCATACCTCAATAGAACGCCAAACACACTAAGGAAATTGATTTAGCGTCTATCTCAATATCACTAAACATAGGCCTCCGGAAGTTGCAACATCGAATGAGAAACTAGGAGAACAATGATGATTTCATTTGTGAATTTGGGTTTACGATTTCAATTGACAATATACTTAATTGAGGCTCAAGGTCCAAGGTCGCTCAGTGTGTTGTGCCGTCGTAAACAACGTCATTATCCAGCAAACAAAACACCCTGGAATCCCTGTTGACACGCGGGTCCCGGGTAGATATTACATATGTGGGTGTGAACGGAATTGAATTTTATGGGGACTGTGCTTTTCAGGTCTAGACTAATCTATCGAGCCGTTTCTTCTAATTACCTTCTAGTTTCTGCGGAGCGTATGACTTCATGCGAGAGCTCTTTTGGATTATTAGATGACCGGCAAGCCCCAGCCGAGATGTCGTCTCCTACCCAAATGCACGGGACACAGCAGTCCGGCAAGTCCTACGCTGGAAGGAGTGGGCACGGAGTTACGGAATAGCGCGCGTCCATGAGGCTAGAAAAAATCGAGAAAAAAAAATGGCTTCCAAATCACCAAACGGGACTAGACGGCGGGACAGCTCGCGTCTTATGGCCCGGGTGGGCGCTGTAAACTAACGCAGCACTACCCATGACATGACGTGCGACGGAATCGGCCCAACGCTTGGTTGATCGTAGAAAAACCCCCGAGGTCGAATTCCGCATTGGCGAAGAGCATTGGCCCGAGTTTGGTTCGATGGCCTGACGCCGTAAGAGAGAGCACACGCTAACCACTGCGACGAGCTCGGAGTCGGCTGACACCAAATGCTCTCGAGGCCCAGCCAAGAGCCCATGGTGCGAGCACTAGTGCCGGATGGGCATGCATGTCGGAAAGATCGAGAAGCTGGGCTTATATTTTAAATGAAAACAGCCGACCCAAGATGATTCCTCAACTGTTTATAGGTTTACAAGTTACTGGATTTAGTTTCACCTGCTCAAAACCTGCACCTCCCACCTCCCCCCTGATATTCGAAAGAGGAAATCGTCCACCCCCTTACTGACAAGGTAATCAATCGTTGTTAAGCTTGGCTGAGGGGAGAGGGGGGGGGGGAGGCTCCAGTTACTGTAAGAGCAACAATGTGGCTGGCGGCCCCATCGAACTCCTCGTGGTCTAGTGCTTAGCCCGCTTGATTTCGATCTTATTTCTAATCCCGGTAGCTATAACACTTTCGGGTAACATACGTACACTGCCTAGGTAGACATAGTTACCGTCCGTCGTTCTGCTTTGACTCCGTGGGGGGGATGGGGGATGGGGAAGCTAGGGCTGGGCTCCGTCGTTATTGTGGCTTTTTCCCTACAGCGGAATGTACACGTGGAGATTGTTCGGAGTGCCCGGGTTGCCCGGATCTGGTACACCGAGCCCAGTCTTGCCCGCGAGTTAGCATTGGTTAATCCAGCGGCGCCGGGTTGGCTCAGGTCGCTGATCCGTCCGAATGAAGTCTGGTGGCATGCCGATACGAAAGCACCAGCGACCATCGGCAGTCGAGGGGGGATTCATTGTCCCCTCTCTGCACTAGAAACCAACATGGACTAGCTGCTTACCGGTAATTCTGACCGGCAGATTTGCCGGGATTTGCCGTCAACAGGCGCAACACTCGTGCGACAATGAACAGACTGTAAGTGGTGAGGCACATACTTCGTACATGATGCATATTTGTTTAGGAGCATAGCAAATACAGGTTCGTACATAATTACTGACGCTCTTTTTTTGGTCTGTATGTGCCTCATAAACAACGACTCTAAATGGCTAGTGGGTGTGTATACTTATTTAGATCACTATGCTGGAACTACATGTAACATGCATAATGATAACATGTTCAAGGCGGAGCACGGTACGAAGTCCAAACCAGACTGGGGGGCCTTAATATGCTGTTGTATCTATTCGTCAATTATGCTATGTTATGGTTGAGCACTCGGCAATTAGCGCCAAAGAAAGAAAAAAAAAAAAAAGTTGACAGAATTTTAAACATGGTTTTTTATATGAGGTTTATTTTCATTTTGTTTTTTGTTTTTTTTGGTTTTTTACTACCCAGTACTTAATCTTCTTGTTATACGAGCCTTAATGCAAGGTGTTATTGCATGTTATAGGAGTAGGGCACGTGGTCCCTTAGAGCCTGTAATGTATTCATTCGAACTTGGTCTAGGACGTCGAGTAATAGCTTACTTATAATCTCGATATTACCAATGGACCGGAACTAATGCGGGATCACGCCCTCTGTGCACGGCACCCAGGGATGCTCCCTGTGCCGGACCGGGCCCCATCTTCTCTCTACCCACTTACCGTATTCTCGACGACGCTACCTGGGGCGTGTTAGCACCCAAGTTAGTACGTCAGCACACGTTTTTGCCTCGACTCTGCTCGACCCTCGCATGGTTGATGGGGATTCGCTCAGACCCACACACTAGATAACGGGAATTCAGATCTAGAAGAGCTAGTTCGAAGCAGCCTGTCCCTATCACGCTTTCCTCTCGACTATATGCGTTACGGTACGAAAACGTTGTCCTCCACATCGCGACCGATATAGGGCCGACGTCGCGCACTGACAACGGCGTGGGCCAAGACGGCCGATTCAGTGCGAACGGCACATGGTAGCATCATGGGCGGCATCTTGGCTGGGAGGCTTCCAAGCCCTCTCGCTAACGGCTCGTCTGCCAGACATCGAAGACATGTAGCGGTATTGGGATGGGTGAATGAATACGATACCGTGTGCCGAATGTAGGGATGGCCACTCGCACGTACGTCGCAGTGACGGCAGGCTGGGTCGTTGGCGGGAGAGGCGGTCGAGTGACCAAACACAGCCCTCCGTCTTGGGGCTGCCTTCGGTATTGACCTGGCAATCGTGGAGCTTGGACGCAGCCGTGGTAAGGATGCCCCGTCGGCTTCGATGGGGGTTACGTGGAGGAGGGTCCTTACTCCCTTCCTGCCTGTTGGCGCACGCTCTGTGGGGGAACCATGCTCCATATTTCCATGCCCATCCTTGCCTTACCTCTTAGATATCTGCTCTGCGACTCGTCTAATAACTAGCTGCCGTTCCCACGTGTCGTGTCGTATCATTTGGACCGATCCGGGGCCGGTTCGCTCAGGTCCTCATGGCATTGCCTCGTTTTCATATAGGAACGATTCGGAGCAATCGAATATCAATGCACCGGCAGTTACTCTTAAAGCATGGCGGGCTCTACGATTAAAGAAGCGGCTGATGAATTGGAGATGGATATCTCGAGCCAAGAGAATGTCTCCCGGCGTGCTGGCACGTCGGGGCGAAGCAGCAAACAACACGTTCGGCACCGGGCTTCCATTGCCTGCTTCTCGTGTAGAGATCGCCGGATACGTTGTGTGGTTCCCAAGGGCAGGTCGGGATGTATACAGTGCAAGCGTTCTGGGACGGAGTGCGTGATAAAAATGGACGATGAGCGTCGTCGGTGAGGAAATCCCACACCTACCCCCCCGTTGACCACGAGATGTTGGCAATACTGACGGCGTAGAACAGACCTATTTCCAAGGCGTATGTGTCATCATTATCCACTCGAATTGCCATGCTGGAAAGCATGTTACAAGAGAAGGGCGTGGCCGTTCCTAAGGCAACACACCCGCCAATAACGAAACACGAAGCACGGTACGCGGGCTCCGGGGATGAGATACAAATGCTGAGCATCGAGGTTGGACGACACTCGAAATCAAATGCCAATTCGCCGACCCGCCACGTGCTATCGCCGCCGTATTCCCACGACGACTTTACCACGTGCGAGAGCCCCATGGAGGACCTTGGGAGTATCGATATACCGCAATCGGGGGATGGGCCTCTTTGGACACAACAGTCGTCATTTCAAACGCCGGATCGTAGAAGAGAAGGCGCCATCCATCGGCTATTCTTTCCTAGAGGAGGATTGTCGTGTGACAGGTTTTCAGGGGAGTTACGATTCTTCGGACCAACAGCAAACTGTCATGTGCACGCCGAATCTACGGACAGATACGGCCCAAGGGAGTCGCCCGAGCAGGTCCGCCGCGCAGAACGCATCATAAGATCGCTCACGCCCCAAACCCACGAATATCTAATGCAAAATTTCTGGAAATACCATAATAGTGTCCTGCATGTCGTTGACAGGGCCGCCTTTGAGGCAGACAAGGGATCGGAGAACCCTAAATATTACTCATCATTCCTACATATTATAATACTAGCCGTAGGTTGGCGATTTGCCGACAAGGATCGCTATGAAGTAGCTAGGATAAGTCAAGGAAACTATGAGAGCATGATGCACAAAGAGGCTAGACGCATGCTCGATGTTGAACTGGAGAGACCGACAGGGATCCCGAGCATACAGTCGCTTTTGCTTCTTGGAGACCTTGAGTGTGGGGCTGGGAGAGACTACACGGGCTGGATGTACGCTGGTAAGTGGTTACAACTTATAAGATGAGCGACAAGACACTGACTCCCGCAACTATAGGCATGGCAAATCGCCTAGCATTTGAGATTGGCTTACATATTAATAATAGCAGCGCTAGACTCCCCGAACGAGAAGCGAGCGTACGGCGGAGAGTTATGAAAGCTTGTATTCTCTATGATAGATACTGGGCGCTTTTCCTTGGGCGACCAACAAGTATTAAAACCCGAGACGTTGGCCTCGATTTGTCGAATGCGACTGCTTCTGCGGTTCGCTCAGCCCGGAATTGCTCTGGCTCGCCGATAGATCCGCGGCTTGTGGAAGAAGAAATTCATGAGCAACTTATCGAGCTCATGGATTTAGCCGGCCAAATTGTTGAGCACCGCGGGATAAACCAGAATTGTGACCCAGCAACACTTAAAAAACAGCTTCAAGAGTGGTATGGGAGACTTCCAGACCACCTGAGATGGGGACCCGAAAACATAAGAACTGCCCCTTGCAGTTACTTCCTTCTTCACGAGCAATACCATGCCGTTATTATCATTCTCTATCGCTCGTCGGAGGCTTACCGATCCTTATCCCGCGATGGACTAACTGGACAGGCATCTTTGAACTCGAAAGGTGCCCTAAAGATGTCAGAGGCGTCGGAGGCAAATCGTTTCTCCAATAGTGCCCGAGAAATGGGTTCACATAACCAAACATCTTCAGCTGCCACCAACTACGCAAAATCGGTGCACAATTCCTGTACCCAGGCAGCCATTCAGTTCGCCCAGATAGCCGCTGAGTTTAAGGAAAAGTACGAAACCGAGAAGATGTGCTGCACTAGTTTACAGCCAGCCGGGACCGCTTCTATTGCCTTGCTCTCCGCGATTGCGCTACCTAACAAGAACGAAGAAGACCGACGACTGTATCTATCATCTCTCGAGGTAGTGACTGATACAATCCAGAGTATGAGCCGTTTGTACGAGCCAGCAGCAAGAATGGGAGACCTAATCCAAGCGGTCCTCGCACAAGTAAATCCGACTGGGCGCGGTTCTCAACATGAGGACGAGGACTCCTCCTTGGAGCAAGGCATGCGTCGTTCTGATGATGGTGAAGGCGGCCAATATAATGATAATCATATGTTTTCCTTCACACGGGCCCATCGAAACCAAGAAGGGGGCGTCTCATTACTGCATCAGCATAGCGAAAACCCCTACTCACTTCCAACGCAGGTTGCTTTCAAACCCGCTGGATCATCATCCCCCTTTCAGACGCCACCTAGTTCTTACGGTCCAGACACGCTCGGTCATTATTCGAATGCCATATCTGGCCCCATCCCCACATTTTCCGACTCGTCTGGTGCTTCTTTCTACCTGGATCCAATTTACACCCCCACGATTCGAATAGACGGCACACACCCTGGCCGATACGGTTCAGACAACTATCTCCGGCTTGCTCCGTCGGCCAAGGGCTGGGATCTGCAAAGCCTACACAGCCTACATGCAGCAAGCCAACCGGAACAGCCCCTCAATTCCCACATGCCAGATTGGATAGGGGGGTCCGCAAGTCTCGGCGACACGGCAGCGCTGAGCACGGGCGTAGGCCCCGACCTCCATACCAATGGCATGTCGGCATGTAAGCGTGAGGACACAGCGAGTCTGGTATGGGGACTCGACACGCTAAACCCCGCGAGCCCCAAGGGCTTTGTGCAGAACTCGGAGAAGGTGGAGTTCAATCACAATAATATCGCCACTCGCAACCATGAACTCGACTTTCTGAGCTTATAAAGACTACATTCCGGCAGAGACAGGGGGTGGCAGGGGGCGCTAGGGGAAAAAATAGACGGCTACATACCCATTCTTTTCCCCTCCTGGGTGGGGTAATATATGTTCTTTTTTATCACGATGCCATGTGAGTCTCCCGGTTCGGTGAATGCAGACGATATGATTAAAAGTAGGCATTTATAATGCCGTGTATTGCACACCCACGGCGACCTGGTCCAAATAATCGACAGAAATGGACAATGAAGGATTTCACGGGGAAAAAGTGTATCGATTAACCCCATAAAGTTACGTGCATACGTGCGTGATCATAACCGATGCTTGGCAATATGGGCGCTCCGAAGCACCCGATACGGACCCCGCGCCGAGTGAGGGACAGAAGACGCATGAGGAATGATCAGATATTCATGGGTGTGGATAGCTTTGCGGTGTATGGGGCGGTTATGAGCGTTTAAATCCACGACCGCAAAACCTGCGGAGAAGGAATGGAGTCCCCTCTTCGCCCGCTATCATGAGAGGCGGGTAGTCCCAACGATATTACTACTACTACTACTACTACTACTACTACTACTACTACTACTACGGTAACCATCGCTCTGAAATTCCGATAACACGGTCAACAATGAGTCAACAAGGAGCGCCTGCTGGCGACACCGCCGCTTTTGCATGGAGCAAGTCAAACCTACCCAAGCAGCTGTTCATCAACAATGAGGTGAGCTGTTGTTACTTGCACAGCGCTTAATTTATGCTGACGGAACTTAGTATGTTGAATCATCAGGTACTAAGAAGCTAGAGGTCCACAACCCGAAGGATGGATCGCTCGTCGCCAACGACGTAGCGCTCGCCGGCGAACAGGACGTCGATGCCGCCGTGGCCGCTGCCGAGGCAGCATTCCCTGCGTGGAAGAAGACTCGGGCAACCGAAAGGAGAGACCTCCTCCTGAAACTTGCGAGCTTGATTGATGAGCATAGCACCAAGCTGGCCGAGCTCACGCGATTAACCCTCGGTGCGCCGTTTGCGTCCTTTGGGTCGCACGAGATCGAGGGGACTGCTGAGGCGTTCCGGTATTTCGCCGGCTGGTGTGATAAGTTTGCCGGGGAATCGTATCCTCAAGATGACGGGTTCCTGAAAATAGTCCGGAATGAACCCTTGGGAGTCACAGCAGGCATTGTCCCGGTACGTGATCCCCGCGTTTGTTCCCTCGGGTGCCTATCCTCAGCTCCACACCCCTTTTGTGGTGGGCGACGCCGGAGAAAATAATAAAAGATAGCTGACATTGAACGTGGCAGTGGAACGGCCCAATGGCGACCGGGGCCCTGAAATCCGCCCCGGCTCTTGCCACAGGCAACTGCTTTATCCTCAAGCCATCCGAGAAGACACCATTTGGCGCGCTGGCATTGGGTAGCTTGATCAAGGAAGCGGGCTTCCCACCGGGCGTATTCCAGGTGATCTCGGGCGATGGGTCAACAGGAGCTCTCCTGGCGGGTCACATGAAGGTGCGCAAAATAAGCTTCACGGGGTCCACGGCCACGGGCCGGAGAATCCAAGAGATGGCCGCGAAGAGCAACTTGAAGCGCATTACGCTCGAGCTTGGTGGCAAGAGCCCTGCCGTTGTGTTCGATGATGCGAACCTCGAGAACGCTATCTTTTGGTGCGTCAACTCAATTTGTGGAAATACGGGCCAGATATGCTTTGCAGCGTCAAGGGTGTATGTCCAAGAGGGTATCTACGATAAATTCTTAGAAGGATATAAGAAGGCGATGGAGGAGCGGGCGAAGGCTATCGGCGATCCAGACGCAGCTGGGACCTTGATGGGTCCAATCGTAGACAAGTTGCAATTCGACAGGGTCTCGGGCTTCCTGGAAAGAGGGAAAACACAGGGCACACTGCTTACGGGTGGCTCTAGGGTCGGCGACCAGGTCAGTCGTAAAACACTACGATTTACTCTCTCTCGATTCGCTGACATCGCACTCGTTATAGGGATTTTTCATCCAACCCACCGTCTTTACGGATGTGCCCGAGGATGCCGAGATTTGCAAGCGGGAGATTTTCGGTCCCGTTGCCATCCTCAACAAGTTCAAAACGGAAGAAGAAATCATCGCCAAGGCCAACGATACGGATTACGGACTGATGGCTGGCGTTTTCACACAAGATATCAACAGAGCGCTGCGGTTCTCCTCAGAAATCGACACCGGCATGGTGGGCATTAATTGCGTCAGCTTGGCCTTCTTGACAGCGCCGTTTGGGGGGACCAAGCAAAGCGGGACAGGACGGGAGAACGCGATACACGTGCTGCGGATGTATACGGAGCCCAAGACCATTATGGTCAATATGACGTATTAATATATCTAATGGGATGTCTCGACATCTCTTGGAAATACATGAGGAGAGAGGTAGAGAAGGAGAAGGGAAGGGAGAGATGGGGTGATAGTAGTTATTTAGCCTTACAGAGCCAATGGACAAGATGGGTTAAACGTAATGATTACATAGACTGTTTGGCAAGCTTGTATTATCGGAATTTGGTGTCATGAAAGCATGGAATTTATGCAATGCAAGATAATATATTTCCATTACCTTAAAATGGAGTGATGTTAAGCTCTGGAGTGTGTGATTATGGCCTGGATAGCACATGGTGCAATGAATTATGAGATCTATAGGCTTCTAGGCCGAAGCTATGCACTTGCCATCCCCACTTGGATCCATTAATTTAGACAATTGTCAGGGTATGTGTGGATGGCTATCTAATTCCACTGGTGGTCCACCGCGTTCGAATACTGGAAGAGCGTATAAAGTGGTCGAGCGCCCAGATAATTCTCTTGGCTTCTCATTTCTTTCTAGCTCTGACCGGTCTAAGGGCGATGGGCCAGCCGAAGCCACTCCTTGCCTCTCTTTGTCTCTTCCTTTGTTTCGCCTTTTCAATAGGAGAACAATTATGACTATCACAACCACGAGGCCGACAACACCTCCGATAGTACCCCCAATAATCACAGCTTTTGTAGAGTTCGCATCGGAGTTTCCCATTGACTCCCCTTGAGAGGGACCATCTATAATGAAATTAGCTCCAATGACGCCACTAAATTAAGGCTAGATGCATACCATCAGGAAAGAAAAGGCTCTTTACCATCTCACTAGACCAGTTAACGTCACTCTCTACATTGCTATTTATTCGTTAGCGTTGACTAGCGTATTCCAAGTTATTCATGTATTGATAAAAGCTGGCACTTACTGCTCATTATACCACTCTCGAACCGTCTGTGGACTTTCGTACGTCGTATGAGCCTGGTATTGGTTTGTCCAGGCCAAGTTGGCGAGGTTGAGGATCCCGATGCCTTGGCTCCATTCATCAGGCGTCGTGACATTTCTAAAATGTGGCGTGCCGCCGACTGAAATCATCTGGTTGCCTACCACTTGGCAAGAGTGACGTTGTCGCTTGGTGGAGGCACGGGTATCAGCCCTAAACCACGTAAACGCGGGAATCGACAAAACCCAAACATCGTCGAAGGAAACTTGGTTGGCGTGGTGATATCCACCATAGAGATATCTATAGGTTGTTAGTTATCAACCCCCTGGCGCGGATACAGCGGGCCCCTTTGAGCCAACCTACATCTCATACGTGTTGTTGGGGCCTCGGGCGGAGCTTAGACAATGCCGGTCTCTTGGGGTAGGGGTTTCGCCTGTGGTTAGTTGTGAATGCCACCTCTTTTTGTCGACGTCCCAGAAATGTATCTCGCGAAGGCCTATTAACCCAGAACCGTCTTCTTTCCAGGAATAATGAGTGGCGACATCGCCGCCGATTACAAAGAACACGCCTGCGCCGCCGATTTCCTCGAGGCAGACCCCCGACCCGAGTATAGAGGTGCCAAACTGATTTAGGCCAACCGCGGACTCATTTGCCCAAGTTTTCGTTCGCATATCGTAGGTAATTAGACCCGGGATTGGAATCGTCGAGCCAAAAGCCGCATCACGAAGGTCCGGGTCCGTGGATGGCCCCGCCCAGCCACCGACGGCGAGCCCTCGCCCTTTGCATGTGGCTGCAGCCGCATTACTTGTCCTTGTGATGCTAATGAAAACATCGCGGTTCGATGGGTCAACGATGCTCCATTCTCCACCTCCATTTCCATCTACCACGAATTGCCATGGGCTCTTACTCATGGGCCACTCGCCGTACGATCCTGTGCCACCCCAGCTAACTAACATATCTTGGTAACTCCATAGCGAGCCGCTAAGGGTAACTGGCGCTGCTTTTTCGATCGATTTCCAGGTAACAGATTCAGTCGTCCAAGAGCTGCGTAGGGGGATCGAGAGCGTATGGTTGACTTGGCGCCGGAATCGCTTAGTTTGACGAGACTAGTTCCGTGTTTCCCAAGAGCTTGACTCACCTTTATACAGCCAATGCCCACTATACCCAGCTGGCTCTCCGTTTACAAGCTGTGATACTTCCCCGCCATCTAGGTACAACCAGTCTCCCAGTACAGCCGCTATGGCAGTGACGCCGCATTAGTAGGAACAGGTAAGTTGTAGTTGGTTTCGGCTTACTTATGAGGTCGATCCGACGTAGATAATTAGCCACGCTGGGGGCCGGAGACAGTGTTTGGCATGACGTAAATACTGACAGGTATACAAGGGTAAATACGAGACATTTAAACGCAATGGCCATGATTCTATAATGAAAGAACATTCATAAGAGCGATGTCGGAAGAATAGAGTCAGAAGACAATGTATTGCCGACGGGAACGGAGGACCAGTAAGTTATGTGGGATTTCCAATTACGAGGGGGAAGGTGGCTTGTTAAGACGAATCTCCCACCCGTCCTCCATTTTAGAGCCTGGGCAAATTGCTAAAGGGTCAGATACTGCGCCGCGTGGTTGTCGATCATCTACCTTGAAAAAATGTAGATGGGCTGTCAGCTTTTATTGTGTTTGTGCTGACAGTTCGTCATTTATCAGAGCCGAGAGTAGGTCTGATACGTGACTGAGGTAGTACGCGGATTTGTGCCAAGGATGATAAGCCAGAAAAATACCCTTCACATTGATATGAATGGTCATATATGCATAACCCCCTTGTTTTCCTCGCTAGATAGTAGCCAAACATAGGGCTGCCCAGAGTTTTCGACGCCTTGGCAAAACATTTATCTACATACAAATTAGTCCTACATAGTAAAGAAATTGAACCCGATGTTGATATGATCAGCCAATCACAAGGCGATCAGCGCATCACAAGGAGGCAAAGGCTCAATATGTACAGTACTTGTACCATGGCCTGCGTTATCATTGGTTCAATGCTGAAGCCCTAAACGGTCAGGATACATAATCTATTGGCTAATTGATTTCAAGGGTTTAGCCCCCAGTACGCCACGAAACGGATTTAAATTAAGTGAATTATGAAGAGGGGGTAGTACACATTTGGCCGATCGCCGCGTGCGCACGCCCGTCCAATAGGCGCCGTTATTGAGATAAAAATAGTATGAAAAGAACGTCATGAAGTCGTACACTTGATGATCTGCAGCCATCTACATGCAGAATATTTATCCCTTTGGCTACCGATTCGGCACCAGCATATAAAGAGTGGAAGAGCGGGGTCTCTAGGATGTGTAGGATCTACTAATACCTACAAGAATGCCTTACTCGCCACGGGCAGAACTCTGTCAACCGATCACTTTATGACGTTTAGACCTCGGAATTCCCAGTCTCATAAGCTTTCTTACTAACTCTCACGCATTCGAGTGCATCAAAAAGCTCATTTCAAGCAAAAGAGTGAATTAAAAGAAAGTCCATTACATGATGCCAACCCCACACCCTAGATCTTTTTCATCAACAAACCCATCCATCCCAAACCAGGACCCCCAAATCATAACATCTTCAAATTCGTAAGTTCTAAATCATAACGGACCGGTGACAGCATCAACACTACACCAGTGGTGTCGCCACGGCACTGTGCAATTGTCGTGCCTACTCCCCAACTTCCACCACTAGCCATGCTGTTGAGTAACAAATGATGCCAGCCTAGTCTCCATGCTTCCTTAGAGCCCCGATGGACTCAACGGCTCAATTTTTCTCGTGAGGACTCGCATGTCCGATAGGAGGCCCAACGGGGTCGATTGACAGATCCTAGGCATGCTTCCCAAGGACATCAGTAGGGTTTGCGGCCCTGATATCTTCGTCATATGCGCTCCCTTGTGTGATTAGGGAGACAAAGACGGTAACCGGAAGTCTTTGCTGCTCGTCCTCATCTCGGGTATCGCGGACCTTGAGATTTCCAAGGACCTCAGCAGGATTAGCAGCCTTGATATCTTCGTCATATGCACTCCCTTGCGTGATCAAGGAGACGAACACCGTAACCGGAAGTCTTTGCTGCTCGTCCTCATCTCGGGTATCGCGGACCTTGAGATTTCCAAGGACCTCGGCAGGATTGGCGGCCTTGATATCTTCGTCGTATGCACTCCCTTGCGTGATCAAGGAGACGAACACCGTAACTGGGAGTCTTTGTTGCTCAGCATTGTCTTGAGTATCGCGGGCCTTAAGATTCCCAAGGACCTCAGTAGGGTCTGCGGCCTTGATATCCTCGTCATATGCGCCCCCTTGCGTGATCAGGGAGACCAAGACAACAATTGGAAGTCTTTGTTGCTCATCCTCATCCTGAGTATCTCGGACCTTGAGGTTTCCAAGGACCTCGGCAGGATCTGCGGCCTTGATGTCTTCGTCATATGCGCTCCCTTGCGTGATCAGGGAGACAAAAACGGTAACCGGAAGTCTCTGTTCCTCAACATTGGCTTGAGTCTCGCGGGTTTGAAGTGGGTGGCTGATGGTGGTGGAGGCCAGAGCCAGGGCAATGGTGGACGCAAGAAGGGATCGCATGTTGATAGAAGTGGTGTTTATAGATGTGCAAGTATTTTTGATTGGGATTTAAGTCTTGTTGTTGGCTTTGGGATATACTTAGTGATCGAGGCTGGGTGAGCTCTCTTTATAGATTTCGTTCACTGTTCTTCGAGCGAAGATACTACCGTGTTGTCGTCAAGCGGCACTCCAGACTATCGCGGATGAAGCTCAGAGCAAAGCGCAAGCTGCCTGAAAATTAGCAGAGCCATGGAACAAAATCTGCATGGTGATATTTCATGTGTTGTATCCCGAGGTCACCGATCGTGCCCGATGGCTAAACCTTGGGATCTATACTGGTCTCTAACTTTTTTCGCCATCGTTAGGACTAGTCATGTGTCTCCCCTCGGCTAGTAGAGCTCCCCTTCTGTTTACTATCCATAAGAATTACTCATGGGAGGATCAATGTTGTGCCTATTCTGCTCTCAAGGTGTGGTGAAATATCGAACCAGAAGGGCAGAGATGGGGTTCATGTCAAGCTAGCTTACATTATGCGGATGATCACACGCCTATGCATGTAATCAATCACTTCTATGAAAGAACTTTTGAGCATAGGCGCTTAGAAACAGACCTCGCTGGCACCATGAGGCACTAGTTTGCAATTCCTGTGGTTGACAGACGCGCCAATGAGCACGACATGTGGTTAAGTTTAGTTGGCATAATGATACTAGAAGATATATAATCCCAAAACGGCAATGATCTCCATCACATCTTCCTTGTTTCTTGGCAACCAGTTTTATGAGGGGAAAGTATAACCGGCTTGTCTATAGGGCACTACCGCATTGATACCCCATATTAACGCCACCGGCTTGACATACCTCTACCCCAACCTATCAAAGCTGGTGAGCTCCTCGCCGCTCTTCGCGACTCCATGGCACAGCTACGGCGACACTCATGATCATATTCCAAGTTGTGATGCCGCAGCCGGAAAAGTTAGCTATCTCAGCGTATCCCACTGACATAGCGAACCGGTGTCGACTTGTGAATGGTTGTTACCCACTCTCGCATTTTGTGACACTACCATTTACCAACTTTGGCCCAATCGACGCTATTATGCGGTGATGTGCTGTGACTGCGATAAACAACTGGAAGGAGAGGCCGATTACGGGAGACGAAGGTGCGGGGGTAGTAGGGAACGGGAGAGGGGGGAACAGAGCAAATGTTTGGGAATTATGATGAACTGGATTTCGGGTAGTTATGTCTATGTCATTTCAAAGAACAGATGCGGTGTTAATTACAAGCTAATTTACTACCTTTCTTCGTCCCTGAGGCTTGACTCCTCTACTATTGTCTTTAATCATTGTCTTTAATCAACTTATTTGAGAACTAGCTGATTATCTTTCATCATGGTCTTCGCGAATGTCTTCAGGTACTCGCCTCTTGCTTCCAGAAGCAAATCATTGGAGTCCGATGAAGAAGACCAAAGTCTAGTTGACCACGATGGCCAACGAGAAAAGGCTGAAAGTCAGCGTCCCGAGCCGCGATATGGCGTCCGGATATCTCGTCTGTTCGCGATTTTACCATGGGCTCTGACGCTCACGAGCACCGGGCTGCTCTTGTCTAGAATCTTTAGTGGCCCAGACGAGTTCGCATGCACGCGGCTTCTCAACCCGTATTGTTAGTATTCTCCCAAGCTGTGGTTTTCCTCGGTGCTCATAGTCAAGCAGCACCAGCTATCGAAGATGGTGTGGTTGAGTATTATGACACCAACTTCGAGAACGAATTCACACACAAGACAAAATATAGGGGGCCACCAACACCGGAATTAGAAAAGGCCTGGGATCAACTATGGAATCGTAAGATTATCTTATATATAACGCGCGGTTATGAGACTGATGCTTTTGCAACTTAGTTGGTGGCTTTGAAGTACCTCTGGACGGTCCTGGCCGGCTTGGGAAGTCAACTGAGGGACTCGCTCGTGTCGGCAAGGGCGAAAGCCGAGGATACGTAGGAATGATCGAGGCTTTCCATCAGATACACTGCTTGGTATGCGACCAATCCTCCCCATAGTTTTGTATACCGACTCTATATTCGCTAATACCATGTTGTCAAGAACCTCATCCGGCAGTATACTTGGCGAGATTACTACAAAGAGAACCTAGAAGAGTGGCTCAATGAAGGAGACCACCGCCAAATCGTCGACTTAAATATAACCAGCTATCACTCCACCGGTCACCACTCCGACTGGGTTGGCGACCGACTTCATGTGGATCACTGCATCGAGACGTTGCGACTGCAACTCATGTGCAATGCTGATACAACACCAATGCTGGTGTTTGAAGATCACACTGTCGCTGCCGGATCGAAGGCTGACTTCAATATCCACCACAAGTGCCGTCGTTGGGATAACCTTATTGAGTGGCAGCGTCTCCATACCATTGAGAAGAGCGCTAGCGGGTGGAAAGAGACGTAATCCAGTGTTCACGCCCCCGAATAGTTTCAAATCCGGGTTTGTTTTCCTCTTTGTCCTTTTTTTTTGGTTTACTATTCCCCTCCCTCTCTCTCTTTGCTGCTACCTGGGAGAATCACTGTTTATCCTCAAGCTTTTAAGACAAAATGAGCAGTTGGGCGGAAAATGATGGGTGATTATGTGGTTGATGCGAGCGATGTTGAACCCCAACCCTGTTTATTATTAACATATATACATTTAAGTATTATCTCAAGGTGTAAATGAGGTTCCTGTCATTTGTAGTCATCCGCGAAGCACGTGTATTACTTTGTTCGAGTAGGCAAGCGCTGCTATAATGCACTGCCATCGACCGGCGAAAACTGTGCAGGGTGATGACCAAGGAATTCAACGCTTTGTAAGCATTGGCAATTTTCTGCCTGTTAGCATAACCTAACGTTTTGTTTGAAAATAACAAACTCGACGAAGACCGAATCGCGCCATTTCGTCAACAAAGAATTAAACAAAGCCAATTAACAAGAAAATTATAGCCTCAAACAATGCTTTTGTGAGAGCTCCCACGCAAAGTCTATATAAGCGTCCCATATTCCGCTAATCCATTCCCCCTATTCTCTAGTGCCAGCACCATAACCCCATCACCCAAACTGCCTACTTAGCCAAAATGCTTACTCCCATCATCATCATTCTTCATCTCCTCGGGGCGTTCGTTCTCGGGACCCCCATCATCCTGCCTGATCATCCTGCGTTGGCTCGCGGAAGTGTGATAATGCGCGAGGGCCCCGTCTCGGCTGACGAGGGGCAGAATACTACGACTGCGAAGAACGGCGTGCAAGACCCATCTGAGCCGGCTCCGGACTCGGTGCTCACCACGGTAACTATCGTGGGCCTCGTTATCGGGGTCTTTCTCATTCTAGGCGCTGTAGTCTTGTTGATTTGGTGCGGCCGACGCGATAGGTTCCCAGGAGCCAAGCGGAAGGAGAGGGGAGATAAAGGCGCACATAGGCCATCGTCGTAGTTAGTTAGCTAGCTTCGCTCTGATATTGATAATTTAGAACCTTTAATCAACATGATATTGTAAATCTTTTGACGGCTCCCATTTGTGTGATGATGTACACAAAGTGACTTTAGATCTAATCGCGAGATAAATACTGTTGTAGATATTGTTTTATTAAGAACATATGAAGTGGTATGGTTCGAGAACCCTGCAATACGCCACGAGGGAAATAGAGTGGATGACCCCTAACGAACATCTTAAGGGGGGAAGCACACCGCCGCTAGTTCACCTAGGGCATCCATAACTAGTTGCCTTGTTTTAATCCTGGGTTCGAGTTAGTTCACTACAATAGAAAATGTAAAGTTGTGTTAATAACTTTTTGGAACTCATTGACTTTTGCATCTGGCGACTACGTGTAGATGGTTCCGGCCAACTCTCTCTCCTTTAATACACCATCATGGGTTATCAAGATGGGCCAAGCATGCATACGCTGTCACGTAGTTTAAGTTATGAAGGCATTAGTTTAACGAATGTTATTGATATTATCATCGTAGCTCGGTTTAGTATCGCTTTTGCGTCCTAATCTAAGCACCTAGTTTTATGTATGACAGGGGGTGGGCCGGTCGGCCCGAGGTAAGAAACGGAAAGAAATAGCAGAGAAGACACAAAGTGCCGAGTGCCGTAATGATATGAATACAGTGTAACTCCGTGTGAAGCAGTGTATGATCCAGCCATGCGAAGCCTTGAAAATGCGGAGATAGGTTGTGTACACCAAGCCAACCACCCCATTCCATTTCAAACCGAAGCCGGACAAACGCCTGCAGACTCTGTGGGTATATTCCATCATATCCCAACCAAAATGCAAATGCAAACCGCCCTTCCGAGAATCCGTTGAGAATTCCTGTATTTATCATCTATGGAAACCGGCCTGGAACGCCGTAGCATGAACTTCATGCGCAACTTAAAAAATGAAATTCCGCCTGATGCTGAAAGAAAGGAAAGAAACAAGGGCCTGGGTTGACTAAGGGGCCCCGTGGGGATGTCGTCTCCCCTCACCAGCGGCGAAACGAGTCTCGCCGTGCGTGGCCAGTAACGCGGGCTGCTCGGACCTTCAAAAACCCTCGGACGGATGTGACGGGGACGAGTGATGTCGGAAATGGGATCACAGAAGAGGTTACAGTTGGCCGAGTCGACGCGGTGGCGGTAGTAATAGCAAAGGCAGAGGTGGATGTGGAGGTAGCAAGAGTGGGAGTTGACGGCGGTGGGGTGGCATCACCGCCGTTACTATCTTCGGTGCCCATGGTAACGGTATAGTATTGGGTCAATGTCGCAGGTTCTGCGGTAACAGTGACAGTCTTGATCTGGCCTTCGCCATTACCATGTCGCCTGCTAGACGAAGTGCTCGGATTAGATGAGCTGGTAATTTCAACGAGGCCGGTAGGCGCCGGCGGGCTATTGGTGCCAATGCCGAGAGCGGTGGCCTCGATAAGGTTGTGTACTTGCGATGAAATGGCCGCGCTCGCAATGTTGTCATGGTTGCCAAAATTGATCGAGGGTCCGTTCGCCGCCTCGCCTTTGACTGATCCACTGAGATCTATTTGCGCGCATGAGGTATAAATCTCCGTGACATTCTGTGTATCCGAGATGATCCTAGGCCAATCCCAAACCCACATCAGTGTATATGTGCCGTCGGAGGGCAAGTCAGTCGGCAATTGAATATCGGTTTGACAGAATAGCTCATCGACACCGTACTTGGCCTTTCGCTCCTCAGCGATCGCATTGCCTGGGGCATTTTGGAAGCACCGATCATCATCAAAGTAATGAGTGGCAATTAGCTTGCCCTTTTGATTCCCCCCTTTGCCGTCGGGGGTCCAAGAATTCAATACATCGTTGATGCCATCGGTATCTTGGTGATTCTTTGTGCCGTAGACGTACACATTCCCACCACGATACGGTCTCGGAGTCTGGTCGGGTTGTGTGACGTGGCCGTTCTCTTGATAGAGCATCGCGATATAATCGCCAGCAGCAGCTTTTAGGGAAGGGTACGTAGTGCTGTCACCAGATGACAGCGGCTTGCAAATAGCTGGGTTTGTTGAAGTGTCAAGTATCTTGTTCTGATGCACATCGTCGGACACGCCCTGAGACCTGGGGATAAAGCCGATAGGATAACCTTGAGGTCCCGTGAATGTACCAGTTGAATCGATGCGATACAAAGATTCGACCCAGGTGTGTGCCTTGGCGGTTGGAACTGCCGCCAGCAGTGAGACCGCGGCGACGGCCACGTTCTTGAAACTCATTTTTTTTTGTAGGAAACCACGGGGAGAGTGTGGTGCGAGGTTCGGAATCCCGCCTGCGGGACTTGAAGAAATAATGAAAAACGAAAAGGGGAGAAGTGGTGAAACCCAGTACTGTATGTGCAACCACGAGTGTCGAATGATTGAAGTGATGCGGTATGATATTTACAGTGAGTGTGGGGAGGGCAAAACTTGAAGATATCACGGTTTGCCGTTAGGTGTACGATGTTAGTTGGCGGGAAGACCGCGAGGGTATCTCCGTAATAATGGGGGAGGGGGAGGGGGGGATATCTGTAGAACGACGCGCAGCGTCAGGGACTAGCGGCAACTGAGGATGACGGGTAATAAATAGAGTCGAGTTCTTTGTGCCAGTTCTAAGACTTGAATGGCAACAGGTGCCAAACAATAGAAACGTTTGGGCAACAATAGTGAATAAAGAGACACGGCCTCGGAACAATGGATTGGGGGGGCGTGTTTGTTGGCCACCGCAGAAATGGAAGGGCAGTGAGAGAGGTAGTGAATAGAATTTGAATTGCCAAGAAGAGTTGCACAAGGGTATCTATCTCTGGGCAAACGCGGGTGGGCGGTAGGGCGGCAGGAGGAGAGGTGAGGGTAACTGGCTTTCTGTCGAGGTTGTTTAGGGGACATGAACTGAGAAGATCGAATTTGGCTGCGGTGAATGGCTTCTTATTATCGCCGAGTCTAGCTAGATCCCTCTGACCTCTGACCGGGGCTTCACTCACGTCTCTGGCCGGCCACTTTAAGACATGCCGCGAACAGAAGAAGGGATTGCCAAATTCCGGGGCGGAAAGGCCCAAGGTCGGCCGCCTTCCCTACTTTCACGACGGGGCGCTGGGCTACGCTACGGGCCCTGTCGCTGTCGGGCCCTGTCGCTGTCGAGCTCAGCATTCAAACAACAAAAAAGAGAAACGTCCCAGGCGGCCAAGATGGTCATTATCGCCGTCACTTGGCGGGGCTGTTTCTTGGGCAGCGGTATCGTGAGCATGGCGAGATCCTGTCTACTGGGGTACTCTAGGTTGGTAGACGCACTACGTGCCTACAGCTCTCTTGGCTTGAGACGGGCGGTTTGAAGTGTGGACGGTTGCGCGTGCTGGCGGTTCGGGTAGAGCTGGTCAATGGTTAGTGCCGGGATGATGGCTTTGATGATTTGGGCGTTGTGGTTTAGGAGCCGGGGTCTTGCCTTCGTTCTGTGGTGCGTCGTTCGCTGTGTGGGGAGATAAAGCCGGCACTACCTCGCCCTGAAGTCTTGGTGGTATCTGATTGGCCACAGTAAACCCTCACGATGCCATGGTTGGCAGGATCCCTGTCACCCACGGCTGCCCCAGGGGCTTGTGCAGGGATATACATTGCCACTTCAAGGGGACCCACACCATTTGTTTTTACCACTTTCGACATCATTGGTCGGTGTAGTTACTCCAACAAGACAAGGTACACTAGACGTAGTGTACCTGCATCCCACCTGCATCTCACTAAGGCACGGTTTCCTTTCGATTAGTAGCGCCCACGCCTAACTCTTCTCAACTTTCCCTCCCAGCCAACCGTTTCCCGCCGTGTACCCTCGCTTTGTAACCTGCGCAGATGAACGAGGACGCGTCAAGCTGCTGTAATCTCGTTAAGCTGTGGCGGCTAGTGCTTTCGTAGCCACATTTCGTGCCCGTTTTTTACTACACTAGTAACACACTCAATGCCTCAGCTCCCAAGCTCGGGCCCGGAGCTGGTGTCGTTCAGGTCTAACCGCCTAACCGCCTAACCGCCGAATCGCTCTGACCTGGCGGGTTATAACTTGGAGGCGCGCGCTTACGATAAAACATCAACCGATCCAGAACAGCAAAACACCTGACCCTTTGAGATGCTCCATAGGGCAGTAATTTAAAAGACACCGCCTCCTGCTTCTATTCTCGTCCATCTACATGCAACATCTCGGGACTTCTAGAAAGAAAAAAAAGCACGGGTGCCTGCTCGCATAAGATGACCGCCTCATCATTCTGTTGCTCTAGAATGGATGCCCTGAACCTCTCCGACTCAAGTACTCCTTACTGCTCGTCCTTATTCGTGTGCCCAAGGTAACTCCCGTAGTGCTCCTTTCCGTTCACACAGTGTTACGGGGTCACCTGCTTGTTTCCCGAGTTCTCTAACGGGGGCAATTTAGGCTGGTCGCATCTGATCGGGCAGTAGATACTGATCGCAAGATGTAGTTTGATCTCCCATGCATCATCCGATGCAAACACTCACGAACCCCATCTGTCGTCCCGAATGTGCGCTACCTTGGTCGGATAACCTAGCTGGTGTAGGTTTAGGGGCGTGTGATGCGCAATGTCCATGGATGCCAGTTCATGCGATAAGCGAGGTCGGATGCGACCGAACCAACATTGAACTCGTCCCTTGCCCAGCAAGCGGTTGGCGCTGCGCTCTAGCTAGCTGCGTCAAGTTGCCCGTCGTAGCTAGCGAAGCCAGCCCAGGTCTTCGAGGTCATCCCTCGCCAGCCAACACTGGCCCAGCCATATCAACAACAGACAACGCCGTCAGGTGCATTTCATCCCCAATACTCCCTGAGAATCAATAGTTAGAATGCGTCTATTCCCAACTCCGATGAACTGCCTTCCGCGTTTGTGACATTTGTGGTTTCAGAATGACTGTGGTCGCCTCCAGACCCCTCAATACTATTATTCCTCGCCTACATGCCGGTATTAAGCTACATACCCCTCGGATGATCATCGATCCTGGTCATCTATTCCGTTCCATCTCCACGGGCTGGCCCCATTGATCCACTCCCCGATTTGTCTCAGGCCAACGGTATCCAATAGAGGTAGGTCGTCTCTCTATTTCCCATGCACCTTATAGTAATGTTGAACTGACTATACCATATCGCAGTAAGTCTAATGAAACAACCGACCCCACTAACAGATACTTCTTCATATAGCCACGTGTGGGAGACAACTTCGTCATTAACTTGTGTTTTACGCTGAGGCGAGCTTGCGCCAACCCGTGGTCTTGTCGATGGGTACCTGGATCCAAATTTGGATTATGCAGCATGCTTGGAAGGCTTCATTTATAAGAACATGAAGAGCATCGACTCTCGGAATTTTACGATAGATGACACGGTGGCTGGGTAGTATCAATAGTAAGGACGCCACACGTTAGCGGAGGTAAGCCCTACATTCGGCCCATAATACCGTGCGTGCGTTAACGGAGAGTATCCAAAAATTGAAGCAGTACATCCCCAAGAATTAAAGCAATAATGTACATAAATAGGGAAGTCTGCTGATACTAGTCTAGCTGGACTGGCCGTTTATATCCACCTGCCCACTTATTTATACCACACTACGCCGCTTCAATATACCACCGTTATTCAAATTACCGACTCGGCTGCACAGCCCGACGAACTTGTTTCTGCCAACTAGAGTGAAGGTTAATTAATCGATGCGTTGGAGATTTGGGGCAGAAGGAGAAGGCGACCCACTCTTGCGCAGGATCGCGGACACGGAGTGCTTGGCGAATTATTGCCGCCGATATTGCTTGGCGGATCATCGCCTCGCCTCGCGCAAGGCGAGCTCCGCGTTCGTCGGCGGAGCCATTTTGCCGCGCCGTTTTGTCCCGGAGCGTTGAGGATTGGGCTCCGCCGGTGGTCTGTTAGATGTGGAGTGCGGAGCCGATCTGCGTACGGCTGGCGGTAAGGATGATTAGTTTCACAGTTAATCCATGCTTGGCATACTAGTGACACACCTGCATTTTGTTGATAGCCGTTAATTCTGGCGCTGTAATGTATTTATTAGAAATACAGTTTATTTGCAGATGGTGATTTTGGTGACGAAGGTATTGTGAGATCAAATGAATTGTGTGAATGGTGTTTATATAGAGAGAGAGGTAGAGAGAGGTAGAGAGAGGTAGAGAGAGGTAGAGAGAGGTAGAGAGAGGTAGAGAGAGGTAGAGAGGTAGAGAGAGGTAGAGAGAGGTAGAGAGAGGTAGAGAGAGGTAGAGAGAGGGAAAGAGAAATTGGAGATTAGTACATTTTAAGATACATTGGTGGTAGCACCACCTACCTACCTACCTGCCTACCTACCTACCCACCTACCTACCTACCTACCTATCTACCTGGGTACTTGGTTGGAAAGGGCGACAGATGAGGCCATTTGCGTGGGTAGCTGCCTAGGTACCGTAGATTTAGAGAAAACGCTGTCGAGGTAGGGGCGGGGGAGGTACAATCTACAGTGTCGAGTGATTACCTACTACGGTGGACTTCATGTCAATTACTAGGATCCATCCTATCTACAACTTCGTTTTCTATTGTTACAGCGCCCCATTTATACTGAGTGAATTGACTGGCCCACCAGCTCCTTGTTCATTGCCAGCTCGTCACCTGACTAGCTGACTACTTACCTAGATAGCTGACTGACATTATACCTGAGTACTTAGGTAGTTAGGTTAGACAGGTACTTACGGGGGTGGCGAGCCAAGAGGAAGGCACGACCCACAGTGTCTAGTAGTTACCCGTTATGGTGGGGACGGCATATCAATAATTACCCATCGCTTCTACAACATCGCAATCCAGTCGCTATAATATAGCAACTTGTTGTGTTCTAACTAACTCTGTGTTTATGCTTTATAATTTCGGTGATTTTGTTAAAACACAAGTAGGATTCATTTTGCTGACGAAATAACAGTACGATTATATGGTCTATTTATATAGGCAAAGCCCAGCTTTACTTTAGGCCCTATTTATACCCGGCCTAAGTCTATATATGCATAAGCAAAGATCGCGCTGTTTGCGCGGTGATGCAACCTAGTGTATGGTGTGGGTAGGTCTCAGACCTCACGAATTGCGAGCCCGCCGGAGGAAGTAAATAGTAAATATTGTTTACCTAGGCCCTACTGACCTTGTGACGGCTGGCCCGGTTCGGCTTGGGCGTTCTGCCCGTTCGATCCGCCCGCGTCTGCCACCGACTGGAGTATCGCGCCGCCCGTCTCCGGATATTGCGCCGCGGCTTCGATGATGCCAGCTCACCCCGCATGTACTGTACGTCGCCTAACAGGGCGATATAGTGTTATTTCGGAGGCCTCCTTAAGACGCTACTGGGTCTATTTTCTTCCGGAGTAGGTGGCGCTAGAACCGATCTTGGGCCACGAGGTCTGGGGAAGCCGGGGTGGTTCATCTTGTGGGTCGCAGAGGCGAACACATCGGATTAGAGAGCTGATGTTATTCTCCGAAGCCCTCCTGTTCTATACAGCTGCGCTTCTTATGCCCCGACCTAGTGCTAAAGCAGACTGTTTCCGGACGGGATTGGTACGCCGTGTGGATATGCGTTCTTCCGGCCCCTCAAACCCCGCCCGATCCCATGAAAGGATCCGGCGTCATGCCGGAACCAATTACCCGCTCGCCTATATGAATCAAGCTATATCTGCCGCCGAGTTGAGTTCCCACCTGGATGGACCGCTGAGGGGTCAGATCATCTAGTAAGCTACAACACCACGCCATCTGCCATGATGGGCCCAAAACCTCCTGTCCGTATTGCCGTCGTAGGGTTCGGCGGTCTGATCGGGCGTCGCCACACGGCTCACGTCCTCTCCAGCCCGTTCGCCACTCTCGTCGCCGTCGTCGATGGCGCACCGGACGCGTCCGACCTCGCTGCTCAGCTAGCACCCGGCGTGCCCTACTACCGGAGCGTCACAGACATGCTCTCGGGTTCCGCCGCAGACCACGGCTCGGTCCCGGACGCCGCAATCGTATGCACACCCAACGCGTACCACGTCCCCGTGGCGCTGGAGCTGGCCGAGGCAGGCGTGCACCTGCTCGTTGAGAAGCCGCTCGCCGATACCAAGGCCGCCGCGCGCATACTAGTCGACCGCGCGCACGAACTGGGCGTCAAGCTACTCGTCGGCCACCACAGGCGGTTCAACCCGTACGTGGTCGCCGCGAAGAAGGTCCTCGCGACGTCGGAGGCCGCGCCTGGCGCGGAAGCGGGGTCGGGGATAGGCTCGACAACGGCCGTGTCCGGCCTGTGGACGACGTACAAGCCGGATCCGTATTTCGCCGCCGCGCCGTGGCGGCGAAGCAGGAAGCATGGCGGCGGGCCCGTCATGATCAACTTCGTGCACGAGGTCGACGTGCTACAGTATCTGCTGGGCCCCATCTTGCGGGTGAGCGCCGAGAGGATGGTCGGGGGAGGTGGAGCTGAGAGTAGTGATCCGGATCTCGTCGAGCGTGGCGCCGCGTTGACACTCCGCTTCGCCTCTGGTGCCGTTGGGAGTTTCGTTCTATCGGACGCCGTTGTCTCGCCTCATTTCTTCGAGGCGGGCACCGGCGAGAACCCGACGCTGCCGAGGGCGAGACGGCTGTGCCAGCATCAGATTGATGGGAGGAGTGGGACCAAGACCCAGCCCACGGATCAGCCAGATGCGACACCCGTCGACGTCTACCGCATATTTGGCACACATGGCACATTGAGTGTTCCGGATATGACGCTCTGGACATGTGGCGATGCGCCGCGCAGCTGGACAAATGAACTCAGCGTGCGGCAGATAGATCTAGACGATGATCCTCGTGTTCCGTTCGACCGCCAGCTTGACCACTTCATCGCCGTTGTGAGAGGGGAGGTTGCTGTTGCGGACGAGGCCGGGTGCACGGGTGAGCAAGGTCTTCGAGTCATTGCTGTGTGCGAGGCTGTCATACAGGCTTTGGATGATGCAGAGGGGGGAAAAGTGGTAGTCGATTATACTTAACAGTAATTCCCTAGTAGTAAAAAAGGATAGCCAAAGGCACCTATATCTAGGTGTCCCTATCGTTTCTAGTATTTATTCTTTATTTGTATTCTCATTCGTGGCAATTATTCGCTTCGGCATACGGCGGGTAAACGTGCATAGCTAGCTCAGATATCAATTGTATACCCAGCCCTGGTTGATAATGTAAAACATTCTTGCGAGAAATTCCTTCGTAGGTGCGCTGAGAGCATATATTGGGCGGCTGACAAACTTGCTATACATCCCTGGGATATCATTGATGCAGGTACGGGTCGGCGTTAAAACGCGCAAGCGCTATTTCAGCTCAGTCAACTCTGATAGCCTGTTGAATTTCCAACGGCACTGAAAATTCCCTCTCTAGTGGTAGAAGCCCTTTACGTAGCAGCTCCTCGTCGGTTACTTCTTGGTTCTCCCTTAACTCCTGTTCCAAAGCGCGCGCCTTTTCCGTAACATCCTCGATACCAATAATCCATTTATCCGCCCAGATCTCAGCTAACAAGCTCGGAATTCCAATCTGGATGCTACGGTAGCCCAGTTTCTCCAGCCGGGGCGTGCGTTCCGGATCCCATTGTACCTTAACGACCGATGACTTCTCCTTGGGAGGCTTAACAACGCCCGCGATGTCGCCCTCCGTGACTCCTCTACTGACTTCCGTGGCTAAGGTAGCATTTGCCAGCAGCGCTACAAAATGCTCATGCTTCATTTTTAGCGCCAGAATGCGCTCTTGGTTCTTATCTTTATAGGAATATCCTGCTCGGTACATCATCCAACACCAACTGGGCTTGATCCATGTCATACGAGAGAGTCGGAACTGTGGCGAAGCATGCAATTTTTGTTGTTGAGTTGCGGCGGAAGCAATCTCGCTATTATATGCTTGATAAACTGTAATTGTTTCTTCATCGTAATAGGCACGAATCTGATGTTGTTTGGGGGTGGCTTGAGCTTTATCAACGAACGCCATTTTGGGGGGGTTAAAGTTGCGGCAGCCTTATGGTTGACCAAAGAAGTCAATACCTTAGGTAGTTTGCATAAGTTTGCAAAGATGCAATCACCTCGAACGTGGCAAACTCCTCCACTAGGTATCCAGGTAACTAGGTAATCTTTAAATTTCGAGACTAGGCCAATTAAATCGCCGCAACAATTTGGAATAAGAATACTTCTTTTGGGTCCGGTGCGGGGTTAACTTTCACTACCCCTGTATGCTGCAGAATATAAAATGCGGGGGCGGGGTAATTTGTGTTGAACCAGCAATCAGCTCAGTTGAGCAAATACTCTAAAGAGTGGGTACTTGTGACCTAACTATCTACCACAGCACTAACCAAGTCGACTTGAACAAAAAGAGAGAACCCTTATTTTCAGAACTATTCATCAGCACCAATCTTGCTATTATTCAACGGAACGATATCATTATACCAAAACATCTAAGATACAAACTCAATGTTATTGTCTCCTATAAACCGTACAATTCGTTTTCCATACGCGTCGGCATTGATGCATGAAGTTCAACAATCTCTAATAGGTGGCAAGTCCGGTTCAATTGCTTCTAGGCGGGCCTAGTATCATGACCTGATGCA
Source organism: Rosellinia necatrix (assembly GCA_021209875.1). NCBI lineage: Eukaryota > Fungi > Ascomycota > Sordariomycetes > Xylariales > Xylariaceae > Rosellinia > Rosellinia necatrix. Next base: position 1,568,729 of record JAGYVD010000010.1, read on the forward strand.
CGATCTACCAAATAACTGACAGAAAAAACGACGCCGTTAATCCCAGTTGGAATTAACGGTATATATGGAACTCCGCGGCAATAACCTTCTGACTTCCCCTTCTATAACCCCGACGTTCAAGCGCATCGGGCTCGAAAAAGCCCTCGATCTGTCCCACCCACCATCCGACGGCAATAGGTCACGAGCGGAGGATCACATTGGCACTGGCTTTTTTCCTTTCGGTCAGTAAATAGCATTTATAGCCTCTGGGCACTTCAAGGCTAGCTCTCTAGGTTTTACTACATACTCGAAGGTAGCAGTTATTATGCTTAGCTGGGAAGAGACATACCATGGCGCAATGAGAGCTGAGGTGCGGGAATTGGCTTCCGCCTTTCGAACGGCGTATAAGACTTATAATTACTCTATGGCGAACTGGCACATACCTTCTGTTCCTCCAGATCGTGCCACGGGCAAAGATATCAATGAATCTCTTAATATCATAAAGATCCCGGCAACCTCATAATATTTTACTATGCTAGCCATAAGAGAAACAACCCTTCTAGCGGGTATTTTCCGACCCGCCATCCCCCAGTTCGTGCCCAAGACGGCTCGCCCAATGCGTTATTGTTATATAATTGCTGCTTTGCTCTCCCATCGCGTAGATCAAACACGAACGCAAGTCGAGCGGAAGTTGAAGGGGTTGTTTGCAGATGACTTTGAGTTACAAGTATCCGTCCCTGAACAGGGTTATTTCGCTAAACATCTCACTGGTGTATTGATTACAGCCTCCACTGGCCACTATCTTACCGTTGGTGGGCTTCACAGATGGATTATTGGGCGGCTGTAAAGTTCCCATGAACAGGCAATCTTTTATCAGGAGAATGAGATCAGAGTCTGCAATTTAACCGGGAAAATGCTTTACACGAAAGCTGTTCGAGTCACGCCTTCTGACCTATTGTTCGCCGGCAATGAGAGTGTCACAGTTCGTACTGCTGGTAGTTCCAGAAATAACTTATGTTATTGCACAAGGAGGGAAGATCCCTCACTTGGTCAGTCGCCAGCTACTCGCTCCTTTTATATACAGTATTCTGGCCCGTGCCCTAGTGGAGTCCTTAGGTCAAGACTAGTTCCGTGACAGAGAGGCCAATAATTCTCGCTCTCATGCCTTCAGGGTCTTTTGAAATAGAAGATGTAGAGTCGGCTCTAGAAGAAGGCTAGTGGAGCTGGCATAAAGTCCTTTTGGGTATACGCTTAGTGAAGGGCGCAGGTTATTTTTTGTGACAACGACTATGGGAGCCATATGGGAGAGAGTATGAAAGATCGCGGTACTGATCATCAAATGGCTTCCAGGGATAGGTGTTATCGGACGGGTCCTATGGAAAGTGGTAGTGGCGACACAGGCAGACACAACGGAAGCCGATTACCAGAGATACACAATGGATTGATGCCACGCGAAGCCACTGCTGAAGCTGCGCTTCCACATCTGACGCTGGATGCCGCGGGAGGATACTGTTTTGGCCCACGTGGATTTGAGATCCACGGTGCGACCAAATTGCAAGTATATAGGTACCAGAGCAGGTAAGACAAGAAGGCGAGTAATTAATTATGGGATCATTTAAGCACCAATATCACGTCGAAGGTATTCAAGGTACACTAGAGCGAACTAGTTGGCTGCAACACGAAATTATGAAACAATTGCGGGCAAACTTTGAAAACTCGGGAGACGACGCCGTCTTGTTAATCTTTTATTTGTATCGAGAGCCTGTTGCAGATGTCAAAAACGTTTCCGAAATTCAGGATGAAGGCTTCACCAATACAATCGCTTTGATAGACAGGATCGCGACGCGCGAACAAGCCAGCAAGACCACTACTATGCCGAAGACAAGCATTTGGCAGCAGCACTTCATTGCCGATGCCAGAATAACTTCCACTAGGCAGCTGGCGTGGCCGCACCCATCGTCAGAACGTTTGTCTGAACAGTCACCACGCACGCCGATATCTTGCTCCTCGACCTCTTCCTCTACCATAATGTCTCCATGTTTTGATAAGCCCTGTAACGGGTGATGCTACGATTCCCGGGCCTTCCGGGTTCTCTATGTCTTCTAAGATGCTCTGCAAGGGATACCGTCGGTTCGTGATAGTTGCCGCTTATGAATCTCATGAACATACAGGCTGGGGATGCCTGTTGGGCTGTCGGGGTTTTTTGCAAGCTCGCTTAACCGCGCGCCGAATGTTAAAGGACGTTAAAGAATCTAGTGGGGTCCTTCAGGACAACCTAGGTCAGGATTAATAAGCGGAGGACTCTCGGAAGACAAACATCAGATCCTCGCTCGAGCTCACGTGAAGAGCATTGAAAACACAACATGCCATACATAGTATGTAGTCCTAACCACGTGACGCGCGGGAGAGAAATGTTAGTGTTCTAACTAAACTGGCGATCCGTAGGGGCTTGAGTTATAGTCACTAAGACTCTAAGAGCCCCATGACGATAAAGTGGGTATGGGATTGGTACTTGCTTAATGCGGCACGCTTGAACTACATAAGTACTTTCCTATTGTTGCCCTACCCCATGTCGATCATGCTGCCCGGTAGTGTCTGCTGCCGAGTTAAAAGCCCTGAAGCGGTTCCACCTGTTGGGATAGGAGCTGTGGATCGCCCAGTTTCACAAGCGACGAGAGGATTGGGCTTTATTTGGCTTCAACGGCCGCCTTGCCTTGGTAGCCTACGTCCGTGATATAGCCGAGCCCCTTCTACGAATAGATCGTAAAGGGTAACGCTAGTCGGAGACCCCGGTCATTCGATGACGATCATCTCATCACGTAGCTGCTTTTTTTGGAATAACTTCGTCCTAACATCGTACGGACGGGCATGAGTATCATCCCTAGGACTGAATAGGATCCGCCCATAGGACTAGAATACCCAGCACTGGCAATCTAAGCGCATAGCATGATCGCTGAAACAAGACTAGGGTTGTCTGCCTTGGACACGTCTGCTCCCTTGCTATGCAACCTGCCTGGTCCGGTACTAACATGGAATTTAGTGTCTTTCCATACGTACCCAGGAAGCTTGACTTCATAACGTGTGGCTACCTTCAACAAGTCCTAACAAGAAGACCGCACTAACATCATATCAAGGATTCTACAGTAGCATTCGTCTGCAGGCTCGCTGCTCGGCTTTTCTTTGGGCATGCATATCTCCTTCCATAAGGATGCCAGGGCATTCTGTTACCTTCCATATTGAAACTCGCTGGTGCTCCAAATCATCTATTCATCTGGTGGAAAGAGAGAGAAACAGTATTCGTATAGCCTAACCCGTCGGATTGAGAAAACGAGCATCGCGATAAGACGAACCAAGATCTTTACCACTGTGCCGGAAGCCAGGGAACAACATGTTTCATTATTCAAGTAGTTAGTAACTATGTATAGATACAGCTATATAATTGACCGTGACAAATCTTAGCCCTGACAAGAAAGGGAGGATTCTACTAAGTAACTAATATGATACTGGCGATTCTCGTTTACACTACCCCGTGCCGACTCGAACTCATAGAGGTTTATATTGTACGTTATTATGTCTAGTGGAAAAAATTTACCCACAGCCAATTAGGTGTCGCACTGTACATGTTTTCTAGCGGGCATTCACCCCTGGTAATTACAACTAGGCGCAGGTCCACGATGGGATTGTTGTGGAGGCGCTGCTTTCTTACGAGAAACGAGGGTATAGCCACTTGTAAATCAAGTACAGCGCCGGTAAAGGCAGCGGCAAGGCCATCATCCTGGCCGTAGACTAAATCTACGCAGGACTAGCCGGCAGTAATGAGTATGGCCGAAGCGGCGTTAGCAATGCGTTCGACGATGGGGCGCACGTATTATAAAGTCGTCCTGATCCCCTCTCGTTTCTTGGTAGCCTCTGTTGTCTGGACCACACCTCCTCGATAGCATCTTGCTTCCTTTCCAAAAGTCGCCATGCGCTACTCTCTCCTGTATACGGCTTCTGCCGTTTCCATGGTGACCGCCGCCCTGGACAAGCCTGTCATCAGCCCCCCTTTCCCCAACGGCGGCCTTGACAGCCTGGCCAGCGGCCTCAACTCCCACTTGGCCGCCCCGGGACGCACATACAACAAGTGGAACAATGGCTATATTCCCAAGGACTGCAAGTCCATTGCTGAGAGCGCCGGTTTCTCGGCCGCGGACGTGGACACGCTCGACATCAAGTACGATGACTGCGGTACCAACTGGCAGATGTGCCGTCACCACGACTCTCCCCTGTCCGAGCAGGACATTGTCGACACGTTCGGCAGGCTGCCCGTCCACTTCCGCTCGTTCGTCCGCCACATGGTATTCCTGCCCGGTGCCGAGTCAGCCGGCAGCAACGGCGACAACGTCCAGATGAACGGGAACCTGCCCATCACGGTCTACATCCACGAGACGGGCCACAGCGTGGACTCGCACGGCTTCCCGGACATTGGCCAATTCTCGGTCAGCCAGGTCTGGCTCGACGCGTACAACGCCGACTCGGCCGTCCCCGACGGATACGCGCAATCGTCGCAGCAGGAGAACTTCGCGCAGGCGACCGTCTGCGCCATCTACGCGCAGGTGGTGCCCGAGGGCCTCGGCCCCATCGAGCCCAACTACCAGGCCATCTCCCACCAATACGGCGCGATCCAGAGCCACGGACAGGACATCATCGTCCCCGGCGGCCAGTGCACCCACCGCCTGGACAACAGCGAGCCCGTGACCCAGAACCGGTCGGCGAAGCTCCGTCCCATCGGCGCCAAGCCCGACGTCTCCCGGAGCGCGGGCATCAAGGCCCTCAAGACCATCCCCATGAAGGACACGATGGAGATCAAGGCGTTGGACGGCTCGGTCATCGCGACGCAGAAGATGATAATGTAAATGACCTGCCCGTTATCGATCATTGATAGCGTTGAAGGGAAGATCAATTAATTACCTTAAATCTAAATCTAAATCTAAATCTAAATAAAAAGTCAGAAATTCTAATAAGTTAACAACAACCAAACTGGGGCGCAAGTGATTCCACGAATGTGATTACCCCTTCAATCCAGGTACACCAGCAACTATACGAACGTGAGAAGTTATCAATTCAATATCACAGAGCCACCTGTCTTTGGATTGAGGTGGTCATGTTCTGATTGTGACTCAGTGCTGATGGTTTTAGGAGAGATTACCGCGCCGAGCGCGATGTAAAAACATGTATTTTTTTTCAGGATAGAACCTTGGAAGTTGTTCTTACTATTTTTGGCTGGCGACAAACCTTATCTTGTTGTGGGTTCGGATCTGATAAATAGAAGCTAGTCCTAACCAGGCTAGGCATCGATCTTTGTCTGTATCTCTTGTCAATTGTATGCACTGCACATCGTAATCCACATCACTTTCCCTCTTACACTACACTACGCTACACTACACTACACTACACTACACTTACACGTGTCGCCCTCCATCAAACAAGCTGCTGACCCGGTTACTCGCCTGTATGTGGTTTTGCAAATTTAGCACATTAGCTACCAAGTTTAGCTCTCACCTCACCACTCTCTGGACTGCGATGCCACGCCTCCCTTGATGCGACGTAATGGTGGATTGCTGGGGCCAGCCTGCTAATCAGCTATTGGCGCCTTCGAGCGCCACGTCCAGCATCATGTTTCGTATCCTAGCTCATCGCCCGCGCCTCGATCCTTCATTAAAGGAGATCGGCTAGGATGGCTCTTTATGGCACGGCCGAGAAGCGGACGAAATAGCGAGCCGACAACCCCCCGCTCAACGAAGCTTCCATCTGAGCAGAAGACAAAATCGAGCGCCATGTTTCCTACGCAGACAGATCGACGTAGTTCATGCAAGCGTCTACACCCAACGGCCCCGCGCCTCCGTGATTGCAAGAAGCCCCCGGAGAGGGTGAGGCATGCCCATTCGACAAGACCGCTGCCGTCATTCTGGGACAAGCTATTGACAAAGAGGGCGCTACAAGAGCTAAAACGACGAAACATCGCAACCGCTAAAGCACCGCTACCGTGCCTCCGAGTCCGACGCTCTACCACCCGAGTCCCCCATGTCGAGACCGACAACGCCGCTGGCCTCGAAAAGTTGAACCACAGCGTCACTGAGAGCTATCGTGGTTCCCCCGGTTGGACGCACACCTAAAGACTTTGCCCCGCCCTACGTCACCCATCCGATCTGGCCAACGGGTTCCGGGAGAGGCACCGAATATATAATGACATAGATCAAAGCTTAGGCTATGATAAACGATGCCGATACCTACCACGCGGGATTTGCGGCATACCGGAAAGGGATACGCTGGACTAGATTATAGGCAGACAAGGTAGTCCACCAAGCCAATGGAATGAATGGTGGCTGAGATAAATGCGAGATTACAAAACCCAAAGGTCGCGGTCAAGGAAAACAGCGGTCGCTAACGAAAGGCAGGATCCAAGTTCGAGCCTTGCCAATTCTTTTTTTTTTTTTTTTTATAAACTTTGTCTCTGTTCCTGTATCAGACATCGACCAAGGGCTCAGATGTCACTGGCTTTAAGTATGGTAAGGTCGACGCGATCACTGCTACCTCAACAGACATTGCATCTAGTTCCGTCTCAGTCACGCGTGAAGATTCACTACATTTACAGCTAAAACTGCCTCGTGGCCCTCCATCTCCCTCAGCTACGGGATCTAAAAAGCGGACACCAGCCTAGCAGCGGACCCCTAAGCAGTCAATTTATTGCTCGAGGAACCTCTATCCTAACAACCGAACAATTTTAGCACAGCAATATTTTCCTTGGACATCCTCGGACTATAACTGCTGGAGGAAAGTAATGGTGTGCGTTCAATGTGCAGAGTAAAGTGATAGTCTCACATGTGCCTGTAAGTTAGTGATGATGTGAAGGGTGCTTAGTTCTTATTAAGGTCTTTAGGTAATAGTCCGCCTTGCAACTTGCAGCTGATCTAGCTACGGCTAGCTGCTCGGCGAAAACCTGTGGACCTATTCTCCAGTACTCAAGCAGATTATAACACGATTTCCTACCCAATCGTATCCTACCGCAACTAGCAACACTCAATGGGCTAGTCTTCATGGCATAGCGAAATTGTAAGCGGTTGTCTGGAGCTTTATGGCACTGGACGTTTCTTGTTCTTTTTTGACTGGTATGTAAACCAAGTCCCTATGGCTGTGGCTACAAACCCAAGAACACCAATAACGATACCGATAATATCGCCCGTACCAAGTCCATCGTCGCTCCCAGTATTATTTCCTCCCTCACTGTTGCCCTTATTACCGTCCCCATTACTACTACTACTCGATACCGGGTCCGTAGCTGCCGGTGATTGAGTTTCGCCAGAACTAGTCCGAGAAATAGAATCTTCTGCCGAGTTAGACGACACAAGCAAGGAAGTCTGAAATGTGTGTGTTGTGGGTGATGTCTGCTGAGGTTGAGACTTAGACGAAGACGAGCTAGTAGGAGAATCTGTTTTCAACGCACACGTATCAATCCCATGCCATTCTACCAAGACTCGCGAGGTGTATTATGGCGGCCAAACTCAGCAAAGGCGGCACGGCCCGCTTCTGGGCCGACGAAACCTTTACGGTCGCCGTCGCCGTGACCGTGACAGTGACAGCCGGAAGAGAGTCATCCGTACCTGTGGTTCTCGCTGGGGTGCTCCGGATAAAGCCGGCGGACGTACAGTACGCGTCGTAGATGGAAACTGCACTGTTGGTATCCAGTGAGTTCCGGGTACACTCGCGGTCGACGCAGTTCCGGATGTACGCGTCTGCGCTGTCCTGGAGGTCCAGCCGGCACACGCACTCGTTCTGCGGGTTGCGGTACTCGCAACCGATCTCGTACGCGAGTTCTCCAGCCCCGACGTATATGCCCCCGCCGAAACACCCCTGGGCGCAGGGCCGCTGTGACGGGAAGTCCGGCGCTAGCGTGAGCGTCACCGACTCCGCGGCCGCGAGGCGGAGTAGCGAAAAGAGAACGGCGAAGAGTACGGGAGTCATCATCGTCGTCACGTCGTTCTTGGGTTGTCAATCATCTCTTCGTGGCGTTTTCAACCCCCTCGAGAACGCGTCCCCGGACAACAGAGAATGGGCGAGCTGCCGATGGCTATATAGCCGTTGTGGTGCTTAGCGTCGTGCGGCGCAAGGCATGTCAGGTCAGCCGCACCTGAAAATACCTGCTCCAGGTGCGGGCGCTAGCCCAATGTCACGCGCCAAAGTCGGTCAAGGCGTCGAGCATCCGGCCAACGAGAAAATGGCGTTGCTGCGCGGTGCCTGTAATTTCTCCTGCCGAGCCTGAGTCCCCCCCGCCCTTCTGCGACGGAGTGGCGTGAGTCTCTCATGCCGAACCCTTGGCAGGCGGGCGGGAAAGAAAGCCTTGAATGCCACCTTGAGTCGTAGTCGTATACATACATACATATAATGGGCATGAAATAGGCTGGTAAGGGGTGTAGGTATCCCTTGCCGTTATTGGCGCGCGACTAGATCCTCTGCCGAGTTTGTTGGCGGCAAATCACCAGTTGTCTTTTCTACCAAGCGAGATGAGCGGCCACAGGAGGGCCGCATGTTTTTATGACTATGTATGTAATGTGCATATCCGCGCATCCGAATAAGGATCGTGGTCTTCTCGGTGAGCGAACCCTATCCCGGTCAACGAAGATAACGAGGCGGTATAGGAGGTGATCCGTGCGGAGCAACGCCTAACGGCAGCTCTCATCCTATGATTAAAGCTTGCTTGCCACGTCGGTTATTTATCTTATTGAAGTTGTTGGCCTGCAAACATTCTGAGCTTATGCAGTGTCGTATTTATTTTTGGGCGCGGCGGTTCCAACCCGCCCCGCACCCGCTGCCTTGCGGTTATTATACTCGAGGGTAGAACTGCGCGGTTGATCTTCTGCCATTTAATTAGCTACAATACGCTTTAAAGTTATCTGCCGTTCGGCCCTCATCATAATATCGGATGTTCAACCGGGTACCATATTGTATTGTTAACATATCAATAAATATCGAACCAGACGCCTTCTTGCCTACACTGATGACCATCTACGGAACAGTATTGTCTCGGTAAGGGTAGTTTCTCTCAAGTGGAATAGAGTACTACTGGAGTATTTTATTCCTCACAACGAATCGAGTAAGGGATTTCGATGAAGCGTTTGCTTCCAGACTCCACTAGTCCGCACTACCAAGTTCTCAACTTGGGTGCCATTATCGGGGGGCTCGCCCTTAATTCTATGGTTCGCAGAGAGGTTTTGACGGAAATTGTATTAAACTGGCGATAGAAATGTCATGCATTATGTGTGTATGTCTCAGTGCAGATTGGTCACTGTTTCGGAAACGCTTGTCAAAGTTGCGTCCACCTTAGGTAAATGCGAGACTCAGAAACAGGGGGAGACCGCGAAGCCGGTCTTGATCCCGTAACACCCTATTCGTTAACAGCTACCAGTGTATTTCATATATCAGCTTGAGTAATTACAAACCCTAGGAAATTTGCTCGTAGTTCACTAATAACGCCGTTGTGCACAAGAAAGAAATTTGCATGTTTTGTATTACTCAGTCTAATTAATGGCTTTATAATCATGAAACTGGTAGGCGAGCCAGCGACAAGAAATGGTAGTAGGAATAATGTTGTTAAAAAGTGACGCCATTTAATCTATAGTTAGTGTTAACGGCATGGAGGCTACCTTCGGGACCCCCTTGGGTCTTCAAGGGTTCAGGAATCAATTGTTAACCCTATTGAGCCCTAAATACAACCACCTACGGCCTAAAACAAGCCTACCCACTCACTCCGTGACCCCCACAACCGACAGAAGCGTTCTAATATTCCGTTACAGATAAACTTCTAACTCACAACACGAATATCAAAAAAACTATACCTGTAAATTTTTTTGATGATATGCAGTAAAGATAAGAAGAACAAATTTAATGTTCTGTCGTCAATAATCGCACAAATTCATATATCTGAACTATTATTTGTCGCTACGGGTGTTTGCGTCTGGGTACTTACTGACCGGGCTGTTCTGGAGGATTAAGTGAGGGTGCTGTACTCTTACTAGGCACTCCGCTACTAAATGTTAATTTCTTGATTACGCCCTTAAATCATGTGCTTTTCGTTTTAAGAGAGGAAAAGAACGCGTAATATTTTCGGTCTAGTTCTATAGAGCCTGACTCTGTTGGTTACTGGTTGGTGGCGGCTGGTGCTGCCACATCCCATCACAAGATAGACTTCGGCCAAGTGGCTGGCTGTAACGAAAGACTTGAAACATCCCAGTTGATGATGTTTTCTTCTGCCAGCCCGTGGCTGATAGACCATAGGCCTAATGTGAAGTCTCCCCGAAGCGACATCTGCCCATGCCTCATGGCCTAAGGGTTGTCGCAGTTGCCAAAGTCCGACACACAGATTGACCCTCGGTTACCGCATGCAGTACAAGATGCGTGTTCGGAAGTCATGCAGTTCCCTTCGCCAATGAGGCACTGCCCACCGACGTGAACGCAATTCGTGCAGGCAAGGGTGTTCCTCTGGAAACAGTCAGCAAATACAATCGATCAGAGGCAATTCATTCATTCGACGTACAGTCTCACGGAGAATGGAAACTCCATCTCGCTCAACAAGTTCAATGCTCATTGACATAGCAGGGGTTGCGAGGAGGGCTGCAAGTGCCACAAGCGAGGCGGTGAACGAGTTGGTCTTCATTTTGTTCAAATTTATAAGACTTGAAGGTTGGTGAGTAATGTGATAGTTAAGGCGGAGATGAGAAGGCAAATATGATTTCCAATATTTGCTGGGGAAAGCTCGCCTTTTATATTTAAGAGTCCAGTAAGTTCTTAATTTGTAGTACCACATCGACGTACTTTTGTATCTCCGGTACAGCCTTCCTCTTGCTGCCGTAAAAAATAACAATACGTAAAATAATGCATAAGAACACCATGAGTGGTAGTTGCATGGTTATGCGGACATCGCCTTTGGGGCCAATCGTTGATCGTCTCCTATTTTGAGGTCTTGGTGAGCTTGTTTGTACTTCAAAAGCCGTTGCTTATGCGATAAGCCGCCACAATCACAACATATTCACTAGCGCTTTGCCGATCTAGGATCCCTCCCACTTCCTTCCATGGCTCTTAAACCGTCAATTAAATAATCATGCTGCAATTGGAATCCCATATCTCACCGGATCTACAAGGCTATGTAGCCCCGTCGCTTTTCACTGGTTGGAGAGCATCGGCTGGATGAGCTCAATTGCATGAATCAAGTAGGCTGAGCTGGATGACTTCAAATCATGGAGATTCAATCGCCGATCCATAATCCTGCAAGCATACGGCACCAAGTTGGTTGCATGAGTGGCGCCCGACGCCTCAGCATCTTGTTGGCACAATATAAGCCTATCCCAACGATGCCTGAAATTCCCGTGCTGATGTCGAGTCTCCTCTACCCAGAGGCTTTCTTCTACAACTTACTTTGTCACTCTACCCAATGCTTCAGGTATCCGTTGCTTTGGTCTCGAAGTTCACTCTTCTTGACAAGTACTCCGTTCCCCGTTTGCTCTGAAAAAGCCCCTCATAAAGATCTCCAGCCGTCTACCGTGCGTTTCACCGGATATTCCGACCCTCCCGAACCCTTGTATAATTTTCTAAACAAGAGGCTTTATATAGCATCGTAGTAGCTCGGTGAAGTCTACTTTTCAAGTTAATAGCGGCCCTCTCAATCTGGCCGCCGTCGCTTTATGCTTGGGCCTTTGGCCCGGTTGCTGTCAATGTATCACGATGGGTAAGGTCTAGCCTATTAAAGAAACAGGGAACATATAAGAATACTACAAGCCTGGCATAAGACCAACCTACATGATGTAACTGTGCAATTGGCGATCTCCCTTTAATAATCCATTAATTTAGATCGTATGGAACTTGATGAGATCTCTTGAGAGAGGTCTTTAACCCAAGTAAAGAGGATCTAGTAGGGTTAAACACCTTTTGACACTTTCATGGGTACAGGTCAGTCGTTATTAACCGAGATTACACGTTATCTAGCATTGCTATTTACCGGACATATTTCTAAAAGGCTCTTCGAGCTATTTGTATAATGCACAAGCAAAAACTTGAAACAGCCAGGGAAGACCTACCTTTTATCCCCATCAAGGGTAACAGGTCAGATATGCTAAGAAAAAAAAAACGACAAAACGCTTTAATGAAATTAAAGCGGTTTAAAAAACCGTATCTCAACTCTGTGTTAAGTAAATAAGATTAAATTCTTCAGGTATATGCAGAAAGCAGATCTAAAACAAGGTTGTTTTAAGCAAGTTAAACATAGTAACATGATTTCACGATCCCCCACTGTGATCTACCTGGTCCTGGGATCCCCGACTAGGAACCACATAGAAGAGTTTCTATTCTGGTTCACTTAGCCCAAGCCGATCCCGCCAACAGCCGTCCGCAGCCAATGGATAATGCCAAAACGCCTCCTAGTCAGCCAGAGAAACCAGCTCTTCTGTACGCGGCAGCGCATGTCCTACCATGAACGGCGGACTTACCAAGGCACGGACCCGCCGTTCTCGTGCGACAACGACCAAGGCCGTACATAGGAAACTGCTGGCCGCTGCAGCACACTGTTTCGTGGAAGCGGACGATAGTTAACTCTCCAGGTACAGAGATCTCGCGGGTGCAGCCTCTAGTGAGCAGAAGCCTCACCCGAGACGCGTCGCCTCAGCGGACGACGAAGAGGCAACTCGACGCGACATCTGAGAGCGATCCATTTACCAGCGAAGGTGAGGGGTCGGCGCCTGCATCCACCCTCCTGACTCCATGGTTGACTCGTCATCGACAAAGCCTATCTCAACAACGTCTGGTTTCGCCATCCAGGCCTATAAGAACGGAGATGCCAGAAGCAGCCTCTGCTTTCACAAACATGCTGACAGTAGAGTAACTTAAGCGGCATATGCCGGCGACGTGACTGTCAGCATAGCGATTAGTTGACATGCATCTCCGCTTCTACTTTCGGTTGAGAGGCTCTAGGCACGGTCATGCAAGGTGGTTGATTGAATAGAAGTTTATCGCACTTGGAGCCATACATGCTGCACCGTGCTGAGCGCCGGGGGTGATACCAAATCTCGGGGCTCCCTACACCAGGTGTCACGGAACTAGTTCTAACCTAAGGACTCCACTAGGGCACGGGCCAGAATACTGTATATAAAAGGAGCGAGTAGCTGGCGACTGACCAAGTGAGGAATCTTCCCTCCTTGTGCAATAACATAAGTCATTTCTGGAACTACCAGCAGTACGAGCTGTGACACCAGGTAAGCTTGCAACCCAGACACTAAATTTCGGAGTTCACTGGGACTGGTCGGAGCTGGAAGATGATCAGCTGGCTGGCCGCAAGTGTTGTCTTAATAGGAGAATCACTGAGCTACACTAGAACTTCATCCAAGTGGACACTAGGAAACTTGGTGGCTTGCATATAGTCACTGTAGAATTTGCGTAGATATTACCTCATCATATCACCCTTCGCCTGCCGAGATAACAATACATTGGGCCTAGGTACCCAATGTTTGTTATAATTAAACTGTTATTGCATTGGCTTGGTGGATTTATATGCCTCAGGTGTCAAAAAGCTGTTTTAGGTTAAAGAAGTAGTTTCTACCATTTTACTATTTCAATATTATTATTATAAAAAAGAAACATACAGGCGTTTTTTTAGCACAGGGCAAAACGCACTATTATAGTGGTCATGCCAAGACCTAGGCACTTACCTGCTTGCCACTTCAGGATCTTTTGCCAAATTTTGGTGTACGAACCCAAGAAAAAGTACGGTAACTGTTGCATTTATGAGTAGGTCTCATTGTGCGATTGGACCCTGATAACTTGGTAGTGTAGCTTATACCTTTTCTCTCTAACTATGTGCCTCCACCTGCGACTTTTCAACCCTGTGGGGGTATACTGGACCCTGTTGGAACTTACAAACCGAATATTGACAGTAAGGTGGCACCAGAGGTATGTATGCACAATAAGTATTCACCTACTGGAGATGTTTACAGCCATAGTACCAGTGCTTACATACCGCTGCTGGGTAACTTCTAAGGTTCTTATCAAGGTTACTCATGAAGAATGTATAACCCCTGTACCTAGTGTAGTGTAGGGATCGGCTTCAGCCGATCCACGGAACTTACACGGAAAAACCCTTATGCGGAACCCTAGTCGAATCTTTATGGGCAGTCATCGTACAGTAGTCAATTCCCATAAACATCATTTTGACGCTGCCGAGTCACTGGTTCTTTCAAGGAAAAACTATGTCCGTTCATGGGTCGGAACAAGCGAGCTTCTGAATGACATTCGGAGCAAGAGCTTTTAATCTGCTCCGGGAGGAAGAGATATCGTTCTTGTTTAGATGGCCCGTGCAGTTGGTATTATATTACTACGAGTTACCACATTGAGAGGTGATGACCCCGGAGGCGGCTTCGCAGTATGTATCACCCAAGATGCCGCAATTGATAAGACAGTAGCTGAGGCAGTCTATATCATTTCCAAGATTGAACGCCTAGCACGAAAGGGCCTACTTGGACCTGTGCTAACTCGGCGTAGCGCGGGGAGCCGTCTCGGGTGGTAGCCGGGAGGTGCTCCGTTTTGGCTTCGGCCGAGGAAACGGACCAGCTGGATAGGCCAAAGATCGGGTGATTGATCATCCTGGGCGGTGCCAAGTTGCTGACCTACCGACGACACTACCGAACTCCATAATTGATAATTGCGCCATCATTCTGGCCATCTTGGGGATGGGCTTCATACCTTTAGTAGGCAGGTAATCTCCAGAACCTTAGTTGAGCCGTCGATCGGCTTCGTATTCCTGCCTCTATCTAGTGACAGGTCAGAACCTTGAAATGATGTCGTACCGTACAGGTAGGCAGGTAGTAAGCATAAGCGTTTTAGTGAGTGGGGGATCGATAAATCCAAAAACAACTATAGCTTCGCTATCGCTACGATGATCAATTTTGGTTTCCATTGGAAACGGTAGGTAGGTAGGTAGGTAGGTAGTAGGTTATGTACAAGTGCTAGTGTATGTAGTGTAGGTAGTGTACTTGGAGAAAACCCAGGATAACGGATAATGACTACGGATTCGACAAATCCCTAACCTGGTCTAGCGTAGCTTCTAGAAAACAGCAAGCTTTGCTCCGGGGGCCATGCCGAGGCGCACCACGCACTGTACAGATCTGCGTAAGCAGCATTGACAGGTCGGCGCATGTGGATGGGCTCGGCACTCAAGCGTTAGCTTTACCTCACACCACGCCAATTTGCAAGCCCAACACGGCCCAATATAGATGAGATATTCTAAGTTTTAGTCAGGATTGATTCAGCAACCCAAGTTAGCGTGGGAAATTGATGTCTAAGCATTGCGGAATGTCCCGACTTTTCCCTGTGCGAGCGGATGCAGAAGCGATCAAAGCTCGTAATGGCATGAGTCTATGAGATGATGAAGGGCCGGCGGAACGATGTGATCGTCGGGGCTGCGTGCCGTGAGGTTTGTTATATAAAGCATGCTCTTCCGGGCGGCTTCGATTGGATTGGATTCGCTTGCATCCGTCCTGAGTACTGAGTCCTGCTTAGATTTCCACCTCCAACAACAGTCGTCATGGTGAGACTTGTGACTCTGGGCTGCGCAGCCCTTAGCGGCGCCGGCATTGTATCCGCGTATGATGCGACCCTCGGCTTCAACGGCGCCCCGGAAGTCGAAACCCGGACACTCGACGAGATCTACAAGGCTGCCGTTGCGGAGGGCGGCGTCGTGACCGTATGGCACGGCGGCGACGAGCCGGACCAGCAGGACGGGTTGAAGCAGGCGTTCGAAGCCCGCTTCCCCGACATGACCCTCAACGTCACCGTCGACGTCTCCAAGTACCACGATGGCAACGTCGATCGCCAACTCGCCACCGGCGGCGTGTACGTCGACAGCGTGATCCTGCAGACCCTGCACGATTACCCGCGCTGGGATAACGAGGGGGCGCTTCTGCATTACAAGCCGCTCGGCTTCGACGCCCTGCAGCCGAGTTTCCGCGATCCCCGTGGCGCCTGGTACGGAATAACGATCATTGGATGGAGCTTCGTCTGGAACACGGACAAGGTCTCCGAGGGGCCCAAGGAGTTCGAGGACTTCTTGAAGCCCGAGTTCAAGGACAAGCTTGTCCTGACGTACCCGAACGACGACGATGCGGTTCTTTACGCCTTTGATTTGGTGTAAGTCCCCGCTTGAACTCTCTATAACGCTATTGCTTTATAACTTGAAGCCGTTCACGGAACTAAAGAAACAAACAATAGTATGCAAGAATTCGGGTACGGATGGTTCGAAAAGCTTCTAGCGCAGAACCCCCGATGGGTCCGTGGCTCCGCCACGCCGGTGACGGTCCTAGCCCAGGCCAACAGCACGTCGGCCGTCACTTTTACCTCCAGCATCGGCCTGACGCCCTTCGAGCCCCTGAACCTGACCTTCCCGACCAAAGGCCAGTTCGTCACCTGGCCCCAGAGAGCGGCCATCCTGAAGGACGCACCCCACCCGGAGGGGGCCAAGCTACTCCACAGCTTCCTGCTGAGCGAGGAACACCAGCAATCTTCCGGCAGCTGGAGCGTTCGCCAGGACGTGGCGGCCCCCGAAGGCTACCAGGCTCTGTCGGACATCAAGTCGACGAACCCGGACGGCTTTGAGAGCTTCATGGTGGATAGGGAGCGGGTCGAACGGCTCAAGCTCTTCTTCGAGGACAAGCTTGGCACTCCCCAGGGACTTAGCCCGCTGAAGGATGACTTGTAAATATAAATATAACTTAGGCGGATGGCTGCCTGCTATGTACATACTTTACGCTTCTTAAGCTAATAACGAGCCTGAAAGCCATCCATTAGCTTCAATATTCGATAATGTTGGGTGTAGTTCTTGGTTGACGTTTCAACTGCACCCATTTTTTCCGCACTTTTCCTCTCAGGATTATTATTATATAGCGAACCAGCTATGCGAACAACGATTTTATCAAAATTCCGGCAAAACAAGAGCAGAATAACAAGCAGATAGAGGCGCCTAGAGTTACTGCTAAGCCTAGAGTCCCGACTGTGGTGATGCATTCCCGAATGTATTGGTCCCACACGCGATATGTAGTAGCAGAGTATTTCTAGGCTTGCGGAGAGACGACAGTTAATAGGCAGCAGGCGGGCCTTCACTTATAAGATCCGGATCTGGAGGGATGGCGCCAGTACCAACAACGCAACATAAGCGCCAAGATTAGCTAAGTTACAGTGCCTACACGGTCCCTCCTAAGTCAATGCAATCAAAAGGCCTGCAGCGAAGAGCAGTGTAACTAACTACCTGGTGTATGATGAATAACTACACTGGGCTAGCAGGCAGTCCTGTCGCATTAGTTTATATACACGTGTAGTACATATATTTAAGTAACTGCTGCAGGCAATTCTATCTGATGATCGATCTGCTAGGCAGACGACATGGTTTTTAGGGTCAAGAACCCCTCACCAAGGGCCCGAATCCAGGGGTGTGGATAATTCAGGCAGTTCATGTAGTTAGTGTAAGGCCATTAAATATAGGGCAGTTAAATGTAGGCAGCTAACACTGCTGGCAGCCAACATAGGCAACTAACACAAGCCAGGCAGCCCAACACAGACATTTGACACAGACATTCGACATGCTAGGGTCTTGAATTAATTAATTAATTCCTGTAAATTCCTGATTTGATTCCCCTTCCCCCCCCCGCCTGTCCGTTTTGACAGCCCCGACTTCGACGGACAAAAGGAGAGCGCATTCATCATCACGCCACGCCCTCGAGAAGCCCGCGCCACCAGCAAAACATGGACTCTCTGCCCCCGGAGCTGCTCTCGAGGATCGCCGCCTTTCTCCCCGCTGCCGCCGACCTCAGGGCTCTGCGCTTGGTCAGCCGGCAGTATGCCGCCGTGGCGTCCCGGCCGCTCTTCGGGCTGCTCCGGTTCTCCGGCCAGCGCCAGGACCAGCCGCCGCCGTGGAACTTCGGCCCCGTGCAGGAGCGCGCGGTCCCGCCGGGCGTGGCCGGCCGGACGAGGACCGTCGAGTTCGCGGGGATCCCGGCCGCCGTCGACGAGGTCCTGGGCCGCGCGCCGGCGCGCCGCGCGAGGGCCTTCGTCTTCGACCCGGCCTACTACCGCGAGGGCTTCTGGCCCGACTACCTCATGCAGCTGGAGAACGAGATGCACGAGCCCGTGGACGAGGTCCAGTTCGACTCGGACGACCCGGACGAGGATGACTGGGAGGCCGCCATCAACCGCGTCCTCGAGCACCGCCGGGCCCGGCCGGCGAGGGAGGCTGCCGTCGTCAGTGCCGCCCGGGCCACCTGGAACGAAAAGGCCGCCGCGCAGAGACGGAACGAAGACGCCGTCGTCGAGGCGCTCGCCAAGCTCTTTCGTGCCATGCCCATTCTCGACGAGATCGACGTCAGGCCGTGGTCTTTCGACGGCTGCCGTCTGTACCCAGAATTGGAAACTTGCGTGTAGGGTGTAGTCTCTTGCCACACAGCAGCCGGTCCATCCTAGATCTAGATCTAACCTTCGTTTCAGTTCGTATGCTATTGACGCCCAGCGCCGGGGGTCCTTCCCGTCTACATTTTTCCTCGAGGTGCTCGCGCGGGCGCTCCACGAGGCAGGCCGGCACGTCAAGCGCCTGAGCGTGTCCGAGTTCTTCGCCGACCATCTCCACGACACGCCCGCGACCAGGCACGTGTTCACGGGGCTCCAGCATATCAACCTGACGATGCTCCACGTCGAGTTCATGGCCGACGAGGCGCCGAGATTCGACGTGCTTGTGGAGCTCTTCGGGCGTGCCCGGCCGACTCTGCGGCGCCTGTCCATCATCGCGGGCGGCAAATGGCCCCAGCTCCCGGCCCGGGGCGGGCACTCTCTGCTGAAGATGCTGGGCGACGGCGACGACGAGACACCGCTCGTATTCCCCCGGCTCGAATTTATCCATCTGGAGGGCCTTATCCTGAGCAGCCCGCCGCTCATGCGTTTCCTCCGCGCCCAGCCCGGCCTCGAAAGCTTGGAGTTCCGCCACATCTATCTTTGCACTCCTGACGCCGGGTGGCCGGTCTTGGTAGAGGCATTCCCCCCAAGCCTCAAGGATTGGAAGTCCATGGGTCCCCTAGGCCACGAGCCTATCAATGCGGATGGCCCTACCGCCTATAATTGGATGACGACGTGGACGCCGCGGGAGCTGCCTCTCTCGTCTGGCTGGAAAGCCGCATGGCGCAACCCGGAAACACGTTTCACAAGGGTGAGCTGATGTGTTGCGCGTACAGAATACTCCCTAGTGCCTACGAGCACACAAAAGTTTTATCACTACTACCATGCCGGGCTCATACTTTGTGTAATTCCTAAAATTGCATATGATTGTATGCATAACTCCTGACCTAGACCAGTTAGCAAAGACCTATATATCTTATACCATTGACTACCCAGGTAGCTTAATGAAACAAGGAACGAGGCCAATACATGCACTCTAGACGCGGCCTTCTAATTATAACGCCGTGTGGTCTTTGATATCAATATGAAGAACCTTAGTGACGACGATTGAACATCTTCTGGCAACATCCCTCTAGTTCACGGATTCACTAGTGAGTGGGTTTCCGCTCCGACTTGGTCGCCAGAACCCAGTCCTCTCAAATACGGCGATATTTAATACCAGGCCTCATCGGCCTTTCTTTATACCAAACATCTACGCTATCACTTAACTAGCAAAAAAAAAAAGCTCCATTCTTCAATTTTCACTGCTACATTACCACGGTCCGTAATTTCGCCTGAAGGCGGAATCCCGACAAATCAAAAGGGGGATGAGGGGAGGAGGGCGAGAAAAGAGTTCATTATCAAAAACAGCAAGGGCTATATTTCCCACCCGAAACTTCCAAAACCCACCTATATATATAAAATTCCGCAATCTCTGCGTTTACGCTCTATTGCATTCATTCATTCATTCATTTATTCATCCATTCACCACTCACCGTAAGCGATGCGCCTGCCGCCGGCGAACCTGTAGAGCATCCTAGCCGCAGCAGAGACGGTGAAGCAGGCGAGGAGGTAGCACTCGCAGACGGGGTGGCCGCTGGCGGCGACGGAGGCGAGGCAGAGGATCTCGAGGTAGAGGGCGGCGGCCGTCAGGGCCGACGCGAACAGCGGGGCGGCCGCGTGATGCCGGCGCCGGCGCCGGTGCATGTCGCTGCCGAAGAAGGCCAGACGCGGCCCGCTGTCCGCCAGCAGCGCGAAGAGGACGAGGGCGCAGCCGGACCGCATCGCCAGGGGCCCCCACCACGCCTGGAGCAGGGCGGGCAGGAGGGTGATGTAGAAAGAGGTCATGACGAGCGAGTCTAGCAGACTGCCGATGACGATTCCGAGGATGATGTTGAGGCGATACATTGCTATTTTTTTCCCCAAGAAATCTCGATGTTTAATTGTTTGTTCGCCAAAGGGAGGGTTGATAAATACCGGTGGTTTGCTAGGTTAGTTTGTGGTGAGAAATGGGATACAATGGGATGTTCTGCTGATGGCGTGCTTACATGGCTCCCAGCGCGCGGCACGCCGCGGCACTTATAATAAAATGCTGACAAGGGGTACAAAGAGCTTATCCAGGTCCGCTGTCATTGTTTCCCGGTCGCCAAAGAAGCCGATTGTGCCCGATGAATGAATTGTGTCGGCCTTATTTGACCAACCCTTCCATTGTCCAGTAGGTTATTCCGACCAGGCCCAGCCCATCCAATCAGGGCCGCCTGGGATCTGCTCATATACGGCCCCCAACGAGTCAGAGCAGGGAGATCGTCGAGAGAGTCATTAGGCCCTTGGGCCAAGCAGCCACGCCGACGTGCTGCGCCGCCGGGAGCGTATGCGGTTGGCGACTTGTGGACGTCCCCGAGCAAATCGCAACCCCGCCGCCGCCAAGACGAAAGCAGAAAAGGGCCTAGCTATCAATTCATTACCTTGTCAACCCGCCGAGGTATGTTTCCCTCGAGGCGATGTCAGCCGAGGACCTCCGCTTCGCTCTCTCTCCTTCCCCCTCTCCCTTTCCCCCTCCAGGGCGCGTCCCAATATCCCCTCATCAAGACAAGTCCTATCCATCATGGACATCTACAAGTCCAACCGCCTGACGTACCGTCCCATCGGGGACGTTAAGCACGAGGAATTCCTCTTCTCGCTCCTAACCGAGCCGTGAGCCCACCCCACCCCTTTCTCCCTCTCCCGCTCCCGCTCCTGCTCTAACACGCTCCAGCGGGGTCCTGAACTTCGACACCTCGATCCCCGCGGGCGTCAGCCGCGCGGACATGGCGGGCGTGGGCCAATCGATGAGGGCGCGCAAGCTGCTATCAATGTACATATGCCTGCCCCCCACACTCACACCCGCACTCGCGTCCGCGTCTGCGTCCGCGTCCTCCGCCGACGGCGACGGCGAGGCGACGCCGATCGGCGTGGTGTCGCTGAGCCGCCCGGAGGACCGGCAGGGGCAGCACGGGCGGTCGTTCCTGAGCGTGGCGGTGGGGCGGCGGTGGCAGCGGCGGGGGTACGGGCGGGAGGCGGTGGCGTGGGCGTTGGACTGGGCCTTCGACTTCGCGCGCCTGCACCGCGTCGAGGCGTCCTGCTACGCCTGGAACCCGGGGGCCCGCCGCCTGTACGCCCGCCTCGGCTTCCGCCCCGAGGGCGTCCGCCGTGAGGCCGTCTGGTTCATGGGCGCCTGGCACGACCTGCACGAGCTCGCCGTCCTCGAGCACGAGTGGCGCGGCCCCGGCCGCGCCGCCGCCGGGGCCGGCACCTGGGCGCCCGTCGCGGCGGAGGGGGATGGTGGTGTCGTCGTCGGACCGAGCTATTCTAGTGCCGAGATTGCGGAGAAGATGGGCTCGGCGTAGGCGTTGGGGGAACGATGGGGCAGTCCGCGTGTAACGGAGCGAGTGAGTGGGATGTAAGATCTACTGTACCCTGAGGTAGACGTGTGGTCAGACTATTATTAGGCGATGTGTAGCGTCAGGTCATATATCAGTCAAGTAATCCGAGCTCTTGATTGAGTTATGCGTACTTTCAAAAATCAAGTGATCGGTCAACGGCTAAACGAAGTTTATTCTGGAAGAGCTGTGATTCTTCGTGTTCATCTAATCTATCCACCTGGCACTGAGCCACCTCAAAGAAAAAAAACCAGGTCGTAATACCCTAGTCCGGGTATGGTGAAGGACGAGCTTCATCTTTACTGGATCTTTCCCTCGTTGACAAAGCGACGAATGGTGTCAATGCTGCTTTCGACGGCCGTCTTCGCCATCTAGAGCTTGGCGTTAGCCCTGGTCCCTGATGTTGAGACACACGTAATTTCTCAAGGGTGAGACTGACCTTCCAGTGCGCCTCCTCAAGCTGCACGGCCTTCTCGCTGCCCTCGGGCACATCGGGGTGGCGCCACTCGAAGACGTAGCTCATAAGCAGCTCGCCGTCCGGGCGCTTGCTGATGATGTTGGTGACGGTGCTGCCGTCCTCCTGGTTGAAGACGATGCGGCACGGTTCGTAGTGCACTGGTAAGAGCGCGGGGTTAGTACACGGGTCGATATAGGGAGGAAATCTCTTATCGCCTCGTGAAAAGCGAGAGAAAAACTGTCGCGGCGCAGAGGCTCGGGGCCTGGTGTAGTTCTTGTCCCTCTCTCAACACATACCGCACACTTCTTTGATGGCACCGCCGCCAAGTCCCGCAGTAGAGACGAACCGCACCTCGCGCGTAACCTGGAGGTCGCCGGTGGGCAGCGTCTCCTCCGAGAGGACCTGACATTCGGTGATGGCTGAGACGAAGTCCTGCGCCCGGCGCACCTTCATCTTGAGGCCCTCCCAGACCTGGGCCTGGGTCAAGGTGGGCGTGGCGCCGGCCTTGTTGATGGCTGAGGTGTAGGCGACGTTGAA
Source organism: Rosellinia necatrix (assembly GCA_021209875.1). Lineage (NCBI taxonomy): Eukaryota > Fungi > Ascomycota > Sordariomycetes > Xylariales > Xylariaceae > Rosellinia > Rosellinia necatrix. The sequence goes on from JAGYVD010000010.1 coordinate 1,591,610, forward strand.
GGTAACCATTTTGGCGATGTTCTAAAGATATAAAGATGTAGATATGTACTACCTAACTACCGAGAGTGAGACAAAGATGAGCGGGTATGATGAGAGGATTCGTGTTATGATGCGATGCGAGGGCGAATGGTGTTTGTTTTTTTGTTGTTGTTTGTTGTTGTTCGTTGGGTTCGTTGAGTGTTGGTGCTCGGTAAATATGCATTCCTCGTGCTAGATCTATCGTTCCTTTTTATGTCACGTCGTTCGACGCCCCAGGCCGAGGCGGACGACAGTCGGGGAAAATCCATGAAGCAGTCGGGAGCGACAAGATCGTACGTCGTCCGTGATGGGAACGGTGTTTCATGCGGATATCAATCATGTCGTACCTGCACTACCTACACACCTACCAATGGCGGGGTGTTTGGCAAGTCGGATGATACCTTGTGATTACCGTGTCCAAAAATAGGTACCTCACACCCCGTTGTGTCTACCTGGCATTCTCTTAGGACTTTGGGACCTGTCCTCTGCCCGTCCGAAGGGGACGTCCGTCGTGTCGGGACCGAAGGCGTTGGCGAATGGCACTTTAAGGTTAGTGGTGAAACTCAGCGACGCATTGTGGACACTCGGTGAGATTAATGCAGATCTGGTATGGTACCGGAGGCGGGCTGCCAAGCAGGCGCCACCGAGAGCCATGCAGGCGAACACCCAAGAGAAGAGAAAGTACGGCAGTTAATACCTACCTCCCAAGTCACCATATAAGGAATATTACGGCATCTACCCTCCAGATCCATCGGAGACAGAGCTTGCGACTCCGACGCATTTTCCGCGATGCCCATTAAGGAAATAATACGAGCCATAAGGGCAAGCTTTTCAAAATGATCATCTTACTGGCAAGAAAGGATCGGTTCAGGGTAAAGAGGTAGTCGAACGGAGGAAATGGGACGAACGGAAGACTCGGCCCAGGGCTAGTCGGACGGTTCACATGGTTCCTCGTGGAAAAATAAGTCTTCGTTTTCGCTAGCCATGCTTAACTGGCTACCTGAGTACATTATTCGAGACCCAGCATCAACCGCCAGACCGGATCCTGGGAAATAGCATGGTTTTATTCATCCGGTAATGGTATTTTCATTCGTCTCCCTCGGATGAATCATCGTCCTCGTCTTCATCCATGTCATCCATTTCCTCGTCCTCGTCCCCGTCCTCCTCATCATCCATTCCGGCAGTATTTGCCTCGAGAGCCTCTTGCTCTTCTTCTTTTCGTTTACGCTCGTCTTCCTTTCTGGCCTCTTCCATCATCTTTGCCTTCTCAGCGCCCGCCTTCCTTTGTGCTACTACATAGGCACCAACCGGTGTCTTCTCCCACGGGAAATCTTTCAGGAAGGCATCAACTTGAGAGCGGTCTCGAGGCGCAAAATCTACCTTAGCCCGCTTACCCTCGACAAACTTGGCATTCGTTTCAAGCTTCTGGACCAGTAGAACTAGACCAGAGCGAAGTTTGCCGTTATTGTTCCCTGAAGCCTTCTTCCTCGATTGCTTCAGCCAACGCTTGAGCATGATGACAACGGGTAATGCGAATTCAGGGAACGCGATATTAGTCGACCATAATACAAAGTACTCCGCGAAAAGGTCTACTAGTTGATCGCCAACCCCATCTTGATATACCCGCGTACGTAGATATGATTTTGGTGCCTTGTAGGCGACGTGGAAGTCGAGGGGTTTGAGAGTGGCTTGCTTCGGAGACCTTCTCATCTCTGCGGAGTTGAGTACTTCTAGAAGTACAGAGGCAAGAGGGATATAGGTACCGGTTGATCTTGATATCCTCAAAAGTGATCGAATCATATGAAAACGCAGAGGGAAGTAGGTAGCTGTCGGTATCAATCGCATAGCGCCCAGTGTGACTTGGACCAGGGGATAAATCAAGAGCCTAAGCTGAGACTCTTTGCCAGTCTCGGCTTCCCTTAGCGAGTTACAATGGTCCGATAGAACGTAGGACCAGAAATCTAGGGAATGAATGTATTGCCAATTATAGACGTGTTTGTACGATTCGTTTTGGTTGTGGACAATGCTATTCCGAAGGTGGATAGCTAGTTGTCGGATGAAGTTGTAGGCCGTCGTGTAACCGATGCTTTGATCGAGACCCCATAGCTCAGCCGCCGAATTCTTCATGAGGTTGATTCCCTGGACGGTATTGGCATTGGTTACGCGTGACCCAGCTATCAGCCCCTGATAGGTCGCTTTCAAGACAGCCTCCCGAATGCCTTTATCCCCTACGATTACAAGACGGCGGAGGACAAGGAAGGCCGTGATCCTTATGGTATCGCTGCTAGCAGTCTGAGACCAAAAGCCGACCACAGTCTTGATCAGATTTTTTAATAGCTGCCGGAAGCTAGAAAGGTATGGAACAAGGGGTGTTAATGCCGAGAGCGTCAGCTTAAGGGTAGCGTTATCGGATAATGTGGGGAGCATATGGAGGATTGATGAGGTGAAGCTTCGTAGGAGGACTGATAGCGGCTTGAACTTCTTTGATTCCGTTGGTACGTAGAATTTGCCGGCGGCCGATTCCTTGACCGGTATATGATGCTGTATGATTTCGGGTATCTGTTTCAGGGCGACCACAAGAACATCGTGGAAGACCTCGGGGCTTGATATCGTGTACGCTTGCTTCCTCTCCTGCTTGTCATCGTCCTCGTTTAAGTGAGCTGCTGAGCGGAAAGCCAAAACCACTTGTCTAGCCGCTTTGAGGGAATGGTTCTCCGTAAGCGAAGCGCTCCAGCGCGCAACCATCTCTTGTGTAAGCTCATTGCCTTGGGAAAAAGGGTCGACCGCGTCCGGCTGTGTAGGCTTCTTTCGCTTCTTTTTGGGCGCGTCGTCTTCTTCGCTTGCACTCAGCTCGTCGAGTTCGGCCAGGTCTGCACCATCGAAATCCAGGGCTTCGGGGTCGTTTTCTTTCAGGAACTTGTAAAAATCAGGGTCGTCCTTGGCAAGCGCTTCCATGGCATCTTTGCTCATTCCGAGGCCATCACCATCAAGCTGCGAATCGTCGTCTTCGCTGTCGCTTCCGATAGGCTGTTCAGCGTCGGAGATTTCAAGATCGTCGCTTGCGTCGTCGCCAGATTCAGTAGGTTCAGGCTCGTCTCTCTTGCGCTTCCCCAGTTTCTTGGACGATTTATTAGTCTTCGGGGCTTGATCGACGATTTCGAATCCGCCTCCGAAAAAGTCGTCGACGCTCATTTCGTTGACATTGGCCGTCCTAGACGCCTTTGGCCTGGCTGCCTTGTCGGCATCCTGAGGGCCTTTGAAAAACTCGGCGTCTGTTGCTTGCCGGGCTTTCCTCTTCGTCTTGAGGATGTGTTTCTGGTTTATCTTCGCGCCAGCTTTCCGCCTTTCTAAGACACCCTTCAAGTGTTTCTGCTCGAATTTCTTAGTCGCCTTAACATTCTTTTTCGCGCCAGCCATGATGGTCGGTTGGCCAACAGCGAAAGCCGTGGACTTATGCTGGGGCTCGATTGTGGTGATGGTGGTTTGTTCAATGTAGAGACCTGACCCAGGCCGTGCTCAATTAACTCTGCCCTCCAATTGCTTCCCGGGATCAGCTCCTGGTCAACTCCAGTAGAAATTTTTAGTGGGGCTTATCGCGGGGCAGCTTATCTCGGGAGACTAGTCCTAGATAGCTATAACTAGTCCTGATTGAATAACCTAATGTAGTGTACCGTAACTCTTGGCCCGACCTTTTGTGACGTGATTTAGGTGGTCCTCAAGCAGCTAACTATGATCCTGGTCGAGATGCTTCCAAGGTTCTCACATCTCATAGCTCAACAAAGTGTAAAGCCCAATTTCTCAAGAACTCGACACCCCCCCCTCCGAAACACTCAACACTCTCTAAATAGATCCATCCCGCTTATACCCGCGTCATCTTCGAAAAGCCAGAGGGGTCTTTTCTGAAATCAGCTGCCCCTCGTAATAGCAACCAATCTGATTCACCTTCAAGATGAACTCTAGGCAGGCATACGCTCCAACTCCTCACAGCTATTTGCCGAATACAACTCTCTCAGCCACAATAAACCTTGATGAGGTCCGGTTGGATGTTGAAGGATTAATAACTAAATATAGACTAACTGACTGTAGGAGGTAAAACTGGCCGAGACGCGGGCCGAACGCGATTTGCAAGATTCTCTTGCTGAGATCTTCTCTATTATCATCACCCTGGATGAACTCGAACGGGCATTTCTCAAAGATGCAATACCCGAATCTGATTACAACGATATATGCGAACGATCCTTGAAGCAGTATAAATCCATCCTAGCCGATGAGACCGTAGCCAAAGCATTTGTTGGCCTTGATGAGTTCAAGGCCGAATGGGATGTAAGCTACGATACCTTCACGCGTCCTGTCGCTCGCCCGCATGCTCACGTCAATATAGCTTGAAGTACCTAGGGCAACAGAGCGACTGAAAGTTGGCATGCCTTCCACGGCCATTACCGCGTCCACAAGTACGGTGCCTCAGTCGGCAGCCAGTACAGACAACAAGTCAGGCCAGCTCATTTTGAAGGCGACAGAGGATTTTATTACATTTTTAGACGCACTTCGTCTTGGCCTTCTCGCAAAAGACCAGCTACACCCCCTTTTGACGGACATCATTCAAAGCGCCAACAAAGTCACCGACCAAGATTTCGAGAACAGGGGCAAGATCATCCAGTGGTTGATTACATTGAACCAGATGAAGGCTACCGAAGAACTTGCAGATCACCAAGCCCGGGAACTCGAGTTAGATATCAACTCTGCCTACGTGGGTTTTAAGAATGCTCTTTAAGAAGCACGCCCATGACTCGGTCGGCGGAAGGCGTTCGCTTTGCAAGCTCTCCCCGCAGCTATCGGCAGAAACCGGCACGTATAATAAAATTATACGCCCTGGAAGACCGATTTCCCTGAGAACATGATTGCGACGGGGTGATAAGCTTTGCATTGTGCCATTCGAGATCAGTCACCTAGAAAATGCGCCTAGGTCGCCCTTAGAACACGCTGGGTCTCTTCCACAGCTATGAGTGGCTAACTTGTCATCAACTGCCCCACTTGAAGGGCGCATTTTCTTCGTGTTTCCATCAATGACTTCGTTCTCTACTTATGAGACTTATATATCGTATTGCAACCGCTTGTTTGTGCTGGAATCATATTGCAGATAATCCAGCTTGATTTCGATCCCCCCGATAGACATCATGCAACGCACATTTCTTGCTTTTCAACATAACGCCAAGCTTCACAGCCTTCAAACGGTCGTCCGGGCAGTGAAATCTGTCGCGTCACTCGATGAAGCGAATAAAGGTCTCTTCAAGGGCGCAAACGAGGAGGACCACGTCGTGGTCACCGAGCAAACAATATTTCACCCCCAAGGTGGCGGTCAGCCATCGGATGTTGGAGTGATCAAAGCTGCGTCGGGGGCAAGTTTCGATGTATCGGCTGTCCGCATGAATGCAGTTATCCAGGGCGAAGTTCTCCACCTGGGCCGATTCAGCGATGCGTCGTCGCATTTTCAGCCTGGCGATACCGTCACGCAGACTATCGACAGCGAGAAACGTATCCTTTACTCGCGTTATCATACCGCAGGTCATGTTCTTGGTTCAGCGGTCCGACATCTTCTTGAAAATGAAGTCGCCAACTTCAACGAGTTAAAAGCATCCCACTTCCCCGACTCGGCGGCATGTGAATTCCAAGGCTCAATCGAGGGGAAATGGAAGGACACCATACAAGCGCGTGTTGATGAATACATCAGCAAAAACATGCCGGTTGAGATCGACTTTTGGGACGAAGACGATTTCAGGGTGAACGGGTTAGAAAGGCTCATACCTGATAGAAAGGCAATGGGTATGGAGGACGATGAGAAATTCCGCGTTGTCAAGATCGTCGGTGCTGAGGTCTACCCATGTGGCGGCACTCACGTCGACAGCACCCAACTCTGCGGCCAAACGAATGTCAAGAAGATTAGTCGATCAAAGGGCATGAGCCGTGTGAGCTATACCCTCCCTAGTAGCTCGCACTGATGGTAGCCACCGTGCGCAAATCCTGCGTTGATAGACACGCACCCGCAATTTGACGCGATCAATGGAACACAAGATGGTCTCGACTGGCCTATTAGCCTCAATTATACGCATGCACATCGAGCGTGGGTGTGAATGCGAGCGTGTCGCCCGCGTCATCGGAAGAGAGCGTCAGACACCGATCAATTATACTAGGTCATAATAGATATTCGTTCTAGCACAGATGCGGTGCCCGGCCCCCCTAAAGTGAACAGCGCTCGTGGGATAATGAGCGGCCATTGTGAAGTTGCTGGCAGTCTAACGCGCACCATTCCCAGCTCGACTCTCAAGCACGTGGCCCCCTACATGAACTAAAACACCCAGGTTAGGCCCACAAATCCGTAACAGCCGCACTAATTTGCATTCAAGCACGTCACCTAAGCACCCAGGTTATCTATCAATATGAGCATTTGTTGGAGACCACAGGAGACCAAATACCGGTTTCTCATGAATCACGACAGGGCAGCGACAAATAGAAACCAGGGTTGCAATGTCAAGACGCAATGTCGATTCAGGTAGCCGGTTCCTAGATCAAACCCAGCACACATCCTCAGCCGACGGTCGGCCCTGGCCTTGATCCTTAATATAAAGATGCACAAACCCGACGTCGTGTAGCCTCATACTACCATAAAGCCTATCGATAGCGTGACTTACTAATAGTATTGTGCTACGGATATATATTGACTTGAGTCGCGATATAACACCCTTCTTTCCCCATCATTCCAGTCAAGCGCATATCACCTCCAGGTACGCTGCATGTGGCCTGAATGATTGGCTCCTGCAATAATCATCAATTCAAACCCCTGTCTTGAGCTTCCGTCGGCTCGGCGGCGGGTCTTGAGCTGTTATAGTCCTATCAAATGAGGGATCTCGCCGTAGATGGCTTGCAAAGACGCTATCCGATCTCTAGCCGGCTCACATGCCCACCGTCGGCACCTACCCTCACATCAGCTAACGATCCGAATTATGGGAGTCGTGTAGCAGCAATGCCCGGTCTCTTTGAAAGTTTTATATATATATTGGCACCCGTTCCTCTACCCCCAGTTATCCCAAGTTTTCCCTCTCTCTCCCTCCCGTACCGGCCCAATTCGAGAAACTACCTACTCCAACTCTGTGAATCCAGTCCCAGCATTCTACTCTCCCATCTCTAGAAATGAGAGAGTATCATGGATTTTCTTGGTGGTAACATTCTCCCTGGCTTAGAGCTGAATATCTTTTTAATTGGAATAGGAGTGTTCCTTCTCGCTGGAACATGTTATTCCCTTATTTCTGCCAGAAAGGCTCAGGATGGTGAAAACCCTGATCTCATCCGGTCTTTGTGGCTATTCTTTTATTCCTGCTTCATCAAGCCGCACGAGGGCGATAGCAAGGGCAACCAGCAGGATGCCCTTGAGAGCTTCTACAAGTCGCAGGCTGGCGCCTATGATGCGACAAGGAAGGGTCTTCTCAAAGGACGCGAGGACATGCTGGCCTTAGCAGCTGCCCAGCTTAAACTGAGAATTAAACCAGTCGATTCAAATGCCAAGAATATATGGGTTGACGTCCGTGGCCCAAACTGCCGACTAACAGAGATCATATCGCTGACACAAATCATAGATTGGCGGTGGCACCGGGTGGAATATCGAGGCAATGTCCCATTTTGTTGATGTTCCGGCGTTCTTCGACAGCGTGTATCTGGTGGACTTCTCACCGTCACTCTGCGAAGTGGCTCGGAGAAGGTTTGCTAGGTTGGGCTGGACGAACGTTAAAATCGTATGTCAAGATGCAAGAACGTTTCGCTTGGAAGACCACGAACCCGTCCTCCATAGTGGACGACCCCGCTCCCCCGAGACAAGCTATTTCTCCCAGGAACGGCCACGGCATGCGGGAGCCAATCTCATTACAATGTCCTATAGCTTGTCTATGATCGTAAAGCCCCCCAAGCAGCTCAACCAGAGGTATATCCGAGCTGACCATGTTATAGCCTGATTACTATTCTGTCGTTGATTCCTTAATTTTGCTCCTAGCCCCAGACGGTATCATCGGCGTGGTCGACTTTTACGTTCAGTCTCGGGTCGACATAAGCTTTAGAAATTACACAGGCGGTCTTATCGATCGCCATGTGAACTTTCTAGGAAGGACTTTTTGGCGTGCCTGGTTCGATATCGATAGAGTGGCACTCGAGCCTGGCCGCCGCGATTACCTCGAATATCGTTTTGGTACGGTCCTTAACGTGAATACTCGGAATTATGTGCTCGGCGCAATTCCGTATCATATTTGGTTGGGCACACACAAGCAACCTCTATCGTCCTCTCTCCCACACGAAATTGTGGCGAAAGTCGATGCTCTGGTTACTGAGTCCCCCTATCTGTACCCCACCAATCACTCAGATCTAGCATCACGAGCGACTGGGAAGAGTTCCCGAGAGATTCACTCTAAGGCCTTCGACGCTGCCATTATTAACCTATCGTCGAACTTACCTCTTCCATCGTTTTTCTATCAGAACCATCACTATCGCATTTACTATGACGATCAATTAAAGAAGCATACCCAATTCAACAATGAGTATATTTACGCGTTTACTTGGGAAGACACTCGCGTCGACGAGAGAATATTGAAGCTCAAATCAGCTGATGTAGTTCTGGCCATCACCAGTGCGGGTGACAATATTCTTTCTTATGCACTTCAAGGCCCCGCTAGGATCCACGCCGTCGACTTGAATCCAACCCAGAATCACTTGTTGGAGCTGAAGGTTGCTGCGTATCAGTCCCTCGAGTATGATGACCTCTGGAAGATATTTGGTGAAGGAAAACATCCCGGTTTTCGTTCTCTACTTATTTCGAAGATGTCGCCTCACTTATCTAGCCGTGCGTTCCAGTACTGGCTAAGTAATCACCGCATCTTCACCAAGAACCGAGGCGGCCTTTACGATACCGGTGGTTCGAAACATGGAATTCGGATTTTTCGTTGGATTACGCAAGTATTCGGGTGCCGAGGAGCTGTCAGAGACCTCCTGGTCGCTAAAACTCTCAACGAGCAGCGTGAAATCTGGCGCCATCGTGTTCGTCCAACACTACTGTCTCACCTCGTTTCCAAGTTGGTCGTGAGCCAGGAATCGTTCCTCTGGACCGCCCTAGGTGTGCCGAAGAACCAACTCGCCATCCTCGAGGCAGACCACGCGGTTTCTGTCGCAGTCTGTGGGCCAGATCCGACAGCCAAGAACACGCGTTCGCACGCTATTTGGCAGTACATGGTGAATACACTCGATCCCATGGTGGAGACTACCCACATCGCCGCAGACAACCCGTACTATCTAGTCTGCCTCGATGGCAAGTACTCGCGGCAGTGCCATCCAGATTACCTTTCGCCCAAGGCACATGCACGTCTCTCACGGCCCAACGCGCTTGACAACTTACGCATCCATACTGACGAGATCGACGAGGTTCTTGCACGCCTCGGGCCCGGCACCCTAACAGTCGCTGTAGTTATGGATAGCATGGACTGGTTCGATCCAGGATCAAACGCGGCGGCGTCGCAGATCACGAAGCTCAACCGCGCGCTTAAGATGGGCGGTCGTGTCATGCTCCGCTCCGCTGGTCTGAAGCCGTGGTACCTGAAGGAGTTCGTGAAGCTTGGTTTCGCGACGAAGTGCATGGGCTCTCGGGAGGCAGGCGCGTGCATCGACCGCGTTAACATGTATGCTTCGTGCTGGATCTGCACCAAGAGAGAAAACCTCGCACCGCCTACCCCAGAGATTGACTCTATGAGTGGGCCAGATATCGCCGCTCTCGAGATTTAAGGTAAGCAGGCTATCGGAGAATTAGGTCAGATGCTAGGGCCTCGAAGCTAAATTTTATCTTCTCTAGAAGGATTTGTTGTTGTCGCCCACAGATTGAACCAATTGGCGAGGACATAGTATCAAATGTAGTCGAAAGGGAACTATCACAGATTCATATTACGAGTTATCACATGAATGAACAAGTCTGCGCTCTCTATCTAGACTTAAAACTCCCTTTCCCCCTGCCCGTCTTGGTAGTCTACTCGATATTCTTCACTATGCAATATTCGGAACTCATCAGAGAGTTTATGCTGACTTATCGCAGCGGTGCAGCAGTCCCGCCACGAAGATATGAGGATTAAACAGCCGGACGTGCATGATGCAAAAGTGGCCCCTATCCAACATCCAAAGCTCGCCTCCAAGTGTATAGGACCCTTTATTGTTGAAGAGAAAGTCGAACGTCACTCATTTACCCTGCAGAACCTTGATGGCACTCCCATATTACATACTACATGTTTAGTATAACTACTTTAGCTCCGGAAATCTCTCCCGGGCAAGAGCGGGGATGCTCTTTTGCACTGTCAGCTAATTCAACCCCTCCCTGGTCACAGTGCCCAGCTAAGCTCCATCTTCAATACAACAACGCACAGTGACTAGCCAGTCTCTTTCGACATCTCTTTCCACTACGTGTTTAGTGTTAGCCTAGTACACCTACTTGCTCGCATTGTTTTGTTTCGCGGTGATGAAGTGTGCAGCGAAGTATGCAGCAAAGTATGTAGCAAAGTATGTAGCTCAGTATGTAGCTCCCACATAAGCTTAATACAGACCTATCTATTCTGTCCCCGCCGGCCCTGCTCCCAGACCTTGTGGGGGACGTCCGGCAGATGCACAAGGTTGTTACCGCAGTGAGTTAGATTAGTATATGAAATGAGATATGAACCATGTCAAACCCCGCATGGCTTCCTCTCGCCTGTGAACATTGAACAACCTGCGGAGCTCCTCCGGAAGGCTCCGATGCCACTGCCGAGGGAACTCCTCCGATTTCAAAGAGGCAACGCTGCTGGCCATGCTGTAGCATCCACGCTTTTCATAAGCAGATAGGCAGCCAGAGGCGGAGGCGGAGGCGGAGGCGGTAGAAATGAGGGCATCCCAGCCGCTGCGCATACGGAGGAAGCGGCGGCCGCTAGTATTACTTCAATCGCCGACCAGGCATGCCACTATAGAGTCTCTTCGAGCTATATATACGTCCTCCCGTCTCGTCATATTCACGTCGTATAACACGTGCGCTTCGCGTGCGCTCCGCGTGCTGACCTGATGTTTTGCGTGTCAAATCTGCTGCTTCACAAAAAGTTGCGATAATTACTCGACCGATTCTCCGCACCCCAGAACTCTGCTCCGGACCGGATGTGAGGAGAGGATCGACATACATAGACGCCCGAGTCTTATGGGCCAAACATGGGCGTCGGATAACTTTGACCCGACTGTGGCCCTCTTTGCAACCCGCACCACGTGGAACCCCGGGCGTAGTTCTCCTGTTGTAGACTATAAGAGTCCTTGTTTCCCGATCAAGGATTAGGGCCATTCCATGCTCCATCTTGCCTCGTCCACCAGGGGAATTCAAGATGCAGAAGCAACTCATTGCCGCGCTAGGCCTCCCGGCATTGGCCCTGTCGGTCCAGAGCACGCCCAGCCGCGGTCATACAACCAGCTGCTCCAAGACCTGTGTGGTTGATTCGAGCGCTCACGATGCCTCCTATGCCATTGAGAGGGCTTTCCGCGACTGCGGTCATGAGACTGCTGAGAAACGCGGCAAAGTCGTGTTCAAGAAGGACGAAGTGTACAACGTCCGCCGTGTCATGAACACCACGGGCTTGACTAACGTGGACGTCGAGATCCACGGCACCCTCCTGTGGGACACCAACATCCCCTACTGGCTCAACAACTCGCTGCCGGTCGGTTACCAGAACCAATCCACTGCTTGGGTTTTTGGCGGTGACAACGTCCACTGGACTGGTTTCGGCTATGGTACCCTGGATGGCAACGGCCAGGTCTGGTATGACTTCATCAATGGTACCAATAACTACCCGGGTCGTCCGCACCAGATTTCCTACGCGGGCATGAAAAACAGCGTCATCGAGCAGACGCGTTTTGTGCAATCCCAAATGTGGACAATGACTGTCATCCACTCTGAGAATGTTCTGCTCGAAAATATATACGTCAACAGCACCGATACCAGGCGGGACGTCGGATTCGACTTCTCCTCTCTCAACACCGACGGGGCTGATGTCCTCTACTCGAACAACATCACCTTCCGCAACTGGATCGTCGACTGTGGCGACGACAACATCGCCACGAAGGCAAACAGCACTAACATTCTCATCGAGAACCAAGATTGGTACACTGGTCTTGGGTTTGCCATGGGGAGTATCGGTCAGTACGATGGCAAATACGAGACGGTGGAGAACGTGACGGTTCGCAACGTGACTGCTCACAGTCGCATGAGATACGGCGCCTACTTCAAGACCTGGACGGGTGTCTCCCGTGGCTACCCCCCGAACGGTGGCGGGGGGGGCCTTGGATACGCCGCCAACATCACCCTGTCTGATTTCAAGCTTGACAACACCTCGGGCATCTTCGCCATAACGCAGTGCACGAGCTACAACAGCGCGCGTGGCGAGTGCGACACCAGCACGTTTAATATCCGCGATGTCACCCTCGAGAACTGGTCTGGCACGTCTACCAGCGCCGTGCTGGCCGAGCTTCAGTGCAGCGGTGCAAGCCCTTGCACTGGCATCAAGTACAACAACGTGTCCGCGTATATCCCGAGCAACAACACCATGGCCAGCCATTACCTGTGTGGTAATGTCTCTGAGCCCATCGGATTCGAGTGCACTGATGGACTTTGGGAGGAAAATAACAGGTAGAGTCACGGATGCCCTAGGTACCTACGTGACCTAGCATCCGCGCGCAGTTAGACTGCTGTGTACCTGGGTTCTACCTAGATAGTTTCTCCTGTTCTCCATCTTCCGACCAATATACTTGTAGTAGTACATATGGGACCCCAAATAGGAAGCATTGCCTCTGTAAACGATACCAATCGTGACAAAAAAACGGATGAAACTAGTATGATACGAGTGTTATCTACTGTCACGGAGTAGTTTGCGCATATACTGTCATATGGAGTCCAGGGTGAGGTCTGGTCACTAGAAGGTAGCAGCTGGGTCGCAAGTAGATAGCTAAGTATAAGGGTAGGGCTCAATATCATTAATTCTTAGGCCTATCATCTAAGGTGGGAGGCCTTCAGTCCTTATATACACCAATTTACCTCTAGAGCTACACCGTAAGGTAGCTAGTACTTCGCCATGTGCTTTATCTGCCTGACATATACCAATAACCAAAAAGGTGGAACGGTTCCGTTTTGCCTTTACATCTACTCTTAGGTATATACTAACACGATTCTCCCTTCGAATATCACCCGATATACCACAACGGTGCATCACAATGCGCCAGGGAAACCTACCGTAAGGAACCCTAGCTCATTAAACCCGTATTCTCAACGGTGAGCTTTTTCAGTAAGGAAAGTCAAACTGACATGGCGCACGTGATACCCAATGCATCCCTATATCGAACTGTCTGTCACGGAACTAGTCTTGACCTAAGGACTCCACTAGGGCACGGGCCAGAATACTGTATATAAAAGGAGCGAGTAGCTGGCGACTGACCAAGTGAGGAACCTTCCCTCCTTGTGCAATAACATAAGTTATTTCTGGAACTACCAGCAGTACGAACTGTGACACTGTCCTAGACAAATCGTTGGTACTTAGGTACATATTAGAGAGGGCTTCTTCTTGGTGTATACTGGATTCTGGTGCTGAAGTTATTGGCCACGTTATTGAATCTTACGGCACTCTACTGACTTGGATACCTGATATTAAACATACCACGGTATCATAATGACGGCACTAATTATTTATAAATATTCCGCCTTATACGTATCTCCAGCATTTGAATACATATATAATAATACATTAAGCCACCGTCTTGCCTTTTCAACACATCAGCAGCTACTTAGCTGTTATTTCAAAGTACTGTAACCGAGATGCCTTGGCTGAGTTATTTTAATATGGCCCTAATAGCATCGGTAAAATACCTACATAATCGATCTTAATAATCTGTCCAGCTATAGGCCCCCACCCGACTGCAGAGCTAGCTTGGTAACTTGTTGAGGCTGGAATATTCTTTTGGGAAGAAGTTAAAACATCGATATGGATAACACACATAAGGCACTATATTAACAACTGACTAACGCAATAGCGCAACATTCTCTTTTTTTTTTTTTTTTTTTTCATATATAATAATTGAGATATTGGGGGATTGATTTTTTCCCCCCTAGGTACCTACCTAATTATATGTGTATCTGCTTATTATACATCTATAATTGCCTACATACCTACCGATTACTGGTAACTACCATCTAGGCAGGTAAGTACCTACCTAACACAAAGTATCTATGATAAGTTTATCTGTAACTATGGCAACGTGGACTAATGAACCGCTTCAAACCATCTCCTCGCTAGGTATGATAAGGTAACTCGACGGCAGTTGCCATCTTGCGAGCGGTAAAACGCGTCCGCTGTTCCTTACACAGCGAAACCACGACCCTCTCTTCAACAAACTACTTTTCCGTGGGTCCTCTCTCCCGGCCGCGCACAAATTACGCAGACTTGGCTATTACCACGCAGCCATTGCACATTTGTTCGACGGTAATGGTACTTATGTTAGAACAGCAAACATTCGCGGCAGAATTCTTCTTCGGCTTGATCTCTTCTTCTGAATTATTAAGTCTCCCAGTGGTTAGTAGCCAAGGTATTCTGGGTTAACTTTCATAACATTGTCGTCCCACCTTTTGATCGTATTCTAGCGGCACGAGCAAGGTATCGACAAAATGGCATCTTTCTTTGATAGTCTATTGGACTTCAGCAATCAGCGCCGCCTATCTGGGGGTAGTGAGTGTTCGCATACCAAGTTTTCACCCCCGGTGGAGGAAATTGACCCTGATGGCGACATGATGCTTTTCGTGGGAAGGCCAGGGTGCACATACACATCCTGCAACTACGATGAGGGCAAGCGGCCGAACGCAATCTGCTTTCATGTTGACTCAACTGTAGTAGCAGGCGCATCGTCTACTCTCGGTTTAGTTGTCTATAGCCCCAGCGCCAAAGCCGCAACCGATAGCAAGGTGAAATGGACCGTCAAACTCCCCGACGACGACCCGCAAGCTATGCGAACAGTCATCGACATCCTCTATGGACGCTGCCCCATCTCGTCACTTGATAATCAGATGAGCATTGAGCAGCTCTTGCGTCTCACCATCCTCGCTGACAGGTACGATCTCGTGCATCTTTTCACCAAGTGGATCGGCCAGTGGGTGGAGGACATGGCGCCCTACTGGGTTAATAAAAAGTTTGTGCGGAAGTCGACCGAAACTTTGGAGTCATTGCTTTGGATCTCTTGGGTCATTGGACATGAACCCTTGTACGCCCATATGATATTACAGATCGCCTTTCACAGCGAGCTCGATGACACTGGAGAACTTACAGACCCGGCCGAACAACTCTGCTTTATCAATGAGTCCTACAAGGTCTCCGTGCCGCCGTGCGCACCGAGTAAGCTACTTTGCCATTGAATAAGGGCTCCGGCATTTAAATGGCTAACCTGTGTGTGTCACTTATTTATAGTTGAGATTGGTCATTCACGCATCGAAGTTCTCAAGTTGATCCGCAAGGATATCAAAGAGATAGTCGAACGACACCTTCACGGCAATCAGAACAGGGGTCGGCCGTGCTGCGGGCGAACGGACGGTGACGATGACCTGATCTGGCGTCGGGGCATGCTCGAGACGTTTTTAAAGATGCTGGACCGTGAGGGGATCTGGCCACTGCCGCCTGCTCATATGATCACGGCGAGCCCCAGGTCTTTGGTGGAGGTATTCCGCGTCAACCCCGAAATCCCCTCATTCATTCATCGGGGTCGATTCTGCGAGGCCGACGGAAGTCTTTGGCACCGCATCGACAAACTCCTCGGCGATATCTACTTCATCCTTCCGCAGGCGTCCGCCAAGCATCTCAGAGCGCAGGCCGAGAAGTCCGGACTTGCGGATTATTTTAAGTCGAAGGGCCCCCGCTTCGTCCCGGACAGGGGCATCTGGAAGGTCAAGGAGATCCTGGAGTTTCAAAAGGCTATCACTGAGTCTGAAAGCGTCCCCGCCTAGGAGCGACGGCGCTAATGAGGCTAAACCAGAGACGTTGATTGACGGATGGAGGGGGTGTGCTATCAAGGGCACTCATGGGAAGCTAAACAACATGGCCCTTTGGCCAGTTGATAATAGGGACATGAATAAGCTGCGGATGTATATTGTTCTCGGCATAGAAGACGAGTAATTCTGAAAGTGAGACAGGGGGAGGGAGAAGGGGGGTAGGGGGGTAGGGGGGGTGGATGACGACTTTACGATTAGCTAATGTCCTATCGGGCTCGGTCATCCGTAAGGGAGCGAGACACGGACTGGGGAGTCGGGGAGTCGGAGGTTCAGATGTGCGTGTAAAGGCTCACGCTCACGTAGCACGAATGGCAGCTACCTGTTTGTCGGTACCTAGGTAACTAACTGGTAAGAAAATAGGGATTGGGAGGAAGTTGCAAGCTGCAAGCTGCAAGCTGCAAGCGCCAGTGTAGTGTAGTCAGGGCAACTTATATAATCAATCTACAGGGGCTTATCCCCTGCCAAGACCCTGCAGTGGTCCCCGTCATCTTCAAATGGTCCCCCATCCGCCATCCGCCATCCGCCATCCATCATCTGCCATTCTCCCATTTCCATTCTGCACCCAACCCAGACTAACCTAATAACAAAGTAACTATTAGTCTATTACCGTGCTATCTTGCCGAGTTCACGATGCTAGGCACTTAGGTAACCAGGCATTGACCGGGACGAACTATCATCGTCCGATAATCCCAAAGCGTATCGCGCTTCCATTGCGATTCGCTCCGTTACGGGAAATAGTGGCCGAGCAACTGTAGGAATCATCGGACCCCGACGACGACGCCATCGACACCAGAGTTTCCAACGGTTGGTGCCCCCCAATAGCCGCTGCCGGCAAGCAAACAACCGTAGCGAGCAAGTTCTCTCCATTGCGCTCTGTTCGGGGCGAGTGTCTTGAAACGTCGGCGTAGGTATGGGGCACATCGTTGGAAAATGACCGTCAGCGTCGGTAGTCGGCCAATTCCAATTGATAAGACCTGGTGATTCCCTTCCTACGACGCGATGACGAGGACCTCGCCTCTCCGTAGGAATCCCTCGCCGTGCATCGTGATATACGGCGAAGAACAAGCGCCGACGCGTCCCCCGTGGTCTTATCTGGCTCTGCGATGTGATGGCCTGATGAATGGCCGTGATATTAGGGGGCCGTTCTCAAACACCTTTTGTCAGGGTCCTGTCTCAACCCATGTCACCACGCCTCCAAACCCCTGGCCCGCCCTCCCACCTCGCGTCGTGAGCCTCAAGGCCACCTCGCCCACGTCGCTTCACCCAGGTCGCTTCTCTCAAGCTAATGGCCACTGCGTTCGTAGCCACGCTCTCTGCTCTCTGCCTTTGGTAATGCCCTAATTAGTCACTACTATCATGCAAATGCCCACATCGGACCCGATCAGGACGGCTGATTGACGCCGACGCCCTTGTCCTGGGCAGCCTTACCGTGGCGACTAAGACCAAGGCAGTCAACTGGACACCCCCCCGGTCGAAACGATCTCCAGACTACAATGCGTCTGGCGTGCCTCTACCCTAGTGACATGCTTCCCAGTCTTTCTCAAGTTTCACTCTTTTCTTAGCCATTTGCGTGTCCTTCTCCCCCTAAAACTTACTATCTTCTCTTCCATGAGCTGATGTTTTTCGAGACGTTAGCGAATAATTTGTTTTCTCGTTTCTATTCTTGTGTCTCGCCGTCGTGTTTTTGAGGTGGTACTACCGCTCCTTTAGTTCCCTCAGCCCCGGCCCTATACACAATTCCGAGAAACATACCGGAATGCTTTCGCTTTCGACTCCGTGACACAGGATCTTCAAAGCACTCTCTTTTATTCTCCTGGTTGGGTTGATCCCATATTCTTTCGCAACGGCTGGCCTGTTTAATTTTTTTTTATTACATCTCCGTTACGTTTGTGGATCGTGTTGATTCCTTAGATCGAGAAAGTATCAAGAATTAGTTTACGGGGTGCCTCACCCAAAATCCTCAGTCAGGATGAGGGCGCTTTACTCTGGGTTTCTACTATTGACACTCAATACTCTATCGCCGGTACAGGTAGGTATCGTTGCGACGAACTTGAACGAGCCGCAAATTAACGGGCAGTAGGCCGATACATACAAGGTTTACGATCAACCCGTCAAGCGTGCTTTTTTGGATGGCCTTTTGGACAGGCTGAATGGCGGCGGCGGTGGTGGTGCAGGAGGAGGGAGCGATGGCCGCGAAACCGTTACTGAGACCATTCGACAGACAATCACGGTCGGCGGTGGTGGACTAGGCGGACTCTTTAATACTTCGGAGCCAACCGTGACGGCAACGGTTACGGTTACGGAGCTCGCCGGTGGTGCTGGCGGTGTTGGTGGTGCTGAGGGGATCACTCAGTATGTCCAAGCTAAATTGCGGTGGAAAAGAACAAGGGACTGACAGGGCCGATAGGCAAGTGACGGTGACGCAGCTGGCAACTACAACGATGGTCACGACTATGATGCAACTGATCGCTTGCGGAACAGCCTTTGGGGTTCCGCTCCCGCCCGACCAAGCGTCAGCCATCGCCTCTTCTGTGGCTCAAGTTGTCTCGTCAGGCCAAGCTGAAGCTTCCTTGATATCAACCACCACGTCCGTTTCAACAATCGAGACATTATCAACCGCAACACCTTCGCTAATTCCCATCCCCGGGGCTTCTACCTCGGCCAGCTCCATACGTAAGATAACGCCCCTTTTCGGTGTCATTTAAAGCGACTAACTGACATCAAAACTACACAGCGGTGGTCCCCCTACCTTCGCAATCGTCTTCGGTGCCTCCGTTGGAATCATTGCCGACATCTCTCGCTACTGTCGTACTCCCCAGCACGTCGAGTGCGATAGAAGTTTCGTCAACGAGTTCGGTTGCTGTAGGCACGGGCACGACAGACATAGGAGCTGTCCCAGGACCGAGTTCGTTGCCGACCTCCGCAGATTCCAGTACCGTTGCCGCCTCGCTTACGTCGGAAACTACTTCATCAGTCGAGGTACCTCCGACCACCTCAACGTTAGCAACAGAGAGTACGGCGGAAGCAACGACTTTAACCGACAGCACAGCGGTAGCCTCTTCATCGACTGAGGTCCCTCCAGCAGACACGACCTCGACAGTAGCTAACGCTCCGGAAACTACCTTATCAACCGAAGTGCCTCCGGTAACCACGACTTCGGCATCGGAAAGCACGCCAGCTGCTGGCGCGTCGTCGATTGCCTTACCCATTGCCACAACGACAGAAGCAGCAGTGGGACAGTCTACGATCGCGCTTCCGGTTCAGGAGACACCTGCTGCCGCCCTTTCCGATATCAACCTGGCACCCGCTCTCCCCGTGCTCACGGCGACCACGTTCGCAGGCGCCGACGAGGGCCCTCCAATCGACTTCGGCGGCATCAACCTAAGCTCGGTCATCGATCTCGGCCCCGTTGCGTGATCTCGCGATTTCGTGTTTTTCTGCCTACTTGCTGGGCCATAAAAACGCCAGGAAAAGGAGGGGGGGGGGGTCGGGGCGGGCGAACGCATACGGCAAAATTTCTCCCCGGTAGCGAGTACTTGTTTTTGGTATATATATACGTTCATCCCTTTTTATATGTAAATCTTGTAGACTCAAATCTTGAGAAAACGACCCCTGGCGGAGAATCCACTTCTTGATCACATAATGCACTAAATACAAAGATATCGGCCCTAATAGTTTGCCGCATTGGCCTATCTGCTAAATCAACGAAGGACGGGCATTTCTTGTAATTCTCTTTCCATTATGAAATGTTAAATGTTAGGCATGTGTTCAATGCCTTCATCTATTTGATTTTGATAGGTGTTCTGTAAATATTCTTGAGGGTATCATAAAATTTGTCGGTTTTGTCCCCTTATTTTCAAAACCGAAGTCCCAAAAAACGCCGAAGTCCTCTCTTTATACATGCATCCTGTAGCTATAATACTCGCGAATATTCGACATCACCATAATCGTCATCATGAGCCGGTCGTGCCTTCCTCCCCTGCTTGCTTTTTCCGCAAGGCAGCCTTCATCCTCTTCGCCTGGCGTTTGCTCATTGGCTGATCCTCGCCGTCGGCAGCCGGTTTCGCGCCTTCGCCCGCGTTCGGCGCAGCAGTGGTAGAGGTAGCGGTAACATCGCCATTCTTCCTCTTCTTCCCTCCGGGGTTGGTGGCTTCTCGACCCCCGCCCCGGCCACCCTTGGTGCCTCCCTGAGCAATTCCAGGGGCGGCTTTGGTGGTGGCGCTGCCGCCACCGTCATCCCCGGCCTCGGCCATCTCGACGTCGGGGCGCTCGCGGTCCGCGACGCCGACGATGTCGACGACGCCGCGGAAGCCGCTGCGCCTCAGGCCCTCGTTGACGACGACGCCGCGGGGGAGCAGGCCGAGGCCCTCGGCGGCGCGGTCGGCCGACAGGCCCCAGACGTGGAGCAGGTTGACGACGTCGGCGGGGGCGCGCAGGCCGAGGGCGGAGCGGGCCTCGCTGCTGACGACGATGCCGCGGCCGCGCGTGGCGCGGACGAGGGACGCCACGTTGCCGATGAAGGTGGCGCGGGCGCGGGCGTCGACGGGGGCGGCAGCATGCCCGCCGCCAGAGGTATGTGTCGTGGACGTGGACGTGGACGCGGAGGCGGGACCCTGCAGGACCTGCGAGTAGCAGACCTCGAAGCGGACGCCGCGGCCGACGGCGGACATGCAGGGCTTCGGCCGGAAGGTGAAAGGCTGGCGCGCGGTCAGGTCGAGCGAGATCAGCGAGGCGTCGGCGAGGCTCAGGCACGCGGCCGAGAAGCTCTCCTCCGTCTGCGGGCGCACGGCGAGGATGTCGTAGGCCGCGGCAAGCTGCGGCAGCCGGTGGTGCTGCGACGGCTCGCTGAGGACGACGGTGGCGCGCCGGAGGACGGTCGGGAGCCCGGGCTTGGGCGTGGAGGTGGGGGTAGAAGTGGAAGGCGAGGAGGAGGAGGGGGCCGGGGAGTCGAACTTCGGGATCGGGTTCGTGGCCTGCGGCGGGAGCGGCGCCCCAATCGTGTGGTTGAGGGCTACCACATCGTAGCCGAGGGATGCGCTGAACCGCAGCGTGCGCTCGAGGTCGGCGGCGCTCGTGTGAGGTGTCCACGCGATGTTGAGGTCGTAGAGCATCTTCCCATTCATGTCTCGGGCCTCGTGGCCCGTGGGCGCATAGAACGAGGCGATAGCTTATGTCTATCTAGCCGGAGTTTGATTAGGTAGAGTTGAGAAGGTGGCGGGGTTCGGCACCTGTGAATTCAAGACCTCGGGATTGTCTATTCGCTAGGTAGGCACGACGTGCTAATCGTGAATATGATCAGCTCAAGCCCGCTGCTGCCCGCCCAAATAAATTTCTTATCCGATTCACTAGGTATACTACAGTAGGTAGTACCCAGGTAGGTTAGAGCTTCTTTTGACAGCTCGTGTGGGGTTGCAGCACAACACGCCTTAGGCAACCACCCCCAGCAAGACAGCTCCGCACCCGAAGTGGCGCCAGATTACAGTGGCTCCAGGTGATACAGATTCGGCCTCCTCCAGTGCTGATCCGGCGCTATTGGGCAGCGCCGTGCCATCGTCCTCTGGACTTGCCGGATACGATGTGCAGTGTGCCTAGAAATGGACGTCCAAGCTCCACGGTCTGAGGTGCTGCGACACAGCCTCACTGGTGCTGACGCAAAGCATTGCAGCTACCGCATGTGTCGCCCCGTTAGACCCGATTCATTCACGCCTCTCTCGATCGACTTCGACTGCATCATACCACTCACTCACTATACGTGCCCTACACACCCAAACAATACCCTACCTATCTAATACATTATACATTGCATATCTACTACCTACCTACTTTCATTCCGATACCCACGCATTTGTTACAGCACAGAGGTACCTGACAGATCCCGGTTCTGATCTTGATCTCGGTCTCCATCCAACGCCGTTGCCGCCGCCGTCGCCGCCGTCGCACTCCGTACATTGTCGCAACAGCCACAATATCGAGGTAAACAGACACCACGACAGACATCGCGACCGACATCGCCCACCGAACGCCTCCGATCCCGCCCATACCAAACTATGTGTCTGATCTTCACCTGTGGCGAGCACACCTTCCGCAAGGAGGTTGAGGGTTACGAGGGCCTCACCTGCCAGTGTCACAATTGCGGCAACTACGCTGCCCATGTGATCAAGAGCAACCCGTGGTTTACCTTTTGTTTTGTCGTGAGTGCCTCTTTCTTTCTCCGCTTCCCCTCCGCTTCCCCTTCTCTCCCCTTTTCTCCCCTTTTCTCCCCTTTCCCTCTTTTCCTACCCGGGTCATATGGCAATCTTGTTCTATGCCTGGCCACTATAAGATCGGGCCGAAATACTTACTAAACCCTCGGTCACACAGCCCGTCATACCGCTCTCTTTCAAAGGTTACCATGACGTCGTCTGCCACGTCTGCAATTTCGCCCAACCCCTCGAGAACAGACACGATGTTATGAACATGAGGGGTGGAGGCAACAATATCCCGATGCAAGCCCATCCTCCCCATCAAGGCTGGGGTGGTGGCCCCCCGCCGCCTCAAGGCCAACCACCCATGCAATATAAGTAATACCAACGCCGGGTTTGATAGGGGCTAGTCTCTAAAGGAACACGAAACACATTGATGGATCCTTACATGAGGATTGATGGCGAGCGATGGACGACGGCGATTCTTGCGACACATTACCCGGGAGTGAAGTGATGGCCGGCGGAGATGTTACATGGGCACGGAGGCTTTGTGTGCGGCTCATAACACGGCGTTAGGGGATATGATATAAGCTGCTTTTACTGTTTTCATGATTGCTACTACCAGCAATAGCAAATTGAGCCCCTTGTGACAGGCTTCCTCCTCTGTTCCGCATACTAGATACCATACCTCGATAGTTGTACTGGCATTAATTACACTTCATCACCATCTAGCGCCCTGTCCATCAATGCGATGGGGCCGCATGAGTGCTACGGTCAAGTTAAATACACTCACTAGAATTTGTCCTGCAAAAGCATAGCCGAACCTATAATCAAAAACAGGGGCTGCATATGATGGAATTGTGAGAGGCAGCGGGCCCGACATATGTCTCGGCGCAAGTGGCAAAACGTGGACACACAAAGATACCAACACCAAGCCCTCGTTGGACAAAGCACATGTGTGAATATTCCACCGCAATACCTACCTATATATGAGGAACATACAAGTGATAGTGATTGTTGCTTCCATCCCAGAAGCTATTTATTTATCTTACAGCCACCACGATGAATAGTTAGCATGGTTTATCAAGAGAATCTTGTTCTCGTGATGTTTTACTCTGCTAGTTTCACATCGACCTACTCCTTAACTAAATGAACCAATCTTTTACTGACAGGTATTATATGTATACGTAAGACGTGAAACACCGCCAATACGCCATTCAAAGCCACATAATGGACAACGCTCCTGCTGATGAATGGCATCCTCGATGCTAGCCCTCCTTTCTTGGTGCCGGCCCGCACGGCTCTTTATACATATAAGGCATCGAAACCACACCCATTCGAGTTGGCCGCTTCCATATGCATGGCATTTGAATTAACTAGTGTATGCGCGCATTGGATAACCTACCTCCCTGAACTAGATAGGCGGCGGCTTTGTAGAGGGTCTAGATCGTAGAAAAGCGGTTGAATTACATACATATACTACAAGCATGTACGTAATCTGCTTCGTAGTTAGTAGCTGTGCCAAGCCGCACGGTCTCTCACCCGCCAAATGTACCGAGGCACATCTACAATCTCTCACCCCGCACAACCACATGAGGCAGAACACGGCTCCAGACTTTCATCAACTGGTCACAGTACGAGTGACTCCAACGGTGAGATGGCCGAGTGGTTATGGCGCTGCGTTCAGGTTTCTGAGCAATTCTCGCAGTGGAGCAATCCGCGTGGGTTCGAGTCCCACTCTCATCATTTTTGACTTTTCGCTCTTCTAACAACCGCTAATTAAAGGCGGCCTATTTTCTTCGCCTAGCGATTTTTTCTCCTTGTTTTCTTCAATTTTCTTTTTCTTACTTCACTAACTACGCCCTCAATATGTCTCAATCTAGCACGTATTTCCCCTAATTCTACCGTAAGAACCTGTTGCTAGATTATTCGGGGCATGCGTTTGGATAAGATAGGCTGTCTAGCTAGGGAAATCCTCAAAACAATATGTTAGAAGCAATGCGCTCAGTCGCACTCGACAAGCACACAGGCCGTTTCTTACAAGCCGTACAAATTTGACATCAATACCTAAACCCCTTTCTTTAAATATCAACTATGCGCATACTGCTCCGGTTATACACTCTGGATGCCTCCCCCAGCATAATCCGATTTACCGCAACATAATACCTAGATGGGCCCTATCTGTCGTAACCACTAAGGGCTAGAGAGACCATAATAGATATTGAATCCGCTTCCCACGAGGAAAAAAATCTATAATGACAGGTTGATGCCGCCGGCCTGCCCTGCAATGCTACTAGTTTAGGCATCCTTGGCAAGGACGAGTGGCTATCGCACTCCCAAGATGAAGAGCGGCCAACCACCCCATGGCCGAGACTAGAAAGACCAGAATAGGGGATCATCTCGATTATGATATCGCGCTTCTAGTTAAGGGCGCTCTGTCAACGTTGCGTTGGTCCACTTCTCTTGCCCTTGCGGAAGGGGATCGCAAGTGATTCGAAGTAAACACTAGTAGTTCCTAGAGAATGCACATCGTTATCCTTTAGCATTTCCAACCAATTAATTACAAGTGTACATTACAATGTACAGCCACCTTGTAAGATCTCAGGGGGTAACGGAGACGAGAATATGCTGCTGGTGTGCAGATACCAGTTCAGTGTCTTTATTAATACAAGTCACATCGTCAAGAAAAATTCAACCATGTAAATATCCGGTTAAGCAGCCTCTTTTCGTCATATGCTCCCAATCATAACTATTAGATCCAAGAGCCTATGCCGTCCAGGCAATAGGCAACATGAACTTTCTATACAATCTACGATCGTTAGCAGACGAAGTCAAGGAATCACGGTAACACCTTCCCGTCTCAGGTAATATCACGGCAAAGGCTACATATACCAAGCACACTTCCACCAATCTATGTTCATACCAAATCTACACTTATCACGCAAAAATACTGCTGGAAAAGCCCAAGAACACCAGAGTCCACAACGCCAACGCGACCACCTCTGTTAGTAGCGGTGTCTATGTCTCCACGTGAGCAGGCGTGCAAGGGAGAGAAAGAGAAAAGAGAGAAGAGTGTATGGGACTTATGGGGGAAGGAATTCTTGGGTATGGGTTTTGAAGCATCGCTCTCTATTCTCCTGGTACGCGTGCTTGGGGATAAACACATTTTTTAGTCTATGCCTTAGCAACAGTAGTCCCGGTCCTCGGCCCTAAACTTGGTCTTCTAGGCTAAATGCTTGAAAACTTAATAGCATTGTTCTTAGTGTGTCTTTGATACAATACCAGGTTCGGGTGATCCTGAATCCTAAAAGCTTCTGCAATATAGTTTATGAAGCGAAGTAATCCCAATTACATAGTTATGGTGACAGTCATGAGTACGTACAATTTTTACCTCATTATTAGTCTTGTTCTGGATCTCCTAAACTATATCTCCCTGGCAGTCTGATAACCAGAACAGAGCTGAAGCATCGTTCTGGGGGGATGGGGACAATGGAAGACAGTTTCCAACACGGACAACGGGAAATTTCTAATAATAAGATTGAGATGAAGATAGGATTATTAACTGCCTACTTTTATCTAATCGTGACGCCGCAATCGATTAAAATCATACATGAGACCCGTATCTTGTCCCGTCCTTTTCTATCGATAACTGGCGCTCTTTGACATTCACTCCTCGAATACCGGCAACTTCCTTCTATCTAATCATGACTTGCCACAGACCGGGTTGCATGCTCCGGTGAGTACCCACCACGCGGCATGAGCTAGGAGATAATGACCCCGGAATCCCCAGGGAAACCATTTTTAGATACTTGTATTCACAACCCATCCATTGTATCTTATGATCAAATTTACTAGCTTGTGGCAGGAAGTTGCCAAAATGATCAAGCATTAGAATGTGGTAACTACCGGTTTTGCACAAGGTGCCGGTGTTCTGGTCACCTAATTGGAAGAGATAAAAGTTGTTCCATTGTTTTAATCATTCCATCTTTAGTCGAATGCGTAGCCCGGGTTACCGACCCATTGCCATTATTAGTACAACACCCATTGGCGAATGCCATTGAACTACCTTTTCAATGTCCATAACACCTTAAACTACAAGAGCATAACAACAGTGTTGATATAAAACTGTCTAAAAGTCATCATCTCCTAGTCACCGTGTTCTATCTATCTTCACCCTTGATCCCATCGTAGGAAACACGAATCGACACCGATACCCAACCGTTCCATCGCATGCTGAAGACAACATTGTTTGCAACAGTACAACCTCGACGCAAACGATCCTTCCTACCGTCTCTTCATTTGTCCACTATCCTGGGCTGATGAACAGTCAATAGCACATCTTCATCATCTTTACACAAGGTGTCTGTCTTGCTGCACGTTTCACACCTTCACACTCCTAGCATTATGCCATCGCCAATGTTTCCTATCAGGTGGCCTCGATACACTGATTTACTCATGTATCAATTCTTTATGTCCAAAGCGGGCAAGAATGAACAATTCCACATGGAGTTCTCATTCTGCCGTGGTAACCCTGTCATCATCAATTCCGGTTCCAACCCGCTCGTTACCGTCCGCGTTGACAACCTTCCTGAGACGCTGAAGAAGCGCCTCCTGAAATATGTCATGGCGGCCCCCAATATTGCCGATATGGCGTTCAAAAATTTTGCCCACTGGATGACCATCAAGCCCAAGTACTTGGCCGATGGCGTGCAACATCCGGAGTGGCCAGGATACACCGGCTGCGGCAAAAAGCTCGACTTCCGCCTCAAGATGCACTCCTACACCGCCAAAACCATCATCGCGAACACGATCCCGTGCTTCTTCCCCATCCCAGGCGACGTTAATCTGACCCCGACCCAGCTCGCCGCCCGCAAGAAGATCAAGTCCCTGTACACGGCGCTCAAGGGCAAGAAGGGCGACTTCAAGACCTCCGACCTGGCCCCGTTCATCCGGCTGTTCGATCAGTTCTTCTTCTTCGGCGTGATGACCAGCCACGGCCGGCCGCGCGTCTACTTCAAGCTCTGGCAGCGCGACTCCAAGTACCGCGAGACCTTCGGCGGCGAGCTCCTGGACCCCGCCGCCATCGCCGCCATCGCCGCCGCCGCTGACAACGACAACGACAACGACAACGACGACGCGGCGTTCTCGCGCGACCGCTACGTCAAGGGCTACGGCCCGATCGCCGAGATCCACATCAAGGGCCCCAGCTTCTACGACGCGCGGCAGCCGCGCCGCCCGCTCCGCCTCTACCTGCGGTCGATGCTGCACGAGATGGTGCACGGCTACGTCGGCCTGCTCCTGTGCCGGTGCGCCGGCTGCTTCGCCGACTCGGCCAACACGGTGGGCCTGACGACCCACGGGCCCATGTTCCTGATGATCCTGGACTGCGTGCACCAGACGGTGCGGGGGGACGTTCGACCCGGAGCTGTTCGCGCTGCGCGACGGGCCGGGCCGCGGTAGTGGCGGCGGCGGCGGTAGCGCCGACGAGGAGGAGGAGGAGGAAGAGGAGAAGAGCACGGACGAGTTCGACATGTATTACCGCCGCGAGGGGGAGCTCGTCGAGGCGCTGCTGGCGCCCCGCCTTCCGGGCCAGCCGGGCCCCGAGGCCGGCGCCCCGCTGGAGGAGAGCCTCGAGGCGGCGGCGGCCGGCCCCCCCGGCCCCGGCGACGCCGTCGTCGACGGCCGCCGCGTGTCCGCCGCCGAGATCCGCTACATGGGCGTGCTGCCCGGCGCGCCGCGCGACTTCTTCACCCGCTGGGGCTACGCCGAGCCCGGCCTCGACGTCCACCTGCGCAGCGCCCGCGCCGGCGGCGTCGGCGTCGACGCCGGCGCCCTCGAGCGCGTCGCCGCCGTCGTCTGCCGCCTCGTCGCCGAGGAGCGCGGCCGCCGCCCGAACAAGCTCCGGAAGCTGCCGCCGGGCGTGAAGAAGGTCTCTCGGAGCGAGAGGAAGAAGAGGCTTGCCGAGGAGGCGGAGAGGAAGTCTGACGCGCAGTCTGGTACCACGCGCGTGGGGGGGTGCGTCTGATGAGGAGGAGAAGTCCGGGAAGAGCTTCGAAGAGAAGGCCGAGGCGGAGAAACCCGAGAAAGAGAAGAAGGAAAAGGAGGAGAAGGAGAAGGAGAAGGAGAAGAAGGAGAAGAAGGAGAAAAAGAAGTATGGCTTGGGTCGTCTGGCGAAGGCTGCGAAGCGCGGCTGGGAGAAGGCGCAGGACTGGTGCCCTAAGATGAAGTTCGAGGAGAAACCTAAGGTGCCCGTTGACCCATGGATCTACGCCGTGAAGTACATTGCGACTTCTACCAAACGTCACTATGTCGAGAAGCGAGGTTGCTGTTAACGGGGGACAAGGAGGTGTATATCTATACCGTTTCATTCTAACATTTACATTCGAGTTATTGGCCACCTACTGAGCTATGACGCATATAGTGAGGAAGTACATATGGCATTTCTGTGACTGACTGGTTATAAGTACTCTTGTTTCTGCTTGTGGATACCTTCTATAGATCGGCTTTGTGAGCAGTGTGCGCCCGGGAGGGCGCGAGGGTCCGTGTACCCCCCCCCTAAATCTGCCAAAGGCCTCGAGTTGTTAGTTAATTATAAAATCACAATTAAACCAACCCCCGCCTCAAAATTGATGTGATAAAATTTCATCGTATTCCGTTGACGCCTGTTGCAGACTACCTGAAGCGTCTCTCGTCTCCCGATTGTGTAAACTAGTCCTCTATGAATCAACAATTCCAACTCCATACCCACAGCCTTACAAGCCTATTGCTATATCTGTACACATGGTGTTTGTGATAAGGAAAGGCTGACGGCCCATCCATAGTTGGCTTTCATACCACTAGTAACTGGTCACCGTGCCTTGCTTTCTAAGCCTCAGGTTTATACACCCCGTCCTTGCATAATAGCACAACCTTTTTGAAAAAGCGTCTCCACTCTAATGGATCTCCCTTGAACTTGACAAAGCGGACTTCAAGTAGCTCCTGGGATTGGGGAAGGTAATACTTATCCAGTAAGATCCTGCCATGTAAGCCCTGCTTGCGGTCATCCATGGTCTTGACCCTGAGTGTGGCCACATGATCCCCCTGACCGTCATAAGGACGTGTTGGTGGTAATGGCACGTTTAGGTTATGCAGTGCGTCACTTAACATCTGTATGAGTAACTGTGGGGGAATGTGTGAGAAGAAGCGCGTAAAAGAATGCGCCGGTAGAATATCTCGGAATCGCCTCGCATGCTGCGTCAATGTCATGGGTACACTGGGCGTTTGTGAAAACTGGCTCATCGATGGCTCCTCAGCAAGAACGTCAAAGATGTTACCTGATGCCGTGGTGCTGGTCGTCAAAGATGTGTCAGCTGGAGATATCGGTTGGGATGCAGATATGGCGTGCATTCCGAGAGGGCGCAAGGCTGGCCGTTCCCAGTCGAAGAATGCATCGTTAATAGGTGTTTCGGGCTGACTCGCAGATGCCTTGGTGGGGTTAGCGCTGGTATCATCAATATCCATGACATCTTGGGATGGCTGTGAGGCGGGGGCTTCCTTGCGGAAGTCGATATGGAGATTTTCAAGCATCTTGGTTGCTAGGTTTAGCGGATCAGAAATTTGGCCATCGTCCTTAAGGAACTTGTTGTTTTGGGTATACCAGGGATGTTGGCGGATCTGTGCAAAGGAGAAGCGCTTTGAAGGGTCAACACTGATCATTCCCCTAAGCAATGAGAGTGCATCGCTAGGGACCTTCTCCCAAAGGCTGTCGGAGCTTCGGCCGTTGGTCCTTTTATATTCTTGGAACTCCCAGCTCTGCGCGGTTGGCTCTTCCCAGGGCGTATTGCCGACAAGTAGAACGAAGAGGATGACACCACATGACCATATGTCAACTAGCTCAGGGGCGTACTTTGTTACCTCACCGGATCGCCTATCTGCTTTAGCACAAGCAAGAACTTCGGGGGCAATGTAGGGCGGACTGCCACACATTGTGGCGCTCATCTTCTTCTGGCCCTTGTACTCGAACATGGTGGCCAGGCCAAAGTCCGCAAGCTTTAGGTTGCCGCTTTCCGACAGGAGGATATTCTCGGGCTTCAGATCGCGGTGAGCCACGCCCTTGGAATGCATGAAGCTTACGCCGCTGATGAGTTGGAGAAAGTAGAGGTGTGCGATGTCCTGCGCGACACCGATGTCGGCTTCGATCTTGTCAAAAAGATCACCACCCTCGGCAAACTCCATGGCTATCCATCGCCAAACATGGTCCTCGCCAGTGGCAAACCATTCGATTATGTTCGGATGCTGGCCGATGTGGGAATGGAGCGACACCTCCATGGCGATCTGTTTAGCGGAGATGCGGCCATTCTGAAGCGCATAGCCCTTGTGTATTAACTTGACGGCAAATACGGGTGTGGGTGCATCCAGCGGCACGGCTTTCATGACACTGCAGTGTCGGTTAGCAAGCCAACCAGAGTTGACGGGGGAGACGCAGCAGAGAGGAAGGGCCTTACGATGCATATGCCCCTCTTCCTATCGTCCTCGATATTATTCGGAATGGTAGATCACTCGGCAGGGGATCTAATTGAGACTGTTCCATAATGTTTAGTTTGGGACTCTTCACAGTCTGATGCGTCCGATGCGTTTGATGCGTTTGGTGCGATAGACAGTGCATTTCGTTCCATTTCATCTCATCTCGTCTCATTTCATTTCGTAGTCGCGTGAGTGATGGGAACAACAAAACAACCGAATTCATTCGACGGATGGATCTCTGTACAGTAGCATGCAGCAGGATGGCGCCTCCGGAAACAATAGTTGCAATTGTGGGTATTTGGGGATGGTTGGAACTCACCATGTTGGCTCGGATGTGTGCGCGTATATGTGTATATGGTGTGTTAATGCGTCCAGATGCGGCCTCAGATCCTTTCCTTCAAAAACGGTACCAAGGTGGGATAGGTCGGGGCTACTATGTAGAGAGGCCGTCGTTTGTTGTATTGTTTGAGAGTGAGTTGATCTGTTACGAATTCGTTGGTTCCGGTGTTCTCTAAGTCCCCTCTAGTTACTGGACTCAGGCATGTATTTAGTGTACGCGCTTCTTAGGCAGCCAATCCATCGATGACTCGGACCGTGTTAATGGCCTCCAAATAGGTCTAGGGGCACCCTGGGCATGTTGAGTAAGTATATATGTACCTATCGACAACACTGTAGAAGTATCGCCTTAGCAGGTGTTACTTCCTTCTATGCCAAGCTTGCCTGGAATGTTTGTTGTACTGTAGGCCAGTGCAGACTGATCGCCCCCAAAGTGTCGTCATTTGATTGGATATACACTACATGGATACGTCCGTATTGGAATAGTACATTGGTACATCTATGGCCCATGCGTATCATTCTGGTACCTACTGCAGAATCGTGGTGGGCGGTTGCTAAGGCTCTGCGGGGTCGGCAACCAAAACTGCAGCGTCAAGGGTTCTGCACTAATACATCACTAATTGTTACTAACAATTTGAAGCTTGTTGTTTACCCACTTAAGGTCCCAACTCGAACTGAGGCTGCGACTTCTCCCTTCTATTATTATTATCACGACTTTTTTTCGCCCTGGAACCTTCAAGACACCCCAATTCCCAACCTATCCACAGGCGAGTTGCCCACGGTCTATAGCCTCAGGTTCGTGCACCCCCAATGTTCCATTAGAGTGTCAACACACATCAATGGTGACCCCTCTTGGCGGAACTTGGTAATCAACCAAGTGCAATTGTTGATTGATGACTAGGGAGGAGTCTTGGTGACACCTGTGGGCGCTATACTCTATTGTGACGATCTAATGGAAATGCATCTCCCGTGCTGATAACTACCGTCTTCTAGCTCGGCTTCTTTTCTCTACATTCTCTTTCAGCCCTCAGTCTTCCATCAGCCAGACCATCACTGCATCCAAATCCAGCGGCCGGATACACATCTGAGTAGCTTGCTTAAAGACACCCTTTGTTTCCGCCCGTTTAAACCCCACAAGAGAGACCATCTACGTCTGGATTTCCCATACGTGTTCGTCATCGTAGAGCAAGATGGATTCCACGGAAAATTCGCAAAACTCGGCGCCCGGCAGTGCCCCGGCTGCTAAGACCGGCGGTGCCCGGAAAGGGCCTGATGCACAGAGTGTCACCAAGAGGTATGGATCATTCCCGCCCTGCTACCCTCATTCCACGTTTGCAGCCATGGACTGCTAGGATTCGAGAGCCTGTTCTTACATCTGCCGATCTACTCGTAGACTACAAACGGAGCTTATGCAGCTGATGACCTCGCCGGCTCCCGGCATCTCGGCTTTTCCCTCGGCCGACGGCAACCTGATGTCCTGGGCGGCCACCATCGAGGGCCCCGAGGATACCCCCTACTCCGGCCTTACCTTCAAGCTGTCGTTCGCCTTCCCTTCGAATTACCCCTACGCGCCGCCGACCGTGTTGTTCAAGACGCCCATCTACCACCCAAATGTCGACTTCTCGGGCCGCATTTGCCTTGATATCTTGAAGGACAAGTGGACGGCTGCCTACAACGTCCAGACTGTGCTGTTGAGCCTGCAGAGCCTTCTCGGAGAGCCCAATAAGTGAGTGGTTGCTCGTGCCGCCGAACTTCAACGTGAAGGACACTTGGACTAATCCCTTTATCTATAGCTCATCCCCTCTGAATGGCGAGGCTGCGGAGCTGTGGGATAAAGATGCGGAAGAATTCAAACGGAAAGTTCTGGGCCGCCATCGTGATATTGATGATGACTAAACGTACAACACGGATCAGTTTTTCTCAGAGACCAGTTTTCGGGTCCAATGCATCGCGGGTTTCTATTAGGATTTTGGGGCCTACTCGCCAGTATCGGAGAATAGGAGTTGATTTGATAACCCCTTACGTGCCCTTGCATAAGGCAGCCAGTATGGCCGGATACATGACTTGGTGTTACCTATGAGTTTTTACATTTATGGATGGGTTGGCACGGTCGACATGGATATTCGTTAGCATAGCTGCGAGGGAAGGGCGAACGGGAAGTCTGCCTATCAATAACATTGCCATGACCTTCAGATTATTTTGTTTGCATGTCGTGCACGAAATGTGGCAATATTATCGTGCGTTTTTGGGGGTGGATTTGAAAGCTTTGGCTCGCATTCAGTGAGAAGATCTAGGCGAGTATCGCATCAAGCGCTTCTTCCCCAGCGTTCTAGATGCTGTTGGCTTTATCTCACAAAACTCGCATGGCGTATGTAGGCATAGGCCAACCCTCCCATTCATCACACGGCATCGTGTTCGTCGAGCTCGTAGGTGCTCACGTGTCTTGATTTATCGACTAGTGAGGCTAAATTCCATGAAGCCAGGAGGAACTCCGAAACCATGCCCTACATGGACGTGCCTGTCCGGTATCGTCTTCATCCCGTCAGCCCGTCTCGAACGAAGAAAAGACCCTTTTTCCTTTGCTTTGCGCCGTTTCGTTTGATCGTTGGTGGCCGCCCTTTCTTACTCCTCTACCACAACCGTCACTAGACCCTTGGGGTCCTTCACGTTGACGGCCTGAACGTAGCTGTACAGCTTCTCCTTGGCATCCTCCTCGTCGTTTCGCCTACGGCTGATGCGGATGCGTAGTCTGTATGGGACACCCTTGATACCCTGCTCCCAGACCTTCTTGTTCAGTTGGGGGTCTACACGAACATCGGTGGTACCCTGCGAGTTTACGTATTAGTCCTGCAGTCCCGGTCTTCACGCCTATTTGATTGGCGTCGTCGATACGTGGTCGCAAGAGCCGTGGAAACGGTATGATAAGGAATGGGAGCGTTGCCGTACCATGGCCTTGGTCGCAAAAGCCTTGATCTCCTTGATGGCGCGAGGGGCCCGCTTCTTGAAGGTGACACCGTGCAGCTTTCCAAATCGTCAGCATTTCGCCCTCATGCATCTTTTTACAGATGGCCGTATTCGAATGCATATCGGGCGCGTTGACATACTCTCTTGTGCATGTGGATGGTGTACTCGCGAGCCACGACCTGGTCGATGGCGGACTTCGCGGGCTTCTTTCCCTTGGGCGACATTTTCTGCAATTCAGAAATCAGCTCTTGTGTCGATTGGAGATATCTCGTATCGTTACGTGAAGGCAGCGTCCTTACTACCGTGGGTGTCTGGGGTTGGTTGTCGAAAAATGTCCGGCGTAGGTGGTTGTTGATGGACTTGCGAAATCGAGAAAAAAACCAAGGAACAATGTGGGAAGCTGAGGGCATGGAGAAAGTTCGGTAAACGAGCCAATCAATCTTAGGGTAGAGGGCCAATTTTGGGGTGGTCCATGCCTTTACTGAGCGCAGCTACATTGTTTGTGGTGTGGCTTGAGAGGGGTCAATGCGGGTCAATCGATAAGTACCCGTCTCTCTGTGGCTGAGCTTTTTCCCCCTTGAGAAGTAGTAGGTAGGTAGTGGATCCTATGCATCAGGGGTACGTACCATGCAGGGGTTTTGGATATATGTACCTAAGTACCCGCAATTAGCTTTACGAGGTATCCACACTTGTACCTACTCTGTTAGGTAGTCCCAAGGTTGCTCATAAGAGTCAGAGAAGAAAGAATTCTCAAAGCCACCAGTCCTTTGAGTAGCCAGTAGTCGGTACCCTTTACTCTTCACTATAATTAAAACCAAGGTATTCACAAATTCTAATAGCAAATATTGTTGTAGACTTGATTGGTTTTATCTAATATCATTGGTCTGGATGATCTTCAATTGCCTCCCATGCGGCTCTGTATGTGGCTGCAGTGTAGCACATACCTAGGTAGCGGCCTGTGATTGGGCTCCATAGGCATTACGAAATGGAGATAATTTTAGGGGTGTACCCTCCAAGTACCTGAGGCCCCATTGAAACTGTTTGCCGCCCTTCGTTCAGTGCTGCCGAGTTCGTGACTTCGTGCACCAAACAACCCATTTCGATTCTCATCTATACCACCCGGCGCGGCGCGCAGTGTCCTTCTTTCACTTCACTGCGCTGTTCGCTGAAGGCTTCATGATTAATATAGTAGCTCGCAGTTAATTTTCCCCCCCCCCAAAACCATACAAAATCACCCCGACGTCGATTCCCCCCCCCCCGATACAGACCTCCTGACTTTCATTTGACACAGCAATCCGGCTCGCCCTAGCACCAGGGATCCGAGGCATTCTACAACAACCACAAGAACAACAACAACAACGTAATTGCAACCTTCGGTCCTCATCGCCAGTCTCCTTACTATCGCGCGGTTCTCTATATATATAATCTCATAAGATGGCGTACGAGGAGCCGAGTCCCCGCGATGATGGCCATACCCCGTCACCGATGCCCGATCTGCAAAGAAACCGATTGCCGACACTCTTCGAGGTGCTAAGCCGCAGGACTCACCCGCCTGTTGATCTGTTTTCTTTCTACATATATATGCGGGACCAGCAACGATCCGTTGATTACCTGGATTTCTGGTAGGTTTACAAGTGGATGTCGTCTCGTTCCCTTCAACCAAGGCTCACTAGATACCCAGGCTCGATGTTGCGCAGCACATGTCGCTCTGCCGCCATTACGTCCGAGAACTGCGCAGATCTGTATTAGTTGGGACCCCGGATCTCGAGAAGGAGGAGTCGAGGCGATCGTCACGGGTCTTGGAAGCGATTGGTGATATTGCCGCTGGGCCTTCCATGGGCACGGAGAAGGAGCGGGAGCAGAACGCGCAGATGTCCGCGTACCTCCGAGATCAACCTGCACCGAGCGCACTCTACGATTCACCGCAAGGCAGCCAAGAACGACGGACCAGAGCCAGCACCCAGCTGAGCTCCCAGGGTCTCACTACCGATTCGAACTCGCCTGCCCACGCCGTCGCACGAGAGGATATCCGATCCTCCGCGGAGAAGATCCTGTACACATTCCTCCTCCCGGGCGCCGAACGCGAGATCACGCTTCCCGGCTCTATTACCGCCGATATTACAAACGCGATTGAACAAGAGGGACGCGACGACCCCGAGGTATTCGACTTGGCCAAGGATTACGTGTTCCAGGCCATGGAGCGAGACGCTTTCCCCGGATTCCTGAGAGCCCGCGCTCTTGGCAACCTCGTCCCTCCTACTATCGTTGCGCGGCTGATCCTTGGTCTCGTTGCCATGTTTGGTGGATTCTGGACTGCTTTCATCCTCATTTTCCTCGATGCCCCTCGTAGCACTCGATGCTGGGTATGTCCTACCTTCCCATCCCGTAAACTGCTTGCAGCCAGCTAACTCCGGAAAGGAAATTCTGCCATTCACTATTGGTGTGTACTGCCTCGCATCTTACCAATACTCCTTGGATCCTATCATGGCTCTACTTGGCTATACCGAATATACGCCCTTCTCCTTCGTAAGAATTCGGGAGCCCTACGTTCGCAAGTTACTGGTCAAGCGTGGCATCACCGTCCTAGCCGTCACTCTTCTAGTCGATGCCGCCGTCTCGCTGCTCTTTATTCTCGTGCCAGGAAAGCGGCTTTAAGTGACAAACAGTTCGGTTGATTTAGGCTTCGTTGTGTTTGATGACGTCACGTCCAATCTCGTCTGATTTGCGTCGTTTTTCTTGCCCGTTCTGCGATGCCTTGCCATTGTCCTTTCCGATTAATTGAGTTGCCATGGCCAACCCTTTCGGAGGAAGTAATGCTGGGTATTGGTTCGTTGCGCAAAGCACAGTTTCTGTTTTCATTATTGCGCAAAGTCGCATTCTCACTTCGCCCACCATTCCAGGCAACACCGAGGGGGTTAGAGTGCTCGAGCTTTGGCGTCTTGATCCGGGCCACAAACATTGTTTCTTTCGCTTTTGTGGATAGCCCTTGAAGACTTGCCCAAAGCTCTTGCTTTGTCCCGGCGGGAAATACGTCATTTGCCGAATGTATCAACATCATTGTTGAGCACCTTGAGTTCAGCTTCTTCAGCCTACCGCTTAGGTAGTCGGGCTGCGCCGCAATGATAAAGAGGAAGAGGATATAAGGCCGGCGTTTATAATGTTTATACCAGACTCCTTGTAGCACATCACGCATGAAATTAAAATTGAGGGCTGATCCATAGACAAACACGTCTTCTAGCATTGTGATTGTGATGAATTTTTGTCTAGAGGATGTCTGATCCCAGAAACCTCCCAACGGCCAGGTTTAATGCTGGTCTCATACCCTCTAGATAGGTCTTAGCTGCAACCTGAAGCTATCTGATTACTCTACCATTACATCTACGGAACCCTCCGCCCGTTATCGCCGGCTATAGAGCCGCTCTTCACCATCCTCGCATGACGATGATGAAGTGTTAGGGCTGAGTGGGTTTTATCAGCTAACAACCATCAGACTATGCCCTGCTGTGGGCAAAGAGCAGCGCCGTCGTGGTCGTTGCCGTTTCATTGATGGTTTTTGTAGGAGCCGAATAACACGGATTCGAATGCTTCATATCAGGCGTTGCCCTCCTCATCCTCACCTGGAGTTTCCCAACTGTTCGTCGATGTCGATGCAGGCCCGGGGCTTAAACAGCGCTTCTTCGACTGGCTCTATAACTT
Source organism: Rosellinia necatrix (assembly GCA_021209875.1). Classification (NCBI taxonomy): domain Eukaryota; kingdom Fungi; phylum Ascomycota; class Sordariomycetes; order Xylariales; family Xylariaceae; genus Rosellinia; species Rosellinia necatrix. The sequence goes on from JAGYVD010000010.1 coordinate 1,629,413, forward strand.
TCGACGATTAGCCCGTTTTTTAACCGGGCCGCCGAGGGCGGCGCTGTTGCTGCCGCTGCCGCCCTCCCCGTCGTCAAGGTCGTCGTCGTCTACGTCCATGGCCTCGTCGTCATCGGCACTGGTGTCGAGACTGCCGCTGCCGCGCTTCCCGAACCGCTGGCCCTGCATCCTAGCTAAGGCACGGTTAAGAAAGGCGCCGTTGCGTTGGCTGTGGGCGCCGACGCTGCCCTGCTCGGCGGTCTTCTCATCCTCACACAGCTTGATCGTCTGGTCGGCCCAGGCCTTCTTGCCGCCGTGGCGCCGCGCGGCACCGGCGCGGATGTCGGCGACCTGCGCATCGAGGTCGGCGAGCGTGGAGGCGCCGCGTTTGGACCATAGGCGCAGCGAGGCCAGCATCGCCGGCACCGAGCCCGGGGCCAGGTCACGCAGCGGCGAGACGGAGGAGATGTGGACGGCCCCGTTGCGCGGGTCGAGCTGGGCGTCCACTAGGCCGGCATACACGGCGCTGATGACGAGGTCCTCGACGGCGCGGGCGCTCGGCAGGCCGAGGCTCCGCTGCAGGACCGCATAGCTCAGGTTGCGCGGGTCCTTGGCGAGCGTGAGCAGGGACAGCTGCCGCAGCTTCAGGGTCTGGGCGTCGTTGAGGGTCGGGAGGCCCGCCGCGGCGGACGTGTAGTCGGCGTACGTGCCGTACGAGAAGATCTCGAGGAGCTTGAGGTGGGAGCTGTGGTCCGGCGATTGGGAGAGGGCCTGGATCTGGGGCGTCTGGAGGAGCTCGGCGAAGACGTAGGTGTTGGGATTGGAGGTCGCCTGGGTTATAAGATCGGCTGCCGCACGGGGTGCTGCTGCTGATTTGGTCAGAGCCAGGTAGGGCTTCCAGCCGCCGAGTGGTTAGCCTAGCCTGGCCTCGTGGCGCGATATCAGGAGGAGCTGGTAGACATATGTTGGACTAGACTCACTTCTAAAGCATTGAGAGCCTTAGTTTGCTCCATGGCAATGCACGATGTATGTGCAATATTGTCTGTAGTTGGCCGGCCTGTCTAGGCCTCTGCACGGCCTGCCTTCCGATGTTTCTTCGTGATGCTGCTGAGCGCCGAATCGAAGACTTCGAGACGCGACCGCCGAGAAGGGAAAGTGAAACGACGAGACGGATCTAACCGGGGTTGGTGGTGGGTTATCTATGCCTAGGCTGGGATGTTGGTGTATTTGGCCAAGACTTGAAACATTTGTGAGGCCACCCAGTTTACGTCGTGGCGTATTAGGCAGTTGGAAGGATACTGATGAAGCAATTCAAAGTGGGTTGTATGTTGGATGTTTTGTATCATACTTGTTTGAGCTATGGCTGTCCCTGACGCGGGGTTAGGCTCAGATAGGTCGCCTATCCAGGTAGGTACCCACACAACAGACCTCTGATGGCACCCCCACAATTCTCCTTTAGTCCATAGTAGCGAGCTTATTTTCGCGAGTTCGTGAGGTACAAGGGGGTATGTAGGTACTATCTACATAACTACCAAGTAGGTGGTTAGATATATGCCTGGGAGAGGCCTTTGTGCACGATTCAGCAATGGAAAACAACTACGAACTGCGAAGGACATGTACGGGCCTGGGAAGGTGACGAAAGAGCCCGCAGGATTAATTGACGTTGATTAAAAACAAAATCCTCTAACTACATAGTTAGTCATTAGTAAATTACCAATATAATCCAGGCCATTCTAAGGTTACCACTAGATCTTGGGGTTCACGGGGCGCCCAGGTGCTAACCTCGATGATGACGAGTCACAACAGCCTAGGGTAGGTACCTTACACCTAGATTAGACGTTAATACTACTACTACTACTACTAGGGTAGGTACCTAGGTAGTGTACTCTGTAGCTCGACAATTAAAGCCATGGGAATCACCTCTGTATTTATAACTAAGTACCTAGGTAGTTATGGTTTGGCCGGGCTTGGCTCACTGGAGGGAGGATAGTAGAAAGCACATACATGCATATATATACAATGCCGAAAGTGATCCTTTAGTCAATAAATTAAGGTTGCCCACCCTTCTCTAATCCAAAGCGACCTTTCTCACCCGCTCAGTTTCATCCGATCAGATTATCCGGAGACGGTTTATTCCGCTTGCTCAGTCAATTAATTCACTCATGACTACCGTCAATGCTAGTGCAATATTCCTCGCTCGGTAACTGCCCACGAGACCGCGATAGCAGACGTGTCCCCTCGGACAATTGACAGAGGCGGCACAGCGTGGCGCTTTGAGTTGCTTCTTTCGGAAATATTGATCGAGGAACACGAGGCCCGACGAGGCCGGGCGGCTTCTAGTGATGTTATGGACTACCGTGGCCTACCTGAGATAACGTGCGTAACCTCGCTTCGGAGATCCTGAGCTATAGTTAGGTCTGGTTATGTGACTACGAGAGATATCGCCGAGGGGTGACGACGGGATTGCGTAGATCTAGAAACAACCTTGAAGAAGTTCGCCGGTTGGTGGCCAGAGCAGGGCCAGAGCAGGGCCAGGGAGCGGCCAGGGAGCAGCCAGGGAACAGCCAGGAACGTACCCTGGTACAATCCCCTTCGGTGTGGATTACAAACCCGATCACGCAGGAAAAACGGGGCCAACTTCCACTAGTGCTGCACGACTAATATGTAAGTAAGGAAGTACACTAGTGAAGTAGTGAAGTAGTGATTGTACATACCTTGCTTTTGTACTCCTCTCTTGTGTCGCCGCCCACAAGCCCTGTCAGCTATTTGATCATCCGGCCTCATCGGTTTTCCGCCCTCTCCGTCTGCGCGACAACCTCTTAACCAACCTCTCCTCCCGCGCACTCCAGAGCTGGTCTCCTTTTGGGATTCTTCCTCACCCCCACCCATCTAATTTGATCTGGCCATTACCATATTCCAGTGCCTTTCGCTCATTCGCGCGCCGCTGTCGCATTAGTCAATAGCACTCAACCCATGATGCATTCATGCCATAGGTAGCCGCATTTGCACTCCGTACATACAACCGTTAGATATATAAAAAGCCGTTTGACGCCTCTCCTGCGAGATCGCCGTGGTCCACCCTTCGTTCCCGTTCTTTCCGGCGCATTCTACCATGGCTCCGACATACATCAAGGTTCCTCAGAGGGAGCCTTCGGGTTCGTCTTTGGCCCCATCACCTACAAGATGGGCCACCACGACTCTAAGAGTTGGGGGCATGACGTACGATACCTAAGCCCCGTGAATGAAGCTTCGTAAAATCCCGGACACTAACGGCCTATAGATGTGGCGCATGTACTTCGTCTGTTGAAGCAGGCTTCAATGGGGTTGACGGAGTAGGCAGCGTGTCTGTGAGCTTGGTTATGGAACGTGCTGTCATTAGACACGATCCCCAGCGAATATCATCAGAGCAAGTAAAAGACATCATAGAGGACCGTGGTTTCGAAGCCGAAGTACTTTCCACCGATATACCCTCACCGATGGCAACACCGAAACACGCCCCTGCAAGCCAGCGAAAGGACGACACTGCTACCACCGTCACTACTATTGCCATTGAAGGTATGACTTGTGGCGCATGCACGTCCGCCGTCGAGGGAGGGTTCGCGGACGTGAGCGGAGTGAAACATTTCAGTATCTCATTATTGTCGGAACGAGCGGTGATAGAACACGATGCTACACTTTTGCCGGCCAACCAGATTGTTGAGATCATTGAAGATCGCGGTTTCGGTGCCACGTTAATCGACAGCGAGGAGGCAAAGCCCAGGGAAGATCCCACGTCAGAGTATGACGACTCGAAACCCCCGGTTGCAACAACGACTGTTGCCATCGAGGGGATGACTTGCGGAGCCTGCACCTCTGCAATTGAGGGTGGGTTCACTGGCCTAGATGGCATTTTACGATTCAATATCAGCTTATTAGCCGAAAGAGCTATTATAATACACGACCCAGCGAAGGTACCTTCGGAGAAAATTGTTGAGATCATTGAAGATAGGGGGTTTGATGCCAAGATCCTCTCCACTACATTTGACACCTCTGACCAAAGCACATCATCCTCGGCCCAATTCAAAATCTATGGAAACCCAGACGCTACAGCTGCTAAAGGTATGGAAGAGGCTCTCATAGCCCTTCCAGGTGTCAGCTCGGCCAAACTGAGCCTTGCTACTTCAAGACTTAATGTCTCCCATCAGCCTGGTGTGACGGGCCTTCGTACAATTGTGGAGGTTGTCGAGAGCTTGGGTTTCAACGCATTAGTTGCTGATAACGATGATAACAATGCTCAGCTAGAGTCTTTAGCGAAAACGAGGGAGATCCAAGAGTGGAGGAGAGCATTCCAAATCTCTCTAACATTCGCTATCCCGGTCTTTTTTATTGGCATGATATTCCCGATGCTTCTTCCTATCCTAGATTTTGGCGGCATAGAACTCCTTAGCGGCCTCTTCCTGGGCGACATCGTTTGCTTGGTCCTGACAATACCCGTTCAGTTTGGTATTGGAAAGCGTTTTTACACTTCAGCATATAAATCCATCAAGCATGGATCTCCAACTATGGATGTCCTGGTCGTCCTAGGTACATCCGCGGCCTTCTTCTTCAGCATATTTGCCATGACTGTATCGTTCCTTTTCCCGCCGCACTCTCGACCCAGCACCATTTTCGACACCAGTACAATGTTGATAACTTTCATTACTCTTGGTCGGTTCTTGGAAAATCGGGCAAAAGGCCAAACCTCGACAGCGCTCTCAAGACTGATGTCCTTGGCACCATCTATGGCCACTATCTACTCGGATCCGATCGCGGCAGCAAAAGCTGCCGAAGCCTGGGAAGTACAGCCCACCTCGGGAAATGCCAAAGAAACTGGGCATGATGGCAACGCAACTGAGGAGAGGGTGATCCCTACCGAACTCATATCCGTGGGCGACATTGTCATTATACGTCCTGGTGACAAGATCCCCGCCGATGGGATTATTGTTCAGGGCGAAACATATGTCGATGAAAGCATGGTCACCGGCGAGGCTATACCAGTACAGAAGAGGAAAGGGAGCAACGTCATAGGTGGAACTGTGAATGGCCATGGAAGAGTCGATTTCCGCGTCACGAGAGCCGGCCGGGACACCCAGCTTAGCCAAATCGTCAAGCTGGTTCAAGATGCTCAAACGACTCGCGCACCTATCCAACGCCTTGCCGATACTTTAGCCGGCATCTTCGTACCTACAATTCTTGTCCTAGGCTTTTTAACCTTTGCTACTTGGATGATCCTCAGTCATGTCCTCAAGGACCCGCCGAAGATATTCCTCGAAGAGAAGAGCGGTGGTAAGCTCATGGTTTGTGTCAAACTATGCATCTCTGTAATAGTGTTTGCCTGTCCTTGCGCATTGGGCCTAGCCACTCCCACGGCCGTCATGGTTGGCACAGGAGTCGGTGCGGAGAATGGAATACTAGTGAAAGGTGGTGCGGCCCTAGAGACGAGCACCAAGATCACACAGGTTGTACTCGACAAGACGGGGACGATCACATACGGGAAAATGAGTGTAGCCGTTGCCAAACTACCATCTCTCTGGCAAGACAACGACTGGCGCCGACGACTATGGTGGACCATCGTGGGGCTAGCCGAAGCCGGGAGCGAGCACCCTATTGGCAAGGCCATCCTAGGGGCCGCCCGCTCGGAGCTTGGCATGGATGACGAAGGTAGCATTGAAGGCAGTATTGGCGACTTCAGAGCCGTTGTTGGACGAGGTGTCAGTGCCACCGTAGAGCCGGCAACGAGCGCCGAGCGCAAGCGTTACCGTGTTCTCATCGGAAGCGTTCGCTTCCTTCGCGAGAACGGTGTCAATGTATCAGAGACTGCCGTGGAAGACTCCGAGGAGATTAACGTGAAGGCCAATGCCTCTAGCAAGGCTACTTCATCCGCTGGTACAACCAACATTTTTATCGCCATTGATGCCACTTACGCTGGTCACCTTTGCCTGGCGGACACCATCAAGGAGGGCGCGGCTGTGGCAATCGCTGCCCTGCATCGCATGGGGATCAAAACGGCCATCGTAACCGGTGATCAGCGGTCTACAGCCCTAGCCGTGGCCTCTCAAGTTGGCATTGCTGCCGACGATGTTTTTGCCGGCGTGTCTCCCGACCAGAAGCAGGAAATCATCCTTGAGCTAAAAGAAAAGGGTGAGTGTGTTGCCATGGTCGGCGACGGCATCAACGACTCGCCCGCCCTAGCTACAGCGGATGTTGGTATTGCCATGGCCAGCGGAACTGACGTTGCGATGGAGGCTGCTGATGTAGTTCTGATGCGCCCCAATCAGTTAATGGACGTGCCGGCAGCGCTGTGCCTGGCACGAACTATCTTCACTCGCATCAAACTCAATCTCGCCTGGGCATGCGTTTATAACCTCATCGGCCTACCTTTTGCCATGGGCTTATTCTTGCCTCTCGGTTTTCATCTTCATCCCATGGCTGCTGGTGCGGCCATGGCTACTAGCAGTGTTAGTGTCGTTGTTAGTTCCCTGCTTCTGAAATTCTGGAAGCGGCCTGGTTGGATGGACGAGGCTCTCCTAGCGGAAAAGGGTGGGCTCAAGAAACGAGGGCGCGGCTGGGGTTTCGACAGGGTTGTCGCTTGGACCCAGGGCCTTTGGGGTTCTCTGTTCGGCAGGAGGTCCAAGAAGGAAGAGGGCTACGTACCTTTGGCTACTTTGGATCATGCGGATGCGTGAGATTCATGTTCAATGTAGTATGTATCACGAGCGACGGTGTAATGCGGTGGATATTGTTGGCCGGCCGTGTTCAATCCGGATTCCCATTCTGCATTACTGCGGTCTTTTGTACATACCAATCAAACATAACCTATATAAATACCAATACCTGTTACAATTAATATGGACCCGTTCTGGTATAGTCCCAATCTACTACCTACATATACCAGCTCGGCCGCACTGAAACTTGAGCTCAACGGGTTCATACGAAATACGATAGGGACTTAACTCAGTTAAGGTTAAACCGAAATGCCACCCCTGTTCCACATGATCTAGAGATGGAAGCTGACAACGTCCCTGACTCACAGGTTAATTATTTAAAAGAGAGCCAAAGCCCAAGGAGGATTCGTTGCATGGTAATATTCCCGGCTAAATAAATTATATTCCCAGTATTATCTTCATCATTACATTAACTGAACCGCGGGCCTACCCGCCGTAGATGAAGCACTCGACCAGATGATCACCCAGCCAAGCTGGCCAAGCCCCGCACTTAAACAAAGACTCGAGCCTTACCACTAAGGCCGGGGAAGAGGAAGCCTCGCCTTTGACCGTCCCCCCCCCCAACCCCCTCACCCTCCCCCCCAAACCCCCCGTCTTATCTGAATGTAGACCGCCGCAATGGGCCTACATAACTTTCTAACGCTAACCATGCCGCGCCTCCCCTTCTCGATACCGTGGCACGGGGGAGAGGGGAGAAGCCGCCTCCCGACCGCCCCCCAGCTGGTCCTCCTGGCAGCGGCGGCGGCGCCCCTCGTCCTCCCGGCGGCATACGCGGTGTACGTTGTGCGGCAGAGCACGCGGCGCACCACGGCGCGGACGACCATCACGCCGCCGCCGGACCGGTCGGCCCCGAAGAAGAAGAAGAAGAAGAAGGAGGAGGAGGAGGAGGAGGAGGAGGAGGAGGAGACGAGCAGCGGCGGTGGCGGTGGCGGGGCAGACGGAGGAGGCGAAGGCGAAAGCGAAAGCGACACGGCGGCGATCCCGCCGCCGGCGGTGGTCCTCCTCGCGGCGGGCGACTACGTCATCGCGCGCGAGCGCGTCGTCTCGGAGGCCATCCCGCTGCGGCGCATCCGGCCCGCCGCCGGGGGAGAGAGGGGAGAGAGGGGGATGCTGGAGACGTACCTCGCCGCGACGATGCGCGCCTTCACCTGGACGCCGCAGGCCTACCTCATGAGGGCCATCGTGGCACGCTTGCCCGGCGGCGGCGGCGGCGGCGGCGGCGGGGCGCTCGCGCGCACGTTCGACGCGCCGTACCTCGACGCCTGCGCCTTCGCGCCCGGGGACCGCGTCTGCGGGGTCTACGTCGTGCGCGGGCGGGCCCGTGCGGACGGGGGCGGAGAGAGGGTCCTGCTCGACCTCGGCGCGCCGGAGGGGTGGCGGGGGCCGGCGGTCTGCGGGGTGTTGGATTGCGGGTTCGTGGTCGAGGGGGAGGAGGAGGAGGAGGAGGGGGTTGGGGGAGAGGAGAGGTGCGTGCGCTTCGTCAACGAGACCGTGCTCTGGCGGCGCGGGGACGCGAAGCCGACGCTGCTGGAGGGCGCTGTCGCGGGGCGCCTGCATGCTTGGATGGTCGCGTGGATGATGGTCCGGGGCGTGGATGCCGTTGTCGGGGCCGCGGGGGCGGAGGCCAAGGCTGCTTGAGGGGAGGGTTCTGGATATCTCGCGGGTTGGGGTTGCGATTGATGATACCCCTTTTTATATACACGGGCGGCAGTGGCTTGTTCGCTTGTACGATTATTGTTAGTTCTTTTTAGTACCCTCGACTCAATACATTAAAACCAGTGGGACACCGGGACTAAGGTCCCAGGGCATGATAGCACAATAGTTCGTTGTGTCGTAACTCCGTTCATGTTTCAATTTGGCTAAGTTTCGAAATAAGTAAACAGGGCCCCCGGCGTGCTCTTAAGCCAGCCTATAACCCCCATGCCAATACCATCAAAACAGTCTTCAGCCCGATGCATTAGGCCCGTTGAGCAATAGGGGGAGAATCCCGCGGTAGGCCTGCGACCGTCCCTCATCCCTCCGACGCTGTGCTACGCTCAGCGTCTACCGCCCGGTTTTTCGAACATCGACGATGGAACCGAGTGTCCACTCGCGGAAATGGCTTCGTCGTCAGCCTTCCCGCTTCCCACGGGGTTCTCGGCCGCTGTATTCAAGGACGTGGCGCCCAGGTCGTTTTCTGCCTGTTGGGGGTTGGGCTTCGATGGGATTGTGTTCATTTCCCCCGCATCGCCAGGAACTATGCACATAGTCAGTCGATTGTTAGCGCTGGTTGAACACGCGTTACCGATTGTTATAGAACGGAAAGGGGGCCACTATCTATAGTGAGGGCAAGGGGGCAGGCCAAATCTCACTCTTCGTGCCGTCTTTGGCCATTTCACTGAGATCACCACCTTTGTGGGCATCCTGGTCGGAAGTGTTCGACATGGTTGCGATATGTCGGAGCTTTGCGGCTGTATAGAGGTTTATGAAGGTGCAAATTGTTGTCACGGGAGAGTAGGAAGCCCAAGGCCAGATGCAATACCAATCTGTGCTTCAGTCTAGAGAGTAGGTATCATGCAAGACTAAAGCTTATAGAAGGGAAGAATCAGGAACCGTAAGGAAAGGTACGATCCACCGTCTATGATAGTTACCTACTACGGTAAACTCTATGTCAATTACTAGAACCATCCTAACTACAACATCGCTTTTCAATCGCTACAGAACAAACGTGATACAGGAAAGGTATTTATAATAAATAAAAAAAAGACTTTAAATTCGTTCTATCTATTATTTCATAATCATAGGTTCTTAATCAAAAAAATAGAAAATAAAAAAATATTGAAGCTTACTTTTTTCAGCTGATAAATAATATTTATAACGTGAATATTTGTCGCGGGGTGCCATACATACCGTTAATTCCAACTGAGATTAACGGCGTCGTTTTTCCGTCACAATACTTTTCAGGTAGCTTTTTCAGCCTTATTACGTACTCTATTTAATACCCAAAAAAAAACAAGCAGACTTTAGTTATGCCTCTAACAGGGGCCTTGTACCGAAAGCGACCCGGGATAGGCTGACGCTTCCCCTCAGAATACATACTGTTATACGCTATGTGGCATGCCCTGTTGGTAATATAAAATAAAGCAATTTTGAATAAAGGGCCTTCATTCAGGCATCCAGTGCCATCGCCAGTGAGGGTACCTGTACATACAGCAGATACATAGGTAGTAGTAGTAGTATTAACGTCTAGTCTAGGTGCAGAAGGCACATGGGATGATTTTAGTTCAAGGGAAGCCACGAAATATATGACGTATGATCCACCCCGTAGAAGGCGTCTGGCTAGGTACGTAAGTAGGTACCCACCTACCTAAGGTAATATTCAAACCGCTTATCCATCCTCTAGAGTTTCAGCACCGGTTCCGCCTCTTTGGCATTTCTCTCGTTGCTTCCGACTTCAAATGCAGAGACGCCGCAAATGACATTGGTTTCCCACCCAGCTTTCTTCACCGCTTCCTCTGCGATACGAGTGAGCGACTCATCGCTGCCTGGAAGACGTCAGCGGCAACTTCTGGTAGCCTGTTTTCCCATATCGGGGACGTACCACGCGGTCCTGTAAGCAATGCAACGATAGGCACGTATTCGGCTCTCTTAGTGACCTTTGATTCGAAATGATTCTGTCGCGTTGGTAATGCAAGTGAAAATATTACCCAGGCTGTGGTACTTCGTCACGATAGTTGGCGCCGGATCGGCTCAGGGGGAGGACCATGATGTTACCCTCAAGCCCCTCCCTCCTTAAGCACGTGGTCGCGAATCCAATTGTAGTACACGTCAATTTCCCGAAAACCTTGGTCACGCTGTTCTTTAGAGATATCGTCGCAGAGAGCCCTGAAGTTTTATAAGCGGAGGACGATCAAGACTAAGTAACTAGTCAACATAGCATTAATATTTGGGCTTAATTACCATCTCTTGGTCATAAACGGACTAGTATACGGTGGAAACCCATACTTTCGTTGAAACTCTTGTCGGAACGTATCATAGCTGTGGTAGCCATCGTAATAATTAGGCCAGTAGATCGATTGTTTAATGCTTAGCAATCATGGCTGAACACAAATTCGCCGTGTGTGAATGCTCACCTTATCCAGGAATTGTTCCAAAGTCTTACAACAGAGATCTGCTGGACCTGAACGTGACCATTCCTCTTCAAGCGAAATCTTAATGATGGGAATTTGTAAATATGCCTCGAGAATATTGACAAAGCTGTCAACCATGCGTTGCTGTTCCGCATTGTTCATTGGAAACCAATCAGTTGGTATAAGAAGAGAGCGTGGCTTCTGAAAGTTCACCGTCAGCGGTTAGTAACACCGGGAGCAAGGAATTGTCTTGTATTACTATGGTCCTCCCCATTGTACTCCGGGAGAGAAGAACCTATTTGAGAATATCGGGTGATCTCGCGAGTACTCCAACCGTATTCAGGGCAGTGGGAAGGGCAGAAAGGCAATTACGGAACACCAGCCATAACGCCCTCCAGTGACCAAGAACCCCAGGTTGATCGTAAACCCCATAAGCCATATGACGCGGCAGGCATTCTAATACTTCCGGTGGCTGAGAAGAGTTAGTGACTATCAAGACAATTCTAGTGAGTACTTATGCTCGATCGTACTGTCAGTGCCTAAAACCAGATCGATCCATTCATAGCTTGCGACGCTTGCGCCGGCGCCGCTGGATCTCGAACAATGTAGCGCGCCTGACGATGGACGCCACCGCGGTCGCCAACACGCGTTCAAAAGTCGCCCACATCGTCTGCAGCACCACCTCGTCCTCGGCAACGATTGCTCGGCGCTGGTACGCAGCAATGGTCCTGGATGCGGTGTAGCTGCCGCGCGATATACGGGCAATGCTTGCATCGTAGCCCGTCTTCTTGTGGTGCCCTGATAAAATTGATGGGCTCTGTTGTTGGCGCCGGGTATAGAAATGTCTTCGCGATACACGCAAACTTGCATACTTTACAAATAATAAATGGATATTCGGCCAAATAGACAAACGGCTCCATGATTTTTACTGTACCGTATGGATTTGATTTGCTGTGAAAATGCTTCCTGATTTCGAATGATTGCCACATCGCGCACGCGTCCACGAGATTGTTTTGAACTTAATGAACCCTGGCGAACTTGAGTCAAGTTCTTCTGGTATTTAAGGATAGGAGCTTGCCATATTATTTTGCAAGGAGAGGAGGAGCGATATAAGATTTTAAAGCCCTGCTTACCGTACTGAGAGGCTAGAGTACGAAAATAAATTGAAAGAATCGTGAAAGATTATACACCGGGAGTAATCGCCAAAAGGTAGTGGAAGAGTATTTAGGAGTTTGCCGACAATAAGGACTTTCCGGGATATGTCGAGGTAGAAGCTGGAGTGCTGAGACGCCGAAACGCCAGAGAACGTATGGCCATGGGAGGCAGACCCTGGCGGAGGCGAAGAAGCTGATGCCAGCGAAAAAAAGGAAGCCGAGGTAGGCCACAGTCGAGGAAGCGTGTTTAGTGGATTGTCTGTTCTACATGGTCCTGTCCTACAGAGAGTGACATGATGGGTCGCAGTCCCGGACTAAACTTTTCGCCGGCCGCTCGATTGCAGGCAGCCTGCTAGAAAGTTTAGCATGTAATGGCCATAAAGATTATTCACTACAAGGGGGGGGAAGAGCTGGATGTCTTACGCGCCCACCCCCTTTCATTGGCATGAATCCCTTGCGCCTCTTAGTCGCCGTTGGCTTCGTCGGAACTCTTATGGACGTAGAAAAGCCCGCCAGAATTACACATGCCACTTCACTTGCATATGTAACCTCACAAATTGCCAGCGCTAAACGGCGGCTTGTTGTCGGTTGATTGAGCTCTCATAAGCTTTGGTGGTTGCCAGAGGATTGACCGGGGTCGGATCACGGAGACTCAGTCGGCCAATAGGGATTGGCTTCCAGGTTGTTTTTTTCTCCCTGCAGTGCCCTTGCCGACCTCCCCTATCGAACCGCAGCACGCAGTTTGACTCAGAGTCTGGCTACAGCTCTCAGACGCCCAGGGCCTGTGCCTCAACGCCACTATTAATGCAGTCATGAAAAGTGCACAACTCGGAAAACTATGGTTTTTCCTGACCTCCCTTGCTTGGGCTAACTGCATCAGCTTGGGAGATGCAAAAGCTGTAGGCAAGGCAATTCAAAGAACCAAGTATTAGCCATCGCTTCCTAGAAATGACAAGATAAAGGAGGCGGATAGCATCGCTCACGTCTTCGAACCCCTCACAAGTTTCTTCAGATCAATCAAACCACACCCTCCGTCGTCATCACAGAAAACAGGCCTGGTTCCGTCAAATCTTACCGATCCCGAACCAGCGTCTTCAACTGCCATTCAGCCGTTATCAGATCCTACTTCATCCAAGAGAAAGGCTTCGAATTCAATACCTTCCTCGCCAACCTCCAAGCTGCCCACTCGAAAGCGTCGGCTGCTATCGCTACTCTCACGCGGTCTTGCTCTAACTAAAACAACCAAACCGACCTCTCTAGCACCGATGCCATTACAATCCCCTTTGAACCTATCTGCCGCGCCGTTTCTAGTTCCCCAGGAGGCGACAGCACCCCAAGCAACCCCTTTCTTGTTCGACAAAGCCATCGGCGAAGAAATCGACTTCGATCTGGGCAGCAACTCTGACAGGAGCCCCTCTGTCTCCTCTCAGAGTACTAACAGTACTAACAGTCTGGCACCCTCTAGAAGCAAGCCTCGCGGAGGAGTCCGAGCGCGAGATGTTGCAGATGCAAGGCGAGTGTTGAAGACGATAAGAAAAGTCAAGAGCGGCACGTACCAGGCCAAGAAAGGTGGGCCGAGCGGGAAGTATTTGATTAAGCGGGTGCTTCGCCGTTCAGGTTACAAGCTGCTGCAGGAAGAGCTAGAGAAACCGGAAAACAGTGAGTTGATGAGCTATGTTGATGATCACTTACGGTAGGTTTCCTTAATACGTTGTGGTATATACCGGCTTACGAGATGATGTTAGCTTCGACTACCTACATCGTCCTTGCAAAGGCGATAAGCAATTCGTGATCCACATGCCGTCTGCCTTTCACGATGGCATGGCTGGGATGTTTAGCGACGTGATTCGTAAATGGCTTGGCCAGGTAGAATCACCGGAACATGACAAGATTGAGAGCACTAAAGAAAACACCATGGAGATTGCGAGCAAGATTCATTCTGTTCTAGCTACCAGGGTAGAGTTCAATGAGCCTCGCGACGATCGACTAGAACCAGATCTTTCCTTTAAGCACGAGGACAGTGCGTGTGCTGGCCTGCTGGTAGAGGTAGCATGGTCTCAGAGCAATTTGAAGTTGCCAGATAGAGCCAAGCGATACATTAAAGGTCAGGAGGGCGAAATCCGTACGGTTGTAGGATTAAATATGAATGATATCTACCGGGGCGGGAGCAAGGCATCATTCTCGGTATGGAAAGCCCAACTTATTGGCGACCAATGGACTTGCATTACCGCCATTGATAACCAGGTAAGTATTTATGGCATTCCGAAACAGCAGTCCGTTCCAGAGGTTCTAATAATAATTTAGGAATTTCTCGACGAAAATGGACTCGCCGTTCAAGACTGTACGCTACGTCTCTCCCTGAAGGATTTCATATGCGAAGAGGACGAGCGTAGCTTGGGAGACTTTGAGGATATCCAGTTCGAGATCCCTTCAACGAGGCTTTATCATCTGTTTAAATTAGCGTTCAAAGACCATATAATGGGAAAGGCAAATAAGAAGATGCGTAAGATAACGAAGAAGGCAAATGATGCATCCGAGAGAATCTTTAAGGTGAAGGAGATGATACAGAAGAAAGGAATCAAAGATGCCGGAAAATGGACAGTGATAGGCAAGGAAGACTTGGTCGTAGTAAAGAGCATAATGGATGAGGTCGCAAGCCATATGAATAAGATGAACAAGACCATGGAGAAGGTCAAGATGATGATGGATAAGGTAGAGGACAAGGTGGTGAAAGTACAAAAGCTCAAAGGCCAGGTGGAGAAGACGTTGGCTGAATTGGAAGTGAAGATGGCTAACACGAGAGCGGAGGTAGAGAAGATTGTCGAGGCAGAGGACGTGGCTTGGAAGGCAACGGCAACGGGAAGTGACTAGGTGGATGGTCCAGATACTTCTTAGCGACAGCATGCAACTCCGCGGACCAAAGGTCATTTGTCGTGCCCACCAAGACACGGAGAGTAATACATGAATGCCTATTATGAGTTTGAACAAAGAAGCTAGGTATGCAAATGTTAGATTATCAACTCTCGTTCAACGCGCAATTATATTAAACCGCTAGGATTTTGTGACCTATATGGTACCTACAAGCAATGTATCAACCGAGTCGAGCCATGGAACTAACCTGTTCATACTTACGTAACCCAGTGGGCAAGGCAACCCGAGAGAAGATATCACTTGCTCTAACGGTCTTCGGATTTCTAAAGGGGCCACCGTTGCTTGACCGCACTGAGCAATTCACAACCCATCAAGCTACCGCGGTTGGCTGGCTCGGCGGCTAATAGACGGCGAGCTGTAACCCCTCGGAACCGGCATGGCGGTACCCCCCCTTTGTTGCGAGATCATCGGCACAAAGCCGCCGAGATGTGCTTGTGGGCCTGAACCAACTAGCAACTAGCGAAGAGGTACCCTGCCTCTGGCGAAAGGAGCCCGTACACGAACGGCCCCACCGAAAACACGGACTCCCCCGCCACGGCAGTCCAGGATCCACCATCCCTCCCATTTCCACATCGCACGGTCCGGCGGCAACATCGGAAAGCCATGGCGCAAGCGCAACTCGACCAACCTTTCACGGAGATCGCGCCAGGACGGACAACGGAGAGTCGAAACGGAGGAGGCACAGTATAGTAGCAGAGTCAAGTCTCCCGGTAGCTATGCCTGCCTAACTAACAGCGCACACACGGGAGCGCTCCAGTGTCCTCCGGCTCTTGAGACCAATGCCGACATGCCGGCGTATCCCGGGCCGATGACTAGCTCCACTCCTGCTCGCATCCACATCGCTCCACCCTCCCCCGTCCCAGATGCGGCAAAACAAGTTAGTTATCTATAAATCAAGCATAAGCCTCCACCTCTGCAACACCATAACGCCGTGACCGAAGGGCTGGCAATCGAAAGCTACGCGTAACTGTCCAGAGCTAGCCTTCCACACGCGCTAGTAAGAAGACCTCGTTATAATTAATTATAATTAATGTAGTAGAAATATCAACTGCCTGAATTACATCCTCTATTCCGACCTTCAGCGTTTTAGAAGGATTAGGCCGTCCCAGCTCCAGACGATAAGGGGCCAAAACTGTAACGGGCCTCCGGTAGATAAACCCCTCCTTAAAGATATGTTGCTTATAGATATATCTAGCGGAATTCAAGCACGCTCTGCTTCCGCTCAAACTCCGGAGGGCATATGATAAGGGCAAAAGTGGGAAGCGCAGCCTCTACCCAAGCCCAACCACTGCATTATTAGCCCTCACTGTTATAGGTATTATAGGCGACGCAGGGCTTAAATAAGAGCCGTGAAGCTAATAAAAGATGGAACAAGGACTACATAGCGATACATCGCTTTATCGAAGTGCATTTTTGAAATAGCATGCCACTTGCGTCCATCTGCAGCGAAGGGGTGAGCGAAGCCACGATATCTAAGAGCCTCGGCACCTATGCGCATCGAGATTGTTGTACGAAGGCGCTAGAGCCAGGGAATCGGCGTGTGCTCTGGGTGAGGTGTGTGGTAGCAGGGCAGGGAGAAATTTCCGTGTAATAGAAACCCCTAGTAATATTGGGATGCGTGCCCCATATAGAGAGCAAAGATGGAGGGTAAAAGGGGGAGGGGGAGGGGGGAGGGGGTTAAAAGTAGCAGCCGCTACACAGGCTTTGCTCAATAATTAAAGTCAGAATACTACTCCCTTCAATGCCATTTCGCATCTTGTTGAAAGGACTGATGTGTTAAGACTACCTAGGCGGGGGCCGAACATTAAGTTGATATATTTGAAATCAAATCCCTGCAGATGTCCTCCATCACCTTGTGCCTGGCCGCCGAGCCACGCCCCATACCGCGCGCCGCGTCACTAACCTTTTCCTCTACTCCTTGGAAGTTCTTCCAGACCTCAACAAACTTCTTCGGGGACTTCAGCTTATCAAACACCTGCTCCATCTTCGAGGGACTCTTAGCTATGATTTTGAGTCGTGTAGCTATGTTGCCCTCGCATTTGAGACTGGTCAATCGGAACAGGTATAGGATTAGCCCGGCGAGGCCCGATGCGAGGGCGGTCGCGAGCGAGGATCCCTCGACGCTCCGGTCCTTGGGCGGTTTCCCCGCGTCTCCGGCCATCTCCTCGTCCTTCTCATCCTCCATCACGCGCCCGGGGAAGAGATAATGGACTCTATCAGACGCCGAGACGTATTGACATTTGGCCCCCATGGCCGTCGCCGCCCCGATCTTGATGGTGCCGCTATACACGCCCGGGTAGCTGTTGTCCTCGCCATCGCCTTGGTCATTGCAGCTGCAAAACATGAGTATATTGTCGCCTTTCGCCGCGTGGACAGCCTCCTCCAGGATTTTGAAGTTTTTGGTCGTTTCGCCCACTTTCTCGATACTCCAGCTCATACTGATGATCGACACGCCGCAGTCCTTGGCCCACTGGATGGCCCGAGCGGCGCTGTCGATGCTGAACTGCGGTCGGCCTTGAAACTGCTCCTGACTATCGAGTTTAAGCGAAAGAATCTCGGCCTTTGGAAAAACGCGAGTGATGAGGCGTGCCATCATGGTCCCGTGTCCGCCGGCCGATACCCAGAAGGACGAAGGCTTGTCAAGGCCAAAGAAATGCCCACCCACGACGTGCCCGTGTAGGTCCTTGTGCGTCGTATCGATACCGTCATCAATAACGGCGATCTTGATGTGCGGCTCCTCAGCCGGCCCACCACGGCCCAAGACTAGGCCTTTCGAGGCATTGCTGATGAAGTCTCTGAACTCGCTCATGCATTTGAGCCAGCGGTGGTTATGGGGCGTCTCCTCCGTCTTATTCTGCTGCCCGGTCGTGGTGTTGGACTGACTTTCGCTTGAGGGGCCCTTTGATGCGAGAGTTACCTTGATCTCTTCGTCTTCTAGCCGCCTAGCAGAGGCCTTGACACGCCCTTGAAACAGTTCGAAATTGAGATCATCTTGACTGCCGCCCTCTAGACTATGCTGCGCCGAGGATTACCTGTCAGTATCCGTGTCTGTCACATGGGGAGCCTGTCCTCGTGACCGGAACCAAGGGTGGAAACGTACTGATGGTGGATGGACAACGACCGTCGTCAATTGACGGAACTGTGCTAGTCCTCCCTCGAGATCCCCGCTGGAGTCGCTCCAGCCGCGGAGGACGGCGTTCTTGCCGCTCCAGTACAGGTGTATTTCACGGGCGTTCGGGGCTGCCGCGGCGATAGCCTCGACACAGAGGTCCGTCTTTTGCCACTTCCAAACCTCGATATCGAACCTCTTGACCGACTCCACAATCTGTCTATCTGTATGAGGCACATGGTGGGAATCGTCGACAATGAGCTCAAAGATTTTGTTGATGCCTTTCTTGTTGTGGAGCCAATTGAAGATGATGCTCAGATCGGTCCTCCCCAAGGCCGGATTCCGCGCCTGGACCGGGTCCGACGGCCCGACCGGATCTGACGGCTTGGTCGGATCGTCCTCCGTTTTCGGTTGCGGGGGCGGTTTGGGCTTGATGACCAGGCGTGGGATGTGTACCAACTTGAGCGTGTCCTCTAACTTGACGCATTCGTAACCTGCCTCGAAGTCTGTTTCGTCAATCTCCCCTCCCTTGCCCTCCAAGCTAAAGTCGACCTGCATCCAGTTCCCTGTGGTGGGAGCGCCTGGTCAGATGGCGATACATGACAACTTGACGGGCTACTCACCTAGTACCGCAGGGCCGTACAAGAAGAGGGAGGAATTCTGGCGGTTTTCGGTGCGGAGATACGCGTATTTGAGGTATGTTCCGATGGTTTCGACGCTTTCCTTGGTTGGCGATATCCCGGGCTTTGTAGCCCCCTTTGGTTTTCCTTGAGATGGTGTCCGACTCGAGTCGCGTTCCGTGGCCTTTGTTGGCTTTCCCTTGAAGGTATGGCGCCTCTCGGGTCTTTTCGAGTACTCACCATCCCCGTTTGGAATGTCGTCCGATGTCGGTTTCCCTCCTTGGGATGAGTCTTCAGGGGAGGGCTTTTGACGTGATGCGTCCTCCTTGCCAGGGCTGTCATCCATGGTTCCTTCGTCTTCTATGCCTCCAGCAACCTTCTCCGCCACTGCGCTCTTGTTCGAGCCTGCTCCGGGCTCCATGGCCCCTGGTTTTAGTCCATCATTCGTATCACCGGAGCTCTGCTGGTCGCGGGCATCCTCCCATTCTTTGAATGTTGCCCAGAGGCGCCGATACACAGATTGGATGGCGGTAGTTTTCTGGTCATACGGATGTAAAGCCCTTGGGCAACCCTCAATGAGCAACTTTACAATGCCAACTTGCTGGGAATTGCACCGCTTCCCCTCGACGGCCAGGTGAAGTACGGTCAGATCATCCCTGTTGCTTTTGAGGAGTGTTGTCTTGCTGGCTTTTCCAATAAGCCCATGAACAATCCTAAACTCCGTGCTTTCGGCCTCGCAAGGTGTCAGTTTCATTATGGCGAGGTGAACCAGGGTATTATGGTCGCGTTCATCTTGGAGGGCGAGTATATTATCAAGGTCCAGCGCGGCCGAGCCGCCATTCTTCTCATGGAACTCTCCGTAGGCGGCAATCATGCATTCCAGGACTTTGTAGTTCTCATTCTCAATGGCCACGTGGAATGCTGTGCGCTTGTAGAACGATGTCTTCTGATTGTTGCCCTGCTCAGATAATTTCTCTCCAGCAGTCTCAACCAGCCAGGATACGAGGGGCTGGACGCTTCTGCCTTCAACAAAAACACAGTCCTCGAGGGTTTCGGCCAAAAGGTGGAAAATGTTGTTATCGGAATCAGGGAGCGTTTTTGCTTGCTCACAATCACGTTTGAATGCGGTTATGAAGCTTGTGGTCTTAGCCTTCGCTCGTTTTTCAGACACCTTCCTCTCACTGCCACGCTTCCCTCTCATATCCTTTATGAATTTGACTAGGATGTTCTTAAGATTTTCTAGCGGCTCATCGTCCGTCAGCGAGTCGCTGTCATGCTCACTGCCGTCTGCCATCCGAAGCCTCGCGTGTAATTAATTCGGCGAGGTATGTTGAAAGCGGACTGTGTAGAGGACGAGATGGCAGGAAATGGCCGTCACTGATAGCTTGACGATGATGCGGTGACAGCGTATAAAATGGGGCAATGTCTGATACGCGGTTTATTCGAAATCAGCGGCGGGCAACGTCTTCTTGAGTACATGCATCCCAGCCATGGAACTGGCCCGGACCGCAAATGCCGCCGAGCTCTCCGGATAGAGTACCTTGGCTTGATTTGCTGGTACGTAACCAGGTCGGCGGCAGAGTATCTTTGTACCTCTACTTCATCAAATAGGGGCTGAGTCGGACAAATATTCGATTCATGCATATAGGGGGGCTGCTTGAGGACGAATATAACCAATAATAGTTACTGCTTAGCGCGGGGTGAGCAGAGCCCCCCCCCCCTCCGTGCGTACCATAATGCTAGATACAGCCAATGAGGCTGCGTCGCTATATTTTCTGCCCCTACATGTCCACTCAGCCTGCTTGTGGAACACCGCTCTTGATCTTCATAAAGGCGATTTCCTCAAAGTCCTCGACCTTGATGTCGTTCAGCTGGGTTGTGGTGTAAGCTCGGAGCTTATTAGTCGAAGGTAGCCGGGGATCGAACAAGATGGGCTTGTCAAGGGGTATAGACCTGAAGAGGCTGGACAAGTTGGTCCTCCAGTCCATCCTGGTAGTGATCTTCACGTCGCACTGGAAATGGCTTGTAGCGTCCGCTCTTTTCAGCATGATGGCACCCTGAAAAAACCGAGGGACGCCCCCGTGGGAGTCGGGATTCTCCATCAGCGTCCATGCAGCGCCGTTGTCTTCGCCCGTATCCTTCTCGTATAAGGCCGACTCGCCGGTCACGGTGGCATAATTCGTTCTGATGCGAACCCCAGTAGTCTGCCACGTCGTCGACCCTTCAGCACCCACGCCCCGAAGAGAGGTACATTTACCCCTCCAGAAGCGCCGCGGGTTACCGTCTCGTGCAAGCTCTCCGGCATCAGGCACGTCTTGTGCTTTGGTGCAATGTCGCAGACCTCGGGGTAAGGGTCCCCCGGGCCGTGGCCCTTGGGCACAAACTCGACGTCGACGGATGCCGCACGGCGACTCTGCCGCTTGGAGGAAAATGTGCACTGGAATACGATCAATGTTGCGTTCGACTTCTGATCGTCTGGGAACAAGGTCCCGTGCACCACTTCGACAATCTTGCACTGAATCCGGACAGCTCCTGCGAGACGGTGACTGGCTGTCGTCCTCTGGTAGGCCTCAGTCGGCTGAAAACGGTAGGCATTTTTGTTGTCTGACGGCAGCAGCACGGCGTTGACAGTGAGACCTTCCGAGTCGGTTTCCTCTTCTTCGCCCGAGGTCGAGTTCTCCGGGTCACCGTCCACTGGCTGGGGCTTGGAGAGGTCGTCGAGGTGCTTCTTGTCCATTGTGCCAAGTCGAGTCAATACTCGGTCAACCTAGAATTAAAAATGTTGGCTGGGTGTTCCATCTCGCTCCCCTGCTTCCGCATGGCGGGAATCCGGCCGCTAATAATAAGGCTGCAACACCAAAGCAAAGACTATGCCATTCTGTGCCGTGCCATGTACCGCTCGTCTCTCGGGCGTCATCAGCTGCACCATCTAGGTGCCTTGGCTTTCCAAGGCAGAGGTTGGCTCCCGCTGGACGCTAGGACATCTTTTACTTGGCGCCACAATATGCCAAAGTTGTACCAAACCCCGGCACATGCCGTAGGTGATATTGTCTTTGAGCCAATCCAGAAAGCTACAGCTATCGGTAGGCGGGTTTACCCCCCATTGCCCCGCACGCCGAGCCAATCCAGGAGTTATACGGAGGATGTCAGATTGCCTTGTTGTTGTTGTTGTTGTTGTTGTTGTCAGGACTATCGGGGTAGCCGCGCTATTGCTCTTCACCCTAGCAAGACTCGAGTAGATCTACAATGCAACATGCATAAGAATAGGAGCCACCAAAACCAATTAGGTTTATCTCCGACTCACCATTTTCTGGGCATGATGGTCAACGCACATCTTGAGCCTGTTGCGGTTGCTTGACAAGCTTTTTAGGTCACTCATGATGTTGCGGACCTTGAGGTGAGTATATCCGGGCACCCACTCATTTCGTATCGCGACGTAGGAACCATGCTAATTTTGGCCACATCTCAGGATTGTCGTCGTACACTCATTCAAGGACACCAACCTAGCAGAAGAGGCGTCATCCTCACCAGTACCCCTCCATTCATCGCTTGCGGAGCGCCAATTTAGCTGGCTTCTATCTACCTTGGAAGATGGTTGCCCAGCCAAGAAGGAAAAGATCATTGTTAAATATAGTCCCGGTGACATGATCCAAGGCTCTTCTTCTGGTAATCTAGTAACAGAACAGTCTATTGCGCTGTTGGAACGACTTAGAGAGCACGGAAACGGCTCCGGGCAGATCATCTTTGTTGGCCATGGCCTCGGAGGAGCCATCATCAAGCATGTGAGGATGCCTACTTTGAATTGCCATACCTATAAGTTTCAACCTAACAAACGCCTCCCCTCCGTCAGGCCATCGCAGCCGCGGCTCGTGACATGACCAAATATCCAGGCATCTATCTGTCGACTAGGTTGTTTGTACGTCCCACTATTTATCCCGTGTCCCAAGTGAGGCCGTTAACATTATGCTGTCCATAAAGCTGTTCTTCGACTGTCTTCACCGTGCAACTACACAATACGAAGTGGTCAACCGTGTGGCTCGCTGGCTCTCGCCGGTGGTGCATCCCAGCTCGACCTCCCTTCTCCGTTCCATAGAGGCCGTAGCCTCCATCGTTACCGAGGCGAATGAAGTCTTTCGCGAGACCAAGATAACTGAGCTCGCTCGAGCGGTAAGCGTTTATGACGCCGATGCCAGTGATGGCCTAGCTCAAGTAAGTAGCGATACCTTGCTGGTCTTGCAAGCCGAGGAGAAGCGGTCTGACACGTCAATGTTTCAAGACTACCTTCTCATTGGGCACAGTCCGCGAGGAGGTTCTTGGTATCGCGGGCGAGAAGGGCGATGAGCATGCCAAAGCATTGATAAAGAGTGCTGCGGCGACTGCTGCGGGTGGGTTGACCTGATGTGCTTCTTCCTAGACCGACTGACAGCCAATTTAGCTTCATCCCCGCATCCTGCAACCAATACCTGGCTGCAGCTGATGCATTACCTTGCGCCCTGGGCCAAGCGAGCCACGAGTCCGCCGCTCTCAGACAGGATAAGCCGGATTCTCGACAGCGAGACATACCGTAATTTCCGTGACAGCGAACCCCGGCTCCCGCTTGCGTTGTCCATCTACGGGTCAAGTGCATCCGATGTTGCCCGAACCTCTTGTCGGGTATTCGAGGAGAAACCAATGCATGGGCGACGAATCAGCCTCTACTTCACCTTTGACCGTCACGACGGCCGCCGCAATTCGGCTCTGCCGATGGTGAACTTCTTCAACGCCCAGATTCTGATAGCATCGGACACGCAATGGGACAGGGTCAGCCGCAGTTTCGACGGGCGCTTTAACAAGCGGACGCCCTTTAGGTCGTGGTGTCTCTACGATGCGATGCATGTCTTCGCCTGCTTGACAGAGAGGAAGGAAATCCTCTGCGTACTCGAAAATGTGGACCAGTGCGAGCCTGAATCGCGGGAGCAGTTCCTCCAGTACGTCCGCAAGACCATCGTGCTGACAGAGGATAACTTCAAGCTGCTTCTCACAACGGAGAAGCTACCCGAAGTGCCGTTAGACTGGGGTTGGGAATCGCTCGACGCTGGCCAAGACTTGGGAGATGCGAAGGGGAGAAATCGCAACGATGCACGGTTCGAGAGCAGGGTGGGTTCTGGCAATACGGAGAGCTCCACGGAGGTCAATCTCGATGAAGCCGCGTCAGACTTGCGCGATCCCGATGCCAACTCGGACGCCTCGAGGCATAACACAAGCCTTCCCGCCTCCCATATGGATCCGCTGCACACCAGCAACACAGAGCATACTGGACTTTTTGGCGAAATCCCTGACGCCGGCCTCAAGGCTATTCTCCTCGCCTGGACAGCCGAAGCCAAATTTCCGCTAGCAATGCAGAAGCTCCTCTCTCCCCGTCTCAGTAGACCCATCACGCCCCAGTCCGTCTTCCAAAATCTTGTCGACATGGTTCCCGAGTCAGACAGACCGCTAGTTCAGCAGGTAATGTCATGGGTGTTGTATGCCTTCCGGCCTCTCAGCGTTCAAGAGCTGGCCACTGTTGTCGTTTGGCTGCAAGGGGGTGAGTTTCTGGGCGAGGCCGCCCGCGGCAAGGACGACAGCCTGCTTCGGCTCTCGTCGGTCTCGAGCTTGCTCTGGATCTTCCTCGCGGTTGAAGATGGCGAGGTCAGGATCAGTCACCCTGCTGTCCGCGAGCTATTTCTCGGCAGCAAAGGTGACGAGTGGTTCAATGTTGGCGAGCGGGACCATGGCCACATTGTCCGTCTCTGTCTAAAACTCCTCCAGCTAGGCGAGGTTCGGCAATGGCAAGACCAGAATTTCGAGGTTGAGTGGGAGTTCGATCCCGCAGTTGCGCCGCGCTTTGGTTCTATTTATGAGGACCGCTCCACTTTGCATCGCTACATCATCATGTACTGGCAGGAACACTACCGGCGCAGCTCCATCACGGACCGGCCAAGGAACGAGGTGAAGCATTTCTTGGATGGACAAAACGATAACGGGAACAAGCCATCCTGGCGGAGCTGGGCACTAGCCAAAATGGGCATGTCCAACCCCCTCAACCTCGCAGAGCGACCGGAACAGCCCTTCACGGGTGCACTGCCGTTTCTAGCCGCGCTTGGGGATGTTGAGCTCCTAAAAGATTGGTTGGGCAGCACAGCCACGAGGCCGTCTTCGATCGATATATCCATGGCACTCGTGCAAGGGGCCTACGTGGGCTCAAGAGAAGTCGTCGAACTGGTTTTGGCGCTCAAGGATAGCGAGGCATGGAAACTGGGTGCCGCTTTCAGAGACGCCCTCATCGTGGCCGCCTCATACGGCCACTCTGAGCTGCTTCTTCACCTCATCAACGCGGCTCCCGACGGCTACACGTGGCCGGCCGAAGTCCCCGTTCGCGTGTCCGAACTGGGGCTCAAGGAGGCGGTACAAGCACTCATCGCTCGGAAATGCCCGCTCAACGCCGCGACCGCCGTCTCTACCACACCCCTCTCGCGGGCCGCGTTGAACGGACACGCGGACATCTGCAGCCTGTACCTCGCATGCTGGAAGGCCTCCCAGGGCGTTGCTAGCGAAACCACGGCCGACACGAGCACCATGATCGATCAAACCGCCATCAAGCTGGCCCTGAAAATGGCGGTCAACTCGCCTTGCGGCGCAAAAATTCTCAGGACCCTGGACCGGAACGGCATCGATGTTTTGGGAACCGGACTGAACGACTATAACGCACTCAACAGGGCCTGTTTGCTTGGCCACTTTGAGCTCGTGGGAGTCCTCTTGGACATTGCTCGAAGGGCGGGAATCACGCCGGACAATATTGTCGACTGCCTGGAGCGGCCTGTCTTCAGCGGCCGGGCCAAGACAACGGCCCGCCTACTAGATTTCATCAAGGAGAAGAAGGACAAGGAGTACGTGCGGGAGGTGATGAAGAAGCAGCTCGACACGGCGGTCGAAAACGGCCGGGAAGCGCTTGTCGGCGTCTTGTTGGAGAGAGGCGCAGAAGCAAGCGGCGTGTTGGTGCATGCTTGCGATCACGCGCCAATAAATATGGCCATAGTGAAGCTCCTCGTCAGACACGGTGCCGACGTCCAAGCCAGGAACGGGCGGGCCACGCCGCTGACCACGGCGGCGAAGAGAGGAGGCTTCGAGTGCGTGCAGTACCTGGTCGAGCAAGGTGCCGACGTCAACGCGCGAGGCCCTCGGGACACGTCGCCTCTGATGTTTGCGGCGCGCGACGGCCATCTCGGCTGCGCCCGCTGGCTGCTGGAGCACGGGGCAGAGGTCAACTCGCGAGACGAATTTGGCGAGTCGGCTCTATTCGAAGCGGCTGCAGGGAAGCACTATGAGGTTGCCGAGTTGCTCCTGGACTGGGGCGCTGACGCCGCAGGGCGCGGCTGGCAGGGGAGGAATGTCCTCCAGCTATGCCTCGCCTCGCCTGCAACCATGAAGAAGGTGCTCCAACGGCACCCAGGGGTAAACATGACAGACAAGGCGGGCCTGGCTCCGGTCCACTTCGCGGCGCGAGAGAAGAGAGCAGCCGCTATTCCCATCCTTGCTCAGCATGGGGCCGAGCTCGACATGGCAGGGCCAGACGGACACGGTAGGCACACCCCGCTCGTCATGGCCGTCCTGTGCGGAGACGTCGCCACGGTACAGGCCCTGCTTGACGCTGGCGCCGATGTCGACCATATGACCAGGGATCCCGGCTGCACGGCCATACAGCACGCTGCCACGGCCGAAATCATCGCGGCTCTGCTTCAGTACGGCCCTCGCCTCGACCTAGCCGATGGCGACGGCAAGACAGCTCTCCACCACCTCACTTCCCGCTTCCAGCCAGACCTCGCCGCCATCAAGACACTGGTCAAGGCACGGGCGCCGGTTAACGTCCGAGACGCCGGGGGCCGCACGCCACTCTTCAACCTCGTGCTGGCCGCTGGCGACGGTAGCAGCCCTAGCCAGGGCCTCATCGTAGACTACCTCCTATCCAAGGGCGCCGACCCCAACATGCTCACAGTAGCCGAAGCCTCGCCGCTGCGCAAGGCCTGCAGGAACGGCAACTTGCCGCTGGCCAGGCGGCTGCACGCCGCCGGCGCCAAGGCCGACATCGGGAAGGGCGGCCTCCGCGATGGCGTGCTTCAGGCTGTCTGTCTCGGCGTGGGTGCCGACGGCGAGGCGATCGACATGTTGCGCTTCCTCTTGGACGAGGCCAAGGCCGACGTCAACCGCGTCTGCGGGCGGAGTGGGACGGCGCTGGGCGCTGCCTGCGTGCGCAGATCGCCTGATGTCCTGAACCTGCTCCTGGAAGAGTACAAGGCGAATCGGCGGCTGCCAGACTGGGCGGGCCGCCTGCCTATCCACCTGGCTGCCTCGGCGCAGCTGAGCGCTTTCCGGCACCTGGTCAATTTGGGTTATGACGACAACAACGGGGATGTGGGCGCCGTCGACAAGACGGGTCGCACCGTGCTGCACTGGGCAGCCCAGAGCGGCAATGTCAAGATGGTGGAACTAGCGCTCTCGCAGACGGGCGGCAACGTCGACCGGATGGACGGCGATGGCTGGACGGCACTGTGCTGGGCGGCGAGAGGGCCAGCATCGAATTATATGGCGTCTCAACTGCCAAGGGAGAGTCCTGCCGGCTCGAACACGACCGTGACCCGACAGACGAACGTCATCAAACTATTGCTGAGCAGGGGTGCAAAGAAGTCGGTCAAGGTTCGGGCGCATGAAGGGGAAGGGCA
This sequence comes from Rosellinia necatrix, assembly GCA_021209875.1. NCBI lineage: Eukaryota > Fungi > Ascomycota > Sordariomycetes > Xylariales > Xylariaceae > Rosellinia > Rosellinia necatrix. The sequence goes on from JAGYVD010000010.1 coordinate 1,656,793, forward strand.
GTGGACGCCCCAGGCCATCGCGGCTTTCCATGGGCTGCCGACGTCTGTGGCCAATCTACTTGCCGAGAAACCGGACGAGAACGCGACCACGACCGGTGCACCGCACGGTTCGTTTCAGCAAGGACATCGGCATGATGCTGTGTGCGATTGCTGTCAAGCGGTAAGCAGCCATTTCCATCTTGTTGGCCCCCAATTCTGCCTTTGTAGCTATTGGATGGCAGGCTAACGCAGAGAATCATGTTTCGCCAACCCAGTTCCTATATGGCACCAGATACAAGTGCAAAAGTTGCGATGATTTCAACCTCTGTTTCAAATGCTATGGGCGCCGCGAGGACCTTGCCAAGGACTCGGAGGCTCCAAGCCATGACTTTGAGGCTATCGGACCGGCTGTTGATCCTGAGAGGCCTGACAGTGATGCCTCGAACACGCCCGACTTGTCAGATGACAGTGACTCTGAGGATGATTAGGTGCCGGAAGGACGCGATAGAAGACAATCACTCTAGCGCAAATACTACGGGGACTAGGCGTGGAAAGGAAGGCGTGGAAAGGAAGGCGGCGGGATAGAAAATCGAATTACTGGGCAAGAACCGTCAGCTGAGGGTCAGCGGCCAGTAACCCGGAGCCTCGTAGCTGGGCAGCTGCCGAAAGCAGTTCGAGTCGACCAATCACAAGACGTAGAATTACAACATCAGTTACCTGTGCGGCAGGTAGGTGGCTGTCCACTGCTTCTTTCCTTCATTTCCTTGCGCGGTATCTATAGCATCTGACCATCTGTGCAGGCGCCCGGCCCCCTCGGCATCAGCGTGTGACGTCAGTGGCAGGCCCAGGTCTCGCGTCTCGGCGTCGCGGATGGAGCGGAAGTGGCGGAACTCGTCGGCAAGGTGCCAGATCATGTCGACGACGTTCTCCGACAGGCGCTCGAGGGCCGAACTTGTCGGTGCGGGGCGCCGGCACAGGGGCGGGCGGGCGAGCCGAGGTAGAGATGGGCGCAGCAGGCGGGCACGAATGAATGAATGAATAAATTAGTTTAACGTTGGTACAGGACGTTTATCACCACTTTATATATTTCTTTAAAAGTTTAAAGTATAGCAAGCTCTATTTATATAATATAAAATATAATTAACGTATTATACAAGTGAGCAACTGACACAGTCAGGAAGGGGGCTCCTTATCTAACTAGTTAGATAAGGATTGTGTAGCTTAGATAAGGTAACTAGCCTAAGGCTTCTGGGCCCCTGCAGGACCAGAAGCCCCTCCATCTAATCTACATCACACTTTACAGACGCAATACCACACTACCCCTAGTAAACTATACTAAAGGATTAATTATATAATATAACGTACTACACAAGTGAACAACCCTTACTTTTATACTTAGCTATTTACCTGCTATTTACCTGCTATTTTATAATAACTTAACCTTAATCTAGGTATCCCTTATATAATAAAAAGAGATCCAGGAATTAATAACACAATTCAACTTTGGTATTCTTTGCTGTCTTGTTGTCACTGTAGCCACCTATACCCTTCTGTTAACAAAAGAATATTAATTTTGTTCTATAAAAGGCATTCATTGCAAGAATTTCTCTGTCTTGTAACTCCTATTGTAAAATATTATTTATATTCAAATTGCACCAGCTTATCTGCAACGTAAATGCTACACAGTAACTTCAACTAATAGCCTTCTCCTTATTTTGGGTGGCAAGAATTAAAATGCAGAGATAGAATTAGCCTATATTTACTAATGACATCCGGTGCATAGGACAGTTCCGTCAAGGATCCGACAGCCGCCGCTAACCTGTCCAAAATAACATTAATACACCTTATGTTCTCAATATTACATAACAAAGCCTATCAAAATCATATAGTAACTTACAGCGTTCTGGCATACGCCTATGCAGAGGCTATCATTGTTGCAAATGCAGCTGCATGTGGTGCACTAATAGGGTGAAGATTTCGTCAGCGTTTCCTTTTCTGGAATCATAGATCGGCTTGTGGGAACCAACGTTGTCCTGTCTCTTGGACTCTTGTGAAGGGACGGCTGCGGCCGCGAGGGCGAAGAAACTTGCGGCAAGGACGAAGAAACGCATTGTAATGGGTGTCCAGGGCGGCTGTATGGGGTGATATGAGGTATACAGATAGATGATAGAGAGTTCAGAATGTTACAACTAACTGCCATAGCCGTCGCGCAGGATCATTGGCTTTATAGCTGAATATACTGATGGGATTCGGCATACCCGGACCCTCGGAGGTTGGCAGGCCGGTCTTCTCTAGGCTAGCTGCCGCCTTTTATGCAGATCGTTAACCTCCCTACGTGCTAGCGCCGCGATGGTTCATCCTCTGTTGAACTTCGTACCTGCCGGATGAGGGAGGTCCCGGCTATCCGTTTGGTGCCCGGCTACTCACTATGCCGCCGGCTATCCGCCGGTCAACTCAGATTTCAATTTCCGAAACAGTAGCGAGAATGTTCATCTCAAAACCGTATCTCCCCCGCGCGCAGTGTTCCGTCTGCGGTAGCTATGCTGTAGCAATTAGTACAACTCCTTCTTCGTGCACCGCTTATCCATTACTCAAATTGATAGAAGCTTGTCGAAAACTATTCGCATCACGGGATAGTTCATCGGCACCCGTTGTGAAGACACTAGTTTTGGAAATTCATGCACATTAGATAGGTAGTGGGCTGTCACACCATAAGAGAGAGTGGGTAAGGAACTAGGTGATTGCATTGGCTATGTAAGTATACCTCGTATCCAGAATCTACACCATCACCGATGATTATGACATTAACCTCCGGATCTCCTTCGGCAAACCTCATCAGTCCCGGGGATGCGCCCGACCAATTTACCATCGGCAGTAAAAAATAATGTTTCGTTGACTAGAAATGGAAATTCCATTTCGCACCAACAACGTAACAAGAACAAAATTCAATGAAATGACCATTGTTAGCATGACTGTCAATTTCCACCGGCTACCAGTCGTATCGGAATCACCGATTTTAGGCACACCAACTCAAAGAACGCGTTTGTATCTGCAAACAAATAGAACTATAAAAGTGACCTAAACCTGTAACTGGATAGAGTAATGCAGCTAGCACCCACGGGCCACAACAAACCGGCAGCGGCTGAGAGACCCAAGCTCCTGGGAGCGAAGCCGGGGGGTGTGGAGAACCCCACCAATGAACCCCGCTACCCCCCCCCATACTTACATACTTGAAAGTTAATTAGCAGGTTAACTCTGTCGCTGTAATTATTTACCTAGTTATCTGGTGATATATGCCTATGAACGGATGCACGCAAAATGACGGTGTACCTGAACGGACTTTTTATTTTATTTCATAGCTTATATTGGTACGGCTCGCTACCTTTATATGCAAGAGTGATCAAAACCCTAGTCGCCCCGTTCTCGCTCTTTATATATATTGCCAGGGGTTTCCTGGTATATGCTTGCAAGTTGGGTTTGACTGTGCTCATGTAACCAGACGTACCCAGTCGGTGAATTGGAACTAGGTCGCGTGGACTTATGAAGCCAAGAACCTCCATTTCCCCTGTCCTTCCCTGCTAACTTCAACGAAGAGAGGCTAAATTGAGGCAAGCGCGTCCATGACCCTGCCGCGGAGGTTAATATATAGACCAGCGTCGATTCAATAAATATCTTGGAGACTGCGGGTATGTAAAACACCATGATGACGCACGCCATCTCCATTAGCCCAGAGAGAGCTACTGCAGATAGGCCGTATGTTGCCTCCCCAGGGTAGTCTGTCATAACTGTTGAAACTACACGGCCACCTACAACTGAGTTTCGAATAGCTGCCTAAACTCCCACTAATGGTTCGGGTCAGAAAAAGACTTGAGCCCTAAACGAAAGCCTAGCGGTCCGCGTCCTAATCTAGGAGCCAGCCACTTGCGACCAGGGTTTCAAATAGTTGCCTATACTTGCACTCTAGAGAAGGCCAAGTTAAAAACGGTCTATTATTTAGCTGTAGCCTTCAGCGGCCAAAAAGCTGCAGCTGGACAGAATTCCTCTCAACCACCACAGGAAACCACCCCTTTCCTAGGAAGCACAAAAATGAAATAACAAAAGAAAACCCGTAGGTAGCGAGAGGAATTTCGTATTTTTGGAGCTGGGTCTTATCTCGCCCAAAAACTAACGAGTTGCTCAAAGTCAGATTCTTGCAACGAACTATTGGCATACTCCTTTGGCTTATGAAAGGCTTGGCTAGCTGCAGTACAGCATGCGCTCGCTTCTTCATGTTTCCATAGGTCATTGAGAACCATTCCTTTTTGATATGTCGTTCTGGCTATTTCACCGCCCCTGTATGACATGTCGGAGCTTAATTTACAGATCCTCAGGGCTTCGTTCATCTTTTCTCCATCTCAAGTTAAGATAAACAACAATAACATAGAGTGGATAGAGATCACAGTGCTTGCTCCACCCACCCTTCGCTTGGAGCTTCTTCCCCTTTAAGCCTCATGTGCCATCCAACCTTATGGTTGGCATTGCCCGTTTTATGGTGATCGGGACCGTAGCTCTTGGTCTAACAGTGCAAGGCGCATCTGTGTAGACCAAACGCGTCTTGTAGGTTACCTTGTGAGAGTCGGACCTTTCCGAGGATATATAGTGCAGACCCGGTACTAAAGCAGGCTCTATAAGCTTGTGGATCTATGAGCTTGTGATCATTAGGCGCGAGGGTAGGAAATAAACTCACTCCCAGTTCTTGGTATCGCCAGGCCCAAATTTCTCCCGCCCTCGGGCTGGGAAGCCTTCTAGACCGAGACTCGCCTTTTCAAATTGACCTTGAGCCCATTTGCACCTATATAGCTTAACTTCGTAGATAAGGCCATTCATCCATAGTGAGTTCCAGGCACGCCCGGTATCTAATTTCTACTTCACCGTTTCTGCCAAGGCCGTTGAGTGCATTAGCCACACCCCCGAGAAGTGCGAAATACATTTCATCGGCAGTCCAGAAATTCTTTGTGTCGGGAAGTTTCCTTAACTCCGCTATAAGGTCAATTTCTTTGTTGAAAAGCATTTAAAGACTGCATAAAACTGCTGATCTCTGTATATATACATGTGTGCGAATAACAGCGTTCGACCTCATCAATAGTTAGGACCTCGTTTCCGTCGATGTTCTCCCTCAGGTTAGAGCCTAAGAACTCTTCAGCTGTCTGCAGTAGTCCCAAGGCTGGGTTAACCGTGTTCAGGCGATACTCAAGTCTGAAACATTAGAAGTCAGTTATATAGTAACTATGAAAGTGTTGGATATCACATATACGATGAAACTTTGTGAATCATTTCGACAAATTACTTCGGGATCACGAGCCATTTCTCCTCCTGTCACGGAACTAGTTCTAACCTAAGAACTCCACTAGGGCACGGGCCAGAATACTGTATATAAAAGGAGCGAGTAGCTGGCGACTGACCAAGTGAGGAATCTTCCCTCTTTGTGCAATAACATAAGTTATTTCTGGAACTACCAGCAGTACGAACTGTGACACCTCCTCTTTTACCTCACGGCAAACTGTGTTCGTAGCTTGCACATGGCTGAAGAAGCTTTGGAATTCTTGTCTCACTTTGACTGTATCGGAAACCTAAATGTGCGTCATATTTATTGCTAATATCTGTGATGTATTGCTAAAAGCAGCTTGTAAGGTATCTGCTAATATATTGTTATGTAACTACCCCTGTAAATGGCGATGGATGCTGACTGCGGACACTCCCGTTGAGTTTGCTTGGGCGACAGGTGAAATGGGCCCTCTAGACAAAATTTCCGTTTGACACTTCAGCCTGTTTCTTCTCATGGTCTTCAGAATTTTCGTATCGGTAGAACTTACTCTACTCAGCAGCTTGCTTGTGTCAATGTTGTCTAGATCCAGGAGGGAGAAAACCTCGATCATAGCCCGTGAAATGTTTCAAAGCCTAAACACAAGCTTCTACGTAGACATCGTGGATGTATTGGGCATATTTTGCGTAAACATGCCCGTGTCTAGGACACGGGATGCTCGGTCTTCGTACCTAGACGAGCATTTCGTGTTCTATGGCGGTTCGTTGGGCCATGCTGCTATATTTCGGGAAACAGCTGTAGCTCTGAGAAGCGTACTGTCAGGTCCAATAATGACCCTGCTAGCTACCACCCGACACCCAGGGTGGTTCTAGTACTGAAAATGGGTGTATATAAGGACCTTCGGGACCCCTTTGGGTCTTGAAGGGTTCAGGAATCAATTGTTAACCCTATTGAGCCCTAAATACAACCACCTACGGCCTAGAACATGCCTATCTATTCACTCCGTGATACCTACCCCTGACACGTACGGTATTCTCTAGGTGAATTCGATGTCAACACATTAACTTACGCCGTAGCGAGTTATGCTCCTGGCTCTAACCTAGCTGACATGGGTGGCACACAATGACGCAGATTCACAGGTACCTAAGTATTACAAAAGACGCTTCTACACGATCAATGAATAGTGACTATCTGCATAGTCACTAATTACCGAACCATAGCGCATTTTTTTTTTTTAAAAAAAAAAAAAAAGCTCGGGTGTGTATGGCTGCTGTGAGTGCGTTCAAGTTACTAAATGTCTACAGGAATGATTTGCTAGACTGATATATAAAATATGTCGTTAAATATTTCCATTGTTAATCTTGCCTAGCGTGCCGTCAATACCACCTAAGAGGCTATGGGTAGTAGCCTTGACCAGGTCAAGAGTTATATTTAAACTTCTTGCTTGGGGAGGGCTGGAGAGGCTTCTCGCTTTAGCTTGGGAAAGCCGACCAGTGGTAAACATGATTGACAGTTATAACTCTGTTGGGAACCGGATCGACTACTACACAATCAACTAAGGGCTGGAAATAACGTGTGATGAGGAAAGATAGTGGACAAGGCAACAGCGATTAAATTCCATAACAACAGATATCTTACAATCACTGAGGCAATAAAGAACATGAGAGTGAAGTCCTTGCACACAACACACAACTGGCCCTTTATGGCGGCCTTGACCTTGATTTTGTCACCCTGCTCCACGCCAATAACAAAAGGAACGCCAGCGACTAAAGAACAAAAGCGGTCGAGGGGTAGCAATAGGTCAGCAGGTGGCTTTGTGTTGAGCGCTCAATGTTTGTGTTTAGTAGCCAGGGCCGCCAATTGTTTATAGGTGCTTTGATGCCTTGGTTATTGATTGATCTGTGCCTGGATGATGTCGCCTTCCAAACGTAGCGAAAGGGGTAACACAGATGGTGGGACCGTGAGTTGGTGCAATATGACGTGATCGAGGATAATGGAGTCGAGATCGAATGGAAGAAAGGAAGAGCAGGGGTTGTCATCGATGGGGGTTAGTTTGTCCCAACTTCCTTGGTAGCGGCAGTTAGTTCGAACTAGAGGATGACACATTGTTGTCTTTGAGGCGACTATATTTGATATAGGCTTTCTATGTAGTTCGAACAACACGGAACTGCCTTTGGCCGCTCCTTTTCTTTTTATCTTCCTGCAATTCAGGATCAACTTCAGCAGGAAAACATAAGCTCGAATTTTCGACGCTTGAGACGTCATTGACCCACACGAAGGATGTTTCTCCAATCCAAGCTCTACAGGTAGTGGCGCGACACTGGCAGCTAGGTGAACCGGCCGATCCTTGGTGTTCCCTGGCCGCGTTTCATTTTTCTCGTTATTTATTCCCTAACCTAGACCCGGCATATTACTACGGTATACACGAGGGGGTCCGGGATGTGCTGATACTTTTGTTTAATATGATGCTATGAACGTGCTCAATCAATCAATCAATAGTATGGTTTATAGCATATTGAAGATGATACTTGAATCGGAATACGCCCCCTGCCAGAGCGGTAAGCATAGTAGCGCAGAGACAGAGATTACCTCTAGCTAGGATACCCAGGCTTTGTACGCTTCCGCACCGTGATAATGTCGCACTTACTGGGGTGGGTGAAGATCGACCGCAAGGTAGGTAGCACGCCATTGACGCCAAAGGACGGTTTAAGGTTGCCAAGGATAAGCTGAATGTGACCGCTGTTATAAAGTTCATCCTGACCAGAGGCGCCTGTATCGCGAAGCTCCCGAGGTGACTTCTGCCTGCCCGAACTCTCAAGGAAACCGCCTCAATCCACGATCCCTCTGTAGTTGTTGGCCAATCTCTAACGCGCACGACACCATGGGGAGCCAAGCCATGGATGAGAAAACGCAACCGCGGGAGCAGTCCATCCAAGGCCCAACGGTCGAGGAGGTCGTTCTAGGCTTAAAGAACGACTCGGTCATACCCGCAGATGCTGTTGATATCACCTACGCCCGCAAAGCTGCCGTGCTGAATTGGGCCATTAAGGATATCGGTATGGGATGGTATCAATGGCAGCTTTTCATGGTCATTGGGTTCGGCTGGGCCAGCGACAACTTGTGGCCCGTTGTCACCTCGCTCATTTTTGTAAGTCTCCGCGGTATCGTGACGAGTTACTACTACGCTTGGCAGCCATTGTCGGCCCGTGGTGTCATGATTCCTCTAATTCAACTCTATAGACCCCTATCAAATCCGAATTCAACCCTCCCAAACCGCCGCTGTTAAGTTTGGCTCAGAACATCGGGTTGCTTGCCGGTGCGGTCTTCTGGGGATTCGGTTGCGATATATTTGGGCGCCGCTGGGCATTTAATCTGACGCTCGGGTTGACGGCGCTCTGGGGGCTGGTCGCCGCCGGTAGTCCGAGCTTTGCTGCGATAGGGACCTTTGCGGCATTATGGAGTTTCGGCGTGGGCGGCAATCTACCTGTCGATTCGGCGATTTTCCTGGAATTCCTCCCTGCCTCACACCAATACCTATTGACGGTTCTATCCGTCTACTGGGCTTTGGCTCAGGTAATCGCAAACCTGATTGCTTGGGGGCTACTAAGCAACTTTACCTGCGACATCAAGGATACCAATTGTACACGAGCCAAGAATTTCGGATGGCGCTATTTCATGATCACGGTTGGCGGACTTACCCTTATTATGTTCATCATACGATTCGTCGCCTTCAAGATTTTCGAGTCGCCCAAGTATCTCATGGGCAAGGGCAAGGACGAAGAGGCTGTTCGCATCGTTCACGAAGTCGCCCGTCGAAACAACAGACAATCCTGGTTGACAATCGAGCATCTAAAGGCCTGCGAGTCAGAGGGGCATGTGCAACAAACTACTGCTAGCGATGCCGTCAAGCGCAAACTCGAAGCTGTCAATCTGTCCCATATCCGCGCCCTCTTTAAAACACGGAAGCTTGGGTATAGTACCGGAGCACTTATGCTCGTGTGGGCACTGTAAGTTCATTCTCTCGTTTTTGAGCATCGTTGGCAGTCGGCATCGGCAACAGAGACGATACGTATTTCTTGGGATTGTTTCTAAAACCTGACTTGGATGTAAAATGATTCGTACAAGGGAGGCCTCTTCCCGTTCTTGTCACAATATTCCCCGGGGTCACAGAGCACACTATTTTGGACACACAAGCTGATCAATGTCGTCACTAGGATTGGGCTGGCCTTCCCGTTATTCCACGCCTATCTTCCCTACCTTCAGGCTATCCGTGGCGCCGATTTTGGCGATGGGTCGACATACCTCACCTACAGGAATAACCTAATTCTCGCCGTGAGTTATCCCGATGCAATTCCCCTGTCGTATTGGTCAGAGATCATTGGTATTATCACAAGCAGCTTTTTTTAGTATTATCCGATGTTTTTTTTTTGTTTTTGTTTTTGTTTTTTTTTTTTTTGGAGTAATGCTGACACGACTATCCAATAGGTATTGGGCGTCCCCGGCGCACTAGTCGGAGCCGTATTGGCTGAGCTACCGGGCGTTGGCAGAAAGGGGGGCACTAAGCCTCAGCACCATTCTTACGGGCGTTTTCTTATTTGCTAGCACCACAGCGACGAATTCATCCACTCTGTTGGGCTGGAATTCGGCCTACTCCTTCACTTCTAACATAAGTAAGTAATTCTCGCAACCTTGTATCCGCTATTCTAGTATCTTCGAAAATCCCGAATCTCCTGTTCGGCCGAGATCATCAGAGAAGACAGTACTAACCCCTGACTTTCTAGTGTACGCTGTTCTTTATGCCTTTACGCCGGAGGTATTCCCGACCCAGCACCGCGGAACCGGAAACGCTCTGACAGCTACCTCGAATCGTATATTCGGTATCTTCGCCCCAATCATCGCTATATATGGAGACTTGACGACGTCGGTACCGGTCTATGTCAGTGGTGCTCTGTTCATCGCAGCAGGCACTGTTGTCCTAACACTGCCTTTCGAGTCAAGGGGGAAAGCAAGCTTATAATGGGGTATTGGATATATCGACTACGCGGTGATCGGAGGTGGAATTTTGGATGGCGCTTGCTAGCGACCGCAGAACTCTCTCCATCGACTAGACAAACACACTGGTCGCAGCCAGCTTAACTAATCTTTCTTAATATTTCATAAATGAATACTACACAACACTATCGCATGTGCCAGGCCGGCCGAGACAGCTATTACTACCTAGGTAACGGCCGGACTTTAACGCATAGTTTAGACCTACTAGGAACATATATGTCGGCTCACGTCTCAGCTTGGGGCAAAATCATCTTCCCTGATCGGAAGCGCGTCTGAAATTACCAATTGAACAAGAACAACATGTCGTCATGATCGCCGTCACCTAGATGGAATCTATCACAAGGACCAGAGCCAACACAAAGCTGAGACGAGACCTGTACCTCGAAACAGCGCCGGCTTGTCTTCTAAAACCGGCCTACCTCCGGGAGGCGAACATCAAGATTTGTAGTGTTGAGTAAAGTCGTAGCGCACGGCGAACGCGGCCAGGGCCATCCTCTTCTGGGCCTCGGGGTCGTCCTCGGCGGCCTTGCAGGCCTGGAGGACGGGGTCACGGTCCATGAGGGTGTCCGGGTCGGGGTCGGAGACGCGGCGGAAGTTGTCGCTCGAGACGGGGTTGATGACGGTCTTCCACTTCTCGATGCGCTTCTCGCTGTAGAGGTCGAGGATGGACTCGTCGGCGCGGCCGTCCCAGAGGCCGGCCAGGCAGTCGTAGAGGCCGCCGACGTCGACGAAGCCGCCGGTGATGCCCATGCCGCCCCACGGGTTGCACAGGTGCGCCGCGTCGGCCGCCAGCAGTACCCGCCCGACCCGGAACGACGGCGCGCACCGCTGGTGCATCCGGTACGGCGATGTCATCACGAGCTCGTAGTCCCCCGGCTTCGGGTGCCCCGGCAGCATCATCTCGTACTTCCACGCCTGCCGCGCCTGCATCTCCTCCCACGTCAGCCCCGGGCTCTCGCCGTACGTCACCCGGTAGAGGCCGTCGGGCGTGATCCGGGCCGCCATCTGCTCCGCCGGCGGGGGAGAAACAGAACCCCCCAAAACGTCAGTCACTCTTCACTCATGAGCAGAAAAGTCCCCCCCTCTGCCCTCCCCCTCCTTCTTTGGGATCAGGGGCTTACATAGAAGTGCTCCGGGTGTAGTATGAAACTCGAGTCCTTCCAGCCGAACTTGGAGAAATCGTAGTATACCTGACGCGCGTTAGCGACCATCTCCTCCCTCGACAACTCCGCGGCCCCCTACGGCCAACTCTCGCGTTTCCCCTCGATTTTCGGAATCAGACCGCGACGTCCCCCGTCTACACCCGACTTACATTCGTAGCCACGATCTGCCTGTCCCACGTGAACCCGGGGAATTCGTCGCCGAACAGGGACTTGCGGACCTGGCTCGTGGCGCCGTCGCAGCCGACCACGTAGTCGCCGTAGAAGGTCCTGGGGCCGTCGGGGGTGTCGACGTCGACCCAGGCGCGGGCGGCGTCCTGGCCGGCGTTGGTGACGCGGTGGCGCCAGTGGACGGTGCCGGCGTGCCTGGTGAGGAACTGGTCGAGCATGAGCGCGTCGAGCCGGTCGAGGACGAGGCAGGCCATGCGCAGGTCCTCGCCGTCGACGTCGGCCATGGCGGACCCGTCCATGCCCGCCAGCACCGCGTGGTCCCCCCACCGCCGCCAGCTCACCGACGTCGGGCTCATCCCCCGCCGCCGGATCTCGTCGATGATCCCCGCCCGCCGCAGCTCCGGCACCGCCGCCGACCCGTAGATCGCCGCCCGCGGCTGCTTGTCCAGCTCGTGCGAGCCCTCGAAGATCTCCACCGGGATCCCGTGCTGCGAGAGCAGGAGCGCGAGCAGCAGGCCGGACGGGCCCGCGCCGACAATGAGGACCTGCAAAATGGTATTAGCAAAATGTCCCTAGTGAGTAGCGATCAATGCCACAGATGAAGGTAGGAATTTCCCTATTCCCTTCCAGGCCGTGAATTTAAACCTCACCTTCTTGAATGGGCGCTCCATAGTAGTTCTGAGCTATCGTATGCTGGCACGGGAATGTAGTAGGAGGTGGAAGAGGGATAGGAGGAGGAGGAAGAAGGATAAGTCTTCCGTCCCCTTCGGCGATAACAAAACCTCCCTACATGGCCCGGGTAATTTAAGCGCATAGGCAAGGAGTGAAGGCAGTCGCTGGGCAGATATCCGTGGGGGGCACCCGGGTGTTTATTACTACAGCTCCACTGCCGAGCACACGGTGTAGTGTCCACGACCACAGCCGAGATAACTTTCCCCGCAGCGGTGATCCGACGTTTGGGGAAGGGCCCTGTATAATACCCAAGGTAAGTAAGAAAGAGGGGAGAGGTGTGTTTCGGTCTCGAAGCTGCACGGGCATCGATTTCCCGCGCATGTGCTTGTAAACGTCCGCCGGTTGAATCCTACTCTGGATCTATATATCATTTTCCCCATCGAGGTGTCACGTAATAATTCTTCAATTCTTGTGTAGGTACGATTTTTATTTATTTTCTTTTTTACCTTTCTTCGCGGGAGAATACTTGTATACCGTTTGTAATTTTCAATCGGGTCACTCTTCGGGGATAATGCGAGAAGAAGAAGAAAAAGAAGAAAGAGGAGGAACTGAACGTACTCGGCAATACTCACTGAGAGCCACAATATATTCAAATAAATAGCCGTTTTTTCATGTGACAAAAATAAACACAGAGCCGCCCGCCCTCGAACAAATGCCCACGCCCACGTCCACGTCCACGTCCACGCCCACGCCCCAGCGAGCGCGCGACTGCCCACCTACGCGACCCGAACGGCGACCTTTCCGAAGTGGCTGCCGCTGAACAGATAAATGAGGGCGTCGGGGGCGTCGTCGAAGGCGAAGATGCGGTCGACGACGGGGTGGATCCGGTGGTCCTCGTGCAGGCGCACGAGCTCCTCGAGGCGGTCCCTGGGGCCGTTGAGGATGCCCTTGATGGTGACGTTGCGGCTGAGCGCGAGCACGTTGGTGTGGAGCCGGCCCTCCTCGTCGGCGGTCGCCGTGGCGGCGTCCTCCTTCCCGGACAGGTACCCGATGGCGCTGACGAGCCCGCCGAATGCGACGCACCGGAGCGACTTGGCCAGCGTCTGCGCGCCGCCGCACTCGAGCACGACGTCCGCGCCGCGCCCGTCCGTCAGCGCGAGCACCGCCTTGTGCCAGTCCGGCGTCGTCCTGTAGTTGATGGTGTGGTCGGCCCCGAGCGCCCTGGCGCGCTCCAGCTTCTGATCGGAGGACGACGTGATGATCGCTATATGTTTTTTTTTTGTTTTTTTTTTCCATTTCAGTATGCTTATATAAATAATCGCGATAGTGAGAACAAAAAGGATGCAGGGTCGTATAGACGGACGGAATGTAAAATGACGTACTTGTTAATCCCAGCGCCTTAGCAATCTGTACCCCGGAGATCGACACGCCGCCGGTCCCCTGGATAAGCACGACCTTGTCCTTGCCTCGAAGCGGCTGGCCAATCGGCTGGAATGAGTTGATGCCCATCCAAGCCGTGATGGAAGCGACGGGCAGGCAAGCAGCCCCCTCGTCGGAGAGATAGTCGGGGACCTTGACCAGGCCGTAGGCGGGGAAGACGCGGTACTGCGTTAAGCAGCCGTCAAGCGGCAGCCCCAGGCCGGATGCCTAACCATAGAGACGGAGTTAGCAGTATCCTTTCATGGTGTGATGGGGGGAGGAGTTCAAGACTTTGCAAGATGTCACAAGGGGAAGAAGAAGAAGGAGGGGAAGGAGAAGGGGAAGGGGAAGGGGAAGGAGAAGGGGAAGGGGAAGGGGAAGGGGAAGAAGATGTATACGAATCTGGGCTGCCTACCATGTTTTTCTCGAGGATCCGGCCCGTGAGGTACGTTTGGTTGAAGAGTCCTACGACGCGGTCGCCTTCTCTGAGCCCCGATTCGGCCGCCCCGGGCCCGAGTTCCACGGCCACGCCGCAACAGTCGGACGTAGGAACGATATCACTACCAGTGTCGATACTGGCATGGTGCCCGTAAGTGCCCATGCACACTAGATAGGGAGACAGGAGTCTGTTATTAACGCATCTTCCCCCTCCATGTCTACAGGGTCGATCACGCGGTAAATCTCACCTTCGGTATCACGATAGTTCAGCGACACGCTCAGGATCTTGACCAATACCTCCCCTTCCTTTAATTCTGAAGGCTGTGGAACGTCGACGAGTCGGAGCTGGTCTAGACCCTTCTGGTTGGTAACCCATTGCTTCATCGTGTCTTTCTTGCCCGGAATTCGAGTGCCTACACTGCCCATGCGGAACCCTAAAATGAGCAACAAACAGATGAGTTTGCGGCGCAGACTAGATCAACCGTACTCAAGTTAAAGTTAATGTTATCTTGTGGAAAGTTGTCAGCAATGTAGGGTACGAGGGGAACGCGTGGAGGTTAAAGCCCTCATGTGAAGAGCTAGTTTCAGCGTTCGACCCCGAGGGTCAATCGATTATCTCAAATAACTTGTTTCTTACTCATTGCATAAAAAAAACACATATCCAATGTAACCAGCCCTCCAAGTGACCCGCCCCGAAGCCTCCATGGGTGGGTGCCACTACCCGTTGGTAGTGAACAGGAGAGAAAACCCCTAACCGTTATTTCACTCCGGGTGTATGTATAAAGACTCTAATTGTACACCTTTCTCGTCATTAATCATGATTCCGGCCTCCCAAAGGCCATGCGTAAGGCAAGCATACGGGTGCTGCTATCGGGTATGTGTTGTACATCTATCTCAAAAATGCGCTGAATGGGTATGGCATGGCCAGATCAAACCTTTTCGTCAAGTGTGTACAGCTCAGGCTGCTATATCCAATGTCTGTATATACGAATGCGATGTCTCATTATCACCGTAACTCGCCGGGTCCTTTTTCCACAACAAACCCAACTGGACGTCGTGCACGACGGCTGCGCGTGCCACCGGGGGCGATGGGGCTCATATTCTTCGCATCCAAGCCTGCCATACGAGCGACTTTTTCATCATACCCCCATCGAGTGACGCCGCCTGCCTTAACCCAGTCCTCAAGGTTGCGGCACTGGCTTATATCAACCCAGCCTAGCCGAATACAGCCGTCAAGAATACTCTCAACCCCGACAGAGGTCACTCGTACACATCCTCTTACGCTCAGCCTTTCGAGGTCATTTAAATGCTGAGCAATACAAGCGAGGCTGTTGTCGCTGACCGCGCTACCGCAGAATGCCATCTTGAGTTCTCGTAAATGCGGTAACCCAAGAGCCACTACTTCCGTAGCGGTATCAGATAATGCGCAGCAGAAAGATAGATCAAGATGAGTGAGGGACTTGGCGGCGTTAACCAAAGCCACAATGGCGTTGTCAGACAGGTAGGTGCAGTCGGCAAGGCATAAGTGAGATAATTTGACAAAGCGGAAAGATGCCCATGATTGAAAACCAGCGTCGGTGATTGATGTACAGCGCGTGAGCGAGAGAGATTGCAGGCGATTCGAAGCGTGGGCGGCCATATGAGCCATGGAGCGATCCGTGATATGTTTACAGTACGAGAGGTTGAGTCTCTTGAGCTTAGGACAGCCGATGACGGTTCCCGGAGGCGGTAATGTGACGGTCTGCATCTGTTGCCGCTGGCCTCTTAGGCGCGCCGCTGAGTTTGCGATGACCACTTGTTTCTGGGGGGCATGCTCGGGTACAACCCAACCCACCACTCGAGCCAGTAGATTATCACCGACCTTACGACAGTTGCTCCAGTCAACCTCCTCCAAGCTCTTCGCATGATCACTCATTTCGAGAATCTGACTGGCCGACACTTCCCAAACGGATTTCATCCTCCATACTTTAACATTCTTGCCACAGAGCTTCCAAAATGACGAAAATCCCTCGTCGGTAATGTGAAAGCAATTGCTCACGTCAACGGATACGGATCTTTGACCGAGGAAGGGCGCTAACCGGTTAACCAAGATATCGTCTGTGACTCGACGATTGTAAGGCGATAAATCTACATGGTGGCATAATTTAGGCGATGTTGATAACACCCTGAGCCAATATGATGATAATCTTCTTAACCGATATAACTCGATGGCGTTCAAATGCTGGAAAATCGCTATCAATATATCATCTGGAAGACACAGCTGTCCGTCTGATTCATGCTCGGAGGAGGGAGGCTTGGTCGAAAGCCGTGCCCTTTTCATGGGCCCTTCAGAGTCGGGAGACGAAGGGGCCGCAATGGCGAACTTAATTGGTGTGATGACATCGATCGTGCGCGGGCGTCCGCCGTTTGTGGTGGGTGTGCCAGGGGAATCATTAGGGGGCGTGGGTGGAGCGAGAGATGCTCGCCGGCGATTTCTCAAATTCTCCATGTCGACACTGAGGTACGGATCCGGGTCTCTTGGTATCAAATGTTCAGATTCGGCTTTTATAGGCGAAGCCGGTTTAGAGGGCGTCGTGAAAATAACCTGAGGGGTTGTTCGCATCGGGGTTGCTAGCATGTTCTCTCCGCCCACTTCTTCGACGTCGACCATTTCAACATCTTCGATGTCTTCCTTTCTGATCCGATCTCTTGCCGTTTCTTCGACTTGCTCTCTGAGGCTCCCTGGACACCGTTTCCACAGCTCATCGAGAGCCTCACCACTGATCATCAGACATTCGACGACGGTAATGGATCTGACTGTCGCTGTTCGTTTTTGGGATAGGCCGAGACTGGCAACCTCGCCAAAATACTGGCCTTGTCTTAGCCGTGGCCTAATCAGCGACGCCCGCTTTGCCCTTTTTTGTACCTGGCCTTCTTGCATTTCATGCACCACTTCCGCCTCACCGCGCACGACAAAGTAGATCTCATTCCCCAGTGTCCCCTGGCGGATTATATCCGTGAATGGGGAATACGTCTTGGGTTGGGCGCTCATCCCCAAAAAATGTAGTATATCAGGTGGCAGCGCGGAAAAAAGAGGAAGCTCCTTCAGAGTTTGTCTCACATTAACCAAGCCACTGCCGAGAGCACTGCCCGCCGTTGGGTCATCAAGGGCCCCTGGGCTGGGCGACTTCCGCTTCTTATTATTTATCACGCCTCCCTCCCTAATGACGCCTTCATCACCAGTCGCGACTTCTCCGGGTACCGCCTCTCGCGCGCCAGCCTGGCGGCTCTCAGGTTTAAGCACACGGCCGCTTTCCTGGCGCTTTTTGGCCGTAATCGTCAACCGTTCATGGGCCTCGTGGCGAATTGCCTTTTCCATATCAGGGAACTTCGGGAGCTCACTTTGAAGGTCCTCTTTCTTCAAAACGAGGAGGAGGCATTTGGACCGCGCAATGATGGTGGCCGTCCGGGGCATGTTCATGAGGACGCCGATTTCGCCAAAGAAAGATCCGGGTTTGAGCTCGGCGTATATGGCTTCTCCGTCTCGAGAAGTGACAGCGACAACGCCACGAACAAGCCAATACATAGCTTTCGCCTCGTCTCCCTCCGTCAGAATAAGATCGTGAGCCGAGTGGACTTGCGGTCTTAAATACTTCCCGATCGCTATTAGAAAGTCGTCCGAGGCCGACATGAACAGTGGAAACGATCTCATGCGATCGACCAAATCCAGCGGCATATCTGGGAAAGTCGACGCAGTGAGCGGAGAGGGGCGGATCGGCCGTGCTGGGTTTGTCTCGACATTGAAAGATCTGATCAAGGATGCGGAATCCGGTAACTGGCCATTTGCCGGGTGGTGCGCCAAGGCCCTGTAGGGCGAAGGGGGGGTTCTTGCGCGCCTCATACTGTTTGCGCGCCCCTAACAGGCGAACCGGCTCTGGATTCTAAATCCCCAACAGTACAACGTCCCAGGTTCGACGCCAATAGCCCCGCCGACTCCAACCGCGGAAGCAGAGGATTAACTCGATTTTGAGGGGGAGAGGGCAAACGGCTGCACCCCAAATAAGCGATGGATCATGCTATACCCTCTGGTGATCGTCAAATCCCCCGCAACGCCCCCCGCAAAGGAAGGTTGACGTGCGACACGGCGTTCAGGTGCCCGTCCAGTCCCGGGCATTCGTATGGGGAACGACGGAGCAGCGATGCGTTTGCAAACGGTTAC
Source organism: Rosellinia necatrix (assembly GCA_021209875.1). Taxonomy (NCBI): domain Eukaryota; kingdom Fungi; phylum Ascomycota; class Sordariomycetes; order Xylariales; family Xylariaceae; genus Rosellinia; species Rosellinia necatrix. Next base: position 1,675,184 of record JAGYVD010000010.1, read on the forward strand.
AGTGCTCTAGCCGAGGCGCAGAATTGTCGTGGATTGATTGTGCCTCGAGCGGAAGGGGTTCTTGTAGTCGCGCCGGAACCGGATACGGGCTGTGGAGGACGGCACAGCGCAAACAGGCCTATCGGAGAAGGCGAAGGAGATAGGTATGAACGGGCCGGAATTCAGACGTGACTGGTTCCAAGAGAAAAACTAGAAACCACCCGGCCTTGGTCAGTCATTATGCGACTCTAGCTGCGACGACGACCGCGACGGTATCAAACAATAAGTGGCGGGCTAAGACACTCACGATGGGGTCAGCAAATAGGAACGCCGCTTTCGCCCTCGCCCGCTCCCGAGAACAAGGAACCGGGAGTGCAGACAGGTCGTCGGTTGCTGGTCGTCGGAGTGCTCTCTCGGCTGGTACGACTGCCGACAACGGATTATGACAAGCACACAACAGGCAGGATTCTTCCCGGGTCCGAATTGAGGCTGTCAGATATGTAGAAGGGCCTGGGGAGGGCCTGGAGAGGGCCTGGGGAGGGCCTGGAGAGGGCCTGGCACCGCAGGTTCAACCCACAATAGAGGCTGTGCCTACAAATAGTAGGGAACAGCTATGCAACAAGACGGCCGAGGAGAACCGGTATGAGTCTATGGGGGCACAGCTGGTGCAGTTGGTATATTGGACTTCCCACCTTGCAAAAAAAGGACAAGACGGGTTTGTTTTAAAGTATAGTAAGACCTCGCTTTTCTTTCTCTGGAGTTTAGTTTATGCAGCTTGTCGCATGCACATCAGCGGTACGGGAGGCAGGTCAGGACAAACAGGGGTTGGCTGAGCGGGTGCAGCGGAGCTGTGTGACAAGACAGCCTAGAAACGCAGTGAGTGAGTGTACCTGCTACCTCTTGGCGCCCACCGAAGTGCTATACTTAAAATACCGGGCAGCCATAGTGGCGTAATAGGTGGTGGGTAGGTAGTCAGAAGGTAGGTAGTCAGTCATGTCAGGGTATAGCAGTATGTAGGTAGTCTTAGGTTACCTACCTAAGGTAAGTAGGTAGGTAAGTAGGTAGGTAAGTAGGTACCTAAGTACCTAGGTAGGTAGAAGGTCAGATGTGTATAGCAAGTACCAGTAGTTCGCATGTATACACTGCCTCGACCGTAGCTATAGGAGTATCGACGATATAGACGAGGGCGCGGCCGGTGATGTCAGATAAAGCGAGGGGGAGCTCAGAAGGAGGATGAGGAGCAATAATGAACATGAGATCATGTTACAGCAAAGCTTCCTCCCGCCCATGGCTCTGATTTCGAAGACCACCTAGCATCACTAACATACACTAGATATGCTAGTCTAGAGGGAGGATTGAACAGCGCCAAACTACCTACTTAAAGCATTAGATGCTAGGTAGAGGTATGTAGGTATCTGTAATCTGGACGCTAAAAGCCTTGTAAGTATGGAACTTGCTAGCTACCTGCTAGATAATGAGCTAAAAGCGTCTGAGACAACCTCTGAGCTGATGCAGATCAGAGGTGGTGATGGTGGCGGTGGTGGTACATAACTAACTACTGGGGACAGGGTAAGAAGGGACATCTAACGAGGACAGATTTAGTATGGGACTGTACATATGTGTGTAATCACGGTACACTTAGGCATTCTACTAGTTATTCTACTAGCGTATCTACTATACACCAGCGAACCCTCAACCCACTAATTACATAGTAGTGTACTTGTACCATGCGTGGTGGATTACGACTTCTTGTTGTTGCTATGTATGATTATCTGGGCTCCCAATCAACACGACATGTAGATAATACTTTGTGCGTAAAAGATTGCAACCCCGATCCTCATCCCCTACCACATATTTTTTAATCTTGATTTATCATCTTGAGCTGGATGCATAACCCCCACACCCTTTATTGTTCTATTTCTTACCTATCATGGACCTAGCTCTGCCTACACTACTGGGCAACTCTCGAGGGGGTCATAAAACCTGCTAACCCAGGTAGGCAGATAGTAGGGGTTATACCATTTGTCGGCACTGAGCGAATATGCTCCGGCCATGTGGGAACATGCTGCGTGGGGAACAGGGAGCTTCAGCACGGGGCGCGGACTGGCTCGATGGTTCCCTGTCCTAGCCTGCTTTGGACCACTACTGCAAATGGAGTGAGCGTCGCGGGGTGGCTTGGGTCTTCCCAGGGCGAGTACCAGGGTAGTTAGTAGTGTACACTACCTACCACATAGGCCCTAGTTTAGATGCCCAAACCACAGGTATGTGCATAGTGTATTCAGACTTGGCAGCAAGGATGGGAACAAGCAAAACCCAGGCAACATGCATCGACTCCGAACCTTGGGGGGAAATAATAGGACTACCAAGTACACCATCCCAGAATACGATCAACACGGTATACCGTAGTTAAATAGACCGAAAGACACGATCAGACCAGAACACCACTGAACCGATCTTCGGCCCTGGCCACCAACGCCCGTACACTATGCTGTGGGCTTTCTGATATTCAACGTCACTATGGGGTACCACTGACGTACCCGATAATAATAACATAGGGCGATGGGTGGCAGAAAAGATGCAATACTTTCGCTTGTACAGAATAGCAGACAACCTAGTTAGATGTACACTACCACACATTATCCGCCTAACTGCCGCCAACATGTAGATAGTTATTATTAGCTCGTATGGTGGTCCCTGTAAATACGGTAGCCAGCGGCAGCTGCGTGAACGAGGCCTATAACGTCTCCGGGTAGCTGCTGCAATGCGACCGGGCGCACTCTGAATATACCAGAGAGGGCCGCTGAATCAGCACTACCGGCCGTAGCACTGCATACTGTATGTACGGTATGTCTGCATTTCCGCCCTTTCTCTTGGGTTGGTCTCACTCAATAGGTGGTCTTTTGTGGTGAATGGGCTATTTTTGGGGGGCAACGCAAACCAAGTAATAACAGTTTTGGATGCTAGGTCGGTATGTATTGTTTGTGTGGTGGAATTACGTGTATGCAGCGTCCGAATTAGAATTAAATCAGGAGTGAAAGCGGGTTAGGTTGAATCAAGCGAACGTGAGGAAACTCCACAATGAAAGGATCCCATCTGGGCAGAGAAATGCTCAACGGCGATTTTGCTTCCTCAGCATGGGTATGCTGCTGGAAGAGGCCGGCGTTAAGGTTAAGCCTATCCATGTCATGATTAACAAGCGCCAGCCGACGGGAAACTCAATGACTACTTACCAGGGAAGCATTGGTTAGCCATGCGTGAAACACCATTTACACAATCCTAGGCCGAGCATGGGTAGGTCCAGTTAGCGGCTATTACGATGGATGTATCCAGCATCAAAGAACAACAGCACTGTCCGAGGATGGGGGTGGAGCGTTGTAGGATCATCAGTTGCGTCAGAGTTACTACTACCAACGTGAACTGCGCTGTATTATCCTCCTCGCGTTCGTTTGACCTTGTTGTCATGACGATCCTGCAAGCCATCAACAAGCCTGGCCACTTGCCACTAGCCCATTTGGCGCCTGGGTACATACAAAGGTGGGTGAGGCAAGGCGAGGTAAGGTAAGGTACTTACCTGTCTTGTACACTAGATCACCACGCAATACACACTGTACCAGTCCTCAACGAGGCAACAAGGACGAAAAGAAAGGGAAAGAGGAGTGGGATCAAGAGACCTGGCGAGCTCGACGATCGGGCCGAACTGCAATCTCATGGCTGTGCGCTGTGTGCTGCGCGCTGGGGCCAGACCACACTCTTATGGTGTATTCTTCCGTAGTTACATGCCTGGGTACGTACGGTAGATGGTCCTCGACCCGCCTCTACGAGATTTCTGGACGCAATTCCTCGTTACGGTCCGCTATGGGAACTTGGTGACAGCGACTCGAGGCCCGAGCCGCCCGCCATCCCTTATACTATACAGAGATGCAGTGGAGAGAGTCTAGTGCACGCTCCGGCCAGGCTCGCCTTCAACACCAACGAGCGTTTCGTGTAATCTCGGTCTTTCCCCCCTCAGTTGGCGCTCAATTATCGAAGAATTTTCAAGGCGACTAGGACCCCTGTAGGTACTAATCGCCGTTTCAAGATTCGAGAAGATTTCTACAGCCCCAACGCCCCCACTGTCAGCACACCAAAGTTGGTCCTATCAACACAGCACAAGCCTCCTTTAAGCTTGGCTGCCGCCTACCCGGTTTCCAAGCTGCCGGCATGGCCGACTTAGAACCAATAAGCTCCGTCGGCAACGAGGAAAGAGTTTCGACTCGCCTCTACTACCATATTGACCAACCGTATTTTAGTGCGCGCTCAAGTATATGAGTTGCGATGATTGTAGGCTATTGGAATGCAATTTGATGTAAATATAAGCTCGACTAAAGGAGCATCGTCAGCGCTGGCTATCGTCCCGAGCGGAAAGAAAGCTTATCTGTCGCCGAGAGTAGAGGTGTTGGGATTCTCACTGCTTTCTTTAGTTCCATCCCCTGCGTCTCTTGTCGCTCCCGTGTTTGAGGGCCCTGTAGCACGCTGGGATCACGCCGATCGGTATCGGCCGACGAAACTAGAATGGGAAGGTAGCGAATAGTCTAACAGATACGGAGAAGCATGCAAGTCTGCTGGGCAGAACTCACTAGTGTAGTTTGTTTGCTTCATCAGGGAGTAGGTAGCGCATGATAATACTCCTCACTTATATTCGACCATATATAAACCTCGTTTCCATCATTCATCCGTGCTTTAGGATCGATCGGTTCAGTTTAGTTAGGAAAACACAGGCGGCGACTGACGGCTCGAGATGAACGGCAAGAGAAGAAGAAAATACATGTGTTTTGTGTCCAAAAACGCTGGTCAGCGGATTTCTGATATGCCATTAAACAAGTGAGGGTTTAGCAATCCAAGTAAACGCAAATATAACGTCCTACTGCGAAGTTGCAAGCAAACCTCGGCACCCAGCGTAATTTTTGGAGTGGTAAATACCTAAGAGGCAACGAGACGGACGGGTAGAAACGGGGGCTGAGCTGTGCAGCCGGAGCAGAGCCGGAGCAGAGCCGGGGCCGTCGGAGTTAAGACCAACAGAATCCCGTTTATTCTTCCAGAGATTTCTTTGGTGCCATTTGCTATCAGGTGACAGACAGACACAGCTAGCGCACAGGCCACTCTTGGATTACATCAGCCAGCAACTGCCATCGTCATCAGTCGCCATGACAGGTAGGCAGGTAAGTAGCTCTCCCACCAGTGCCTACGAGCCGCGAACTATCTACCCTATTTAACCTTTCTTTTCCTTACCACGACACGCACACCCGCACACCTACGAGGATCACCAACATCGCGACAAAGACAATGCCGTTTACAATAATGGTCCGGCAGGGGCCGGCACGCCTTGCGACACGACTGCCCGGAATCGCCAAATCCTCACTTCGATTTCCGGCTCCCATCCGAGCCTTCCATCAACCCGCCACCAAACCCTCCAACTTCTTCACATCCAGAGCCACCATCTCTTCTTCGGCATCGCGAGCCACGCCAAAGAATGGTTTTTTTCAGTCAAGAGCATACAACCAGCAAGCGGCTCCAGCCGCCGACCAGGGCACGCTCATCCGGAAGCTCTTGACAGGTGGTGCTATCTTCGGCGGCACAGTCATCGCGATCAACGTTGTCTTCAATCGCGAAACCCGAGACGACGGTGGCATGCCTGCCTTCGAACGGTCCTACCTGAACTCGACATTTCTGCACACCGGGCTAGGAATTGGTATCATCGGCTTGACTGCACGCCAAATGATCCAAACTGGTTTCGTATACCGGCTGATGGTCACAAATCCCTGGGCTGTGGCCATTGGTGGCATGGCTCTAAGCTTCGCTACCATGATTGGAACACGATACATCGACCCGGACAAGTAAGCTCGTCTCTGTTTGGTCGACAATTCAGACCACAATGCTAAATTGCACTGCTTTAGTTACGTTCCTAAGTATGCTCTCTGGACCGCTTTCAACGCCACCCAAGCCGCTTTCGTCGCACCATTGCTCGCCTTCGCCCCTGCTGCCCTTATCGCCCGTGCCGGACTTTACACCGTCGCCATGATGGGGTCCATCTCGTTTGTCGGTGCTACTGCGAAGCAAGAGAAATATATGTATATCGGAGGGCCCCTACTGGCTGGTGCTGCCCTGGTTGCTGTCTCTGGATTTGCCCCTCTACTTCTTCCAGTGACTGCGGTCCGCACTCTCGCCCTCACTGAGAATATCTGGCTGTACGGTGGCCTCGCCGTTTTTGGTGGCTTCACCCTCTACGACGTTCAAAAGATTCTGCACCACGCCCGCCTGGCTGAGCGAGGTATCATCAAGAAAGATCCCATTAACGAGAGTATTTCTCTTGAGCTCGACTTCCTCAACATTTTCATTCGGATGGTCCAAATTTTAATGCTGCAGCAAAACCGCCGTTAGTGAAAATGATGCCGACGTACAGAGGAGGAGGCAGGTGTGATTGAGGATACATCAATCACGAAACACAGCGCGTTATTGACAAGTATCCCGGAACTTAATATATGGTTTGGGGCAGCCCACGATTAATGGGCTTCATACACTCCTCTCCTAATCGAAGAGATAGCAAACGTCGTATCCACGATAGCGACATTGTTCAGTCTTTTGTAGCAGTATGTAACTACATTAAGTAAAATAAAATAAAAACAAGACAAAAAGTCACACCCATGCAATGTCATCATTTTCTTAATCCCGAGGGGTCGGAGAAGCAAAAAGCATATACAATCCCTTCCCAGCCTTAACCTAACCTCTGCCGTTTCCATATCCTGTTCGACTCCTTGCCCTATTTTCAAGACCTTTTACTCGAGAACCAACACGATCCAGGTTCCAATAGAAAGACTCCTCGAGATTGCGTGCCTATTTCGTGACCAAACCGTCGTCTTCAAAATCCATTGCTCGTGTGTCACGGTAAGGCTAACTTGCCACGAGACTCAGCGATGGCCCCTCTAATATATAAGCAATCACAATGAAGAAAACTGGCCCATTGTTTTTTTTATTCCTTTTTAAAAGTACCTCGTAGTGTATCGATGTTCTCGCGCATTGATAGCTGCATGTATTGATGTATTTTTTTTTTTTTTAATTTTTTTTTTTTTGTCAAGCTCATAATGTAGTTAGTTCGGTGACATTTCTGTCTGTCTGTCAGCCGGACTTGGTGGATTAAACTATGACGGGTATGTATAGCGAGGATCGTGAGAGGATGGCAAAACTCTCGTTAAGATTGCATAAAACGCACTAGCCTGGTAAAAGGCTGGGTGGATTTTGAACAGCATCTCATTCGAGTTGTCAGATGCTCACTTCAGCACAGACTTTGTGAGGAAATACGTATATCCATGTTGCGTTGTATACGTTCGTTCAATATCACAGGCAGGCTGCCCGACTGCCCATAAAGTTCGTCTAGGGCTGAGTTGTGCCAGCCAGCAAGTATGTACGATAAAAACAGTACGGGATAGTTCCGCAACATCAAGATATGTGCAACCCCTCCAAACACGCGCTCTGACCTGGAGCTCTAAGGAAACGTATTCGTTCACACCCCTCCGCATTAAACCATGTCTGTGAGATACGCCCATCCAACACCGGTCATTTATAATTCTTCAAATTCAGGATGACTTCTGCTCCAACGGCTCGAACGGCCGTAGGAAATGGCTAGGGCATTCGTAACCCCAGGGGTTTTTGTTGAGGTACATCTGATGGTAGTCCTCGGCGTCCCACCACGGGCCCGCGGGCAGGACCTCGGTCACGATGCCGCCTTTGTACCACTGGTCGTTGGCCTGCTTCGTGACCTCCTTGGCGATCTTCTCCTGCTCCTCGTTGTGGAAGTAGATCCCACTGCGGTAATTGGTTCCAGTATCCGGACCCTGCCTGTTCATCGTCGTCGGGTCGTGCATGCGATAGAAGAACTCCAGGAGCTGACGGTACGTGATCCGCGCGGGATCGTAGTAGATCAGCAAGGCCTCATTGTCTGCCGCGGTTCGTTAGCTTCGTATCCCCGCTTTATAGCCTGTGATATTATACACGAGACAATTCCGTGTAACTTACGCCCCGTCTTCCCCGTGCACACCTGTTTGTAGTTGGGGTTTGTGGCGTCGCCGCCAGTATACCCCACGCGGGCGTCGTACAGCCCCTTGTCGCCGAAGTGCTTTCGGTACAGGTGCTCGACGCCCCAGAAGCAACCGGCGCCCACGGTGGCCTTCTCAGCACCCTCGGGAATCACGGCACGGGGCGAACCCCCGCCGCTGCTTGTAACACCCAATGCGGTCGACATGGGGCGGAACAGGCGCTGGACAAACGAAGGCATGGCGAATGCCATTAGAAGGACTGCGATGACGAGAGCGAATAGCACCGTTGTCAAGGAAATGCTGTTTTTGCTGCGATGCGTGGGTTCGGGGGCGTGTTTCGTTGGCATATAACGAACCCAAGGACAACAGATGCAATTCCCTGCGGGTGAGAAAGGAAGAAAGAAATGATGGGACGGAGAAATGGGATATAGAGGGAATAAGGGATGTCGTTGCTGTTGACGTTGACGTTGACGTTGACGTTGACGCTGCGGTTGCGCCGTTATTATTCGAGATGGCTGACAATTTCAACCTCCTATGACAAATCTCGAAATGCTCAATGCGGATGGATGATTGTCTCATCGCCCCGCGCAAGCTGTTGTGCCCCGCCAATTGCTCGATCACGTCAGCGTCAAGCAGAGATCTTGCAACCCAAACTGTCTTGTCTGCCCCGCTAATTCCAAATCGCCGAGAGGCTAAGCTGGGCGGGTACCCGCCAAACCTTACTGTACTTAGGGCGACGCTGGAACGTGCTGGTAGTGTACATTGGCTCACGTTGCATGGGTAAAGGCAGGTACCAACCAACCAGATAGAGTAAGTTTAAGATGTTACATTGTGCATACATAAGTGCCTACCACACACATCTGGGTACTGTGGAGAGACGTAGGTAACAGGCACCTAGGTAGGTAACTACCTACCTACCTAGCCTACTTATCCCTGCTGCAACATTCCGCTTATCTTATCAGCTACAGCCTTACGCACATCTTCCCACATCTCTCACCCCACGTCGACACTTTCCGAAGCGCGGAACATCAGCCTTATTTACTTTGGCTCTCCACCACCACAGCTTACAACAATCAATTCAGTACAGGTTAAAAAACGCCAAGATGCCGACAGAAGGCGGCCATAGACGTGAGTTGTGCCTCTTGGTTTTCCCTAAGCCACTAACGCCGGCTAATTCTCTGCAAAGTCTACGTCAAGTTCGTACACCTAGCACAAATGACGGGCCTCGATCGCGCAATGTCACGGCTAGAGTCAATCCGATGCCGTAAGATACATGGCTAATATAGTACCACGAGCAGGGCCCGACACCTCGGGTATAGACGCAACAAGCATACAACACACCCTCACCGGAGTTTGGTGAAGATCGAGGGCGTGGATAACACCGAAGCTGCCAGGTAAGCAGGCTGTGTACAGTATTTATATACATGCATCGCTCTGGAGACCACCCTGAAGACCATCCTGCTGATGTTCCTAGCTTCTATCTTGGAAAAAAAATAGTTTTCATCCAAAAGGCACCAACTGAAACCAGTAGGCCAACCCAATGCAAAGCCTCCATCTACTGAACTATATGTCCATTCGGCTTATATCTCGGATCACACTTGCTAACTACCAACTTACAGGAGGCACTCACACCCGCGTTGTAGGTCAAATTCTAGCTCGATTCGCACCGCATTACATCGACATGCTAATCAAAATCTGTTTCACAGATCTGGGGCAAGGTTGTTCGACCACACGGTATGATTCTTCGACCTCGGTTTCAATGCTCATCCTCGCTAATTATCCGACTTTAGGCAACTCTGGTGCCGTACAGGCTCGCTTCTCCGTCCCTCTCCCTCCTAAGTCGTTCGGTGCTAGCCTTAGAATTCTTCTATATCCTTCATCGATCTAAATCAGGAAGGGGCTGGGGACCCAGCGAGAACAGCTTCGTCAAGGATGCAACCGTGAATCAAGAGGGTTTGGAAGCGTCAATGAGACCCCATATCCCAACTGATGGTTGCGCGAACTGCAAGCGTCTACACGCGGGATGGACTTTGAAAATGACCAATACTCCCTCGCCTGCAATATTACGTTGTGCTTAGGAGTTCTCTCTATCGCCAGACGGATTCGGCTCCAGTCACGATTGGTGCGGTTGGGTATCACGGAAACATAGCAGCCGCTTTCAGAACAACCTGGCCTCAACCGCACCAATTTTATATAATTAGAAAAGATAGTCTCGGCAAGGTTGATGCTGGAGCCTAACGGCAAGCGTTAGATCCATCATCCTTCTCATCCGAATTTCTCGTCTACCCTAGCTAGACGTGTGGATATGACCAATATGCGAGGCGACCATGACCATCTCGGAAAGCTACCAGTCATCACGTGCTTTTATGATGTTGCCATCCAACTGTCTTCTTGGCCACCTACTCGGGATCCGTTATACCTATCCCTGTGTAGTGCTGCTGCAACCCCCTGGGGACCAGCCGGGCGATGCAGCCTCATAATTCCACTTAATAGGGCATCGACTAGCGACCTGCAATGCAACATATAATACGGTATCCGAACCCCGGACCGAACTGTGCACCGACATGGCTGAGGTTCGAGATTGGGCCCGCAAATCGTAGGTAGGTAATATACGTTTCATTTCCTGCCTTCATCCACATCTTGGGTGTTCGTGGGGGGACCTGCCTGCGCTTGGCCTCGCGATCTACCCACAATTCGTATGGTGATTGCGACAGGCTCTAGGATCTAGGAAAGAACTGACAGGAAGTGCCGCTGCATGCCCAGCTTGTATCTCGGAAAACATGGTTTGGGGTACTGGAGTGCGTGGCGGACATAGGATCTATCAAAGGGGAGATGATAGATCCTTGTCGTAAGAGTTCATTATGTATGGGGCTCAATCGACATCTCAGATTTTCAATCTGATGAAGTGTTAATGAGCTTACATGTATGCCAGATCACGCCGGTGGCGTCGTAGATAGAAAAAAAACAAGAAAAAAAAAAAAACGAAACAGGTATTACGTGAGTGTTGGCTGACATGACCGTGGAGGCTGGGCCTGAACAGTATTCACCGCCAATTGTTAATGTGAACTCATACTATTGAAGTAGAGATATTCTTAGCAAAGGTATTTCGATTCTCGGTCTCCGTATATGATGTGCGTTCCAGCCCTAATTTTTCTACCCACTAGCTCGGTTCCGTCAACAACATCCTAGAAGGGAAGTTTTGAAGGCGCAGTATTGATTAATTGAAAACCCTCCCCCCCCAAAAAAAACCTCTGAGAATCATAGGGCCGGTGCTGGAACATCGTGCGATTCTATACAATACTATGTAGAGTGTATTACGACCTAAACATATTAAAAGATTGGTGGCTTACAGAGATTATTTCCTTCCACGTCTTCGGCAACATTGGGTAGGGGCTGGGATACTGTTTAGGGGAAGGGTGCCGGATTGCTCAACGGCTGATTCGCAAGTCTCCTGTTTCTCGCATCTCGTATATGTTAACACGATCATTTCCGATGCTTCATTTTGGATATTGCTTGTGAGCAGCTTTTCTGCCACCGATAAATACCCCGCACTTAACCAAGGTGCAGCTAAGAAACTAATCACAATCCTTCGTTCCATTCCGATGGCATTGTAATTTAATGAAGGGATAATAATAGAACCAGTCGCATTGTTTGTCGGGGTGCATGACTCGTAGTCGTTGACTCCATTGTAGCGAAGACGAATAGCCACATCTTGTTACTCTGTGGGATACTACCCTCGTGTTCAATTATACGGCGCCGCTAAGGGTTTGGCTCGAGCGAATTGGGTAACCTGTATTGGTACATTCTTCCGGCGCGGGGAATAGGGCTGATGTGATTCATGTCTCTGCCTCGCCCACTCCGGCGCCGGGTTGGAATTGCCAAGGGCAGCGGCGGTTTTTAGCGTAAAGTGAGAAATCGCATTATCCGGGAGCCCGCCTCGAGGGGGGTATAATACCGGCCTTTTATCATCGCATTTCCAAAACCCCGATGCTCACGACGGTACTAGATAAGCTTTCAACGTGTTCACGGTAAGCACTGACGGAAGTGGTCAGGTCGTGCCATGCTATTAATAGGTGTAAAAGTGTCTTTTAACCGCGTGTATAGAACATATATAACGCAGAGGTCCAGAAATGGCCACCGACAAAGTGAAATGGGAGAATAAAGGATACGTGGAGGGATCAACCCATCACGGACATCTAGAATCGGAGGGAATCAGGAAATATATAGCTTAGACGGCCACTTCCAAATGAAACCGCTGGGTCCAGAGCTCCGCGAGGGTTGCATGACCCGCGAGGTGTCAGTGCAGCGTAACCGGGTGGGCGAGCGAGCTACACTAGTGTTCTAGAAGATGCAGGACTCCCAGGGGGTCTCATAGGGTCCAGAGAGCCAAGAGCGGCCGTCAAGGCAATCAAACCAGAAAGACACCCTATAGAAGACGGCCTGGGTGTCGTCGTCTTGCAGGTAGTTGCACCCGTCCATCCCCTCTCTTTTCCTACCCCCCCTAGTCAGTCCAGTCTGCCCGAATCGAAAAAAAAAAAAAAAATCCCCGATAGAGAAGCCATTGGGCCACCGTTTTTCTGGGTTGCAACCTGCAAAGCGCACCTGCATGCATCGAACCACCCTCTTTTTTTACGAGCCTGATGACCGGACCACCTAGGCTACCAAGATCTGGTCACATGGTGACTGGGGAGCCGGGGGTGGCAAATTCGGCCGGATTCACCGGGAACGCAAATGCGGCGATTTTTATGCAAGGTTCCATGTAAGTAGGGGTAGCTTGCGGTAGCTCCCGGGAGCTCACGATACCTGTGGCAGCCGCGGTAGTTGTGGTAGCTGTGGTTAGGCACTGTTCATCAGGGACGCTGGGGATGTCAAAAAGCAAAACTCTGATGTGTCTGTATTGATGATGGGTGTTGGTGGCATTTCCCATTGCCTTCTGTTGTCTTTCCATTGGAGACACGAAAGATTTATGCCAGCGGCCTTTTCCCATCCAATGCTACAATAGCCCAAAATGCAGCCCAAAGGTAATAAAAAGAACAACAAGAAGAAAAAAGGTAAGCGTAAAAGAAGAAACCAAAAAAAAAAAAAAATTAAGAGAAATCCTTCCCCAACAGCGAAGTGAAAAGGGTTATAAAGGTGCTAGTAATACAAGAAACAACAGTTGGTATTTTCCCCCCTGAACTCCGCCCATGGCATGACTGGAAAAAGGAAAACACTGTGCTGTGCCGTGCTCATCGGAAACAACAAATCATTAGTCATCACGAACTCGGCCGTCTCGGCAGTTCTAGGGCGTTTAGTCGGGAATGAGGCGGCATGCTGTGACCTGCACCGGTTTCGTAGTTCCTTCCGAGCGACAGCTTTTCCGAACAAGTTTTCCGCTTCCTCCGTGGGGGTTGACCCCTCGCCGTCCAAGCGATTCCCGATCCCAGTTCATCATCCCTTCATCTCTTCATCACGACGTCGAGTCGAGCCCAGGCTACCCCACGCCGGAGGTAAACTAGATAGCGAATGTATATTATTTTGTCGACAGAACGTGTACCGCCGACCATGTAGTTGAAACAATGAAAGGCGCGGTAGGGTACCATTCTGTCTACGATGCCCAGCTAGGGAGAGTTCGAGACCATCCTCCGCCTAGTGTTGTGTAGGCCATCGTGACCGGGTTGTCGTACATCTAGGCCACCGCCTCACTTGTGATCTGTGGCCGGTTCTGGGGATGGCAATACCAACAACTACCGGAGGAATATTCTGTACCGCAGTTTCCACATGTGTGCATATGCATCGCGTTGACGAGGCATCTAGAAGCAGCGCAAGTTGTTGCTGATGACGTTGCCATTGGGACGAGTTGATGCGACTTTAATAGTCTAGTGTTTATATATATGTGTGTGTGTGTGTGTATGTGTACGTGTGTGTATGTGGATGTGCCTGTGCTTGTGCTTGTGTGTGGTGTGTCTGTGTGCGTGTGTGTGTGTGTGTGTGGTGTGTGTGCGTGCGTTAACCTGTCTATCACCCGCGTCAGATCTAGAGCTTTCCTGGGTATCGTGGACATATATAAAAACCCCCCTCGACGTCCGTCATGTATATGGGGTTCCGGACTCCAGAATGTTCGATCATCAAGGTTCCCGGCACGTACCTGTGTGGCTAGGCTCGAAGCAGAGTGGCGAGATGGTTGTTGTTGGTGCTGCCTTGGAGCAGATTGGATGGTTGTTTGGGTGGCGGAGAGGAAGAGGATGGCTCAATGGCAGCAGCTTGGTCTGCTATGCTGTTTGGCTATGCTGTTTGGCTATGTTGTTTGGCGTGGATGTTTTTTTTACGACAAGAGGTGGTGGAAGGCTTGACTGGGAGAGTAAAGCTTGGTTGGGAGGATGGTGAAGTTGATATTCAATGTCGATCGTTGCTCTTCTGAGGGACCACGGCTCTTGGGGGGGATTTGCTGGCATTATCATCTGGACGAGTGCTCGTGGACCCTGGGGACATATCAAGGCGCCCGAGCTACGCCATTACGGTACACACTACAACGCACACTACGACGAATACATCGAGAGAAAGAGGGGACGGAACAATAATGCCCAGTGCTCGATTTCCCTCGTGGGAGATGCCGATGCAGGCCAGCGAGTCCAGGTGCGCCCTAATGCAGCAATCAAATAGTTCGACGATGGGCTGGAACTTGGAATGAGACCCCTCCCCACCACCACTGACCTGCCCGAAGACGCAATTGACTGCATTTTTAGCACATTCAGGAGCGGCGAGGAAGCCATTTCCCTTTTGGGCCGGTGCTTGTGCTGGGGGTGGGCTATGAATAACTCCTGATAACTGGCCAGCGAGGAAGTATAACCGGTGCTGAGATTGAAAGGGCCCTAGCCCTTCCTGGGCCTGCCCTTCTCCGGACGACGACGACGGACGACGATGTGATTACTTACTTCGTCCTTGTCGCCCAGTGCCAGGGCCAGCACCAGGGCCAGCGCCAGGCCGGCTCCAGTACCAGCACCAGCATCAACGCCAGCACCAGCACCGTACGATGTCGCCGTCGCAGTCGCAGCCGCTGTCGCTGTCGCAGTCGCAGTCGAAGTCGAAGTCGCAGTCGCTATCGTGGTGGCCATCGTGGTGTGTGTGCCTGGCTAGGCAAGTAATCCAATCCTCCCCCCCTCCCTCGCCCCCTCCTCCCCGGACCCCTTGTTTGTCGATAGGGCGTGTTATTCTCATCTAGGGAGGTAGCGTAGGCTCGGTACGGAGAGAGGTAAGCAATAGAGTGAATACTCGGACGACTTTAGACCACAGGTGGCTAGCCATCGTCCTAACCAAGTACCTGTAGCTCGGTCCCCCCCGAGTAATGTACTGCTGGGTACCCCGTGTGTGTGGATCCGCCGATGTATCTGTCTCGCTAACCTGGGTAGGCAGGGTACTTGCACCGCGAGCTAGCACCACGGGATGGATGGATGTGGCTTACAGACAAACAGACGCTTGGGACCCGCTTGACCGGATCAGGGAGACCCATGAGCAATGAGCCAACGACGTTTGATATCACGCCACCCACGAATTGGCCCCCTTTCCCACGTGGGCCCCGCCTATTTTCCCTAAACGGAACCTAGCGTGAAGATACCGCCCGCTGTGCACCACCCACCTACTCTATCCAGTAGCGTGTGCTACCGGTATATCTAGGTACATACACGCCTACATACATACATACTCACATTCTAGAGCGGGTGGGCGGGCGTACAGTAGTGCATCTGGGTTGGTTAGGTTGGGTTTAAGCTACAGGAACAAGCTACACAGGCCAAGCGGTACAGACCAAGGTACCTCGCGCTGCATTAGAGCCCACAGCAGGAGTCCACAGCGAATACCTGGCGTGCCTCTCGAACGAGCCAACAGTGTCGGTGAGCAGACGCAAGGGCAGAACACAAGGACAAGCAAATTTGAAGCGCTTGCACGCATCATAAGCTTCTCCCGGGCTGTAAAGTAGGGTGTGCCTGTCTTATTACTCGTCGTATGCAACGTATGCTGAGGACTTTGTACGAGTGGCCACAAGTGCTGCTGGTGCAATGCAGCCATCCAGCGGTTCGTGTAAGTGGAAGTATGTACTATGTAAGCTACCAGGAGGTAGATACCGGGTTGAAGCAGGTACTCCGGTACTTGCAAGCAGGGAGGAAAGGGCTCAGTTTACAGCAGCTACTGCAAGTTACCTCGGTACCTTTGCCTCCCACCATGCGGAACCCACCAAATCGCCTATCAAATCGTCGGGTTAGCACACGCCGGGTATCGAGACACTGGGATCGGGGAGGCGTCCGTCTCCAGACACCCATAAAAAAAGTACCCAGCGACGAAAGGACAACAAAACAACAACAAAGAGAAGAAGAAAAAAAGAGACTAAAAATAAAATAAAATAAAATAATCATAATCAGCCTTCACTCGCTCTCCTAACCGGCGGACCACCTCATACTATCCACTACGCGGTCGTGTCAAAAGATTGAACAGCTGAGGGGTTGGATGGAACGACGGATTCAATATACAGATTCATACAGCTTCATTACACTTTCAATATTCTTACTACGTAGTGTACAGTACTCACGACATCTCGCTTACACCTTCTCGAAATTAGATGGAATCGGTAGGAAGGAAGCGCTAGAAAGAGTCCATGCTTATTTTTGCAACCGTGCCCCCGTGGCCCCCGGCCGGCAACCAATATTCTCCGCCTGCACACTAAGCGTCATCCGAAGGGGGGAAAGGGGAAAGCCGTTTCTCTGCACGGATGGGGAGGAGGGAAAATGATGGAGGTGGCATTTGTTATTGCTGCCCCCATAGGCCCAATGGGCCCATAGGACGAAAAACCCGCCGGCTCGCTACCACCAGCCCCGGTGCTGCATGCTCCGCCTGAAGACCCCTGGCCGCGCTGGCTGAGCGGGCTACATACCTGTACCTACATGCCGACTACCTACTTATGCAGCGTATGACTGACTACCTACATACTTTAGGTACCTACCTACACAGCTACCTGCATTGCTACTTACCTACCTACCTACCTACCTACCTACATATATACATACATACATACATACCTTTTAAAGTAGTACCTATATGTATGCACGTAGGTGCATATATCAGGTACCTATATAGTGACAGTATCGACAACACAGCACTGCGTAAGCGCGCTATACCACTTTACCCTCACATTAGTCCTTTTATTGTCGCGTGAGCACCGCTGTGCGTTCGTCGCCGGAGCTAGCTCTCGCCTTACGCAGCGCGCAAGGTCCCGCGAGCGCCTTTTATATGCTTGGTATCCGGGCTAGTCCGCCATCGCCTTCGCTAGATGGCAAAGAGGCGCTTCCAGCCACGAACGGCTGAGGCTTCTAGATCTTTCATTGGCCTGGCGCTTGAGGTTGCGAGATTTCTGCCGACGCCCGCTAGTCCCGAGGGTCTGTTAGCGCGAAGTCGTGCTGAATGCAGGAGGGGTGAGCAATTCCGTCCTATTTGCCCATGACCGACGCAGCGTCTTTGGCGAAATACCATGCGGCGCCGTTGAGGGCAGGGCTGGCTTAGCTGCCCGAAGCGCGCGCTCCCGTCCCAGCCCTTTCGTCCTCCCCCCGGCGTGGGCGGTCCACACGAGGGAGTGTGTTTATGTGTGTGTGTGTGTGTGTGTGTGTGTGTGTGTGTGTGTGATAGAGAGAGAGAGAGACTTGCTGATAAGAGAGCCTCAGACATATGGAGAGAGCTGAAGATCATGCCTCTGCCACGGCTGGACGATCACGATAGCCTATTATAACATGGGGGCCGCGGCTCACAGCCGCTTTAATGTCGATCGTCCTACATTCATACATTGAATCGTATTATCATCCTCCGCACCCAGGTTTCATTTATAGACTTAGAGTGTATCAGTCCTTATCGCTCACGTCTGACAAGACCACATATTTCTTATTTCTCGGCGTTCAGCCGGCTTGGCAATACCAACCAGTCGTGGACATCTCGTCCAGGAAAGGAATGTTGTGGGGGTCTGCGGAGAGACACTCGTCGCAGGGAACCTGCCTAATAACTAGTATGTATGCGCACCGAGCTCCCGGCCGAATATCCGATGGTAAGTAGTTAGGCGGTGCACCTGGGTAGGCGCCATAGAACGCATCAAGGGTCCTGCACGAACCATTTGTTGAGAAAGATTGCCAAGATATTTAAATCAACTCTCTTTAGGCTCAACGGCATCGTTATTGTCGATGCAGAAATTCCCGGTCTCTTGGTAATCTGCTAGCGATGACGTACTTGGGTGTTGCTTTTTGCAACTGGTATAAAAGGCCATGTTGCCATAGCCTTCGTTGTTGGCGCCACCGCTCGCTGTCTCCAGGCGATTAAATTACAGGCGGAAGGCGGTCGCAAGCGCCCGCCAAGACCAATCACGATATCGGACCAAGTGTATGGGTATCTAGACCATGGGGCAGCAACCCTCTCTTCCAGGGCCGCCTGGGACCAAGTTTCGCGTCATTGGTGCTGGGATGTGAGTCAAGCTATGCTGGGCATCGTCATATATGCCGTGACTGGGGGAGAGATAGCATCGTCTGCCGTGATTGCAGATGCTTAATGCTATGGCTAGTGGCGGGCGCTTATTTCGCTTCCGATGCACCTCATAGAGGGTTGAGTGTAAGCTGACATCGCGCAGGTCGCGTACTGGCACCAAGACGCTTAACGAAGCCCTGACAATCCTCTTAAAGGGGCCGGTCCACGACTCTGGTATCCAGTCACTAGGCGGACCCATGGAGCAGATCGGCGCTTGGTTGCAGATTATGGCGCTGGCCCCCAAAGCCCAATCTTTCTCCGACCAGAAGAAACTTGATTGGCTGTTATCTTCCGTTCTCGATGGCTACGTAGCTACCATGGATTGCCCAGCCGCTACACTTACTCCGGAAATCATGCGTGTCTACCCAGACGCTATCGTGATCGCGACGACGAGAGATGAGGAATCATGGTGGAGGAGTATGAGCCACATGAATAGCATGGTGGCGACGTGGTATCTGCCCCTTGCAGTCATGTTTCTACGCAAGAGCCAGGTGTACGGGGTCTGGATGTTGAGGTTTAGTGGAGTGATGCAGTGGCGGTACAAGTCGGAGAAGATCCAAGAGGATACGCTTCGGAAACACGAACAACACCTGCGGGATACTGTCCCATCCGAAAAGCTATTCTGGTACAATGTTAGCCAGGGGTGGGAGCCACTCTGCCAGATTCTCAACGTCCCTGTACCAGACATCCCATTTCCCCATAACAACAACAAAATGGATGCCTCGAAAGTGGTCCGAGATCATGTTATAGCCGGTATCATGTCGTGGATTTTCGTATTGTCGACCTTTGCTGTCGGGATCTGGTTTTTGATGAACTGGTGCCGGCAATACTTCTCTTAATAGACGGATACCATAGAATAGAGTTGGCTGAATTCATACGCTTACCAAGGACCTGAGAGCATGTAATATTGCTACAATAAGAGTGCCACAAATATAATATGTGGATGAGGCTGCCATCGCCCCTATGACCGCCTAGGTAGAATCTCAATGTCTGACCGTACACTATGCACTGGATGAGAACAATAGGAACGTCTAAGGACCAAGTAAGGAAGGGGCTCTCCCCTTCCCCTTCCGATTGCTTTCTTACTGTATAATCACAATTATATTGTATCGTTTAGACGAGGACACAGGATTGTGGAGACATCCATCTCAGGCAAAGGGCACACACCATCCGCCCCCTTCCGAAGCCGTCTTAGACTAAAGTGCCTACTAGTAGTCAATCCCACGGGAACTAGCTCCCTCGCTCGGACACGACGGTGACCGCCGCCAGTTTTCTTTTTACTCTTGTCGATCTCTAAGGAACCCCGGAGAAACTGAACAGAATTAGATCCCTCATTGTTTGCTTAGATCCCCGCATCGTGACCTGAAAGCCACTTTCAGCCGCCTATGCCCCCCCCACGGGTAAGGAAAATAAAAAATTCGAATAAGCTGACAAGCCTACCGTTTCCTCGGACTATCTGAGCGCGGGAATGGTACTGAAGCGGAAGATTCCTCACGGTCTCACGCGGAGGACGAATTTGGCCTCCGGACAGGCCAGGACGGTCTACCCCCGCGAGGCAACACGGCATGATCGTGGGGAGGTGGCGGGTTTCAGCCGCGTGTAGGTGCTGACGCCCTCACGCCGTAATTTCACATCCCACTTCAGTTCTCGGGGGTCAGACAGAGGAGATGGTCTGGTCTGCCCTGTCTCAGCCGCTTCACTCGTGCCATCTGATGGACACTGAAGACAGAGTTTCTAACTTACGTCACCTAGCCCGTATCACCGACGATCTCAGCAAGGTCGCAGAGGAAAAAAAAAAAAAAAAAAAAAAAGAAACGAGACGGACGATAATGTAGCTATTCGAGGACAGCTGGCCCACAGCAGAAAAGGCGCCACGACTTTGCAAAGCCCCCCGGCTAGAGCCCCAGCATACCCGTCCCGAACGGCTAGTAGAGGGCTGAAAGGAGGGGCCCCGGATTGAGATGCCTCTGAAGGCTCGCGTCGGCTACTTCCTGAGGCCGGTGGACAGTACCGTGCTGGGCCTGCGCTTCGTGATCGGCTCATGTTGACGTAATCAATATATTGATAAATGCACAATATTGTCGGATCCTGTTGAAGACATCGTGAAGCACGACGCGCTGCACGAAAACTCGTCGCTTTAATATATCACCTGCATAGACTAATATCGCCTCCAGTTTATCAGGAGAACCTGCTTGATCGCTGTCTCCAGGAACCCCCTGCCAGAGCCCCTGCGACAAAGACAGTCCGAGCGGGTAAAATTTCACATCATATTTTTATTATTATTATTAGATTTGGAGTAGGTTCAGGCGGACCATCGACGATTAGGTCGGCAACGAACAACAAGAAGGAAAAAAATTTCTTCGGGATACAACTATCATCAAATCTACACTAACCTACTCTACCTGCCCCGACGCATCCGCTCACACAGATGGTCACTTTGCCTTAGTTTGCTTGAATGACTCCACCGCCCAAGCTAATGATTGCGGGTTTGACTTCGTTTTTTTTTTTTTTTTCCTTATATGGCCCGCCAACCGGGTCATCGTAGGTCTGTCGATCTTGGACATGGCTTAGTTGATAGTCTCCTGTGATATGTACCTGATGTCATGAAAGATGTATCCAGATGCATACCTGGGCATCATCTCACCATTTAGGTGCTGTGTCCGCGATATCATCGGTGAGCACCTGAATTTGTAGATGCCCAAAGCTAGACCAAAAACGAGGGCGGCGATAGGATTTACCTGTGTGGACTAAGGCCAGTGTAAGTGGTTGTACTAGTCAACGGTTGAATATACGATTTGAGAGCGTTACGCCTAGTTAGCGTACAATGGGGCTAACTTGATGTGCCTAGACTAATGCTACCCACTGAATCTATCAGATACCTGGCATGGAAGGTTGGCGCTTTGTTAGGCAAGAGCTTGTTCCGGCATCAGTTCCGAGCGCGCTTGAGCAAACTTAAACAAAATGTTGAGTGATCTAAGCTAGAGATTGGTGTACATACATATGGACTAGGCATGCACGCTACATATCTGGAGTTGTGTAACCTATCTAGACCACTGCCTATCAGGTAGTACCTACTTTAGTATGCAGTAGATTAGGTAGGGTTAGATACTTACTTAAGGTACTCTTACAACCGAGATGGACAAAGTGCTCCGGAGCTGTCCGAGTGTACCTGGGTAGCATTAGATAAGACATCCTATCTATTGCCGCCTACCTAACCTACCTACTTCCATACTACCTACTACAGTAGCAAGAAAGATGCCTACCGTACCTGTGTATCGAGTCCCACCATACCCTCTCTCTAAGTTATTACCTACCTACTATCTCTTCATGTGTGCTCGTACGTAAGCATCCATCTGCCCCGACAGAACAGTAACCACATATCTCATGGCTCCCTTGCTGTCAGCGGTTCTCACGACCGCAGGCGCTTTGCTGATGTATGGCATAGTTTTCTCGCCACCGCCGAGGTCCCCCTCCCCGTGAAGGAAACAGACTCCGACGGCGGCCGGATCAGCTCGTATTTCGATCGTCGTTTTGAACACGAATGCAGCTAAATTTACTACTGCTCAGCATCGCCTATTTGATGACGTACGCCTATCCTCTACGCCGGCACATGACTCGAAACCATCGGACGCATCCGCGGTGAGCCACCCTCCGATCAGCTGGTCATTTCAGTAGGTATACCTTTATATGTACCTCTGACGACGCGTAACTGTGGCACGATCTTTTCGCCTCACAGGACGATCTCTCTTCACAGGTTCCATCTTCCGTCACCTTATGGGACGACTAACTGCGTCTTATTTGTAAAATAGGCGCCTTCACCCTAATTTTTGGTGCCTACCTAGCTACACATATACAGACAACGGAATAACCTCGACCTCCCCTTCCCCCTTTAACACGGAGGGCGTGGCATGGGTGGTCTATTCATACGCGTTGGCTTCCTTTAGTCTCCGGAAGTTCAACCGGCGCAGGCTTGCCATCACCAGCCTCCTTGGATTCCACTGGCACCTCGCCGAAGAGTTCGCCCATGTGCTCTAGAGAAACGCCTTTAAAATAGAGTCAGCTCGGCAGCCTTTTGCATTAAATAACGATTACTAAACGTACCTTTGGTTTCGGGAACAAAGAAATAAACGAAGGTGAGCATAATAACACCAAAGCTACCGTAGATAAAATAGGTCCTGAGAAGAGAATTTCAGTTAGCGAGCGCTCTGTGTCCCACTACCATTGTCAACTTACCCGTATCCCCCCTCGCCCAATGTTGCTAACATGACCGGAAGCGTCCGGGCAACCACAAAGTTGAATAGCCACTGGGTTGCGGCAGCGAGAGCAACGTTCAGCGGGCGCAGGCGGGCCTTCGGGATCTCAGAAACCAGGATCCAGCAGGCCGGGCCCCAACCAAATTGGAAAAAGGCCGCGAAAACGTAGATGAAGGCCAAGGCGAAGTAGCCCGCAACCGGGACTGGGTCGCCCTCATGAGGCGGAGCGACACGGACGTATATGCCAATGTAGAACATGCAAAATGACTGTCCGATGGCCGAAACAAGAAGCGATCGGCGACGGCCCAAGGAGTCGGCCATGAAGAGCAGGAAAATAGCGCACGATACGACCTTGACAATGCCGTAGACCCCGGTGCCGAGCAGAGAATTCGACGTGCCCATGATACCAAGATTGATGAAGATGGTTGGTGCATAGACATTGATCGCATTCGTCCCGGTCAGTTGTTGGAAGACCATCAGCAAGATACTCAGTATCGCCCGGTGGCGATTGGTCTTGACCTGCCACATCTCCTTTTGCAAAGACATAAAGGTCGCATCGCCCATGAGTTGTCTCTCTTGTTCAAGCTGACTAGCGATCTCTGTGAATTCCTCCTGGAAGTAAGGGTGGTCTTCAGGTAGTTGCCTAAGTCTCTGCAATACACTCTTGGCCTCCTCCCATCGGTCCTTGCGAGCGAGATATCTCGGCGACTCGTTGCACATCAGCATCAGCGAGAAGAGGAAAAGGGCGGGGAGACCTTGCACGGCAAGCGGCACAATGTATTTGGTTGCGCCACGAAAGTGCAAGTTCGCACCAAAGTTGGTCCAGAAGGCGATTAAACTACCGGTGACGATGAACAGCTGGTACATGCCTGTCAACAGACCACGGATAGCTCGGGGCGCGTTTTCGGAGACATAGATGGGATTCACGACGCTTGCCGCCCCCACACCAAGACCTGCAAGTCGCATTAACCATAATGTCGCGAAGCAACCTACGCTGTTGGGGAGTTGGCTTACCAGCAATGAACCGACCGATGTACAACGGTTCGAGGTGTCCCGAGGCCGCCGCTTGTAGGATAACACCGGCAAGCGTAAAGATAGACGCGTATATCAAACACCATTTACGGCCCCAGAGATCGGCCAGAGGGTAAGCCGCAAGGGCCCCGGCGAAGCATCCGGCCTGGAGTACGGATACGATGTTCGCTTGGAGGTTCGCGGAGTCGACAGTGTTTCCGTCGCCTAGCTTGTAGTCTCTGGGAACGATGAATCGCGTTAGTTGCCTTTGGTCTCCGCATTTTGGGTGCATAAACAAGATGCACCCCAACTTACTCAATGAAAGTATCTAATTTGATGACACCTCCGATGACGCCGCTATCCCAACCGAAGGAGGCAGCACCAAAACAGGCCTTCCAACCTAGTTAGCATAACGCGCCTAGGTTCTCGGCCAACGAGTAGACTCACGGAACAGGCTAATAGAAACACTCTCCATCCATATATCTCCTTAGGGTCGTTTTTCATCGCGTCATTTTTGACGATCTTCTTCAACAGCCATATTCCCGACATGTTGTCGACGAGCGGGTTCGCCCCTGGGCGACTGAAATTTTTGCAGCTGTATAGTTCGTTCCGTTTCGTCGAGCTATTAACCAAATTGTCGATAATGCCCGTCAATGCCCTTCAATGATGGGAAAAGAGAGCCAGGAGAGCGCTCCAGAGCGCGATGCTCGGTCTTTAAGAGAGCCCGCCGATATCACCCCGAGCCCATGCGCACTGCACACCTCCATCTCATTCGTGGCAATGAGTCGGAGGTGGCAGGGAGTCGACACAATATCATTCGTCCAAGACGGTGTCTGAGGACCGGGTAAGCTCATGGTCGGGTTGAGATCCGTTGACCTAGAGACTTTTGTGACCTACCCTGGCCCCTTGTGGTGAAGAAACGAGCCCACGATATTTCTTCCACCAAACAGAGCAGAGAGATGTTGGTGGAACTAACCCCGGCCCTGCATTCATGGGGCTCCCCAAGTGCTACCCCATGGGCCGCCAGGCTTGATGAGGAGAAGACTCGATCCTTGTTGGAGCTAAAACCTTT
The DNA here is from genome assembly GCA_021209875.1 of Rosellinia necatrix. NCBI lineage: Eukaryota > Fungi > Ascomycota > Sordariomycetes > Xylariales > Xylariaceae > Rosellinia > Rosellinia necatrix. The sequence goes on from JAGYVD010000010.1 coordinate 1,700,098, forward strand.
AACAGTAGCGTAATCGTCATGGCGTTTATCCATTCCGTTCTGACATTACGTCTTGGCAAAGGCTAACTTCTCTCTTGTCACTTCCTAATGCTCGCTTGTTCTTCTGTCGGAGCTTAATCCTAAGCTGGTAACTGCCTCTTTCTTGTACCTACCCAGTGAACGTCGTCATAAAAAATGCGTTGTTAAGAAACATTCACTTCCTTTCACCTGTTGCATACCAAAACAACAAGAAAAAAAAAAGACCCTACGGGCCAAGAAACCTGTTGCATGGATTGGGGAAACCCCAGAGTGGTGTGAAGACGTAGTCGATGGCGAGCCAATCATCGGCTGGCAATCGCGGAGATATTGCCATCTTAGGAGGCTAGGCACAGACACTTTAGGCTCAATGGGGGGGAATGAGGGGAACGGTACGGTGAACTACTCAACATCGTATCTGTCTCTCCATGTTACCCCGGCGGTGGATATTGAAGCGAGCCTGGGATATATACGCAAGTTATTTGTGATGGCCTGCAGGGTCTGAGGTGTAAGGCAAACAGCTTCAGATCACTAGATATAGTCCCCACCATATAAGAGAGTAGCAAGTGGTACGCAAAGAGCATCACAGAAGTGTAGTTCAACCGTAGGGGTAAGAGTTGAGCCCTAGGTCAGCGTTATTTCGTGCATCTGAGACGGCGGGGGCAAGGGACACATAATGAACAGGTGGGAAAATGTTGTTGTTAGCACCAGGAAGGCTTCATACGTAGCGTTTGCCTTAACTCTATAGCTTGGATAATGATAGTCCGAGATAAGAGGCCTTAAACCCTATAGCAGGCAATCTAAATCCTAACTCGATCGTCTCCCTCCATCCAGCACGACTAACTTGATCCCCAAGGTAGAAAAGGATTGGCTTCCGGAAATCTGAACGCATTCTATTATAAGAGGGTGTTAAACAGGATACATGGTTTATATGCTCAGCTAGAACCGCCGTGCCGAGATGCTGTCTGATCCGACGCGTACGATCCTGGGCCGGGACCCAACACACCGCACGCACGCCATCAACGGCTACGCCTTCCAGCAGGACGCGATCCGGACCTTCAACGGCTGGCAGTACGCCTGTTTCTACGCATCGCTGCCTCCCGCGCGGGAGCCCCTGTACGTGCACCTCTCGCGACGGAAGCTGCCTGACGGGGCCTGGGAGACATTCGCGTTCGAGGACTACGCGCAGACGGTGGACGACGGGCACAACACGGTTCAGGTAAATAAACGTACACAACATGATGACAAAACCGTTTCCCCTGCTGTCCCCTTTCCCTAGCCCATCTCAAAGTTGAAGAAGGGAGCAAATGGAGGGGAGGGGTGAGGGGGGGTAGGGGTATAACAAGACAAAAGAAGAATGAAAAGTAAAATAGAAAAACGACGAAAGTGGAAGGAAAGGACGAAAGAAACAAATATAAAACGGATGAGGTTCTGACACTTTCTCTCTCTCCCTCTCTCCCCTTGGGAGGGCAAGGGGGGAGATAGAACGCGTAGCTCGGGATATGCGCCGGCGACGGGACGATCCACCTATCGTACGACCACCACTGCGACGCGCTGCGGTACCGGCACTCGGGGGCGGGCGCGGCGACGTCGCCGGAGCGGGTGGCGGCGTGGGGGCCGGGGCTGTTCACGGCGACGCTGTCCTCGCTGCCGGGGCTCTCAACGGCGACGGCGGCGGCGGCGGCGACGGCAGAGCTGCTCGGCTACGTCACGTACCCGCGGTTCGTGGCGCGCGGGCCGGACCTGCTCTTCACGTTCCGGACGGGCAAGGCCGGGCTCGGCGACGACCACCTCTGCGTGTACACCGCGTCTTCTCCCGGGACAGGGGCGGAGGCAGAGGCAGAGGGGGAAGGGAAGGTGGTGGGATCGTACCGGTTCCTCGGCACGCACCTGAAGGGCGTGCAAAACAACCCGTACATCCACGGCCTGGACGTCTCGTGGGGCGATGGCGACAGCGGCGGCGGCGGCCGTCTGCACGCGACCTGGGTGTACCGCGAGTTCGTGCCGTACGACGGCTGGGACGACCCGCTCGACACCAAGCACAAGGCGCAGGCGGGGCCCAACTCGGCGGCGAACAACCGGGACATCTGCCACGCGTGGTCGGCGGACGGCGGGGTGCGCTGGTACGGCAGCGACAATAAGAACAAGAGCCGAGCGGTAGCGGTAGGGGAGAAGGGGGAGGAGAGGGAGGAGGAGAAGGAGGAGAAGGAGGAGAAGGAGGAGAAGGAGGAGAAGGAGGAGAAGGAGGAGAAGGAGACGAATAAGGGGCGGGTGATTGCGGATCTGACGCGCGGCGAGAGCATCCTGCCGACGTCCCCCGGCATCCTCGCCTTCGCCGTACCCCGCGGCGCCGGCCTCACGAACCAGGAGGCCCAGGCCGTCGACCGCGACGGCGGCGTGCACGTGCTCAACCGCGACGCCCTCGACGACGACGGGGTCCTGCGCTGGAGGCATTACTACCTATCCCCATCCGGTGAGTGAACACAAAGCCCCCGCCCTCTTTTCTTTCTTTCTTCCTTTCTTTCTTTCTTTCTTTCCCTCCTCATCCTTTTTTATCCCCCTTTCCCCTTTAAGACTTAAAAAAAAACAAAAAAAAAACTCCTCCCCTCGTTCCCGTAAACCCCCGGGCTGACGCGCGCAACCGTGGCAGACGGAGAGGGCTGGACGCGAACGACGCTCGCCGTCCCGGGCGTCCTCAACAACGACGACGACGACGGTGCCTGCGGCGGCCGGCGCGGCCAGGTCGCGGCGGCCCGCGACGGGGACGTCTACTTCGTGCTCCCGCACGGCGCGGACCCGGCGCTCGTCGTCCTGCGGGCGTCCGCCGCGGGCCGGTACGCCGAGTACGAGGTCGCGTGGCGGGGCCGCGGGTTCCCGCCCGCCGACCCCCTCGTGGACAAGGCGAGGCTGGCTGGCGACAACGTCCTCTCGGTTTTTACGCGCGCCTTCGCCGGGCCCGGGGGCGACGTCGACGTGGTGGTGCTGGACTTCCTGCTTTGACGTCCCCCCCCCCTTTAACCTTGAACCTTTTAGCCTAGGGTGCTGGGCCTCATTCGATCCGAGTGCGGTTAACTTGTACCCCCCATCGTCACAATGGTCGTCATAGTCAATAAATAAATAAATAAATAAAAATTGAGTGTGCTTCCAACCCGAGATGTAGTCTATATGTTATCTCGCTAATCTTTTATACAATACTACTCGTTATCTCATTATATTCCTCTTCTCCAAGAAATCCACCGTGATTTATTAAGTCGTTTTTTTTATTACAGAGCCATTGGTCTCGCCTTCTATTCTTTTCGGCTTTGTTTCTGCCTTTGGAGGGGGCAGCGCAAAAAACCTTGCCGCCAGCCATTTCTCCGCGTCGAATCCTGCTATGATTGATACTTCCAACGTTCCATAAACAACGAGGATGATAAGCAGAATAATGTCGAAAACATGGACAAACCACCAATAGTATTGTCGACCGAGCGCACAGGTGGCGAACTCGTACTTCCATTCCCAAGAGTCTTGATCAAACCACACACTGAGAAGCCCGGCGTTTCCATCAAAGTCCGCCATCATGCTCCGAACCGTGATCTCCCGCATCCCCGGTATCCCTGGCTTTCCGGGCAGCTGGTCCTTGTGAGCGGTATCCCAGCGAGCCACCTGCCACCGGCGCTCGTCGCGCGCTAGCGATTGGTTGATGAAATGGTAAGTATCGCAGCCCTCATGGTCGTGTCCGTTAAGAATGACGCCCGGTCTCCCGGTGCCACCGGCTGGCGCATTAGCGTCCCCATTTAAGCCGTATATGCCCTCCAGGAAGCCCCGGGAGGCGTCTGCAGATAATTGATTTTGTTCCTTGACCCCACCACTCTCGTGAAAGTCGAAAAAGGGGGAATCGACGCATACACCCTCCGGCTTGTAAAGTGGCATGTGTGTAAGAATGATAGTGAAGTGGCCCTTGTATTCGACCGCTGAAGATGTATGTATTAAGGCATTGATAAAGGAGTATGTGTTGTCTTGAAGAGATGTGTCAAGAGCAGGGGTATCCAAGTTCATATTGTTGATGTTGAGAATTCGCAATTCAGGAAGCAACCGATTGGATTCCGGATTCTTCTCCGCGTCGAAAATCGTTGCGTTCGTAACAGGATCGTCGATTGGCAATTCGAAGCGAAGCTCGTAAGCAGCCTTCCCAAAGGCAATCTCAAATCGTTCGAGGAGCTCTGGGGTAAGATCTCCAGCATAGCCAACATCGTGGTTCCCAACAACATTAATGAGCCTCCGCTGCCACATTGCCGACTCCTCATCATCGGTGCCCAACACACCGCTCACGTTGTAATCATCGGCTGGGTACTGGGCGACGTCGTCTGGAATACGCTCGGCGCCCTTGAATGATCGATTCCAGAAACGTGCGCTACGCCTGTGAAACTCGGAATCCCGGATCCACTGGCTTCCCAGCAGATCACCAAGAACTGCGACGTGTGTAGGCTTTGCCCACCATCTCAGCGTACGATAAATATGGCCGAGGTAGAAGTCGTTCCCGAAGAGGTCAATGCGTTTGCGGATGGACTCGAGTGTATCGGGAATGTCGTCGAAGAAGACATCGACAAGATCGTGGGTGACCTGGCGGAGGCGCTTGCGCAACGAGGGCTGGTCGGTTTGAAAGGTCAGGTGCTTTATCGCCCACTCGAGATGAAGGAAAGCCGGCCGGCCGTAGTTTCGAATGGAGGTGTCGCCTTCCAGCTGCGGATCGCCGAGTGCGAGCAGTCGGAAAGGCGCGGAGGCGCCCGTGGGGCCGGAGATATGCTGCTGTAGGGTCTCGCGGAAAGCAGAGGGATCGGCGGTCGGGCGGGACGCATTGGGCGCCGTGGGCACTGCGGGCGGCAGGGGAAACGCACACCCGCGAAAGAGAGGATATAGGTACAAGTGAAAAGTACAGGCTACCGCGACGATCGAGAGGATCCGCACGGCATTGCGAAGGAGAGAAAGAAGAGCCGCCGGTGTCATTTGGGTGACAACACGGGCTGAAGCCGTAGACGATGCCAAAATGGCCCTGGGCGGTCGAGGGGGAAAGGGGGGAAAGGTGCGAGAGAAATGAATGAGAAGGAAACTTTACAAATATGGGGGCGGTGGCCGAGGATGCGACAAGAAGCACATGGCAAAATATTGAAGGTTTCCACGTTTTCGAGTTGTCAGGGCTGTCAGGGGTCGACAGGGTGGTGCGATTTGGGTGTCCATGATAGGGTAGAATAGGGGTTCGGTTGGCTGGGGTCGATTGATGCATGGGAGAAAGCCGCTCGCTCCTTGTTTGTTAGCCTCAACGGCCTAGATCTAGATGGCGTGCCCGCATACAAAACACTACATACCTACATAGGTAGTTACTGTAGTTACCTACTTGTAACTGCTTGTACCAGCGACCTGCCTGCCTACTAGGACATGCACATAGGGCATCCGACCCCCTGTATGGCCCACTAATTACTTACACTCGGGGTATGCAGTTAAGACCAGCACGCAATTCGTGAAACTGGTTCTGCATCTCAGAAGAGGTTTCTTGTCTTGGTGTCTAATTTCGACACAACGTTAATAGAACTGATATTCTCTTTTGGGCATTGGGCGAGCCGACCAATTCTAATAATCTAAGTGTTTAGGCCGTCAATTGGCTTCAAATAATTGAGTTTCAGCCTGTCCCAACTTCCCTCAGATTGCTTAAATCCACAATTGCGTTGGTATCTCTCATATCAGAGATAGACTTGTGAAGGAGCGAATCCCGGCGTCTCGCTCGTCACAGATCGTCGGCATCGGCATCAACATCGACATCAACGTCGATATCGTCCGCCTCTTCCTCATAGGATGGAAATTCAACCTCGAAGTTTGCATCATCTATGTCGTCCGCGTCATCGGATGCAATGGCGAAGGCGACCGTCATGTTGTCTTCAAATCCCTTGTCTACTGGGGCGTCGTCCGGCTCACAAACTAAGGGATTCCAGCCTTGTGTGGGATCTGTCTTGTTCTTGAGTACACCAAACTTGATCTGTGAAGCGTCGTTTGGCAGTTCGGTCTTCTGGGGAGTTGCGGCGGATGTTGTGATGCCATCCGGATACCTCTCCTTTAGGATTTCTAGCAATTCCTCCTGAATATGGCTGAACGTTGCCATGGAGTCGACAAATAGGAGGATAGTATGGTTGCCATGTCTGAAGTGAATCGACAGATCTGTGTCACGGATGTCGCTTCGCTTGACCTTAGTAAAAGCCAGTTAGTCCGGTTGCCTTGGTCTATCCCAGATTGAATCTTGGGGGCCCGTCAAGGTATGTGTAAGGCGCTTCATATTTCAAGAAGGAGGAGAGGCGGGGTGGGTGATCTTACCATGGTGGATAGTGCTTGTTAATAGTGTAAGTGGTTTGAGATGCTCGGATATGGTGATTTTGACTGGGGAAGGTGATGCTCCCACGTCATTTGGCAAGCCGATTTAATGTGGACATGGGACATGTTCGGGAGCGGGTGGATACCTATAAAAGTACCTGGGAAGGCTATCTGCACGGGCATTTCTGGCACCTGTTTATGCGAAGTACCCGGACACAGTAGATAGCTAGGGCAGCTACAAGTATGTACCTCTAATAGGTACCTAAGTAGGTAGTGTAGGTAGGCACTTGGCCATAGGTCCTGGTATCCATTTTGCTTCCATCATGGATACCTCAGATTTTTCCATGTGCTGCTGGGTTTCCCTCTCTGCCGGCAATCGAATAAGAGTGAATCATACCCATTCCAATCAGTAACCTGTGCTTATAGACCCACTACTTCGGAAACTCTATCGCTCGCTGAAACCATAGGGTCGTAGAGCCAACAGTCGAATTGAACACCGCCAGACTACACTGCTCCCGACCGCAGAATGGAACAAACCAACGCGACGAGACGGCGTTCCCAGCGAGCTCTTACCCGCGAGGAGTACGCCCAGCTCTGGAAGGATTCTCGCCTCTCTCTCCCCCCACTCGTCCGGATTCCCGCAGCTGCCGCAGCTGCCTTCGGCACCGGCATGGCCATGGGCCTGGCATATGGAAGCAAAATGGCCGGCCTGCGTTTTAGGGCGGAGCATGCTCATCGCCTCCCTACGACAACGACCGGCTGGTATCTATATCATAAAAGCAAGAACTATCATCTTGCGTTTGGGGGCTTGAAGGAGGGCTTTAAGGTTGGGGCCAGGCTTGGCTTGCTAAGTACTGCCATGTTCTGCGCCGAGAACCTGTTCGATGTCTATCGCGGAAGCCAAGACTTTATCAATACCGTCATGGCCAGTTTGGCGGTAGCGGGTGGCTTCAGTCTATGGAGTAGGTTACGACACTCGCATATTGATTGCTACACATGCCCGAGATTGACTGACTGCGACAGATCGCTTCTCGGCCGCGGAGACGGCCAGGACGGCTAAAAAAGGCCTGATATTTGGCCTGGTGTATGGTAGCGCACAGGACGCGCTATCACTTGCCAAAGGTCGCCCCGTCGGATACATTACCTTCATTCGGAAGCAGATCGGGATGCCCGGGGGAGAGCCTGAACTATCTGGGTGACAGCCTTCGGGCATCCAAATGACGATGTGATGGCTGTTTAATCTCGCATTGTACCCGCAGTGGCGGCCGCACAGGAAGATTTGGCCTATTGCTGAGCCGAAAAGCTGGTTTTGTCGCGGCTGGCGCGTTCTGGCACACCACGGAACCGCGCTGCATGGCTCCGAGCCGGCGAATTGCATGGTGGTTGAAGCTGCAGCAGCAAGGAGGGTCGGATCTGCCTCGAGAAGGGAGAGGCCGTATGCTCCAAACCCCGCGTATGCGTGGGGCCGCCTTGTTTGGGGGGCACGGCTTGCAGCTTACACCAACCGCCATCCCATGCGGCGTGCAAACATCGACGATGTGTCGTTTTGCCAGGGTTTTCGTGCCGAGCAAACAAGCGATTTCGGCCCCCCAAGATAATTACCACATCCGAGCCTTAGTGTCTCCTGTCAGACCGTCGGCGGTACCCAGCCCCACGGATTTCCACCTTGAACCGCTGGGAAAGAGCCGGCGCCGAAACGGTCAGCGAGAGCATCACGCGTATGTCGCGTATGTGGGGTTGAAACAAGGGGAAACTGCGTGGCGGGTCGACAAAGAAATACTAGACTAGCCAAAGCATACTGTACTATTTGCGATTCTAAGTCTCAGCATCTGTTTTTGGCGTTGAGCTTGGCGTTTTTGATGGGCGCTGCCATTTCATTGGCCTATGCGCGTACCCGCTGCAACTTCGGGCTGCGGTTACTGGCGGCTTTTTCGCGGGGTCCACGTGATCCTCGTGTCCGCCCGATAAGAAATCCCCGCGAGGACGCCGCATATCAACCTGTCATTGAATCGTAATTGGAAAGAGCAAGTGGATGTCGCCGCTCTGCAAGGGAAACCTCCGTGGCACATGATGGCCTTCTCTATCGATGGCGCAGTTTCCCAGCCCAGAAGTTCTGCGTGGCCCTCTGCGAACTCGGAGATAGAGAGGTTCCAGCCGTTCTGGCCAGCCCATTGGAGCCGCTAGAACCTTAACAAGAGAAAGTTAAAAGCGAGCCTTGTATGCTTTGTCCGCCTTAGTATGCGTTTCCGTGTTTCTCTCTGTATGTATGCTTGATGTATGCTTGACGTAGCCATCGCCACGGCAGCATCGTTGTCACTTTGTAAATTGCCATCCCTCAACCCTTCCACCCGCTCATTCTCATTCCTCCTATTACTCCTCAAGCCGCGACTCGACGCTACTAATTATGATAAGGACCCCCACGTTGGCCAGGGGGCCGCTTCTTCCCTATTGTCTTGCCTCGCTCAGAACCCCATCACATGTCCTTGCTGTCACCGGACGATACAGACAATCACAGCTATACAGCACAGACTCGCGGACACGGAGGAGGATACATAGTTCGTCTACCCGCTCATCAGCCCCTGCTGCGGACCGGATTCCCTTACCTGCGTCGTCTCCCGCCGGTGGCCTCCCTATAAATGGCGAAGCCACTCCTGTTTCCGCATCATCAACGCTGGGACCAGCACCCCTCTCCGTGCTTCCACTGGCGACGGTTCTGCGGTCGTTAGGCTCAACGACAATATCGTCGTCGCGGGTTCTCCTTCCGCCATCATTGGCGATCATGTCCATGCTCGCGTATTCGGACCAGGCCATACTCAACCCGGATAAGAATCCCTTTCTTCGTTGGTTCTTGAAAAAGACCTTCTACGCCCAGTTCTGCGCGGGCGAAAACGCCACCGAAGTTCGTCGGACCATAGATGGACTCAAGGATATTGGATATACCGGCGTGATATTAGGCTACGCAAAAGAAGTCGTTCTTACCGACGGGCAAACACGAGATCTATCTTCATGCGGCGAGGGGCCGATGGCTGAAGAATGCATCCGCAACGAAATAATACCTTGGGCGACGGGCACTTTGGAGACACTCCGACTAGCGCAACCAGGAGATTTCGTAGCGATAAAGTTCAGCGGTGCCGGGCGCCAGGCTCTATACGCATTAAAGAACCGACTTCCGCCATCAGAGCACCTCAAGAAAGCCATCGATGAGATATGCGACCTGGCTGCGGAGAGAGACGTACCCGTGCTTTTCGACGCCGAGCAAACCGCCATCCAGGCTGGAATCGACGACTGGACACTGGAATACCAGCGAAAATATAACACGAAGCCCGGTCATGCCATCATCTACGGTACATACCAAGCATATCTAAAGGCCACACCAGCACTGCTAGGCTCCCAGCTCGCTGTCGCGTCCAAGGAGGGGTTCACCCTGGGTATCAAACTAGTCCGGGGTGCGTACCTCGGCACGGACCCCCGCCATATCATCCACGATACCAAGGCCGATACGGACGCCGCGTACGACGGCATCGCGGCCAGCCTGATCAAGCGGCAGTGGGGTCCGGTGTTGCAGCAGGACGTTGCCTTCCCGCAGGTCAGCATCCTCCTCGGCTCGCACAACCGCGAATCCGTATGCAAGGCGCGCAAGATCCGCTCGAGCCCCGAGTGCGCCGGCACGGAGCTCGCGATCGCGCAGCTGCAGGGCATGGCAGACGAGGTGAGCTGCGAGCTCCTCGTCGCGAAGGCGGCCGACAAGACGGAGAAGAAGACTGGCCAGACCACCACCCTCTGTGGCGAAGCGCCTCGCGCGTACAAATACATCGTCTGGGGCACGACCAAGGAGTGCATGAAATACCTCCTACGGAGAGCCCATGAGAACAAAGACGCCGTCTCGCGCACGAAGAGCGGACGCGACGCGGCCTGGGGAGAGGTTAAGAGGCGTGCGAGAGCCCTCGTCGGATTAGCCTAAGGGCTGTTTTTTATTATTCTCGTGCTTGTTTTTCATCGCTGCGTGGAGTTTAAATTGGAGGGGGATTCTCGGCCAGGGGAAGACAAACTTAACCATGGATCACGGTTTTCGGCCATCAAGTTGGACTGCAAGGGGGGCTCAAGTCTATTTCTTGGTTTTTTTTTTTTAGCATCGGTTTCGCGTCATGAGAGTCTCGACAAAGAAGTTGAAGACCTCGTTCTATAGCATGCCTAGATATCCTGAGCCGCACCTAGCATCAGTCGGACTTTGAAGTTCGCACAATACATTTCCATGAATTCTTATTTTGTTTTATTTGTCTCGTCTATATTACTGTGATTATACACCTCGTAACGCCATCCCAGTCATCACCAACATGCTCATCTCTCTATTCTTTGCAGCGGGGTCTTTTATCTCGTCTAGCCAGCCTACGCCATTTAACTTGTAGTACTTGCGCACGCGCGCCCAGTCCGTAAGCTCTGATATAACCTCGTCCGTGAATGGCGCCGGTTTGCCCCGAACGTGGGCGTGCAGATGTTCCTGTACATCTTGTGCGCTTAACGGCGCCTCCACACCTGCGGCCGACGCAGCCGCTAGCGGTGTAACGAGCACCTTGACGATAACCAAGTGCCGGCTCGTAGGCGCAATACCATGTCTGCGGTATGTCTCTGAAATCTAGAAATATGTGTAAGTGGCCTATAATAGCCATGTCTCTCATGGTAGCCGCAGATGTTCCAAAACACGAGACACCGGGGGAGAGGAGGCGTGGAAGGGGACAGAAACAGGAGAGCATGACGAAGAACCGAAACAAATAAAAAGCACCAGGAGCAATCGCTAGCTCCCCTCGCATCGTTCGCGCTTACGTTGGTCGTCGGGCTCAGAGAACACACGAGCTCGGAGTGCACATTGGGCGTCTTCAGGGTCCCGGCGACCTGCGCCGCGATGGCCTTGAATGCGGCGCTGAGGACCTGCACGCGCGATGTTATCTGTCTCACATGTCTGCCTCGTCAGCCCCTACCTTGCTCCAGGGGGTTGGGGGAGGGGGGAAGGGAGTGGGTGGGCGGGCATACCGCGCCGGCATCGATCAGGGCATACTCGAAACCGGCGTCGCGGGCCAGCAGCTGCCGATGCAGGAAGTCGGCGTTCTCGACGTCTCGGAACACGGCCACGTGTACGGAATGCGTGTCGGGGGTGTGGTCGAGGTGGAGGGACTCCAATATCGGCGCGGGAGAGTCGCCCGTGGCCATGGCGGGACCGGTCGGGGGGTGCTCGATCTTCTGTCTTTTCGCGGTGGGGCTGAGACGAAGCTCTGCCTCCGTCGTCGGTTGCGAACTCTGTGTGCTCAGACGCTCAACCGGCTGCGTGACGCCGGAGCCCATTCCCGAACTCATATACAGGAGCTATTGTGATAAGGCAAATCCACTACGGTATCTTTCGGTCGCATTGGGGTTGCAACTTTGATATCGCGGGGCATCGAACTAGAACGGAACGTATCCTGGAGGGGCACGGTATCAGCTGGCAGCAGCTGTTTGACGAGGCAACGGGCATTCAGGTACATCATCTATATCCCTACATTCATATGCATTTCCTGGTAACCTGGCTCACATACTTCTCTCGTTGTTGCTGTATTTATGAATAAACAAGCCACTAGTTTCCAAAATACCGCTCATCCGCTCACACTATTTTCAGGATATCATAGCACAGTGGATTAGAAGACCAGAACTGCGTGAGTCAAGGAGCGAATAATTCAACATTACAAAACCCATGTAGGGAGAACACAGAGTCGCCTACACAGTCCTGGGGCCTCTCACAGTTTGCGGGGGTGCTGTATAAAATATCCGATTGGCCAAAAGCTAGGTAAGATAATCCTGGCATAACTTTCAGCGCGACCTGGTAACTAGCTCGGTGCTTAGCGAAACTTGACCAGGCAAGCCTTACAATACATACGACACATACCTGCATGGGTACAGCGGATACCTCTTTTCTACGCGAGAAGAAATAGGTTAATGTTAACCTATGGAAGTGATTAGATTGATTACTTGGGATGAATATAAAATATATTCCACACCGCCCACCCACCTGTATCTTAGATACTTACCATGGATCTGACCAAGTTGAACCTACCCAAGAGCATCACATAACCCAGTTACATACCTAGGTAGGTACCCAGGTAGGTGCCTAGGTAAGTACCTAGGTAGTGGATCGGGTGGGTCTTACGGCTAGGTACCCACTCGGAATAGGTGCTGGATACTTAGATACAAAGGTAAATCACATCACGGCTCAGGTGAAATACTTCTCCGAGCATTTTAGATCTTTCTATCTGGTGAGTGATATGCCGTTGTATGATCACCCCAGCACCTACCTATATTTAGAAGTCGGTTTTTTTTTTTTCCTTTCTTCTCTTTCTCCTTCTTCTTCTTCTTCTTCTTTCCCCCTAACTTCTCTTCGAAGGAAATGTGCACGATGAAAGCCGGCCTGGGAATAGCATATACCGTATAGCTGAATGGAGCCTACCGAGGACCTGAGTCCCGAAATCGTGTCGTGTCCTCCTCCTTCTCCTTCTCCTCCTCCTGCCCATCAGGTTAACCAACCGAACCGGACTCGCCAAAGGCAGTCAACATATTGGGCCCGGTCCACCTAGCGGTCCGTTGGAGATGGTGGTCGATGCACCTCTCTACCTACCTCCCTCAGGCATTTGTCGATCGGAACAGCGTGGGTGGTCCCAAGCAGCCATACCAATCATATCAACCATATCAACTTGGGCCCTAGATAGATGTTTCCCCAGGCCCAATAATGGCGACCACCTCGACGCCGTGCATCTTCTTCCAACAAGGACGTTGTAGGAATGGTGATGCCTGCCGCTTCAGCCATGCGTCTCTCCCCGCCTCCACCCTCCATCCACAACCAGATCCCCGGTCCCAGGTGCCGTGCAAGTTCTACCCAGAGGGCATCTGTAAACAAGGCGCCAACTGCCCGTACCGCCACGAACTGTCGAGCTCGTCGTTTCCGGCCCACGTGCCTCCTGAACACGACAACGACACGTTCGTTAGGGTCTTCCGTGGTGCCGTCGTTCGCTACGGAGATGGCGCCTGCGTCACCGGTCTCTCCCTCCCCTTTGAGTACTCGTCAGTCCGGCTGGACGGCCTCGCTGCCGACACGACTCCCGCCGACGTCATCAGCATTTTGGAAAACCTTGGCCATGACATTGAGGTCGATGGGTTGCGAATCGTGGCTATGCCCCAATCTTCCCTTTGCAGTGCCTATATCAGCACTCCGGACCTCGAGTTCTCCAAGACGTTGAGTACCAGTCTATTGGATACGCCTCACAGCAACCTGAGAGCCGTGCCTGTGCCTCCCAGGCTTCCACCATGGGCATCCACTCGACGGGCTCACTGCAACAAATTACAGCTGAGATGGACCGCGCGCAGTGAGTGCCGCATGCTCTTCACATCATACATGGTTGCGCTAAGAGTGAGCGACAAGTTCAACGAGGGCAAATATCAAGTCCACAACACGCGCGTTCGTTGCGACTACCCTGTGCCAATAGGATTCGGCACAGAGCGTGCCGTGGCATATTCCGTCACGCTGTCTGGGCTACCTTATCGCTGCTCTGAGGAAATGGTGCAAGTCTCTATTACGAATGACTACGACGCGCCACTAGATATTATCGTGCAACGTCGAAGCACGTGCAAAAAAGTCACAACAGCTTCGATCAAGGATTTGCTCAGTGGCGTTGGTCCCATCAGCTTCATGACAGAGCCGCAAGAACACAACGGTCCATATTGGACAGCGTTTGCTCAGTTCCAACAAGATTGTGATGCACATGAAGCCGCACAGATCATTGAAAAGAAATCGCATAACCTGGCCTATGACGTCGACCTCACAGCTAGGCTTTCGTATAATACAACCTTTAGGATTTCAAAAGAAGTATACCATCACGTTCGGCAACGCCTCCAGGACTGCTTCAATAATTTGGATTCGTCGCGAATCAACGTAATATCCCGGGAAACTGGCATGGTCTTGAGTCTTGATAACTGGAGCTCCAAAGAGGTTGTGAAATGCGCCAATACAATTGAAGATATTGTGGCCGGTGACGTGATCGAGGGAAAAGACGGCAAGCCATTCTGGGTTCCCCAACTTGAGAGTAACGGGTCGGCCTCAAAACCGCTGAAAGAGATCCAGCAACGTCATGGGGTCCTGCTCCTACCAAACAGATCAAAGCGCGAGGTGCGGTACTTTGGAAACCCAGCGAAACGAACGGCAGTCCAGGAAGACATGGTTCGGTCTCTCACAGAAGAGGTAGCAAGGCGTCATACTATTGATATTGACGATCACGGGTTCTCCTGGCTTTGTAAGACTGGCTTAGACCTGTTAAAAAACGTGGTAGGGGTCGAGCTTGTGTCCATCGATGTAACATCGAATCCAAGGAAGTTGGTCATCATCGGTTCCGACGAAGAATACTGCCAAATATTGGTACTCCTCGAGATGTGTGACGTTTCCTTCGCTGTGAAAGAGGTAGGATCAGAAGAAAGCTGTAGTATCTGCTTCACGCCGGCCGACAACCCGGTTGTGCTTGGGTGTGGACATGTTTACTGCGCCGACTGCTTCAAGGGGCTCTGCAAAAACGGCGTAACACACGCAGATATGAGTGTCGCCTGTACAGGTGCAGAGGACAAGTGCAAAAATGCCATTCCTTTAAGGGAGATCCAAGCCCATACCGACCCGTCGTCGTTTGAGCAGCTCCTAGAGTCCTCGTTCAGCGCATATATCGCCCGCCGACCTAACCAGTTTCATTACTGCCCGACGCCCGACTGCGGCTACATCTATCGCCCGTCTAGCGAATCGGCGTCGTCGTTGTGGCACATGTGCTCCAAGTGCCTGCAATGGATCTGCCGATCCTGCCATGTGAATCATGATGGTCAACGCTGCGACGAGCACCGAGCCTTCCAGACTTTTGAGGCCTACAAGCACGAGAATAGTTCAAACGTAAAGGACTGCCCAAAATGCCAGACTACGGTAGAAAAGATTGATGGTTGCAACCACCTGCAATGCGGCGGCTGTAACATCCATCTCTGCTGGGTGTGTCTGCAGACGTTTGAAGATTCCCCCGCGTGTTACGGGCATATGACCGAAGTCCACGGCGGGATCGGGGTTGATGATGTCCCTGAGGGTGACGACGATGACAACGATGATGACTAGTAAGGAAATATTCAGTTTTGATTCCCGATAGAGGTCTCGGAGAGTGGGCTTTGGCTAGACGTAGTGTGGGTATAAGAGATAGCGTCTTGGTGTTTTTTTTCTCGTGGTAGGTTCTTTAACTGCCATAGTTCTCTTCTCTATAAGATCCGCTATCCGTACCGGTTACTATAAGCTCTGCACTAAGACTGGCTAATCTTAACCTCTGGGGGAAAGGGTACGAGTGGGTGAGAGAGAGTGAGAGAGAGGAAAGTGAGGGACAGGAGGTAAGGAGTGGGGAAACAAAGCATACAAAACGTACGACACTAGAAATTTGTCAATCCCCGTCTACCTAACCGCTCATCCGACAACTAGAAGAATTAAACGGTAAGAGGGCATTTCTATAGAATTTAACGCTATAACAAGTTTCGAGGTCCACCCTGCTTAAGCTTGTACAAGAAGAAGATCATCCTTATCGTGAGCGCGCGTAGCTGTTTGTTACCAGTATCTGTTACTGATGGGTATTAACTCATACTAAGACTACTACTGCACAGAATGGCTCGCCATCTCGTGCACACCCATACCATACATACCTTTTATTTATCCAACAACTGGTAAAACACAACATTGTTTTCCCGTTTCCACTCCTGTATTCAAGATAGATAAACATTGGTATAGGAAACCCCCGAGAATATCGTGTCATCCTTCTGCCCGAATTGTGGTCAGGGAAAACAGTGGCATCAGGTATTTCGACACCCTTGCAAGCAACTATGGCGTTGGCCAATCCACCAGCCTCATCTATGCGCCTCCGTCACCCCCTTCCCCTTCCTCTCCCCCAACACGCAACTCATGCGAGGGCCAAGGCTGGCGGAATCTTCGCAGACCAGACTAGCGCCGACAGCGCATAGAATTGCGCAGCGGCGGCTTCTGCAGGTGAGGCTATTGCTTCGCGTAGTTTGTGCTTGTGTGTTGGGCAGACTTTGAACCATACTGATGATAGATAGGATAGGCGCCATGAAAGGGCAGTGGAGCGGTGAGTTTCTACACAGAATGAAACGGGGTCTTGTACTTGGTGCTCTGGCCTGGCTACTGATGCGTGACCCTAGAGAGAACTGTGGCTTTTCCTTTTGTGCTGGCATGCAGATGGATTGGGGGCCGACGGTTGAGGAACCTATGGCTACCGCCACTACTAAGAAAGGACAGAAACCCCCCCCTTCCTCTCCCCCCTCCACATTCGTTCGTCAGGTTATTTGTCCAATTCTCTCCACCGCATAGGGCATGTGCGTTGGATTTATTTCAAGGAAGTTCGGGACTGGAATCGAGTAGCGCCATGAGCGCTCCTTGGAGCGAGAGAGCAACCAGACTTAGATGCATGGGCTGGCACTCGGGGATACTTGGGCTACCTCGTCGAAAACGGAGGGCTGATATCGGAGGTGTCCGAGCAGGGGCAGGAGCGCCGTTCGTTGCGAAAAAGCAACGACGATATTAGAGCTGAGAGCCACAGCCTCCATCTCATTCGCGACCTGCACGCATGTGAAATATTTACGCAGACGTAGCAGGTAGTATCTATGATTTATTCGGTCAACTTAATATCCGAGCCACGCGCCCCTGCAGGAGGCCATTGCCTTAACAAGGTACTTGGAAATTAGATGCCGGACTTGGTTTTGTGATAAGACAAGAGCACCGGCTACGGTCTCCCGCCACGGCCTCCTCTAATGGCCTCCCCCCTAATGGCCTCCTCGAATACCCCTCCCTCTATATTCTTACCAAGAATGGATATACATCACCAGCTTCACTCGTCTAGAATCCACAGCACCGCTAGAATCAGAGATGCAATGAGTGTAGACTATCCACAGATGACCATATATACCCACACCCAAAACCCCGAGAGAACCAAGGCCCCCCATCCCAAGTAGCAGTTCATCTAGTGTTCTATAGCAAAAAGCCTTTAGCCTCCCAAAGTCAGCGCCCTTGACGTTGCGAACATGAACAATACTACTAGGTCCTCTAATCATCTGAGATGGTCGTCACCTCCGTTACCCACACATTCCCTATTTTACCCTGATGATGATGTGTGTTTGTCGCCGCCTATCGATGTCCGTAGCGATACGCCTGTTGAGAATACTGTCTACTCAGACAATGCTCATACACACGAGACACTCCAGGTTCCGAGGCAACAGCAAACCAATGCACTCCAGAACCTTGTGAGTGCTCACTTCTCTGTCTATAAATAAAGAACCGTTGGCATACTGATGACAGAGAAGGCTCCGCTATCTCAACCTACAACATATCAGACATTAGGTGAAGACCGGAATGATCCGCCATACGCCCCGAGGGGGGTCCCGACGTGCCATGGCTTCGACAACTCCTTCACTTATTGTATTAACTAGGCGTATCCAACTCCAGTGGTATGAGATATGGAAGCTGGTACCCCAACCTCGCCGCGAGTTCTAACGATGACTTATAGGCTACTCATCAACCCTCCCATGCGGACAATACATAATATGGGGCCTTGTAAGAAGAAACCAGGTCGCAAAAGGGGGGGAGGGTAGAAATCTCGTTGAGGAAAATTAGCGCATCTACGTCACCAACAAGGCACACCGCGCAGTGTAAATAGTATATCGCATTGGGTGGTGGGTGGGACGAATTCAGGGCTATTTCGAGCCCAATGTGCCTGAATGTATCCCGATTTCCTAGTCAGAATTGACGATATACATGTGGTCTGCTACTATGCAACACCACTCCTACACGCCTCACTCCTCCTCGTATTCCTCTTCGATGGAAGCATCTTGGTATTGCTGATATTCACTAATCAGGTCGTTCATGTTGGATTCTGCTTCTGTAAACTCCATCTCATCCATGCCTTCCCCTGTATACCAGTGAAGAAAGGCTCTGCGGCGGAACATGAGAGCGAACTGTTCCCCTACACGCTTCAGGATCTCTTGGAGAGCAGTGGAATTGCCGACAAAAGTCCCAGACATTTCCTGGCCGAGTGCTGGCACGGAGCACATTGCTGTCTGGATATTGTTCGGGATCCAATCGACGAAGTACGCGGAGTTGTGGCTCTGCATGCTGTAGATCTGCTGTTCTGCCTCTTTCATTGATAACGTCCCGCGGCTACAGCATTAGGTTAGTGCTAGCCGAGAGAAGACATCAATCTGGCGCCTCACGATTGCGCAAGCTGATACTGTGGAATTGCGTGCAATGTAGTGAGTGCATGAATGGAATGGAAAGGGGCAAATGAGCGAGTGCAGGGAAACTTACAACATAGCCGAGCATGTCAGGAAGCGTCCATTACGGAAGTCCGAGGCTGCCATCATATTTTTTGGATCGAACATCTGCTGCGTCAACGCTTGGACGGTCAAATGACGGAATGCCTTAGCACCGGGCATGAGGCTGGTCAACGGCGCGTAGCCGACCATAAAAAAGTGTAGTCGTGGAAACGGAACCATATTCACTGCTAGTTTACGGAGGTCCGAGTTGAGCTGGCCTGGGAATCGCAACGATGTTGATACGCCCGACATGACGGTCGACACAAGATGGTTCAAATCGCCGTACGAGGGCGAAGAGATCTTGAGAGTTCTCTGGCAGATGTCATGTAGCGCGTCATTGTCAATGCAGAAGGTCTCGTCTGCGCTTTCGACGAGCTGGTGGATTGACAGTGTGGCATTGTACGGCTCTACAACAGTGTCAGAGACCTGTCACTCGGATGTTAGTATCTTTTCTCCTGATGAGTAGTCTTGCACACTAGAAGGAAACAAGATCCAAGATGAAACATTCGTAGGCCGCCCCCGTGAACAGAGAACAAGCCCTTTGTTACCTTCGGCGATGGTATCACGGAATATGTCGCCATGATCCTATCAGGATACTCCTCACGAATTTTCGACAAGAGCAGCGTACCCATTCCCGACCCCGTGCCTCCTCCAAGAGAGTGTGTGATTTGAAAGCCTTGCAGACAGTCACAACCCTCTGCCTCCCGCCTCACAACATCGAGCACCTGGTCAACGAGCTCAGCGCCTTCGGTATAATGGCCCTTCGCCCAATTGTTACCGGCGCCGGATTGGCCAGAAACCATGTTATCTGGGTTAAACATGTTGCGGAACTGGCCACTACGGATGGCGTCAATGGTCCCGGGTTCCAAGTCTACCAAGACAGCTCGAGGCACGAATTTCGTGTTCGCCCCCTGCACAAATGGTCAATAAATCTAGAACGATGCAGCGCAACCGAAGACCCCCAACCTCGTTGAAATAAACCCCAACTCGGTCGAGCTGGAGGCTCGACGAGCCTTGATAGCTACCATTTTGATCAAGACCGTGCTCGCGAGAGACAGTCTGCCTATGTCACCACCCCTTGTTAGTAATCGAAGTTGGCCTTGGAAATTGTCAGACAGACATACCAAAACGAGGCGCCGACTTGGTTTCCCTGTCGAGGAAATGTGTGATTAGTACTCAGTCACGAAGGAGGACGAGCATAGCGTACGCATTGGCCGGTCGAAATGTGTATCTACAGATGGTATCAGTGAGTTGGTCTGGTTCACGGACCTTCAATGGGATCCGTAAAGCTAGAAGTCTCGAATAAACAACGACTTACAATTTCGCGCATATTGTTGGATTACACCTAGATATACTCTCGATGTGATGATCCGTGGATAGATTTCCGCGTGTGCCTTCGAAGTGGCTTGGTATGAAAAGAATGATATCCAAACCCGTTACTTTGGGTAGCAAACAAGTCTTAGAGAGCAGAAGTATTATGTTATAGCAGTCCAATGTTTATCTACCAATCCGTCGCCCGCGCTACCCGGCGCGACTTTCCATTTGCTTGAGTGCCGATGCTGTTGCCTACTCAATACAGCGGAGCATCAGATCACCAACGCCAAGCTTTGCATTCACTGTGGTTGGTTAGTGTTATGCGATCCTGGTAAATGTACCATAAGCATGCATGAGAACAAGCTTCACGACTAGGTAGTGTTACGGAAATAGTAACTTTATAACATTCTGCAGCGCAATTTGTGTGTAGGGGTGTGAAGGAGAAACCTCTGCTTGACTTCCGAATCCCGAGTATCTCACCTAGCTGGTCCCTGATTGCGTACTAAGAAACTCAGATAGAGCTCTTATATCCAATGGATACCTCAAATATCTAAGGGGGTCGGAACTCCTGCGCTGCTCATGTACCAAATCACCATTTGATCCCAATAACATGTCGTCTTCTGAGTCCTTTGCCGTATCAATCTCGATTATCGACAGTCTACAATGCAAGAACAGAGTTCCAATCTTCCCTGCTCATGAAACTTTTTAAATTCGTCATGGGACAATCGATGCCGGCCTACATAGTGTAGTTAGCCCAGTCGTGCGGAAAGAGTGCAGGCAGAGACTTGCCTTTCTCATGTCTGCTGCTGTCACCAGATCCATCCCGCCATCATACCCCGGGTTATCACAATACGTGAACATGTCGCTGACCTCTTTTCCAAATTCCGAGTCAGGTGTGATTTCTATCAATTCCTTCTCTGTGATTTGCTTGTAGCCCGCTTTCTGCCCCGTGATCTCACCCCATTGCCGAGCGACTTCGCTCCAACTACAGCTCTCTCCTTCAGCCATGTAGTGCCCACCGGGCGCTCGCTGTGCGACAGCGTAGACAAAGTTGCCCATGTCGGCATTGACGTCGAGGTGAGGGACTGTACGGTCGGGGCTGGTAGTGAAACTGATGAGGAAACTTCCATCAGGTTGCTTTGGTACATAATATCAGCTATGTGTGTGACCCAAAGGGTGTGAGATGCCTGACCCTTGCATACCATGAACTCGGCAATAGCTTGTAGCTAGTCATAAAGCACCCTGTTTGAATGCAGCTCATCTTGGCGGCTAGCGCTGGGTATTTCTCATCGACGTATCGCGGAAAGACATCAGCCTTGGAGTCGAAGTGATAAGCCTCCTTGAGTACGCCTTCACTGCAGATCCCCGCGTGACTCAAGGTTGAGACCAGAAACCCATTAGATTCAAGAGAGTCGACTGCGGTGGCAGCGGCGTCGGCAATATTCTGCCCCTGTTGACACTCAACGTTGTATGCATACTTTCGACATGATATGCCTCGCGCCTGAGCTTCCTGTCTGCAGTCGGGTCGGAAAAACGGCTCCCAGTACTGAGTGACACTGAAGATCAAGTTGGCGCCCCTGAAGGCATATTTGAGACTCTGCACATCGTCCAATTCTGCCTGGACTATCTCGATACCTTGCGCAGCGAGTTGTTTGGCCTTTTCAGACATGGGATTACGAGTGAGACCCCGCACCTTGAAAGTCGGATCTTGTAGAAATCGCTGGGCGACGGAACCGCCTTGGTTACCGGTCACGCCAATAACGCAAACGAGCTTCGGCATGGCCTATACACGAAGCGTAATCTCACAGGGCTCTAGATGAATATAGAACCGAACGAGAATAACACCTAGTGGGTGAGCACTGGCAGATAATCCAGCTCTATTTCTTAACGAGGGTCACGTGAGAAACTCATTCATGTTGCATTCATGTCGGTCGCAACAGGGATAAGTGTTTCTATTTTCGGATCTTAAAACCTCCAGTCTTGGAGGCTTCCATACCAACGATTCAACATTTGTATTCAAAATTGATCTCAAAAAAAGACAAGACATCTGTTTTGATTATTTCTGACTTGATCATCTAATATTACATAGATAATCTATCTCTATTTCTCTCGTATATCTAGGACGGAATGAGCTGAGCTTAGATATGGCGGAACAGGCCCGCTAAGTCACTCATAATCGACAAGGTTTATTAACTATTTGACAATTTAATAATCATAGGTTTGGCATTCTTAGTCATGTTCACCGTGTTGTAAGTACATATATTTGCAATGTATGAGACGTGTCTCTGACGTCGTATTTTATGAAATACAGCTAAAAACCAACACAGCCCACGTATCTTAGAACAGTAGTCAAACTAATTATGCGTATGGCGCTTTCGTCGTCCATCAAAAAGCTATTCGGTAAATTGCGGAACAGACTGTTGCCAATGGTGGTAGTCTCTTCTCATGAATCCTACAATTTCTTGAGGCGTAATAAAAAAAGGTAAAGAAAATATGAGGAGGTGGGTGTTAGTGGTTGTAGCCATGGCATGGGTAAGTATAGTATTGGGCCGAGAAGGGGAAAAAAAAATTAGGAATGTCAAGGCTTCGGCTAATACGGAAACAGAACGGTAGGTAGTTTATAGGGTGGCTGCACGGGAAGGTAGCGATTCAATAAAGGAGTGACTGTAAAGGGGACAGCAACGTTGTGAGCATCTACGAAGGCATTAGCATAGGAATACAAAGAAGTCCGCTCATCCCCACATTCACTTACCCAAGTCTCGAGGTCCTTTTGATCTTGCTTCGCATGAAATTTCGCATCTAGGATGTCTATTGCCACAAGTTATTAATAACAATAAACCGTTGCGTAGGTCAGTAAGTGCAGGACTGCGCACCCTCGGTCATAAACAGGACATCATGAATCTGGTCGTCTGATCTTAGGCCATCCCAGAATCTATCAGCCTCTAGTTTATGTGACTCGTCTGTCATGTTTCCGATCCGGCTTAAGGAGAACAAGACCGCTATGGGGTGATATGAGTTAGCAATGATGCTGTGACTATATGATACAATGATAGGTAATGAACGTACTTTCATGTCGGTAGCCGTTATCATCAAGTAGCTTCACACACCTCCGGATCTCCTTACGAAATCGATCTGGGTCCTCATTGGAGAATTCATCACTAGGCCCTACCTCGGCTCCTTCCATGGCACTTTCCCAAGTCGGGAAGCCATCGGTGATACACATCACGAGAAGAGGTCGCTTGATCTGTGTGCCTGAGTTTAAGTCGTTGTAAACAAGTTGGTCGAGCACATGTTCCGCCAGTCTCGTCCCTATCGGTGTCGCGCCTGTGCCACGACCGTATTCGTTGAAGGTCCGTTCGATGGCATTTTTATCGAGGTCGTTACTATCGGGGGTATTTTTGTTGATAAAGCGAAGATGGCAACCCCCGTTATTAGGGACCGCCCGTGTGGTGATATCGCTCATTATCTTGACCAGTTCTATCTGGGACCGCCACCGATCCCCCTTGTTGGTGCCTGGGCCGTTGTCCTCATCCCACATCGATCCACTATCGTCTAGCATACGTTACTAATATCAGCGTACCGTTCTGCTGGGCAAAGTTTGTGATACCTACCACAATATAAGACGGGTTGATATAAAGCTAGTTTTGCGAGAGCATCGACCTGGGCGGGCGAATTCAAAATATTCTTCGGATCGTCCTTAATTTCTGTTGCCCTCTCGGCTACTTCTTGGACGTAGGAAGAGCCAGGAGGGAAGAACTTCTGAAGCCCACCTCTGCGACGGTTAGTAAGGAACTACCACTCAGATAGCATATGACACCAGAACTTGCCTGTTGATCATATTTTCTAGATTTTTCTTAAACTCCGCTGTCGTCTTGGGCTCCGTGATATCCTAGATCAAAGGTTAGTGATACCTAATAGATAGTGAGGGATCAACCCAATATAAATGGCATGCTCACCTGTCCGGGGAGCGGTCCAAGTATAGCGATGCCAAAGAAGCTCCGAGCTGCGGCATCAAAAATATCAACAAGAGGCCTGAAGATTCTGAAGCGACCAAGCACTGGTAATGCCCAACGTTTAATATAGGTGATTAGGCCCCCTATGCCTCTGCTAGGGTTGGTCCCAAGCTCTTTCTTTACTTTGGCGCTGTTCCGCTTAGATTCGTCAACGAGGTCCTTTGCTGTTTTCTTTTGCGCGTTCTTCTTCTTCGTCGAAGCCCCTCTCTGAATGAGCAACTTGACAGCTTCTGGGTCGTCTCTTTTGACCGCTTCCATCAGCGGCGTGTTTTCGCCAACGGACGAAGGCCCCGCATCATCGAATGTAGCGGGATTTTCGTCGAGTAGAAGTTGGATCATTCGCCGCCTATTTCCATTGGCGCTTGCTGCGAAGTACATCGGCGTTCGGCCATTAAGGACTTTCTTGTCGGGGCTTGCGCCATTTTGCAATAGAAGCTTTACGGTTGTGACATTTCCAGAAATTAAAGCGCAGGCCAGTGGTGTCAAGCCTGATCCGGGCTCATATGCATCGAGAATATCTGGGTTCTTGTCGACGTACGCCTGCAATCCGAATATGTCTAGCATCGGGGGGATAGCCCCAGCGTCGTCCCAGATAGACATAATAGATCCCGGAGCGCGTCACAGAAAACTTTGTGACTGCAGGGTATCTCGATAAGACGATATATGCGAGGACCGTGAACTTGGGTCTATGAGATGCTAATAACTATAGAAGGTAAAAAAGCTCGACTCGATAGCGTTCTGCTTTTACCTCCGGTAATAATGGTGTTGTGGTATAGTGATGTAATTATATTCCGTGGTAGTAAAATTATAAGGGGATCGGTTGACTTTTTATTTTGATTTTCGCTATGGCATTAAATTACACCTCCCTGTTGCCTAGGATGACGCAGGCCTCGGAATACACTAAGATAGTAAGATGGATCAATATACCGGGGAAACCCGGTTGATCGCTACAGATGAGGCTCAAGATATACTTCGCGGCCATCGCGGCTGCGACGCTGGCGACATTGGCATGACCTTGCCGAGCGACGACATTTCACTTAGTATTAGACTCGGGAAGCAACATTGATATTACCTGCATACCCCGATGTCGATGATACGACAATAACCCCCCTGGTTTGCCCGTTGAGTGGAGTGCGAAGAGGAGCTGAAAGGCTA
The DNA here is from genome assembly GCA_021209875.1 of Rosellinia necatrix. Classification (NCBI taxonomy): domain Eukaryota; kingdom Fungi; phylum Ascomycota; class Sordariomycetes; order Xylariales; family Xylariaceae; genus Rosellinia; species Rosellinia necatrix. The sequence goes on from JAGYVD010000010.1 coordinate 1,725,339, forward strand.
GTGCAGAGCTGAACTAGAACATGCCGGTATTTCTCGCAGTCCAAATTGATAAGAAAGGTGTCTCACCACCTACGAAATTACCCGTTTTTGGTCCCATTAAGTCCGGCTTTGAGACACCCGTGACGAACCGCTCCCTCTCTGACTCGTGGAGGGCCTGCGCTAGGATGGAATGGGCGGGAAATGGCAAGCTGAACATTCCCAAGCAACGTTGGCCTGCATGGTCCCCCGCAGCATGCCGTCGTACCCCAGCTTGTTGGGCATGAAGTCGCAATCTGATAATCCAGGAGGGGGGCGGCGTCCATACGATGCGAACGAAGCCAGCGAAGCCAACGGAGCCTTGTATCGAAACGAATAGTATGTGTCCACGCTACTCAAACAATAGGCATGCTGCAGCTTGATGGGCGATTCACATGACCCATGCATATGCTGAATCAACCCAAGTGAACACGCGGCGAATAGTATGTCAGTGCAGTATATAAACTCGGCGATCAAAACCTATCATTTACCTCCGTGTTCTCGTCACCTCAGCCCATAGGCAAAGACAACCTCTCAAGAACCGCCGATTTAGTTAATCATCAGATATCCATTACAAGGCACGACAATGGAGGACAATTACGCCGCGATCCTCATGAGGATCGGCAGAAAACCTTTCAATGTGGAAGAAACCGACGCCCGGTATCCAGACGAGAATGAAATCGTCATCAAGAACGCGGCGGTTTCCATAAACCCCATCGACGGCCTGATGCAGAATGGCGAGGCGGTCAACATGACCATTCCGGCCGTCCTGGGAGCGGACGTGGCCGGGGAAGTCGTCGAGGTCGGGTCCCAGGTCACCCGGTTCAGCGTCGGGGACCGGGCGATGGGGCACGCGCTCCGCCTCGCGACGGACGACGACCGGCACGCCGGCTTCCAGAACCACACGGTCCTGTGGCCGAACATGGCGACCAAGATCCCGCCGAGCCTGTCGTACGAGGATGCGGCCACGATGCCGCTGGGGATCTCGACCGCGGCGGCGGCGCTGTTCCAGAAGGAGTCGCTGGGGCTCGAGCGCGACGGCAGGCCGCGGGACGAGTGGGTGATCGTCGCGGGCGCGACGGGCAACGTCGGCAGCCACGGCGTCCGGCTCGCCTCCGCCGCCGGGTACAAGGTGCTCGGGACGGCGTCGGCGTCGAGCTTCAACCTCGCGCGGACGCTGGGCGCGACGGACCTCGTGGACTACAGGACCCCGGACCTCGCCGGGGAGCTGGCGCGGCGGCTGGCCGGGAAGAAGATCGCCGGCGCGTTCGACGCGGGCGGCAAGAGGGACTCGATCCTGCCGGTCGTCCAGGCCGTCGCGAAGTGCGACGGCAAGAAGGTCGTCTCGTCCGTCGCGGACGAGCTCTCCTCGAAGGATATCCCCAACGGCGTCACGGTCGTGCCCATCCTCGCCATCGCGATCCGCGAGGGCGACGTGGGCGAATGGGTCTGGGGCGAATTCCTGCCGAATGTGCTCAGCAACGGCAAGTATTATTTGCCGTACCCGCGCGCGCGCGTCTTCGGCAATGGCCTCGACCAGATCCAGGCCGCGATGGACAACGAGGAGAAGAAGGATGACGGGACGGGGAAACCTGGGAGGGCGCCGGCGGGGCAGAAGACGGTCGTGACTCTCAAGTAAATAGGCGCGGCAACGCAATAGCGAACGTCAATGAGTACTCATCTAGGTTAACCTAGATATTTCGGTAGTCGACGAGTCGTCGGATTTGGCACCCTTCGCAGCATTTTCGGACAATGCCTCCGGACGATGCTCCCGGTTCGTATTGCTTGTTGCAGCTCCCTTTGCCACCCGTCCTCAATCAAGGCCTGTATATGGAAGAGCCCGATGGATTACCCTACACCTAGGCTCGGGGACCTTTCATACCACACCAGAACACACGGAATGGCGGTCGTTAAGTAAGCCTCTTCTAATAAAAGGAGATTGTTGCTCATCGATAGTCTTTTCTTTTTTCGATATCTTTCCCCGTTATTCTCAGTTCTTTCGGGGACAATTTTCTCAAGTAATGCGAGACACGGGTCTGAGGCACTTCAGATGAGCATTTATCTTGCACGATCCTCTCTTAGTAAGGACGTAGTATAGACTATATTTTTTGCGCAAGTAGTACTTAGGCAGGACAAGCATGCTAAGGCTAGGAAGAACATAAACACGGTAAAGGGCACCCTACCTACCTAGAGACTCACTCTCAGAGCTTATTCTCTGTCTATCTGTCTATGGGTCTGCCTGCCTCAAGCAAGTTAAAAGAAAAAAGAAAAAAGAGGCAAAAAAGAAAAACAAAGATCGAAAAGCTTACATACCATTCGTCCAGCAGGCTACGTAGTATACACCACGACGCACACTCTATAGAAGCCTTCGACAGAAGGGAGGGGCGCAGAAACCGGACGTCTTTATTAGGAAATTCCTAAAAATGGCGACGGGTTTGTGGCTCGACCCATAAACTGATCGGTACTGGTTCGCCTTGTCCCGGGCCTTCCCGCGTCCGCGCGCAATGACCGGCGGGATCTTGATACAGTGGATAGTTTACGCCATTCCTACGACCCCGAAATGAATGGGGAACAGTACATTATATACCACTACAGGCTGCATTTGCAAGTTGTTCTGGAGCAAAGTAGAGGGTATCGGCGTCTTGGTTGGACCAAGGTCCTCTCTTTCTCTTATAGTTTTGGTTCTGTCAAAGGTAAAATAGTTAAACTGGCGTTAAAGAATACGCCAATAACCATGTCCATCCTGGTCCTCCTGTGGTATGTCGCCTTCCATTGGACAACGGGCATGGATGACTTGTAAATCCCTCCCGCGTGCATCTGACACTTACTTTAGTCTTGCGGGACGGACTTCTCTGATAGAATTAGGCGGTCATTGATTGGGTAGATAGATGTAGGATGCAGCACTCAATGACATGGCGTGATATGTAGGCATGTGTGTATATGTAACTATACCCAGATGGTACTCCGTACATAGGGTACTATTTATGTGTTGTGGACAGCTCGGTAGGGGCGCCAAGCCTCCGAGCCTCGCAGATGCTTTCATTTAGAGATTTCCTTATCCTCGCCCGGCTCCGGGTGTTGAATACATAGACATCTCGATGGGACACGTTGATCGGCCCCCATTAGCCCGCAGAGGACGGGTCGAGAAGTGCCGCCAGAGCCGCGGCCCAGGTAGAGAGAATGGGAATCCGGAGATCGCTGACTGGCGCGAGTGGATAACGTGAGGGCGGCCTGGCTGGCGGCGAGAAAAGCTGAAGACAATGAATCGTCTGATCGTATATGCCTTCGGTGACACCCTGGTCCAAATGTACGGTAAGCCAGAGCTTGACTGCCCCCAAGAATGGGGTCATGTAGGAGCAAGCCCGGCCGTTCTTCCGCATGAGGCCGTGCTCCACGTTCGAGCGTCGGCCAGGCTGTGGCCGCTGCTTGACTGACGTCTGGCAAGCCGTCCTTCCGATTGACTGCTCATCGTATTGCCACGGCTTGAATATTCGATAACGTCATGGCCATGGCGAGAATTCCCGGCATAAAACGACGCGGACTGGCTTAGCTTAGCTTTCTTAGGATTTGAATGGGCAAATGGCGCAGCAGACTGGTCGGTGGGGGTAGATGTTTTGCTGCACCAATAAAAAACTATGCAGCTGGTTGGGTCAATTTGAAATCTCCCAGGGCATTGTCACTAGCCTACCACAAGTCCTTACCTAAGGTACATATGTGTATACTTACACTATATAATGCTGCTCCACGTACACTACACACATGCCTGTTGAGAAATTTATCCCTTTTTGTGCTGTACCGAGCTAAGCCAGGCTATATGCATTTGTACCTGCATGTGGATAAGGTGTACCTTGTCTGTGGGAGATCGACTTCACATTCGTATTCGTATCGATATTTGCAATCTTCCACAACTTCTAACCTATGTAGACACCTCAAGTACCTAGCGGCGATAACTAGCTGTCATGCAGTAGAGCTCAAATTCCTCCGCGTTGTTGCGCTAGCACCAGTGTGCACACCCTCCGGCATGCCTTTTCCCGTCTGGATCCCAACTGTCATCCGGCTGTGTAGTGTATGTCGGTGCAGCATGTAAGTTAGGTAGTGTATGTACCTACCCAGTACCCAGTGGGTAATTTGCTTATGAAGGCTGCACATTTTATGCCAATTGATGCCGGCGCTGGGTGGGTACCAAGGTAGGTAGGTGAGTGCCTATAGCACGACCAGGTAGGTAGTGTCCAGGTAGGTAGTGTTGGGTACTACCTACCTGGGGCGACTACCCAGACAAGCTACCCAAGCTTGGCCCGTTATCGAAGAAAGAACTTAAGTAAAGTAGCACGCACCTCCTATCTTCTAATCTTCGAGCTGGTTCAACACCGCCATCAACATCCTCCATCCCTATCCCACCACAATCACACAACCCGACAATCTCGACCTCTGTGTGCTCTCCTACCAACATTGGCCCGTTTACTCCTAGTAGTAAGGAACACACAAACCAATTGAGGTCTTTTCGTCTCGGATTGTGGGCTGCATTGACCTATCCGTCCCCTTTCGCTCTTGCTACGTTCGGTTTTTTCCCTCTTTTTTTTTCCCCCTTGCCTCCGCCCGTCTCCCTCCAAACATGGGGGGCCTCAAAGAAGTTCTCTATTATATGTTCCACCCGATCCAGCTTCGCTCGATCATCCAGTGGTATGTCCATTCCTCGCTCTTCTCTTCTATTTGCCTCGCTCAATTCATGACGTCGTTGCCGATTGCTCGAATACCAATGTCCAGCAAAGCATGTACTAACTATGGCGTCTACAATATAGGAAAGTATGGCACGAACCTGTCCATCAGCGTGATCCCTCCAAGGAGGCGCCGACCCTGCAATCATGCTTCAAGTTCCTCAACATGACGAGCCGTAGTTTTTCTGCCGTCATTCAAGAGCTGAACCACGAGATGCTTGTTCCCATCGCCCTTTTTTACCTCGTGCTCCGTGGCCTCGACACTATCGAGGACGACATGACCATTTCCGCTTCGGTCAAGGAGCCTATGTTGCGCGAGTTCTACAAGAACCTGAATAAGGACGGGTGGACGTTCGAGGGCAATGGCCCCGACGAGAAGGATCGCGAATTGCTCGTTCACTTCGACGATGTTATCACCGAGATGAAGAAGCTGAAGCAGAACTACTACGACATTATCGAGGATATCACGATTAGGATGGGCAAAGGTATGGCCGACTATGCCATCAACGCCGAATTCCAATCCGGTGTTGTGACTGTCGCCGAATACGAAGAGTACTGTCACTACGTCGCTGGTCTCGTTGGCGAGGGGTTGACACGCCTTTTCGTCGAGGGTGGATACGCTAACCCTGCCCTTCTCGAACGGATGGAACTTACTGAAAGCATGGGCCAATTCTTGCAGAAGGTCAACATTATCCGTGACGTACATGAAGATTTCGAGGACAGCCGTCGCTTCTGGCCCAAGGATATCTGGTGCAAGTACGTCGATAAGTGGGATGACCTCTTCGACCCTAAGTATCGCACTCAGGCTCTCCACTGCAGCTCCGAGATGGTCCTCAACGCCCTAAAACACGCCGACGAGTGCTTATTCTATATGGCCGGTATCAAGGAGCAAAGCGTCTTCAACTTCGTCGCCATTCCCCAGACCATGGCAATCGCCACTCTGGACCTTGTTTTCCAAAACCCTAAGATCTTCTATAGCCATATCAAGATCACCAAAGGCGATGCTTGTCACCTGATGACACAGTCAACTCAGAACTTGCGCCTGGTGTGTGACGTTTTTAGGAAATACTCGAAGCGGATAGCTCAGAAGAACGATCCAAGAGATCCTCATTATCTCGAGATTAGCATGGCGCTAGGCAAGGTCCGTTGAATACGATAATTTCTAGATGGATACGAAAGCTAACCTAAATCGATACAGCTTGAACAATTTATTGAAACCCTGTTCCCGACGCAAAACGTGAAGCAGGTCCAAGCGCTGCACGCAGAAAAGGTCAACGACTCAACATCCACGGGTGAATTCTGGGAATCGTTGATGTTGGTATTCGGTGTCATTTTTTTCTTATTACTGGTGTCTGGTCTTATGGTATGTACACGAACAACCAACTCCCCTAAATCGGCGATCCATGCTTACAACGAGAACAGCTCGGCGCCGCCTGGGCGATGGGAGCTCGGTGGGATACGCTTCTGAGCAGTGGGGCCGCCTCAAGTGTCGAAGAAGCGGCCAAGATAACAGCCAAGATAACTCATGGAGAGTTATAGTGCTTTTGCCCTTGTACTATTACCGGGGTCTTTAATGCCCTTACTCATGATGATGAACTATTTCTGCGAAATAACAAAGGAAACCGGTATAGGCGCTGTTGCAATTAGGCTCTAATGAGGTGGTTTCGGTCAGGGGAACAGACCAAAGAGGCTTAAGGTTTGTTCGGCACCTCGAACTCCTACTCCTTACCTAGCATACATCCGTATTCATTAATTATTAATCTTGCCATCCTTTGGCTCCGCCCTTTGTCACGGTTCCGGGGGTTTTTACATGGCGACGTCAGCGTGCGTGGGAAGGTATGGGGAGAACACGGAAATGCACGGATGTCAAATTACAATCCAGTCTTTTTCCATGACTGTGGTTGTGCCGAGAAGTGCTGATATAAACCAACCCATCGCGAGGAGTACCGAGACCCAACAGCGGCTCGTAGGCACTCGATGGTCTGAACCCCGCTCTTTGTTATAATATGCGGGTTTTACTGTCGAGGATCGCGAACATTTTCGTGCCATGTCCCATTATATTCCGTCTATCTCCCTCATTGTATCGTCCGTTTAGTCCATGGGATATAATGCATGGTCAGGTGGCTTACGTGGCATGACTAACACAGGGATTTATCGATGGCGAACGGGGTGGCAGAGTAAGCTTAAAGGACGGCTGAGAGTGTACGAATGCGAGGACACATACCTAGGTAGCTGTGTGGTCATAGATAACGGATATAATATGAAATCCCAATACTCTCTCACCTTAGACAAGTTCCCGTTTTGTGACGGCGGCCGCGTCAACCCCGCTCCCGTCTCACCCACATACCCCACGTTCATGAATATCTTAAAAAGCCCTGCCTCTCTCCTTATCGTCGGGGATGGTGTACTTCGAAAACGAGTACGACGGAGACAATCAATTGTGAACACGAATACGATATAAGTGCATTGAATGCGGGTATGTTATATACTTTAAAGATACCACATTTATACTACCCAGAGAAAATATACATGCATACCTCCAGGTAGTTGTGGCATTGATATGTAAATGATATGCCGTGAAGTGGTCATCCCGTTCAAAAAATCAAAAAAAAAACAAGCACCCTAAAAACAGTTCCAAACATCAGATTGGTCAGTCGCTTCCATCATATAGTTTCTTCTAGGGATTTTTGTTCTTCTGGTTGAAAACATATTTCGCTTTCGAGGAAAAAAAACCCAATATCGCTCTCGCGACCTCTCGTCTAGGCTACGTATGTGGATTATATATAAAAAAAGAAAATGCAAACCCAATCGCCATTTGTCTTTTGCCCTTTCGCTGCCGTTTAAAAAAAGAAAGAACGGGTGACAGCGGGGCTGAAGCGATCATCCCGCTACCGAGACGATAAAAATTCAAAGCCGCCCCAGGGATAATCTATAGGTTCCCGTTGTTGGCGATGGCGCTGGTGGTGCCCCGGACGTTCCTCACGACGGTGGCGCCGCTGGCTTGGGCGAGCTCCTGCATGCGGTTGTTGACGTCGGTGGCACTGGCGAGGCCCTCGAGGCTCATCAGGTAGGCGGCGAGGCCGGCGACGTGTGGTGAGGCTGTTAGGGCGGGGTCAGCATTGATCCGAAGAGAACGGCGAGGGGAAGGAGAAATGAGGGGATAGAGTGGAAGGGGGGGAAATAACTTACCCATAGAGGTACCACTGAGGGTGGCGGTGTCGCTGTCGCTGCCGATGCCGACGCTGAGGACGTCGACGCCGGGGCCGTAGATGTCGACGACAGTGCCGAAGTTGCTGAAGTCGGCGCGTTGGTCGGTGAGGGCATCGAGGGCGCCGACGGTGATGGCGTTAGGGGCGCTGGCGGGGCTCGTGTTGGCGGCATCCTGGGCTTCATTACCGGCAGCGACAACAGGGACGACGCCAGCGGTGGCAATGGCCTCGATGGCAGCGTTGATCGCGCGCGACTGCCCGCCGCCGAGTGACATGTTCATCACGGCCTTGCCGCTCAGCTTCTTCTGCTGCACGTCACTCTCGACGAAGTTCAGCCCATCTAGCACGTCCGCGTTGGTGCCGCCTCCGTCCGCATCCAGCACCTTGACGCCAATCAGCTTCACGTTCTTGGCCACGCCGAACGTCGCGCCGCCAACAGTGCCCGAGACGTGGGAACCGTGGCCGTTCTCATCGGTGTCCTGGATGCCGCGTTAGTCTTTATATCTAGTCATGCTAACCTCCGTATATCGGATCGGAAAAAGGAGGGGAAGGAAGGGGGAAAGGGGGGGGGTAGGTTTGGGAATAGGGGAGTAGAAACTTACAGCAGAACCTTCGATGGCGTTAAACTCTAGGGTAGCACGTCCCTGGAACTCCTCGTGAGTCGTCCGGATACCCGTATCCACCACGTAGACGGTGATGCCCTGGCCCGCGGAGTCGTCGAAAACATAGCTATCCTGGCCGGCTTGGGCGTGGCTGAGGCGGACTAGTCCCGGGGGCGCATTGGCCTGGGCCACGAGCGCCGCTGCCTTGACGTACTGGTTGGCCTCGACGTAGGACACCATGTCCATGGCGTTGATCTGAGCGGCCATGATCTCGTCGCTCTCCATGGCGGTCGCGCGCCAGCCATTGGCCATGGAGAAGGAGCGGACGTTGGTCGACAGCAGCCGGCCGGTGGAGTCACGCTTGTTCAGGTTGCGCTTCTTGATCGCCGTCCGGATGGAGGTCTCCTGGGCGTCGATGTCCTCCGACTTGAACGTGCTGTTGTACACCACGATGTATGAGTTGGGCACGATGTTCTTGGCCTCCGGGTTGCTGACGAACGTGCTCACGTCGGGGATCGCCTGGGAGTTGAAGTTGCGGACGGGTCCTGCCAGCGCACCCAGGGGGGCGAGGGACAGGAGACCCGTCAGGAGAGAGGAAAATGAAGGGGCCATCTTGACTGGATTTGTATGTGTGAAACTTTCCTTGGCTGTGTCGCGGACAAGCCTAAGATATCGGAGAGGCTATGAACGAATGGTCGAGATGAAGGGGCTCAAACGATAAAAACTGCCAGGTTTGTGAGGGTGACGAAGAGAAGGTGAGAAAGAATTGGTCCCGGTCGAGAGATGAGAGACAGTAGAAGAATCGAAGGTATCAAAATGGATGCTGGGTATAAATGATCGATGAGATGGCCAGAGACGAGGAGAGGATTAACGGTATCTCAGCACTTAAACGATGCCGTGTCTATCAAAGAGCCTCCGGTATGTTTCAAACAAAGGGCGGGATAGAAATGAAGAAAGATGAAAGATGAAAAGTAAGTTGGACGGGAGGGGGACAGAAGGACAAGAGAAGAATGAAGATGGAAGATCAAGCGGGTATGAATATAAACCAGACGGCCCGGTATTGTGGTCTTTATTAAAGAACCGACCCCGACCAGAGTCTTGAGTCGATGGCCGGTCTTGGCTTTGGAGGGATTCATCCACAAACCACAAACCACAAGCCGCGGCCCAAACAACGAACAATCACAGTCGCATCCACCGCAACTGCCATATCTACAAGTGTCCCATATCCAAATTGCCTACCAACCCTCGACACACAATACATAGCTGTGGTTGACGTATGGGGCCCTTCTCCTGTCCACGACATTGTCGATGCGTCTCCTTCCGGTAAGGTACGTAAGAGAGGTAAGACGACAAGGGCTGCTTTGTTTGAAGAGCATGAATCGAGGCATGCCGTCCCCATTTTTTGGACGATATAGCCAAAGACGGTGGGCCAGTCGGAGGCTCAAGGTCGTCGCGGAGGCGCGTATGTGGGCTGAGGTTACGAGAGCGTTGCCGCCAAGTCAAACGATTGGCTAGTAAGGGACCCCCCCTGCTGCCCTCTTGCCTCGACGGCCACGAGGTACGGAGTACATGTCTCCTTTTCCCGTTCCCTCTGGTCCTTTGGCGCCCCCCTCTCTTTCCCTCTCTTCTGGACCATGTACCTTTGGGCCTGCTCTGGTTCGCCGCCCCTTGTCCCTTCCCTGCCCGTCCCTGTCCCTCCCAAAAGCCGCGTAGATCCACCCCGCCGCCGCTTGCACACTAGCGACAATCGACAATCCCTACCGGGGCCTGTAACAGGTCGACTGGGGAAATAACAGGGGTCGTTTTGCGACACGCCCTGGACGCAAGCCCCGACACTGATTTGCCTCGTGCGCGTCGTCGCCTTGTGCAGCCCTGCTGGGCAGCTAACTAAAGGGGGGGAGAGGAGAGGGACTAACTACAAGTACCTCCACTACAGCAATACACTACAGCACTACCTACACTATAGCACTACACTCCAACACCTGATATTAACGTCTAATCTAGGTGAGTACCATTACCATAGTACCTACACTAATGGGTTCTCCCGAGCAGCACCCGGCGGAAGAACCAAGTTCCTGTAGGACCGGTAGGTCGTGCTGTGGCCGTGTTGTGGCCGTTGTCGAGAGGCGCATGCTTCATTTTTATAGCATCTTCGGATGGCGCGCTCAACACGGATAACGGGAACCTGCCTCCTTGCAGCGGAACGGCAATCTACCCGGCCATTACACGCGCAACGCTACGTCGTATACAGAATTAGGTTGGTATTTCGCGATTGATTCCCCGCAGCGTTGTAGCATTTAGGTAGGTATGTACCAGTATCTACAATATCTAACATGTGTATCCATCCATCCCTATGATGAGATGGACAACCTCATCATGATCGGGCGAAGAGGATGTATCGCCGAAACGCTGAAACGCGAGAGCATCCGCCCATACTTCCTGCCATCTGCTGCAGCTCGGCTCTCTAGACAATGGAGCGCGCGTTATTTGTGTCGTTTGTATATCTAATTAGGTAGGTGGAATCTGAAGCGCCGAAAGGAAAATAGCAGGTTGTTTGAAGTAGTACGGAGCAGTCGAGGCTATATCCAGGGTACATGTATAATAATAACACTGCAGGCACGAGATGGGTTCAACCACGGAGAAATCCCACCGAAAACCGGCCTTGCTGCTGTATAAGGAGAGGGGACCCGACTAGGGGGCTTCAAGGTTGACAGCGAAAAAGGAGAAGAAGAAAGACGGCTTGCACCCTCTCCGCAGAGACTCTCGCCAGCCATGTCGTCTTCGCTGGCGTCGGCTGTTACCCGAGTATCAGCTAGCCAGCACCTAGCCTTGGGCATCAGATCTGATATGCTTCCATCATGTCGCAACACCAGACAAAAGGAAGATTCACATCAACCCTCGACTACACGCATTTGCAATGGCCTACCCCGGACGGTCAATCCGTCGGCGCTCCAGCGTCAGTAACATGATGCAAGAGGAGTGCATTGGTCCAAGATTAAAACAAAACAGGTGGTGACGGATCCCAGGAGCGATCTCAAACGATCGTTCGGCGCCAAGACTTCGCCATGTCTCGGGTTCATTATTAACAAGTGTCGCTTCAGTACCAGCAATGCATGGACGGACGCCTCATCGCTTGCCTGGCTACCTAGCAGATGGATCCTCCACTCACCTCGCTCGGCTGCGTGCCGTACGAGCAGGTATATTCGCTCTCATTTAAGTGATTGTCGGTTCGCACATCACAGGGCGGTTTGGAGGGCCAGAACAGGCCAAGCCGACAGAAGATATAACAACGTGCAGACAGACCGCTAGAGCATGCAACTTAACTAGGCATATATCTAGATATAAATAAGTAAGGTTAACTGCATAGTTAGTTGACGACTGTAGTGGCTCATGGTCATTTATTTCATAGCCATTGGTTGGGTCCGTTTTTGTGCTCGGTCCAGAAACCTGTCTCAGCACTGTCAGGGAGTCCCGATGAGTCTGGATACGGCAACGGTGCCGTTTACACTTTTACACTACAGGTGTAGTTGCGTGCGGCAACTGGCCCGCTTGTTTGTGGCTTGCTCCATGTGCTCTGTAGTACCGCCCATTGGGGTCTCCTTGCAGGACGTACGAAGAGGCTGAAGACAAGTGGACGACAATTGCTCTTACTTACTAACGTACTTGTGCAAGTACTGAGATTATGGTAGTTATGGCTAGGTGCATCATCTTGGGCAATTTTCTTTTTCTCGCGTACAGCCACACAACTATCCGGGAGCTTGTAGCGCTAGCAAACTTGTCATAGGTTGACTATGTGATACACAGATGGCAGCGTTTGATCTATGCACCGCTATACCATGTATGTATGCGTACTTGTATTGCAATAAAGCATAGCGCATGACCGAGGCTATCATAGACTTCCCATGAAACCCCATGTGCTTCTTGTAGTTATTATTGGAGTGACGAGTAACGAGCAGCAAGCCCACCATCCCCGGCCCTATTTGCCTATATTACCAATGTTATTGTTGTTGTCATTTTTTCTTTGTTCTCGCAGCACCAAGGCCTAAGAAGTTATTTATTTATTTATTAATTACCATCTCCTTTCAACAGGACCCAAGCACCGTCATGCACGGCCATGCCCGTCTCTCTCTCTCGCCAACCCAGCTTGCCCGTCCACGATCTAGCAAGTAGCTTACACAGTTATATCACTTGTCGATTCGGACGGACCATGCCACCACTGGACAGACAAGGACAGGGCTAACGTGAGTCGACGTCAGAAAAGCGTACAACATGTTATCATCAAAGTTCACAGATCGTGTGCTCCCCAACCTCTAATCTTGGTTCTTTAGTACTGATTTGAAGATATCATTGCGATCAAGAAAATGTGCAAAGTATGCATGACCTAACAGACACTATCTCCATGGGGTAGTCTGGAGGCCCCGAAGATACGGATATGTGTATGTGTGATAAGGAAAGCGCAGGTTTTATTCTGATCTTAACATTGTTCTGTTGCTTATCTCATTTCTGAAGCCAAGGCAGGGAGGGTGACCTAAGGCTATATGGGGTTGGAGAGCCCCTAATGATGCAGCTATCCGAGATGGACGTCATGATTCGGTCCCTACAGTCCCTCCCTCGGCGAATGGAAATGTTAAAAGCCGAGCGAGCGTTAAAAGCCCCCGAAATTTGGGTTTGAAGCGGTGCTAGAGCGGGCATTGGCTGCACACGAGCCAGAACAGCGCTGGGGGAGGCTTGAACACAGCTAAGTAGATTGGCTACTCAGTCCCTACCTACAGGGTGCATAGAGAGGCAATCACGAGCAATTATGGGCCATGCAATTGGATGGATTGTGGCCCCACGAGTCTTATGAGATTGAAATGCTAAACCCAGGTGATATTTATGCCCGGGGAGATTGTTGCCAAACTAGCAAAGACGCAATGCATCTTTGCATAAAGACAATAAGAGATGACTTACAGCGGTGGACTCGCAAATAGACAAAGAGGCGATGTGGCAGGACAAGCCACATGTCGGGGCTTGTCTCTGTCAGACGCCGACCGCAATCTGACGGTCACAGCCTATGCAGTAGGGCAGGCAGGGAGTTGTCCATTTATTTATTTTCTTGTATTTTTTTTTGTTACTTGGCCTGGGCTCACGTCGACGAGTAGAATGTGAGCCAGGGTCAGGTAATAAACGATTCGTCCAAGATACCTTCATTTCCTATATATGCAAGCAGGTGCTTTAGGTATCTTATCTAAGTCAGGCGTGGCTGTGCGCTAGAGGGGTACTTGTGCCCACTATGGATAACTCGTGTTGTGTGGGGGTATCGACCTATCTCAGCATCGACTAAGTTATCGAGTCCCGCCCAAGGCCAGATAGTCTAGTGGAGTTTTAGCACCAGCTAGTTAGCAGGATTGGAGGCTGTCGCCCCCCTCCAGATTGCCTGGAGCGCAGACAGTTAACTACTGGACCGGGTGGTGCTGGACCAATATGCTGGACCAGAGTGCCAGCGAGTTCCACCTCGACTGCAAATCAGCCCAGAGTCTGGTGAATTTCCTGCATCCCGACATCGACCGGCTTGACACGACATCACACACTGCTGCCGCCGTTGTCAGCGCATGTGCCCATTCCTTACTCGCTGAGCGACGGCTGTGGAATCCAACCTGAAAATTCTTTCCCTTTCCTCTGCAAACCCATAGCCCACCTGCCCAGGCCCGGATACCTAAGCAACTGCCACTGCATGATCCTGCCGCCGCCGCCGCCGCCGAACCGTGCGTGCACCAGGAAAGACGAAGCGCCCCGACCAACTTCTGGACGGCCTACCCGCATCTGCTGGGCCACCTAACCTGATATCTACCCGAGCAGGGCACCACGGCCTCCACCATCGACCAAGTACCAGCCGAGAATACCAGCCAAAAAAAAAAAGCACACCAACAACCAGGTATACCAACCGAGTATACCAGCCAAGTATACCAGCCAAGCATACCACCAGCCAAGTGCAAACCAGAGCGCTCTCTACACACCACCACCATATCGCCCGCTCGCCTGCTCGCTCTGTCCATCCACCTGTGACCTTATCTCCCCATCGCCCGCGTGTCGATCCACCACCTCGCAGGACACGCGACCACCGCACCTTGACAATATTCGCACCCATCGCCTGTCGTCTATCGTCCATCGTCTACCGTCCATCGCCTATCACCCATCGCCTATCGTCCACCGTTCACCCTCCATCCTCCCTCGCCCGCCCCCCGGCCCGGCACCCGATCACCACCATCACCATCCATCACAGCCACCAACAACCCACCAACCACCAACCACCAACTACTAACCATCACCCACCGCTACTGCTGCTGCTGCTGCTGTCGGTCACCACTAACTACTGCCGTTACTGGCCGCTTCCGCCGCCATCTCGACTCTCACCACCGACCCCAGATCTTCTCGATTCCTGAAACTTCCTTTTTAGGCTCACGCTTGTTAGCACCATCACCGCCGTATCACCCTGCCATCCACCCACACCACCTACCGTCATCACCACCACGACTACGAGCCCACCGTTTGTCCCCTATCTAGATATCCGATAAACGTGCCTCCCTCGGGCTGCTGTGTACGCTTCTGCCACGTTGATCTGTCCCCGACGACGGGGATTAACGCAGTGCTTCCTGCCTCGGCTGGCATCCCGTAACGGCGCCGGTCATGCCCGCGGGGCCTCCTGACGCTGGCCACATTTAACCGAACATCCGACGTCATGGCTCTGGCCGTGGGGGAACCCGCCGTGTTTCCGTCCGAGGATATCGCTCTTCGTGACACCTTCGACTCTCCGTTCGCCAGAGATTCCTACCTGTCTCGAGAGGTACCGATCGACAGGGGTTGCCATGATGATCAGAACGAGAGTCAGGATGACGAGGGGACTGCGTCTGTAGAGCTGGCTG
This sequence comes from Rosellinia necatrix, assembly GCA_021209875.1. NCBI lineage: Eukaryota > Fungi > Ascomycota > Sordariomycetes > Xylariales > Xylariaceae > Rosellinia > Rosellinia necatrix. The sequence continues at coordinate 1,740,782 of JAGYVD010000010.1, forward strand.
CCATCATGACGGCTACTTCGACACCAGTGACACCAGGTCCTTCCAGTCCACCGCTCGAGCCGCCCAAGTCTGCCGACTTCATACCGCCTACACGCCCTAGCAGCACGCCCTTCCCCAACGCGCAACAGGGCCCATCCGAAATTCGTTGTCTGACTTGTCAGCCACCCTGTCTCGACCCCGACGTGCGTCTGCTGCACGACCCCGTCGCCGCGGCCACCATCGACGAACACCCCGTCCTAACCCTCACCCAGCTGCCCGCCGAGATCCACGAGTGCATACTGGATCACATCTTCGGCTACCGCGTGTCCACCTCTTCTCCGAGCTCCTTGAGCATACCCAGCGTTAATGCCCGAAGCTGGAGCACCGCCCTGCGCCATTCAAGGAGGAAGGAGCTGTCCAACCTTGCCCTAGTGAGCTCATTATGGCGGGATTTGATTCAGGAGCGATTGTATCGACACATTAAGCTCAAGGCGACCGTCTCCGCTGCTGACGACGTCATGGCTTTCTTCGTACAGCATCCTCACCTGAGTGCATATGTCAAGCACGTGGAGATCTGGTTCCCTGTCTTCCAGCCTAAATTCAACCATCCTGTTTTGGAAGAGGGCTCCCTGGCATTGCCCACTGTTTCCCCCGAAGGGATCGCTAGTGCTACCTACGGGTTACCTACCGACAACGCCACCATGGAAGAAGTCTTTTTACTCGTTCGGCAAACATTCCCAGAGGCAAGAGTCATGACCCTCGAGGGTGGGGAGAGGAAGAAGGCGCCACGGGTACGCTACAACCTGCCAGGTTCCAATCTCGCCACCGGGGACGGAGATTTACCCAAAATCCCCACCATCCGAACCCTTGTTATCAAGGGCCAGTGGAATATTATACGGCAGCCAAAGGATTGGGAGACCATCTCGAAAGCGCTGCCGAGCCTCGAGGAATGGCACGGCACGTATGCCAAACCGAAATCCAAGAGCTATCTAAGCATGGCCTACACTCTGGAAACACTAGACCCTAAAATTACCAAACTCAACCTTTGTCTAGAGTGCGACTACCGAAGAGAGATCACCTGCCCGCCTTACTATCTGAAAGTATGCGAGCAAGTTCACTGGTGTGAGAGATTGGCGAAGGCAGCCAGTCACCTCGAACATCTCTCTTATACGGGTCGTGTTTGTCATAGCTTCTTTGACATTCTAGCCCGATACACAAACCCACGGACGACCAGACTAAAGACCGTCGATATCACGGTCAAGAATTGTTGCAGGCAGAATGCCCAATGGAACGAATCCGGCTCGGGTATTACCGATATGCACTTCATCGGTGCCTTTGAGCAACTCGTCTTGAGTGGCATCCGCGCCTTGGAGCGACTCAAAACGGTAAATTTATTGCGGATTCGTTACGTTGACCTCGGTATGTATAGTTCTGTGACCCTTCCCTTCCACAGCCCACTTGCTAATCGTCGAACCCTAGACTCGCCGGTCCCGCCCTTAAATCCTTATTTCCTAGTCCGCGACGGATGGTGTTCTGGCGTCTGGAGTGAGCAGATCCTTGAGGAGATACATCGCGTTCGACCCGACATCCGCTTTAAGGAAATAGTCGATAGTTTCGGCGAAGTCGGCTATAACAAGGAGGGGCGCTTGATTATTAGCCCAGATTTCCCCAAATCACGTGTGCTCTCTCTCAAGTTAGCCAACTACGCCATGCTAGCGGGAGGGATAACCATCTTATGAACGGCGATACCTGACCCAATAACATTCATATGACGGCGCGATAATGGCAGGCACGTGTGAATAGGGATCACCAATACTAGTAGCACGTCTTAAGAGACGATTATACGCGCGTATCCCGAGATACGCAGCATGACGCTTCAGTCCTCGGCCGGGACTTATATGGCAACTCATCCAGATCCTTCCGGGCGTTGCAGGTCCACACCTCAACTCCAACAACGCCGCCCAGGCTTGGTTGTGTAGTAGCGCTGAACAGTTTGGCTTTTGCATCTGGGCATTTTGCGACGCTGCCGGTGTGTGTGTCTAGCCCTGCTGCTTTTGATGCAGATAATACCCACTATGATGATGTTTTTTTCACGGCGTTTGTACAAGGTTGTCGGGGAGGGAGTTCGGGATCCGTGGTAAACAAGGGTCTTATTGGACCTAGATGTATCGGTAGCGCTACGACGAGGAAGGCTGATGCATTTCCCCTTCTCGACTCTGCATGCACACAGATATCACAAATCACAAGTAACAACTGGCACAAAATAACCAACGATAATGATGAATAGACATATATTTGCCCAATATTTTACCTATGCCATACATCTTCCAGCCTATCTGCGTGCCTCGTTCGTGTGACTAGCTCGCATTTCACGTATGGGGAAGAGCCCCCAAGTCGTCTATAATCACCCCCAAAAGAAAGCAGTTCACAGCAAAGAAGGCAAGTGAAGACAGCCATAGGCCGGGTACAAACGTGGTTAGGCCCAAGAACTCGAGATTATAACCTTGCTGGAGCCATAACCCCTGGGTCAAAACCCAGAGGGCAAGAGCGGTGATACCCAGGCCAGGTTTTCTCAATAGTGATGAATGGGGTAAGTAGAGTGGAAGGAAGACCATGTACCACAAGAAGTACTGCCGAAGAGGTGATTATTAGTAAATACGCATAAAGGGGATCTATGAGGGTATAGGGGTGAGTGGAGTAAGGTCTCAATAAATCAATAAATCAATAAAGTAAGACGACCAGGGACTTCAGCGTAGGCAAAATATTACTTCCCAAAAACGCGCGTAAAAACCCAGGAGGTGGGGGGGGAGTAAGGGGAGGAGGGGTTGTGGTTGTTGCAAAAAGACGTACCTGGCTTGTGCAGACCTTGTTAAAGGCGACGAAGGCGAAGGTCTGCGCCATCATGGTGGCGGGCAGGTGCTTCTTGGCGCCGACGAGGGGGATCAGCACGGTCGAGAGGAGCAGCTGGGGCACGAAGGCGACGGACTCGATCCTGACGGCCGGCCAGGGGGATGACGACAACGACGACGACAACGACGACGACGCGGATAAGGGGGCGGGGGACGAGGGGGGAGGACGAGGTCAGATATAAGAGCACGTTGTAGGGGCTGAAGTTGTGGCGGTGGTCGATCCGCGTGACGTGGTGCAGGTACGTGTGCGTCACGAACGGCATGCCGTACAGGGCGTACATGGCGGCGTTGAGGCCGGCGAAGGTCCCGAGGCTCACGAGCGTCAGGCGGACGCGATCGGGCGTCGCGAAGGCCACGAGCTTCCCCGCGAGGGTAACGTTGTCCCTTTCCTTCTCCTCCTCCTCCTCCTCCTCCTCCTCCTCCTTCCCTTCACCCCCGGCGGCGGGCGTCATACGCTCGCGGTCCATCCACCAGACGACGGCCGGCGCGTAGATGAAGGGGTAGATCTTGAAGTGGACGCCGAGGCCGAGGAGCAGGCCGGCGAGCCGGACGCGGCGCGCGAGCACGGCCCACAGCAGCGCCACCACGAGCGCGCCCAGCAGACCCTCGGCGCTGCCACGCGTGCTGATGGCCGCCACCATCGGGTTCAGCAGCCAGATGCTCGCGAAGGCGCACGCGCGGCCGCGCGGCATCCCCCGGCCGCCACTACCATGACATCCCTCCTCCTCCTGCTGCTGCTGCTGCTGCTGCTGCTGTAACACGAGGATGAGCAGGTAGCCCGCCAGCAGGTCCGCGGCGGCGAAGAGCACCTTGCCCAGCGAGAATGGCACGGCGCCGGCGAAGGTCGTCGGGTACAGCAGCCAGGCCAGCAGCGGCGTGTACCGGTACGTCTCGCGCTCGTATGGCGAGGGGAAGGAAGAGGAGGAGGAGGAGAAGGTGAAGCGCGCTGCATCCGTGAAGACGAAGTAATCGATGTCGGTGTACTTCAGTGGCGAGTTGGCGTCTTGCCAGAGACCGTATAACAGCATGCCCAGGCGCAGTAGGGCCGCGGAGGTGAAGAGCGGCAGAGGCCGCGATATTAACGCTGTGATGCCAAACGCCATTTTGTTTCCGTTTTTTTTTTTTTAAAAATTGTGCTTTTCTTTTCTTTTCTTTGTTGAGGGGGGGATTTATTGCGATGCCATGTGCTCTTTTGTACGGCTCGTGTCTTTCGCTTTCGGCTCGGAGGAGGCTCCTCTCGTCTACATGCCACGACTCCGTATGGACTGACCTACCAGGTGAAGATATCGTCGTGGCTGACACGGTACCGGGTTGAAGGCTCAGATCCAGCATCAAAATATAAAATATACATTAAATAATAAGATTGAGATCATATCATCTTATAAATGCGGGGTGTCGTGCAGAACGGGATGAGCGTCGCGCAACAACGTTTGTTGTCCAGATGTTGTGAGACGATGGTTGAAGTCAAATTGTTACTTGCGTTGGCCGCTTGCCCAGCTGCAGCCAGCTGGACCAGCCCCGCCAATCTCCAAGACCCCCAACATAGGTACCTTGTCACCTTGTCACCTTGTCGTCGCCCTTGATCCATCTACCTATTCAGTCCCCACCCACTAACAATACCAGCCAGCCATACCAACCTGTATGTATTGATCTTGGTAGGGTATCCAACATGTCTGAAGTCATCGTCCCCAAGAAAAAAGAAGGCGCTACGGGAGCCGGTGTGAAGAGAGACTACCAAGGTAAGGAAAAGACCCGGAGAGATGGAGGGCCGGGACCAGCGCCGGCGGACCACCCCCGCAATGCCTACACATCCATGTTCGAGTCCTTCCGAGACGAGCTGGACGAGCATCACGACCGCCGCACCAGGATTGGCAAGGTATCGCGGGACGTCACGGCACTTAGCAAGAAGATGTAAGCCCTTACCACCTCCGGTTGGCTGACCTTCCGCACAACATGGATGAAGGAGGAGTAGTTCGGTAATGAGATGGTGTGCTGACTCTGCCTTTGACCACGCCATAGCATATTCTCACTACAACGGTAGCTTACAACTCTTCTTCTTCTTCTTCTTCTTCTTTTTCTTTTTCTTTGGTGTGCCATTTCTCTTCACCGCGAGGCGAATTGAAAGCTCACTCGCGCATCATGGCATAGCATGGCATGAAAACATGAAAACATCACACATATTAACACAAAAACCAGGGTCCGGAAACTCTCCCAACCGATCCCGGAGCGCATCCAGTCCGAGATCGACAGCCGGCTGAAGGAGATCGCCGAGCTCCTGGAGACCATCCAACCCGACGTGCAGGGCATGAACCGGCACCGGTACCCGCTGTGGTGCCTCGAGGAGTTCGTCGAGGCCGTGACGTTTGCCCACTACCTGCGGCACCAGACGCTGATGGCGCCCGCGGCCGCGGAGGACGTGCTCCCGGCGGACATCCCGCTGACGGCGGCCGACTACGTCTTCGGCGTCTTCGACCTCACGGGCGAGATGATGCGCTTCGCCACGGCCGTCACCGCGCTCAGCGGAAGCATCCCCGCCGCCGCCGCCGCCACCGCCGCCGGGGGTGCACCCACCCGGGGGGACAGTGACGGTGACGCTGCCACCGGCGACGCGCAGAGGACCATCCTAACCGACATGCAGGACATCAGCTCGATGCTGCGCATCTGCCCGCCGCCTGGCGGCCGCTACAGCGTCTACGCCAAGAAGCTCAGCATCATGGCCGAGCAGGTCCTCAAGGTCGAGCGCCTCGGCTACGGCGTCACCGTGCGCGGCAGCGAGCGGCCCAAGGGTTGGATGCCGGATCTCGGCGAGGGATTCCCCGGCGGCGGGGGGGATGCGGAGGATATCGCCATGATGGACTGAGGATGCATACATATCTCGAGATCCGTCTTCACTTGGGGCTTGTTCTCACTGCCCCGTAATCACCGCGCAACTCACGGCAGGGCTGTTCATCATGTCTATGTTCTTACAGGCTGGGACAAATGGCGTTCATGAGTATTATTTAGTACCAAAAAAGGAAGGGTCATAGACCGTAATTCAGTTCGGGTAGGCAACATTTGGTAGTGGATCATGGCCGGAATACAGTTATGTGTCAATAAGTGAAGCTTGCGCTGACTACCGGGTGTGAGCAAGCCTAATCAGCGATGGCAATCAATCCTGCGGTGAGCCTTATTGCTATGTTTGGTTATCGTAGATTTGGGTTTCTGGCTACAGAGCCGCTGCCGTGTGGTAAGCAAAAAAATTAGGCGCTGTCCCGAGGTTGCACGATTGAAAAGAATGGCTAACTTAGACACACTATTTTAGCTGCATGTGATGGGGCCTGGGTAAAGACGGCTGTGGCTGTATTAGTCGCGGTAAAATTGTTTAGTTGCTCTTGGCTCCGCGATGGCGCCGCCATTATCGGGGAACTATTCAATGTACCGAGTTAGGGCAGTGAGGAGCGATGACAACATCACTTAGCGTTAAAAAAAAAAAAAAAAGAAAAAGAATTGTCATGAATACAACATCGCATAGATATGAAAGGGAGAAAAAAAAAGGGGGGGAAGGGGAAGAGGAAGCAAAACTGTGTGGATATCATATGGTATTATTTGTAGAACTGTGGTATCGATTCCCGTCATGCACGTTAACTTCATTCCCACTCCGTCGCGCAACTGGCGACATAGGCCATCCCTTTCGTATTTTTCTTCTCCCAGACCATTATATAGAGTTGTATCTTGCCCATCTCATCGTTGTGCCACACGCCCATTGGTGCCGTAAAACCCAGTTTGTTATGTATCGTGATCGTGTGCAAAATAAAACTATAAATTGATCCGTTCTTTTTTTTTTTTTAAAAAAAAAAAAAAAAAACGGGGACGGGGTATATAATCATTGTGTTTCTGTTTTCTGTCGGTTTTCCTGTGTTGGCCATTGTCCGTGCAAGAACAAAGAAGAAAATCCAGGTCCTTGCAGCTGCTTCAGGCGGAAGCATGCACAAACTTACACGCACCTAAGCAGTCTCGCGCTCAGTCTTGACACGAGCCTCACGGCCCTTCTCAGACCAGGGGAAGTGGAAGACGGGGATGAGGAAGAAGGAGTTGCTGTTAAGTAATCACGGTTAGCTTTTTTTCTTTTTTCCTTTTTTCTTTATTTTCTTTTTCGCTCTACTGAGCAGCAGAGGGAGACGGGATCCGAGAGAGGGAGGCCATCAGCTTACCTAGTGTCGGCGATACCGGCGAACGCGTTATACCAGGCGAGGAAGGCGGCGAAGAGGCCGAAGACGCCGCCCGCCTTCTGGAGGCCGACGGCAGCGACGGCGGCGCCGTTGCTCTTGGCGAACTCGGAGGTGGCGAGGAAGAGGAAGGCGAGGTCGAGGGTGAAGAAGAGCAGGAAGAACATGACGGTCGAGCGCAGGGTCAGGAGCAGCAGGATGAAGGTGAAGATGAACCAGCCGGTGAGGAAGAAGCCGAGGACCGAGGCCTCGTCGGCCGGCGCCTCCTTGTAGGCCGCGAGGACCGAGAAGGACGGCGTCAGGATGATGGCGTAGGCGATCCAGAAGCCGCCGTACGAGGACAGCGCCGTCGCGCCGAAGGTGTTGCCTACAGCCATTTCCCTGCAAAGGGGGGGGGGGAGAAGAACAAAGGTGGTCAGTAAGGTTAAAATATGGAGTGCGCTCTCAAAGGCCGGAGGTGTCCTTTGACGGACGGAAACGGGACGGAACGGGACAACGAGAACCGGGGGGGAGCCGGAGGGGTATGTCCTGGGGGGGTTTTCACTTACCACATGCCGGCCAGAAGCTGGACGAGGCCGCCGTAGCCGTAGGCTAGCGAGAGGGCGATGTTAGGCTTGGCGACGCCGCGGGTCTGCAGGTTCACGAGCGACAGGACGAAGGTGGTGAGCGCGAAGGCGGAGAGGCCGAGGGGCGCCGGGTTGGCGAACTTCCGGTGCTCCGTGGGCCGGTACAGACCGGGCTGGAACTCACCGCCGAAGGCGGCGAGCCGGGGCCTCGCCGGCGGCGTGGGCGTTGTACTGCGGGTTGCCGCCATAGTTGAAGTTGCGCTGCTGCTGCGCGGTCAGGCCGCCGCCGTTGACGTCGGCGCCCGTCGTGCTTGGGACGCCGCTGATCTCCTTCTCCATGGCCGGCACCGTCTGCTGGTACTCCGGGGACGCCATCGCGTATCTGTTTTGTTTCACTTGGTTTTATGTAGGCTTATGTGGCCTTGTGGGGATTTGGGGGTCGGCTCAATGAAAGAGTTTATAAATATATATATAGGTATATGGGTATATGGGTGAGTATGTGTGTGCGCCAAGTAACGCAGGTCAATGGTTCGACGAGCTCGGCTGGACGGACGCACTGCAACCAATTGATCGTAAAGCAGAGCGAGGCCCGCGACAAAAATGGGATACAAGAAATAAAAGGAAGAGAGACTCGGTTGGACCACAGGTGGGAAGGGGGGGGGTGGTTGATATTTATGAACTCGCTGACAGGGGATAAGCGGATGAACGTGCCTATACCTATATTGATGCGTGACGGCGGGTATTCTGCGACCTACGACTGCATGATAGATGCGGTACACTACGCCCAAGAGGTAGTAGTACGTCTGGATGCGTGGAGAGAGCTTTGTTGCCTTTTTCTTTCATCCGATGTTCTCTCCCCCGCTGTCTCGTTCGCTCCCTCTTCCTTTTTGCATCCCTCCACTCTACACTATCCAACACGGCTTTGAATGCCGTGGTATTTGCCGGAGTACGTGCCGTAATGTATTTGTATAATTGTACAGTACATACGCCACGTTAGTGTTGGGTGCTGCAAGTTCGTAACAACAGCAGGTAGTACCTACATAAGTCGTGTGTAATATTGCAGATCTGAGAGGTTCCCGAAGTTCCTAGCTTACTCTCGTACTCCGGCCGGGGGTCGAGGGTGCTAGTTTAGCTTCCCCAGCCAGCCCCAGTGATTGAAATCGCTGAACGACTGGGGTGAAGGTTACATCGAGTCATCTTACAATGTCATCTTACGAGCGGAGGCGGACATGCATGTACTGTACGTACGTATGTGCATACCTACCGCAGGCGGAAAAAGAGGAAGTCGGTTGCCTATTGGACAACCAGAAAGCGTGATTCGTTGAGATGGTTTGCTTGTCCTACACTGCACCATTCCCCTGGTTTCGTTTTCCTCTGTCTCCCCCAAATCGCAAATCGCTTCAGCCATTCCTTTACCACTACGGAATTACTAGCGAGTACGACAGCCATGCTCCCTATTTGGTTTAGATAGCATATCTTCCCGTGTCGGCCCGTAACAGAAGAGGCAGGTTACGCACAAAAACGATATGGTAGATGAGTACCAGGTGGCTTGGCGGCTATGTATGCAGAGCCGCTCTAGAGTGCTCTGACAGTACTTATAGGTAGGCATATCACTTGTCAGTCATGACTGGAAGACGTGCTTGAGAAGTATGCTAACGCTGAGGCCACCAGGTCTACTTCATTTCTACACTCTAGCCCCCAGGTTGCGCAATACCCTCATCCTAGATCCTAGGTGCTGGATGACGCGAACTGGGATCAAGTCTCTTAGCGAGCAATCCTTACCAGAGCCCACGCGACTTGAGAAAACTTAGCCTTTTTTTTTCCTCCCTCCGCTCCTTTAAACCGTTAGGGCCTCGACCTGTGTGGAGTGTAGCTTTACCGCTTGGTGCTGTCGGGTTTCATTTCTCGGCCGCTCGATCGGACTTACACGATAGTTAGCACTAATTAGCTTTGTAAGCTTGCCGTCAGACCTTGGCTCAGAGATCACCTCTTCAACGGTTAAAAGTGCCAACTTGGCGCAGAGAAAAAACCTGCACTAGTAGTGTAGTCAAGAGTTAGATTACACGTGGTGCACACACACACCTAATGCCAAAGGTCTGTGGATGTCCCGGATGAATGGTTCGCATAACCTATTGTTGGGGTACGTGTTGGGGATCTCGGGGCAGAATATGGGGGTGCCCCCTGCCTAGGTACTGTTGCTGTAGCCCAAGAGAAAATGTACAGTGTGATAAACAACAGCACGTAAATGTTTACACACTGTAGATAGATACTTGTGTGTAAAGGAACAGGTAACTATGTGCCGAGGCGAGACACCGAAATAGGCTAGGTAATTAAGGCCTGGTTGTTAACTGTGCCGCTCAACTGCTTGGGTAGGTAGTTATGTAGTCTAATCCAATTCTAGTGTTGCCTAGGTACATAGGTATTCTATCCGATAACGGCTAACTTCAGGTTGCGGCTACTTCTATAACTACTAACTATGTAAGGTACCTACATAGCATCAATCAAATGTTAATACAGTCAACAGTGAAGGACAGTTCGAGATTATATACAAGTAACTAACTACTACACGCTTCTTCTGTTACATATCTCCATACATAACTAGCGCGAAACGCAAATTGACCGAAAGTCAGCCACTTCCCGGGCTGCTGCCAATATAATCCTGCAAGTTCATACATAGCTTTCTCAAACACTTACTAATACAGGATGCCAATACTTTCTAATCAGTTCATATGGCCACAGACTTGTCGTATGATTAGATGCATGAAGAAAGCGTCAGACTCGTCCACCCACGAGATATATATAAACATATCCATCCACGTGTCCATCGTCTGTGCCCAGGGAGCATCATAGTGTATTGTATGGCAAACAGGGTTCCCCCCAGATACATTGAATAGACATTGACGGATGGCTTGGCCAACACTCAACTCTAAGTGAACTACGGCAGTTAGATCTAGTTACTATGTACAGTTAGTGTACTTTTTCGACAATTGCACCCTTATTAATGTTGCGATGTACAAACTTACCACTACCAATCATTGCCGCTATCACCACCATCACCATCACCCATCACCCATCACCCATCACCACCACCATATCCTCACTTTTTGTAAGACTCATCGCCCAAGAAGTGCAGTAGGATGGCGGCTTGAATGGCCAAGATAGATTGGCTCGAGCACTGAAATAGGACTCAGGATTGGCCCATCTTGCCTCCCCCTTTCCCCAGCTGCCTATGCTTGGCGCGACTGGCAACATCCCTAGCAAAATACCGGAATAGGTATTAGCTCCGGCAAAATTCCACAATCACTACTTCGCAAACAAGGCCTTCCAAAGATCAGCCCGTTTCCCCCGCATCCTACTGTCTGTCCCCTCCTTCTTCTCCACCTCGTCTTTCTCCTCTTCCCCATATGCCATATGTACTGCGTGCTGCAGAAGCATCATGCATTTTCCTAGATGCCCAGGCCGCCAGAAGCTCTCCAACAATAGTAAACGCATACTGAAGAAATCTGTAGTGGAACCCCTCCCAAGATCCAGAAATGAAATGCACGTAAAACTACCTCCCATCACTGCCATGTAACCAATATTTGCAGAGCGGCCGAAAGCCCAGAGCAACCCCTACCAAATAATACACATTCGCGACGAGTACATCCAACATTCAATACATATGTCCCCTTTGCCACCAACGAAGTTCCGTACGCCCGGGCACGTCACAACCCCAATCTGACCTGCAGGGACGCTATGCAGCACACCCATAGGTCTAGCCTAACTCGCATGAAATCACCAAGGAGGCAATAAGCTGCCTAGATCGCCTAGATCGGGTCGCGAATGGCTCCATCCCCGGAACAAGCCATCCCAAGACCGTCCATCGAGAACCTCGTGGTGTGCGCCGCTAATACGCTAATACGACAGCTTTGTTAACCACCCTCCCAGAGTACCGGGAGCGGGCGTGTAACCTAACACCCGGTTTGGAAACGCACCACAAACACATAGCCGAGAGTTCCGGAGTTCAGGATCACGCCCAACTTCTTTCTTCCTGTGCGGGTATTGCCCACCTCGTGCTCAGCGGCGGCGATTGGGAACAGTTGACGAACCGACGAAACCGGTTCCTAACCGAGGCGATAGATTGATATCACGCCAGCGCCGGGCGAGGTATCATGCATTGAAACACAGATCCCTGGCGACGACGTACTTCATCTAGCGATATTGCGAGTATATTAATCTAACCAACCTAGACCTTGGCAGACGCCGATGGCCACTCAAACAGACGAGCTAATAGAACTTATTAATGTGCAGGGTAGGCTTTTAAAAGTGGAAGGAAAGGTTTACATGATAACCTCAAGCTCCAGGGATGACTAACAAGCCAGTTTCCAACGGCACCATATTATATCGGAACTAATCTCCGATGTACCTTGAGGTTGGGGCTGTTTCCTTCCTTGATACACCACAACAAGTGCATAGTATACGAGGAGGTCGATAAAACGGAGGTCAAAGGGCTTTGCTTCAGGGAAATGCTCACATAAAAAAAAACACGGAGTGTGATTGACACAGCGCTCGGGCTACATTGGTAATGCTGACGACAGGCCGCACCCTCTCTATCATCCTCATCATTATCGACAAAAAAGCCCCGGGTCTTCACCTTCTTTGCATCTTGCCATGTCGCCTAAATTTCTTGAGGCCGCAACTCATACGCACGACGCTGTGAGGTGCCTTTTGAAGATGAAGACGGTCTTGGCGTCCGGCCCGTGCTCGAGCATGCAGGCAAGGACGCTCAAAACCATCCAAACATATGAACTCTCGGTCGGTGCCTGTGAGGGTGCCGTATTGCAGCACTGAAGTAGATGCGCCGGGTGATAGCCGTTTCGAAGGCTCTGTTCGTCGTTAGGAAGAGCACGCCGTGATAGTACTGGAACGCCCGCAATCACACCGGCACCAGGCCGTTGTGCTTAATGTCTCGGTCCCCTTGTGGTTGGAGGTATACGCCTGCTTCGTCCAGCAGTCCTATCGCCCTGAAACCAGCCCCAGAGTACTCCACGTTCTGCTCTACTACACTCGACTCCCTGATCATGTTGCTGCTGGTGAGGGGTAAGAACGGCGGCTGCGGTAGCTTTGCCACACTCCACCGCGCATATCTTGTCTTTCCATCGCGCGGACTATATTGGTTCACTCTCCGCCGTCTACTCGTCATGAGATAAAAAGTGTGGATATATAGGTAGGTGTCTACGTAGATATACATATATAAGTTCACCTACCGACTCCCGCCAAGCCGTACAACAAAAAGATGTGAGCTGGCCTTTACTCTTGAACGCCTCAAGGCGAACTGGGTGTTTGGACCCCTAGAGAATGGCGATATGCTTGAACGTAGTAAACGCGTACTCTTTATCGTAAGTCTCGGCCTGAGGCTAGGAGTCTTTGTACTTCGCGAAGGCTGCAGGACGATGTGTTAGGTATAATATAGAGCCTTGATCCTGGCTTAGTCACTCGTTGGGGGGGCGTCTAGATGGTAGTTGACTACTGCTGTGAGGGCGTTAGTGAAGCGGTGGGATCAGATCATCATGCAATACTTTCCAACTCAGTGACCTGCATACCAAATTCATATTCGGAGTGTAGGTTAATAGGGTCTAGACCGCGACTAACTAGTGACACATTAGAAGGATGGGGAGGCGGTTAATGTTATTATCTATTGAACCCCTTCGCAAATTCTTCGCATTGAATGATATAACAGATACTAGGGATCTAGTCATCTATGAACGAGCCATCAATAATCAAATCGGCGTGCAACTTGGCCTCGGAAGTATGAACCCTAAAACGGTGAGCAATATCCTCAAAGCAAATGATGGAGTTGATTTCTTCTTCCACTTTAACTTGGGATCTATAGACTTGGAGCTAAGGGCACCAGGGATTGACGGCGATGGGGCAAACTAACTTTAACATTATACTTAGACTATCGACATCAGATCGGCTATGAGAACTATGTCATTGCAAACGAGGAAAGAGGCCGGGGCAACCGGTGCAAGACATCTCGGTGCCGCTTACACATGGTCCTGATTCAATGCAACTCGCCTGCCACAAAGCGGGTATCCAGGCAATACACTCACCCAAAATCATGTATATATATTTCACTTCAAACGGTGGGAGAAATTGACAATGAAATCCCATTTATTCATGAGTCCCAAGAATAATGTGTCCTGTACTACGTAAAGTAGGTAGAGCGCGGTACTTGAGTTCAATTTAGTGCAGTAGAATAGCTGAGACGTGGGGATTATCAGCCATAGCTCTACTTTCTTTTAACAGTTTCGAATTTTTGGTCTCCTTCTAGGGACATCTTAATAATGTCTATATATATGCTGTGTCATTTCTGAGAAACATCTGGTGTTCATACTACAACTTAGTGGGACGAATTCGATGACTGCTCCCTATAGAAACGAGTGTTTCCAGCTGGTGGTGAACTTGGCCCGTCTATCTTCGATAACCTAAAATGCCTTAAGGAAAACGCTGCTATTCGATTGTTTTTGTAGCAGTATTAATGCACCCCTCAATAATGTCGACCCATTTGATCGCGTTGATGTAGTCCTGTGCATCGATACTTTCGACAAGACCTGGGAAAACAGCTAATGAAGTGTTAGCACCTACCCGTCAACAGTGTTTTGATGGAAAATTGGGAAATCATACCACCCGCATATCCGGTCCAAACACCTGGCGCAAAAACGACGTGCTTAAACCAGGATCGGCCGTCGAGGCCCCCAGGATATAAGAAAGCACGTTCGATGTTCTTGTATTTCGTATTAGTGAACCGAATACGATGGAAAAGTGCCAGTTTTTTAGGCCAATGCCACCAGGGAATCTGCTCGTTAGCTTGCTCTGCCAGCTTCGCAGCCTCGGCGTCAAGTTTAACCGCTGCGGACTTCATCTCGCTGATGGCATCGTATAATCGACCCAGAGACCGCTCAAAGTGGCCCTGGTCACCTTTGATCTCCGTTTCGGTACTTCGCGACCTTGACTCGAAGATTTCAGTCTCGCTGGAGGGTTTGACGCCGAAGTTTTTGAGCCTCAACTCTACTTTCCCGACGTAGTCCTTAAGAGCCACCGCGTACGCCGTCGCATTTAATGCAAGAAGTGGCGTATCGGCGATCCTGGCGGCTGTGAGTCCCAGCACCTGGGCCATAGCTCGATGATAGAGAAAGCCGGGATCGCCATATACGCTTTGCCACCAGTAGCTGTCGTAGTTGCTGTGATAACTAGGTGCAAATTAATGGTTAGCAATCTTCATGCATACTAAAAAATTGTCTCATTCTATGTGAAATTTGATCGATGGGGTAGGTAATAAGATTTTCAAAATGGGAAATATGTGGCTGCAGGATAACGTACTGGTAGACAGGGGCTTTATCATCGGGGCCACCGAAGCCCATGTCTATAGAAGGAACACCGGCATAATCCTGGAAAGCGGTAAAGTCGCTACCACTTCCCATGGTCCTGATTTGGCCGTCCCAAAGGTCCCGAACAGTTTGGCCTGGAACGGTTTGGTTGGGAGACGGAACCAGCGCAGTTACCTCGTAAAGGAGACTATGCAATAGCGGGGCAGCCGAAGCTTCGAAGGTCGGGCTTCGAACACCGACATCCACGTTAATGTAAGCTACGTTGGCCACGGAGATCCAGGGTAGATATTCTTCAACCCATTCGGTACTCCCGACAAGACCGTATTCTTCGCCGTCCCAACTAGCAAAGACGATGGTTCGTAAAGGCTTCCAACCTTGATCCAGTGCTTGACCAAAACTGCGGATCACCTCATTGAGGACGGCCGATCCGCTATTAGGATCGCCCGCACCGCCTACTATCCAGGCATCACGGTGATTCCCGATGACGACAACCTCATCTGGTATGGTTCCGTTGATGATACCGATGACGTCCCACATTGGGGTAATAGTATAATTCTGATGACTGACAAGGTTAAGGACTAGGTCATCGGGAGAAGGACCAATGTAATATTCGACGCCCTTGTATCCGAGCCCCGTATTCCTAGTCCAGTATTCATTGAAGCTTTTAGCTTGAGGACCGTGGCCGTTCAAAGCCTTTAGAATAGGTAAGGCCTCAGCGTAGGATATTGGCAGGGAAGGAATGCTGGCAAGGACGCCATCAACCGACTGGCGTGGTACACCGGGTTTGCTAGGGTAACCAGGGGTAGTCGGATCGCCTGGTCCCATACTTAAATATTGCACACTCCCGCGTTGGACGCTACTAGGATGGCGAGCAGGGCCAGCTGGATAGGGCTTGTGCCCTTTCTCCTCTGTGATATCGCCATCGTCGCCGGGGTCGCTATACATGATGCAGCCAATCATGCCTAATTCTTCGGCTCTCTTAACTTTGAGGCCGCGGAAGATGCCTCCGTATCGGGCAATGGCGATTTTGCCTTCTAAACTGACATTCGCACGGACAAGGTCTTCGAAGTCCGCAAAAGATCCATAATTGACATAGACGAATGAGCCTGTGACATTACCGCTAGCAGAATAGCCATGAAAGACAGGGACGCCGTTCTCGAATTGGGTAGTGGGATCCTCCTCCAGTGCGTCTTCCGTCAGGGTGGCCTCAAAGGCTACTTTCCATGCGTCGGAATCATCCCCAGTACTGCCGGCATGCTTCTTTAATAGGGCCAGCCGGCTATCGAGTGGATAATTGAGATATGTTTCATAGGCCACAACTTCAGACTTGACACCCCATTCCGCCCAACGATCCCTCGTCCATTCGGCCTACGAGAGGTTAGTCATTATTCGGCCTCTGCTTGCCCCCACCCTCCTGTATCGCACTACCCAGTGCTAGGATGAGGCAAGCCTTACCTGTGAGAGATTCTGGCCGGCTAGATGAGCGCCGGACGTGTAGTACCTGCTCCATTCGGAGGCCTTCTCGGCACTAGGGGTATCTAGGAGTATGGATTGGAGCTCTTTATATGTGAGACGGTTTCGTCCATGGCCCGGCCACGGATGAGAGTGGTGATGATGCGGTGCAAAAACAACAGTGACAAGGAAGGTGAGGAGCAAGACAACCAATGAAGAGCCCAGGGCGATGCTGCAGAAACGGCGGACGGTCTGGTGAGGATAGCGTCGACGTGGGGTGCCAACGGCGACGGTCGTGATTAACGGCGTACGCTCGCTGGCCATTGTAACTTTGTAGCTCATCGCAGAGATGGCTGTAACGGCATCGTAAGGTTCACGTAGCGCTTGGCGTCACGAGAGAGTGCCTAGGTTGGGTAGGACTTGAGAGACTTCTTAGGTTGGTAGGCAGTTGGAGGATGGTTCATGTACATGTAGGCTAGGCCTGACCTCTTTAGGTATAGGTGCGCCACTGCGGCTTTCTCGCACGTCATTTGTGGCTAGGCTCCGGTTATAGTACGGAGGTAGCAATAGTTCGGCTGTCTCCGGTCTATGCATATATGTACGCTGATACAGGCCGGCATCCCGATGAGATATCACTAGATCTCACCCCGCCTCTTATTAAAGTCGTCAAACTATTTAAAGCCAATAGTAGGAAGTCGGCGCCTATTACAGGGGAACGCATGTATCTGCCATTCTCTTCTTGTATTTCTTGTATTTCTTATTCTTTTATTTCCGAGTCTATGCGCGGACCGAGAGGATAAATCACCAACGCACGTAACAGCAGAGCCTGCCTAGGTAAGTACAGGTCGAATTCCATGCAGATGCCTAGTGTTGTGTCCACCCATGCTACCCCCAAGTAGTTAGTATACCTGCTAGTAGTAATATGCGGGCGAGTAACAAGTAATGCGGTGTATGTAGATATCAAGGTTCATATGGAAGTTGATGGCCTAATTAGATAGCGTCCAAGATGCATTGAGACACAGGTATCAACATAAAGATCAGAAGGATCGATGTTGTTGAAAGCCCATTTTCATCCAAGACAACAACGGAGTCGGAACACGGACACCGGGAGCGAGATGCCGGTCAACCCCCCAGCTTAAGCCGAGACTAATAGTGGGGCCTAATGTTGGAGGGGGGTTGATAAGGAGTGGGGTTGGCACTTTTCGTGCTTGGAACCTCGCGGTGTTATTGGCTGCCAGAATAATAAGCAATGGTTGTAGACAGTAGCTGCGGTCCAGGCAACCGGTGGGGGAGGTCATCGGATACCTAGTTGAAGAGCGTTCAGGGCTGCATAACACCTCTATGGCATCCCGGTGGGAAGATGTTACACTGCATAAATAAGAGGCTGTAATTTACTGCCTACCTAGGTAGGTATGCATGTGTGCAGTGCATGCGCAGCTGCACGGTTGCCGGGCCTGTGACCAATGTTTGTAATCCGGCGCGTCGAGCACCCACTCGGCACTGAGTTGCGGACGGTTGTAGTAGTGCAGTGCAGTGCAGTGTCTTATCCCGTCCAACTAAATTCTCCGACAACGGACACTTGTGAAATCCTTCGGGCGCCGGACAATGCTATTTTTCCTCTATCGGCTTGTCCTTGTAAAGCTGTGAGAGGATGCGAGACAAAAGAATCCGCCACGACTAAACCCGCCAAAACAGTGCCTGACGGAAATGTTTAGGGAGGGATCTACACTATTAACGACCCAGCCAATCGACTAGGTAGCAGTCTGTATGCTATGTACGTTGGTAGGTTACAGATACTGCAAGCAATTTCAGCCACAATCGTATTCTATGTGGTATAATGTGCACGGTTTACGTATTATTAATGCGGTATTACACGACCTTTGGGCTGTAAAAATCTGCCCCTTATGTTCGTGCTGTGTTGGGAGGGGCAAACCGGCAAAGCAGCAAATCAAAACAGTCGCATGGCGAAAACGGGATCTACGGCGGCGGTTGCGACTAGTCTAGTCTCGGCTTGACCTAGTCCGACCGGAGACCCAGCGAGAACTGCATTGCACCCACCCCCGGCCTGGCAACTCGTTCTATACCGCATTTGCCATCTAGATGGATGTACTTGTATGTAAGTATGTAAGTGGGGTGGCGGGCTGATGACATATTTTCTTTTAGCAATGAGAATTCTGCGCCAGGGCGTTCCCTTTATTTATATATTATATACTGGTTACGGAGCGTTCCTGTCTTAGCCACTACCAGTTATTCTAATCCCATACTCTATCCGGCAACTTGCCTCTCTTTGTTGCCTTATTTCTCCCATCACCGCGAAGCTCAGGCACTATAACAACACCATGGCGACGAAGCGTCCAAAGCTGCCGGTTCAGCAGCTGGCCATCCTGGGTAAGCATAACCGGCTTCTCCTAGCATTTCTTCATGTATAGCTTTACCTCTCTCGAACGGCGGTCAGCACCACGAAGGGGTAATACTTCTAGCGGAATAAATCGACTGCTGTCTTTCGTCTTACCATGAAAACAACCTTGCTTGGCTTATGTCGTTGAAACCAACTATTTTCAAATCATGAGCTGTACAAATCAAAAGAACAGGTCTTCGCCTCCGCTGCCCCTAATCCAATTGCTCGTGTCTCGTGACTTGTTGATCTTGGTGCCGAAGTCGTCTTACCAAACTTCAAGTAGTTGCTCTCGTAGTGAAAAGCACTCAATTGAGTAGACAGACACATAATGGCCGCCGTTGTCCTTAACTAGGAACGACCCGCGACATGATCCAGGTACCTTCTCCCTCTCCAGATGTTGTTGGCTAACGTCTCTCTCCAGCCGTTGCACGGTTTGCCGAGCCTCTGGCTATGACTTCGGTGTATCCCTATCTGCCGGAAATGATAGCAAGTTTTGGAATCGAGGAGAAGGATGTTGCCAAGTGGGCTGGCGCCACCAGTGCCGTCTTTTCACTAGCACAGAGCGCGACAGCAGTACCTTGGGGACGAGCATCCGACAGGTTTGGTAAGTAATGCCAGTGATAATGGCTGGCGTTGGTGTTGAGCCACTATCCATAATGTTAGCTGACAGTCATTTAGGGAGAAAACCAGCTATCATGACAGGACTGCTTTGTACGATGACACTGTTCATAGCGTGGGGTTTGTCTACGAGTCTGACCATGGCTATTGTCGTCCGTGGACTTCAGGGCGCATGCAACGGAAACGGTGCGTAGTTGCCAAAACCTTACCCCGAGCTCTGCTTTCTAACAGGATATCCAGTTGGCATTATAAGAACCATGGTAGCGGAGATGGTCCAGGATAGAGAGCTCCAGCCAAAGGCATTCTCCATCATGCCTTTGGTCTGGAGTATCGGCTCGGTATTCGGTCCCGCCTTCGGTGGACTATTCGCAAAACCGGCCCAGCAGCTTCCGGGTCTATTCGGCGACAGTTATTTCTTCAAGAAATTCCCTTTCGCTTTGCCCAATCTATTGGCTGGCGTCGTCTTCTTGGTCTCGGTATCCACGGCGGCGCTGTTCCTCAAAGAGACACTCCACAGCAAGCGGCATTCGAGAGACAGGGGCCTCATTCTCGGCCAGCGCATCAAGGAGGCGTTCAAGGAAGGCCCCTTCCGACGCCAGCAGAAGCTTCGGCGATACTCCATCCAGGACGCGGAGGCCTCGGCACCGCTATTGCAGGCCGATGGAACTTCGATGGGAACAAAAGCCGATGGCGGCCGAGTAGGGAAGTCCGTCACGCCCAGCATGTCCGCCGTATTTACCCGCCAGACGGTGATCAACCTAATCGCGTACACGTTCCTCGCCCTGCATTCCGTGGCCTTCGACCAAGTCCTCCCCGTTTTCCTGAACTACCCTCCCGAGGAGCACACGCCGGCCAGCACATCGTTGCCCTTCTTCTTCTCGGGTGGCTTCGGGCTGAACTCGGGGCGTATCGGCACCATCTTCACGCTCTACGGCATCACCTGCGGGGCGATCCAGTTTATGTTGTTCCCGCCGCTGTGCGCGCGGTACGGGGTCCTGAACTGCTTCCGGGCGTGCGTGCTCACGTTCCCCGTGGTGTATTTCGTGCTGCCGTTCACCGTGCTCATCGAGGACGTGACCTGGCGGTACGCGGCGCTGCTGGCGGCCATGATCGTCAAGGCCTTCGCCGTCATCGTCGGCTTCCCCTGCTCCACCATCCTTCTGACGAACAGTGCCGCGAGCCTGAGCATCCTCGGCACCCTCAACGGCTTCGCCACCACCTTCAGCGCCCTCGGCCGTGCCAGCGGCCCCGCCCTCGCCGGTCTCGCCTTCTCCTGGGGTGTCCGCAACAACATGATTGGCGCCCCTTGGTGGATCCTCGGCCTCATCTCCGCCGTCGGCGCCGTGCCCGTCTGGATGATCGTCGACGGCGACGGCCCAACCGCCACCAGCTCCGATTCGAGCGACACCGAGGACACGGACGGCACCCGAGTTGACGAATATGAGGAGGCTGTCGTGTTTGAGGACGACGAGGATAATTGCCTGCCCGGCGCTCCCAGTACTTCGCGCCGCGGAAACGACCGCGAGGAGCGAGCGCTGTTGCCAAAGGGGGCCGAGGGTGCGTGTAGCAGCGGTTACGGAACAGCACGATAAGTGGAAGGAATCTACTGCGGAACGAGGTGATTCACTCACGGGCGATGGACGTATGAATGGGTGAATGAGGGATTCATTCGAGTCTTTGGCGCCTGCATTCACGCATGGTCGATACAGCAACAGCTACATGGCAAGGCGTTATTGGATCGTCTTTCAGCATCCTGGATTTGGCTATGGGGCGTTGGATAACTGTTATTGCGCTTGAAATACCATTAGTTAGAGGCTTGGGTGCGTCTTAGTTGGCATCGCTTATATGTGGTCTTGGAAAATAATAATCGCTCGATTGATCGGGTATGTATGTACGCCAGATAGGCTTGTTTTCTACGCTTGTTCACTCTATTTCAGGTGATATCAGTGTGAGTGTAAACATATTGAACCAGCAGCCTGGCCCAGCGAACCTTTTTCTTTTACACCGCTCAAATCCTAATAACCTAACCCAACGCCTTTTTTTGTTTGAGGGTGTACACACGTATTGCCTCATCATCAGCCGTCAAATCATTCATGTAAGGGTATCGCATCTTTACATAATTGCTTGCCAGCAACTGCATACTGTAAACCCATCGAGGGCCGCTCACCTACGTGCAGCACCGAAGATCGCATACACGTTCTGATATATAGACATCACCTTACGCGTAAAGCTTCTTCTCGTAGCTCTCCATGTTGACGTTACCCTCGAGCTGAGCACTGGCAGTTCGGATCTCAAAACGCAGACTACCGTCAGCAGCGCTCTCATGCAGCTGCTTCAAACTCCTCTGGCCACAGTCTTGCATCGAATGCTTAAGACCAGCAGCCAAATAAGGAATAAAACTGTTGATGGACCCACGGTGGGCGACGGCGCCGGACACGCCCTGGGCAACGAGGACGCTATCCCCTTCGCTGAAGTACCGTGCGGTACCGGCATTACTGGCTTGGCTATTCTTACTACCGCTACCGGCTTTCTTGTCTTGCATCGCATCGATGCTGCCCATACCACGGTAGGCTTTCACAAGCTTGCCTTCCCGAGAGACGAATGACGTCCCAGGCGATTCGGTGGTACCAGCAAGGAGACCACCCATCATGACGGTGGAGGCACCGAGGGCCAGACCCTTTACGATGTGGCCAACGTTCTGCACACCACCGTCGGCAATGCATGGTACGCCGAAGCGAGCAGCAAAGGCGGAGACAGAATGCACAGCAGCAGCCTGAGGTCGGCCGATGGCCATAACTTCTTGGGTGATACAAGCACTTCCACTACCCATACCAATTCGCAGACCATCAACACCCACGGCAATCAGCGTGGCAGCCTGTTCGCGAGTGACAACGTTTCCGCCGATGACATCAAGTTTTGGGTATTCTTGCTTGATCCATTTGATCATTTCGACTTGGTACATACTATTTCCTTGACTACTGTCAAGGATGGCAACATCCAGACCAGCATCCACAAGCTTCTGGAGGCGAATCTTGTCCTCTGGGCGAGTACCAATAGAAGCAGCACATATGAGCTGCTTGGAATCTGGGAGCTTGGAGGCTAGCGGGAAATGGAGGTTCTTAGTCAAATCGGAGCGAGAGATCATAGAGACGAGATTCAAGTCTTGGTCAACGATGGGCAGCTTGCCCTTCTTAGACTGAGCTAGAATTTTGTTCGCCTCGAGGAGAGTAACACCGGATTGGGCAGTGATCAAATCGGTGACCATAACCTTATCGACCGTCTGAGTAAAGTCGTCTTCGAATTGAAGGTCGCGGTTGGTGACAATGCCGAGGAGCTTTGAACCGAGCTTGCCGGTAGCTAACAGAGCGTTAGCTATTGACCCCTGTAACACATGTAGGCGAAAGGTCCTCAATGGAGCATCATCATAAAGAGCATAATTTTATCCCCATGACATTGCTGTCTATACGGTGGAACGAAAGTTATTGAGTTTTGAGATGTAATCACGAGATGCATATGTAGGGCAAGATAGTAGAATCGAGGAGTATTGAGTAGCAAAGTACTGACCTGTGACAGGGAAACCGCCAAAGCCCCATTTCTCCTTTAAGGCCTTGGCTTCACCGACAGTGGTGTTTTGGCTAATAACGATAGGGTCGTTGATAAAGCCGTTCTCATACCGCTTGACTTTCCTGACCATCTCTGCCTGCGAGTCGGGGGAACAGTTGTGGTGAATCACGCCTAGGCCACCCTGTAGAGCCATATGAATGGCCATGTCGTGTTCGGTGACAGTGTCCATCGGCGACGAGACAAAGGGAGTCTTCAGGGTGATGTTCTTTGTGATAGGAGAATCCAAAGCAACCTCAGAGGCGGGGAAGCCAATGTAGCCGGGTAGAACCAGGAAGTCATTGTATGTCAAGCCGCCACGGGTCTTGGTGTCCATCAGCTCCTGAATAGAAAGCCCATCTCTGGATTCGTATTCGCCGAGGAGCTCGATGGCCTTGGTGTAGTCAATGAAGTCAGACTTGCCGTTGACGGCGGGGTGGCCGTTGGTGGCAGGCATTGTGTCCTGGTTTGTTCAAGTGGTTCGTTGGACGAAATGAACAAATTAGAAGCTTAAAAGCAGCGAGGCCAGAAGATAACGACAAGGTGTAGATGACCGATGGACCAGCCCGGCACGCTTGAAAGTGATCTTCTGCCCAAGAAAAGGAAAGGAAGAAAGACAAAGTATGGCCGAGTCGCACCAAAAATTTAAAATACTTTACTCGGCGAAGGAGGGACGCGAAGCTAAGATAAGAATGATAGCGAATAGTGGAGACAGAACTTGACAATTGATTGGCTGGTCAGAGTGGTTCGCGCAGAAAATTATCTATCCTTCATCTTATCAATTATCAGACGCTAAGTTGCGCCCACCTGCACCACCCGGGCACCCGGCGCATGCCGATAGGCTAGCCCTATCAGGTTAGTTTAATATAGATAAAACACAGTCATTCACCTTTGTTATTGTGGCTTACGCACTCGTAGAAATATTCACTAACGCATACGGCAGGCGAGGGGTAGCTAAGTACCCAAGTACCTGCCTAGGTACGGAGTGGGCACCTACCTGATTGCTCCTATGGCCTACTGCCAGCTTACCTAACATTGGCGTAGTGGCTGGTGGTTGGTGGTTGCTCCTCCACTGTTTCTGAAAATAAATAAACAAACTGCCGATTATGGAGCAGGCTGGTGCCCAATGCCTTCTCCCGAAGCCCGCCCACGCTCTAATTCCACCCACCGGGTCCATCGTGTTGGTGTATCGCCCACCCACTACACTGGCATGCAAACCTCACATCACACGACGGTTAAACGTGCTCAATGGTCCAGCATCCCTATGCAATAGCATTTTGCATAGCACTTCTCACTCTATGGGTGCGCTGACGGCGCGCAACATCCCGCAATTGACACCTAAAGAAGGTGTTCGTTTGCCCTTGTGCTGCCTGCCCTTGTCCATCAATAGAGCCGCAACACACCCGCTACCCTCGCTACTGACTTACTTACCTACCCACGCATCG
Organism: Rosellinia necatrix; assembly: GCA_021209875.1. Lineage (NCBI taxonomy): Eukaryota > Fungi > Ascomycota > Sordariomycetes > Xylariales > Xylariaceae > Rosellinia > Rosellinia necatrix. Next base: position 1,765,324 of record JAGYVD010000010.1, read on the forward strand.
TCTACGCATCGCCTACGCATTGTCTACGCATTGTCTACACATCCAAGGTCGTCTACACATCGTCTACACATCGTGGGTCACGGCCAACCACGAAACGATACCCAATCGCTCTGATCTTATCCTCGTCCTACCACCAACCTTGAACTGCATCAACATCCCCGATTCAGCGAGCGGACCTTCCCGGCGACGGTTCTCCCGGTCTCGCTTTTGCCTTCTTAATCGATAGACACTCGCTCGCTTATTCACTGCTATGCGGACCTAGGCCTCTGGCGAAACATACGACACATACCCTTGGGGAACGCCGGCCGTTGTACTACTACTGGTGCTACTTAACGATATGTCGCACCGGCCCCATCCCCTCCGCCAGTCGTACACGGTTGACCCCCCGCTCGTCAATCGCCAGTCATCGACGGCATCCTCATCTGCCTCTTCTGGGTACTCGGACGCATCTCTCAGCTCGAATCCATACAACCCTAGCAACGCTAGCACAAGCTCCTCGGTGGCATCCAATGGAAACGGCGCATCCGCGCTTGGACACAGACGAGGCAGGAGTGAAGCTGCCATCCGGCACCGGGCTGCCACCTTTAATGAGCCCTCGAGGAGTCCCGAGACGATGTATAGCATGGCCCGCCAGTCACTGAGGCCTCTTCCACAACCGCCCACTACCTCTGGCTCATCTCCCCCTTCCCCTCCACCCCGCACTCCTCCCCGTCACGAGCGTCACCATCACCATGAGCGTGGCCAAAGCATCGATATGGGAAGACTATCTCTCTACGAAGGCAGGGTTTCGCCAACACCGTCACCCACATCGCTTCGCTCAACAAATGCCCGCCCGGCGTCTATGGTTCTCTCGCGTCTGGACTCAGTACGCCAAGATGCTCCTAGGACCGTGGCGAACCCCCATCATGCCGTTGTCCATTCTCCCCTCATAGCTCCCGATCTACAAATGTTAGGCCGCTCCTCGACAAATCAGCTTCGAACATTATCTAGGTTGGCGGAAGATGAGTCCCGCAACGAGTTTGCCATTATTTCTCCGGCACAAGAAGTCGTGGGCTTGCGGGGGCGGCGGAGACTACAGCGCATGGGTGCGGCTGACGGCGGGAGGAATGGACAGCGTAGCGATCGATATGGCTTCGAAGGTCGCAACTGGATGGACAAGCAACGTCAGTTTATTCAAGCCTACGAATACCTCTGCCATATTGGTGAGGCCAAGGAGTGGATCGAAGATATTATCCATTGTCAAATTCCCCCCATCGTGGAGCTGGAGGAAGCCCTCAGAGATGGCGTCACTCTTGCTGAGGTTGTGGAAGCTCTCAACCCCGGCCGAAAATACCGTATTTTCCGAAATCCGCGCCTCCAAGCTAGACATTGGGACAATGTCGCAAACTTTTTCCGCTATCTCGATGAGGTGGAGATGCCTGATCTTTTTCGCTTCGAGCTAATAGATTTGTATGAGAAGAAGAACATTCCAAAAGTCATTTATTGCATACACGCTCTCAGTTGGTTACTCTTCAGAAAGGGCATTGTAGACTTTCGGATAGGCAATTTGGTAGGCCAATTGGAATTCGAACACCATGAACTAGAAGCAACGCAGAAAGGTCTTGATAAGCTCGGCATCAATATGCCTAGCTTTGGAAATATGGGAGCCGACTTTGGAGTGGAAGAAGCCCCGCCCGAGCCTGTGGAGACCGAGGAAGAGCGGATTGAGAGAGAACTAGGCGAGAACGAAGAAAGCATCACAGAGATCCAAGCGCAGATACGAGGTGCCATGCTCCGAATGCACCTTGGCAGAGTGATGGGCCAGCTATGGGACTCGGAAGACTGGATCATCGACCTCCAGTCGCGCGTACGAGGAGAATGGACGCGCCAAGTGATAGACTATCGACTTCAGATGCGGAGGTTTGCCATTAACCTTCAAAGCGCTGTGCGAGGGTTTCTTGTCCGCCGCCACATGATGCACAGGGAGCATTTCTGGAAGGCGAAGGAGAAGGATATCGTCAAACTCCAGAGTATGATGCGAGCTATCAAGGCCCGGAATGACGTACGGGACATAAAATCCCAATTGGCACAGGCCGATGCGCCCGTGCGTAGTATCCAGGCCATGATCAGGGGTCATCTCGCCCGCAAGCAGTTTCACTCGCAACGACGGGAAACCAGCGATATGGCTGGCCCCGTTTTGCAACTTCAAGCCGCAATCCGTGGAATGCTAGCACGAGACAAAGTCGACCGTGTCCTGGGCGCCTTGGAAGAGCAAGCCCAGACTGTCATAAATTTCCAAGCCGTCGCCAGAGCGACGCTGATGAGACGCCAGTTGGATCTTCAGCAAGAGGCTCTCCGGAATTTTGGGCCAGAATGGGCCGCGATCCAAGCCGCTAGTCGAGGGAGACTGCTGCGACAGAACATCACCGCTACCAAATTCGAACTTGAACGCCATAGTTCAGATATTGGTGTACTACAGGCTCATATACGAGCCGCCGCGGTCCGTCGGGAAGTTACTGAGACAAATGAAAACCTACGCGCCCACGAACAGTCGGTTCTCGATTTGCAGGCTTTCGCACGCGGCATGCTTACTCGTCAACGGATAACAACAGTTCTCGATTCCCTGGACATGCACACGGCGATATTTATAGACCTCCAAGCCAGGGCCCGCGGGTCTATGTCTAGGATGCACTATGGCCTATTACTGGACGAACTCAATAATCACGAGGAAGAAGTCATTTTACTGCAGGCTCTAGCCCGAGCGATGCTTCTACGTTGCAACATAGGAGGCCTCTTGACTGAGCTCGACGAGCATGAAGAGACAATCGTTGAATTGCAAGCACTAGCTCAAGGATTCCTCGTAAGAGGTCAATTTGCTGCCAAGAAACAACATTTCAACGAGAATATGCAAAAAGTGGTCAAAATTCAGAGCTTTGTTCGGGCCAAGCTGCAGGGAGAAGCGTATAAGAGTCTCACGAGCGGGAAAAATCCGCCTGTGAGCGCAGTTAAGAATTTCGTCCATCTACTCAACGACAGTGGCTTTGATTTTAATGAAGAGGTAGAATTTGAACGCGTACGAAAGACAGTGGTTCAGCAGGTCCGGCAGAACGAAATGCTCGAGCAGTACATCGATCAGCTGGATATTAAGATCGCCCTCTTGGTGAAAAATAAAATCACGCTTGATGAGGTAGTTAAGCATCAGAGCAACTACGGTGGTCATACCACTAGCCTCCTTGCCAACTCTTCTATCTCATCCGGAAATCAATTCGACCTGAAAGCGCTGAACAAGAGTTCCAGAAAGAAACTCGACTCGTATCAACAACTATTTTTCAATCTGCAAACACAACCGCAGTACCTCGCACGCCTTTTTAGACGTCTTCGAGAACAAGGCACTGCCGAAAAAGAATGCAAGCGCATCGAACATTTGGTCATGGGATTATTCGGATATGCGCAGAAGACAAGAGAGGAATATTACCTACTTAAACTTATCACCAGGTCAATCCACGAAGAGGTTGAATATTGCAGCTCCGTTCAGGACTATCTCCGGGGCAACTTTTTCTGGACCCGACTCTTGACCAACTACGGTCGATCACCTCGTGACAGGAGGTATCTAAGAGAACTTCTTGGCCCACTGATACGAGACAATATCATCGAGGACCCAGCTCTAGATCTCGAAAGTGACCCCATGCAGATTTACAGATCGGCCGTGAACAACGAGGAGCTCCGCACCGGCCAGCCCAGCAGACGTCCTTTAGACATTCCGCGCGACCTTGCCATTAAAGATCCTGAAACCCGCGAATTATTCATTGACCATCTCCGAGACCTAAGAGAGATTTGCGATCAATTCCTTGCCGCCTTGGAAGACCTACTCCCTAGAATGCCATACGGCTTACGTTTCATATGCCAGCAAATCTTCGAAGCACTATGCAACAGGTTCAAGCGTGAACCTCAGCACCACATACTTCAGCTTGTGTGCAACTGGGTCTGGCGGTTTTACCTCCAGCCGGCCGTTATCAACCCAGAGCAAGTGGGTGTGATTGAAAAGATTCTTGGGCCACTCCAGAAGCGGAATCTCAGCGAAGTCGCTAAAGTGCTTGGCCAAATAGCCTCGGGTCGTCCCTTTGGGGGAGATAACATTTATCTCCAGCCTCTCAATGCATTTGTGGGCGAGTCGGCTGAGCGGCTCGTGAATATTACGCACGGACTAATTTCAGTTGCTAACGCCGAGCATACTTTCGGAGTCGATGAATTCAACGACCTCTATGCCAAGAGTCGGCCAACACTCTACATCAAGATGGGTGACATATTTGCTATCCACAATCTGGTAGCGCAAGAGATCTCCAGCATATGCCCCAGTCGAACTGATGTAATCTATGAGATTCTTCAAGAGCTAGGGAGTGCAAAGAGCAATGAAAATGAGATGCATGCGGCTGGCTCTTCTGACATACAGATGTTCCTGACACCGAAACTCCACGATATTGATGACCCCGAGGCCGATGTCAAGTCTCTCTTCATGGAAACGAAAAGATGCATCCTCTATATTATTCGAATCCAAACGGGTGCCAACTTGCTCGAAATTCTTGTTCGTCCGCCGACGGAGGAGGACGAAGAGAAGTGGCAAGCCCTTTTGCGAGAGGACTTCGCATCGGGCAGCAACACGAAGGGCGCCTATTCGGACGTAAATATGGTCGATGTGACTCGCATGTCGTACTACGATATGAAACGTAATGCTTTGGAGAATATCATGCGCCTGGAGCAGATGGGGCGCGTGACAAAGCATAATTATTATCAAGACGTATTGAACGCAATCGCGTTAGATATCCGCACCAAGAGCCGACGCCGAGTCCAGCGGCAGCGAGAACTAGAGGGCGTGAGACTGACGCTCGGTAACCTTCACGAGAAGGCCAAATACCTCGAACAACAGCGCAAGAGCTACGATGATTACATCGAGCAGGCCATGGCCACGCTCCAGAAGAACCAAGGGTAAGCCTCGCGTGATTCCAGCTACGATGGTTGCTTGATGATTGCTAACATTCTATGTACTAGAAAACGTCATTTCTTCCCGTTCACCAAGCAATACAACCACCAGCGCGAGCTCGAGCGATCCGGCCGGGTGCCGAAATTCGGGTCTTACAAGTACAGTGTGCGCGCGTTGTCCGGCAAGGGCGTGATCGTGTCATGGCAGGGTGTGCCAGAGCGCGACTGGAACAGCATCAACCTGACGATCGCGTGTGACCAAGTGGGCATATTCAATGTCGAGGGAAGCCGGGGCCACATCCAGATCCCCGGGGCCAGCGCTGTCATACCGATCGAGGATCTCCTCCAGGCGCAATTCGAGGCGCGCCAGTTCATGGAATTCTTCGAGGGTAACTTGAGGGTGAACGTCAACCTTCTGCTCCACCTCCTGTACAGGAAGTTTTACCGGACGCAGTAAGGCCGGTGCTGTGATACGGGAATGGGTTGGCACGGTCATGTCATGGGAATGAGGGATAGCGGGCGATTGGGACCCTGTTTATTAAGGCTGAATGATACCAGGTTCATGGGCATGGCTTGCATTGTTCGTTGTTGTATTCGAAGCAATTGGTTGTGTTGTAAGGCGACCAGAGGATTATTCTCTCTCTCTCTCTCTCTCTGTGTGTGTGTGTGTGTGTGCTTGTGTGTGTGTGTGTGTGTATGTACTCATGTATAGTGTTTATGACGTCGAAGCAAAACATTGGTTGGAGGGGAATCCCAGATCAATTACTCGAACGCCTGGACGCGGGGGGTAAGCTTCATACGGTTTTATGAAGCAATGGCAATAACATAAAAATACCCATATATTCATTTACCCCAGTGTCTTTTTTTACCTCATATTCATCAATACCCTAAGAACTTTGAACCTACTTCTCGGCAGAATAATACGACCTAATTCCTTGCGCGTCTTTTGTCTTCTGGGAATCTAGTTCACAAGGCCGTGCTGTCGCTAGCTAAGAAGTTACGCGAAAGAATAACGATCGAAATTTAATCACACCATTCACATTACAGGCTCAGTCTTTTCGTCCCATCCACCGCCCAAATGGCACACGATATAAATCAAAGCATACTTGTATGGCTATATATACGTGTCAAATCGTGAGTTCATATATACATGAGAATTAAGGGGCTGTTATCATTCCTTCCCGTCTCTTCCCTCTTACTTCTTCATGTTCCGTCTTCTCTTCTTGCCGCAGCCGGTCGGCATGGGCGGGGTGATGAAGCCGCCGGCGGGCGGGGTGACGGCGGGCGGGGTGACGGCGGTGTGGTTCTTGGGGTGGGCGACGGCGAAGGGGACGTTGAGGGCGAGCAGGCTCTGGATGGTCTCGAGGGCGCTCAGCTCGGAGCCGAAGTCGGATTGGCCGTCGAAGCCCCCGGCGGACCAGGAGACGCCGCAGGTGCCGTTGCCGTGGCCGGCGCAGCTCTGGGCGGCGCCGGCGGCGCTGCGGGCGAGCAGGTCGACGATGGCGGCGCGGGCGCCCGGGACGAGCACGGCCGTCTTGCCGAGCCAGCGCGCCAGGCTGGCCTTGAAGGACGTCTGGTCCGTCGTGCAGGCCCGCGCCGGCTCGCACTTCTGCTCGAACATGACCCCGGTCTCGGCCGGGGTGAAGAAGGTCTTGGCCGCCGTCGCCACGAACCCGTGCACGCGCTCCTCCCAGGCCGCGTCGCCCGTCAGGTTCGCCATGTGCGCCGCCCCGTGCAAGTACGTCGCGATGTTGTACGACCACTCGTCGTGGTTCACCGACGTGCAGTTGGCCCCCCCCTCGTCCGACGTCCCGTCGAACACGTGGTAGTCGTCGCTCACCAGGCCCACCGCCCGCGACCAGTCCCAGATCTTGGTCGCCCAGTCCGCGTACGTCTGGTTCCCCGTGTACCGCGCCAGCCGCGCCGCCGTCTGAAAGAATGCTCCGTTTGTCACGGAGTTCTTGTACTAGAGAAGGGGGAGAAGAGAAAGCACGTTAGCCTTTTTAATATAATAAATAAATAAAATAAAAACTACCACTAGTTATGTATATTGATGATGGGGAGTGGAAATGGGTTGAGTGGGATGGATGGATGGATAGGATGAATACTTACTGTATAACCGTTCGCCTTCGGGTTATACTGCCACTTCAACCCGCCGTTGCAGGTGCCGCTGTCGGCTTCCCAGCGGCTGACGAAGAGGTTGAAGGCATTGGCGGAGATAACGTCCCATGTAGGGGCGTCCGGTAGCTTGTCGAAGTTATACTCCATGGCTGTCAGGGAATTATATACCCAGTACGCCTAGGAAACAGACACATGTTAGTCATCATGGAGCGGCGGTGTCCGGCGCTCGGGGATGAGTCGTCCCGGGGCCTTCTTACCTGATCATCATTCGCCTCCCACCCCGCCTGCTCGGGAGGCACAAAGTCAAAGTTAGGGCCGACATTCTTTCCGAGGGCGGATAGCAAGTCGGCCTTGTACTGGGTGTCCTTCGTGTAGACGGTGTAGTCCATGATTCCGGTCCAGCCGGAGCCTGAAAGCCACCAAAACCATGGTTGGGGCTGGTTGAACTGACCCGTCGTCGCCTTCTCGTTGTGGTAGGCGTATAGGCCCTTTGCGACCTCACCGGCCGCCTTCTTAATCGAGCCAGTGTTCTTAGTGTTGAGCTGAATAGCGGACCCCGCGTGAGCGAGGGCGATGGCCGCAACGGCGAACGTTGATGATGTCTTCATATTGATTCTTGTCACTCTCATAAAAAAAAAAATAAAAAAAAACCCCCTTGACAATGCGATTAGATATACCCAGCCGGGACGGAGAGCGAGAGAGGGAAGAACGGAAAAGCAAAAAAAGAGGGGGTGGGAGATAATAAATAGATTAGTGAATCGAATTGAGTTGGCTTAATGACGAAACTCACGAGAGAGGGTTCGAGGCCCTTATGAAGCAACGTCCAGTCGGTCAGTCGCAGCCACTGACCCCCTGTGAATGCACAAAGAATACCACCCAATAAAGCAACGGCGGACAGGACCAAAGGGATCAACAATACGAGCTGACAATGGCCAGTCGTTCACGCCAAAGCCACGCTGCGTTGATCGTCAGGTTTAGCTCCCTTTCCCCATATTGCTGCGCCTGCGCTCCCATTGTTACGTCGTCGTTTACATGGTGCGCATTGTCCATACTACCCATACTACCGGGCGTTTCCTAGCGAAAGGGGAAGCTCGGCGGTTCTTTGGCGATTATAGACCAATGAAGGGACCCTGTGCCTGGGGAGCGAGGGAGCCATGTTCCTGCAGCTAGATTTCGTTTCATGCTATTCCTGGTCCGGCCGACTAGCAGGTCGTGAACCGGGTTTCTGGTCGGCGTTGCAGGGGTCTCGGGACTTTCTGCTGGGCTGGGGGACTAGGCTTGGTGCTGGACACTATTACTAACGAATACACAGAAATGGTAGGTCGTCGATCGCTGACCAGATTCAATGGTTAATGCAAGACATCTCTTGGCAATTCGGGAACGCATCCCTGTCAGCGTCTCGCCGACCCCAAAAACATAAATTTGAGGCAGGGCGCTTCCTTTTCTTTTTTTTTTTTTTAACGCTTGTAAAAGCGGAACACGTAGTACGCTACGTACCTACGTCAGTAGTTAATCAATACCAATCTGTTGAGAATGTCTATCTTTTTGGTCGCTTGTTTCAAAACCGCTTTGTCTCACCGTAACTATTGTAACTACTATGCGTCACACGCTCCCTAGATCAAGGTAGTTCTTGTTTATGTAAAAGCGCGGCTGAGCTGGACCCCTAAAACGAAACCAAACATTACTAGACAACGCCTTGTTCGCTAAACCGTCGCTCTACTACCTACTTATATGGGAGTACACCGAACTTGAATACCATGTTTATGTTGTGCTTTGCTGGTCCCCCAACAAGTGGTCTGACATATCCCGACCCCGATGACGCCACAGAGCCTAAGTTGCTTATTATTTAAATGAGAAGGGGGATCATGCCCACGGGAGGTTTTGGCTCCTATCTATCAATGTCTCTGAAATGCATCCCTTCACTACCAGCCCAAGCACGGTTGATGGATCTGTCCGTCTCGTAATACAAATTGACTACTGTGTACCGTTTAGTGATACTCGGATGGATTGCACAACGGTGAAAGGTGCCCTCCTATCCTTCACTGGCATGTCTAACGCCAGTGATTCATGGTCGCATTTTTAAAAGGGTACAATATTAAAATTAACAAGCTGCGGTTGTCAGCGCCGTAGCAACTTCTCTCATATTGTTATATTGCTAGGATGATTGCTGGAATGATTGCAAGAATGAACAAACTGGGAGAGTCTCTCGACGGGGCCGGATGCCAAGACAGATTCGGAGTCGATGCATGAGATACACAGCGACTGGAACCAGCCAAAACACATTAGAGTTGTAGTGTGTTAACGAGGTGCACTTAGAACTGAGCCCAACATGATTAGTTGCTGGAATGCTGTCCCGGCAACAACCCAGTTTCTTAGGTATCATTAAACTATAATCGTAGCCCATCGTAGCAGGCTCCCTCGAAGAGAAAGAGTCAAGAATAAAGCCAAGGGTCATTACGCACGCCAAGTCGGAAGTCGTTTCGGTGGTCGTTCGGTGGGGACTCGGCGGTCGCGCATCCACAGTTCGGAGGTCACCGCCGAACATCTCTACGCGGTTCGGCCAGCACGGGAGAACCGAGTACTACTAACGTGTCTTTTCATGGTATATATCTGGGTAGTCCAGTGGCTCCGACCACCCCCTAGGGGCATGGCCAGATCGCCTATATATATATATATATAAGCCCTCTTGATCAAACGCCTACTCCGACTCTTCCCAACCTCTCATAATTCATCTGCCATTGTAATTGAGATATGTAACTGATATCCAATACCTTTAATACCGATATATTACGAATTACATAGGCACAGCAATGTCCGATTTACCCTCGACGATGCGTTCTCTCGTGGCGCCCAAGTTCTGCACCCCATCCAAGTACGAGGTCGTCGACATGCCCCTCCCGACGATCAAGAACCCACACGACGTCCTCATCCGCGTGCACGCCTGCGGCATACAGACAGGCGATACCCAGATCGCCCGGGGGATGACGAGGATCCTGCCCGGGAAGATGAAATTCCCCATGAAGATAGGAATTGAAGGCGTAAGCAAAGCCCCTTCCCTTCCCCCTTTCCCTTTCCCCTTCTCCCGCCACGAAGCTAAGACTACCCCCGTACACCTAGTCCGGCGTGGTAGCGGCCGTCGGGACAGCGGTGACGAAGTTCAGGGCGGGCGACGAGGTCTACGCGCTGGCGCAGCCGGGGCGGCCGATGGACCTGTTCGCGGCGGTCGGGTTCGCGTCGCAGTACGCCGTCTCGCCGGAGGCGTGCGTGCTGGCGAAGCCGGCGGGCCTCCCGCACGAGGACGCGGCGTCGCTCGCGGGGCTCACGCTGACGGCGTACCAGGCGGCCGAGGCCGGGGTGCGACTACTACGCGAGAGCAGTGGTCACGACGGGAACGGGAACGGGGACGGGGACGGGGACGGGGACGGGGACGGGGACGGGGACGGGGACGGGGACGGGAACGGCGGCCTCGAGGGCAAGACGGCGTTCGTGCCCGGGGCGCTGGGCGGCGCCGGGTCGGTGGCGGTCCAGCTGCTCAAGAACCACTACGGCGTCGGCCGCATGGTGGCGACGGTGTCGACGGCGAAGCTGCCGCTCGTCGAGCGCCTCCTCCCCGGCCTCGTCGACCAGGTCGTCGACTACACCGCGACCCCGCGCCTCGCCGACGCCGTGCCCGCCGGCAGCGTCGACTTCGTCCTCAACACGCAGTGGGACCTCGCCGCCGCCATCCCGCTCGTGCGCCGCGGCGGCGGCGGCGGCGGCGGCGTCGTCGTCTCCATCAGCAGCCTCCCACACCCGACCCTCTTCCGCGAGATGCTGCCGTCCGCGCCCTTCTGGGTCCTCTGGCTCCTGGCCGCCGCCCAGTGGTACTACGCCTTCCTGCTGCGCGGCACGGGCATCAAGTATACCTTTGGTGAGTCGTCGTACCTCCTCCCCTTCCCCTTACTCATGAAAGTGATGACTTTGCTGACTTTGTGACCCTAACCGTTGTTGGGGCGGGCCATGGGGGGTAAAAAAATAAAAAAAACAGTATCCGGAAATTTTGGCATCCGAGAGGACGTCGAGCGCGTGGGCGAGTTCATCGCGACCGGCAAGGTCAAGGCCGTCAAGAGGGTCGTCGACCTGGAGGACATACGGGCCGTCAGGGAGGGGTGCGAGCAGGTATACACGGGCAAGGGAGGGGTAGGAAAACTGGTGATTAAGATTCCCTAAGGGTCTTGGACCACATTTACTTGCCATCACGATTGTGCAGTGAGAGCGGCCCCTGGAAATTATCTAATAAAATCATGGAATCTTTTTTTTTTTTTTTTTTTAGGTCTCTCTTTTCTTTCAGTATATGGTTCTATGGTACACGAAAACAGCACTCAAAAGACGAGGTAAGTCTAGCTAAAGTCCGGTTTCGTCGATTTAGAGTCACGTTTCTAAAGGACAAAGGATTGCGGTGCGAACCGACGAGGGGGGGGGAAATGATTGAATAATTGGCCATTCCGGCGGTACGGCATTTGCTGGCAACAAAGAGGGCTGTATGGAATGCCCGGTAAGCCATGAACTGCAGCGCGATCAGAGAGATCACGCCTCCTCACGGCCGCTTACTCCCTTGTAGCAGTTGTAATGAATATTGCTGTAAGGGTTTACCAAGCTGCCCGAGAACTTGCCTACGTATGACAGCCGAACCCAAACGACGATCTTGTCTGGGGCGTTGTTGTACTTGGATCCCACCAAGTACGCAGCGAATTTCTTTGGATAACCGCCCGGTAGGAGTAATGAATTAGTGTGATCAGGGTCTTCCTGGGCCACGCCAAGCTGGAGTTTCAGACGATTTCTCTCGCCGAAAGCCTGCACCAATTGGTTCACACAATGGATATCAAAATTGTTATTGGCTCCCAATTGTGCGTATGGCTGAAGGGGCGTCACTGACCCCGCCAAAGTTTTCAGTTTCTGATGCGTTGTCTGCACGTTCTGCGATGCCAACTGGCGGTTGATACTAAATTCGAGTGCCATTGTAGCCGATGTAAACAAATTGTGCAACTCAGTTGGCGTGGAGACCCATCCGTGAGGGAAATCTTCGATGAACCGGCTTCTGGCTAGTTCCCGATTAGGGTCCGGATACACTCGCAATGAAAAAGGAGTCGGGCTGCCCTGCGTTCGGCCCGTGCCGACCCCAGGGGTCCTGGCAAATAGGTCATTCCAAGCGCCGTTTTTTACCCCCACGCCTTCCACCTTCGGTGTCTCCCGTTTTCGGGCCCGTAGCCTTCCCGGTATTTTTACCCGTGTCAGTTCTGCTCGGGGTAGGCACGGATTCACTCTTTCTGCGGCTCTTGGTAGGCCTGCTATCAGTGACTGGGGTTGGGTAGTGCCCACTCACGATGTCTGGCTTCTCTCCAGACACCGTAGCGGGGGTCTTGGGGGTCTTGGGGGTCTTGGGGGCCTCGCTAGAAATTCCGCCTGCTGTCTGCTTTGCCGCCGTTGCTGCCGCAAACTGGCCGCCAGTACCGCCGGGCTGTAGAGGTGCGGAAGCATCACTGCGGAATTTTTTTGTTGCCGCTGAGCCGTTCAAGAACTCGATGGGCATCTTCCGCTTCATGGGATTGCTACGAGGAATGCTTGATCTCGCGACTTGTGGCACCAAGGGGATCAAGGGGGGCTTCTGCACCAGTGATCTTCTGCCACACCTTGGGAAGACCTAGTAATCTATCTTTGTAGAAAGGCCGTGCAGGATACAGCGCTAGTAGAGAATGTATTGTCAGTATGAAATATAAATAAGGAGGGTATACCTGGCATTCATTCACTAACCATTGTTGAGTTCATGACTAATTAATACTTTTTGAAGCAGGGTATCCCCCATGGGGAAAACAGCCGGTCCAGGTGCGAACTTCTCGTCAGATCGCCTAAACGGGACGAGCCCGGTTCTCTTCGTGTTATCTTTTGCCGTCATGGCTTCGTTCGACACAAAGTTGTTGCTGCTGTTGTTGCTATTGTTATTGCTGTTATTACCAGTATTGTGGTAATTACTACTATCGCCAATGTTATCGCCCTGGTTGGTTTCGCTATCGCCCCTGAGGTTATTGTTGTTTCCGCCGCCACCAACGAAATTGGTGTATGAGCCCGGAATGGTATCCTCAGCGTCAATACCCTGCTCAATACCAAACTCGCGCCAGTCGTCTGGATCACGGCCGTGTTGTATGAGGGGGCGGGCGTATAGAGGCTTTTCTTTTCCGATGGGTACCCGGTACGTCAGGATACCATAGGCTTGATCGGGCTTGGATGGGTTTACCCTGGATACTTCGTCCTTGCGCTCTCTGATGGCTTCGAGTTTACGTGGAAGGATGCGGGAGGGTGGCCAACGTTGCATGTTAAAGAAGTATTGACGGGTGTGTTGGGCCTGGTACCGTCTTTGGTCCTTTGTTGCCCACACAAAAAGATTAGGTCTTTCATGGCCTTGGAATTCTTTGTCTTCCTGGTCTTTGAACCCGCCCAGTCGGCTGGGGTACATAGCAGGCTGATTCCGAAAACAGTCGTCAATAATACCCTCTCGAATGATCGTGAAAGGATTTTGATCCCCTTTGTGTAGGTCTTGGAACGAAGAATCCGGATCCGCGCTCGACAAGACATCCTTGATATCGGGGGGCAGGAGCGCCACCTCACCGGAGCCTTCACGTACGGCCGCATTCCATTTCGCTATGGCAATATCGTAGTCTTTTACGGATATGGCATGCCACCATTTTTCAACCACAACAGGAGTTGAGATAGAAGTCGTAGATAAATTGATTTCGGGGCGTGGTACTTTAAGATCTGTCGAGAGATCCAGGAGTGGATTCGCTACCCCTCTGTTGGGCTTATTCTCGAAATATTGTAGCCTCTCCTTGATTCGATTCACATATCTCATTGTCCGCCCCATGCGATAGGCTAGGTTCCTGAAAAATTGTATCGTCCTCTCGGATGTTTGTGGTTGGTACGGTTCACCCGAATAATGATAATTTGCAGTGCTGCGTTTCTCTTTCTGTCGCTTATGATAATTCGTTAAGTAAGCCCCGAGGACATCCCAGGGAGCAAAATCATCCGGACAGGGTGAATCTTGTTGGTCTTCAATACTGTCTGTCATGACTGGCCCGATACGGCACAACCCCTCTGGCACGAGGTATCGTCTTATGAAGGCCCGTCTATTGGCGAATGCTTCGTCGCTCGCAGGGTTCTTCTCTTGTGTTTCCACTCGTTCCAGTTCGGACGGGAACTCCGATCCTACATGGTCAAGCATGTATTCGATCTCGCGGCAGAATCTGGGCCGATTTCCATTGTATAGAGACCATTTCCCATATGTAGCGCCGTAGTGGTCTTCCATATCATCTATATATCTTTCATTTGACCGTTGGAACTGCTGCAAGTCCGTGTAACGCCACATGACACGATCTTCGGGGTGGACGTTGTACCTCGGGCGATCGACCCTCGCAGGCTGGCGACCCCTCCCTGGTATAAATCTAAATCTGTCAGCATGCCCGTTAGATCTAATGCTTCCATATTTAAACTTACACACATCTACCAAGATTCTGTAGCTCTACACATAAAAATTCTGCTTCATCGAGAGAAAATTGGTAACTGGCGTTCGAGTGCTCCGGATTGGACTCCGTATCTCCGGTCAGCTTCAATTCCGATTCCGTACAGCCGTTTATATACGCTAGCACCGTATGGAGCGTGTTCGGGGTGTAGCCGCGCATAACTTCATCGACATCATCGTTATTTTCGGCCCAGACGTGGAGAGTCTTAGCATCGGGAGTTCCAGATAATGCCAGATCCCTGAAGTACGACTGAAGTTTTGCGTCAAATATTATAGCGACGTTGCGTGTTGGTTGATTGGATGGATGGCACATATTTAGTGTGCGTGAAGGTTCGCATAGGCGTCTCAACCATGAAACCTCAAAGTCGCCCACGAGCTTGAAATTATCATCATTGGTATTGTCTTCTCGATTGTCGATGCCAATTCTGCGTTTGATGTCTCGGCGCCAATGCCTCTTTTTGTCCTGCAGGTCATCGTTGTCCCACACTGGAAGACGTTGGCTGTTGTCCATGTTGGGGCCACCCGTATTCTCCTGCCTTCCGGCATCGATATCCCGCATAATTGCTCTCAATAGTGGGCGAGGGGCCGCTGCCCACGCACTTTGGAGCAAGCTTTCGAGGCTCTCCAGATCCTTACCGATCTTCAGCCAATATCGGTCGTGAACGGCCAAGCCTCTATAGATACGAGGCCCTCGGAAATTGATAGGCAACTCCGAAGCCAAGAAATTACCCCATGACTGATTATTGTAATGCCTTCGTTGGCAATCTGCTAGAAAGTCAACTATTTGTGTGTGCTGGAAGGACAAATGGAGCCATGAGAATGGATCTTTGTCTTTTCCGCTCACTGCCCTGTTGGGGGCTACTCGTGGAATATAAGAAATATCCTTCGGCAAGGGCGCGGGAGGATCATAAGGCAAGATCGGCCGACGCCATGGAGTGTTGATCACACGATTCTCGTGGTTTGTGAATAGGTTAAGGGATTGCTGAAGCACGGCCCTTTGCCACCCGCGTCTATGATAGAACGTTATGACTTTGTCGTCTATAGGGGCACTTTCATGCGAAGGCGGCACTCTAGCGCAGGTCTCTGATACGCCATGGCCAACAAACCACTCATATGCCCTGCTCTCGATCTCAAACCTGCCAGGTTTTCCAGTGGGATAATACCCTTGGCCGATCTTGACGGATAGTTGAATGGAGTTGAAGAATTTGTTCTCGCTATCAATGTAACTATCAATCTCGGTTGCATCAAGGACATTTAGCGTTGCGTCCCTGAGAGGTGAAGTATCTTCTGGGCGCGGTGTGGGATTCACCGGCCGATACCGTGATTTCGCGCGGTCAGGCTCGGGAAGAGGGAAGATCGTAGGATAGGTCAAGAGGCGCTTTTGTGTAGTTTGCCCGCGCAGAATTTGAGTGGTCCACGGTGTTTTTTCCAGAGCAAATTTCTCAGACTTGAGGTGAACCTTGACCATCACTCTGGCGTCCTCCAATGCAGCACGTAGTTTGGCGTCTCCAAACCCCAAGCTCCCGGTCACCATTTGCCGATGAACGCTAGCGAGGTAACTCCGTATGAGTGGGAAATTAACGCTCCAATTGGTGTCACGGCCTGCGTCATTGTCTCTGAGATAGAGGAGAATCTGGGGGATTATGATGCTGGGATCGTGCCTATCTGTACCGAATAGTATTTTTTCTTGAATATTAATTGATTTGGCGGTCGTATTTTCATACTCATCTTTCCCCAGAGCGTCATTGTTGTAGAGGTCTTCAAGCCGTTGAAGTAACCGCCGCCAGTGAATCCCACTGCTTGGGCCCTGTATCGGAGCCATCCTATACGTAAGCAGCCCAGTAACAGAGGCGGGGGTTCGGGTTTCAGACAGAAAGGTGGTGTAAAAATTACAGCGCTGCTAAGCACTTGATCGAGCACGAGAGAGAAGAAAAAGAAGTCCCACGTTTCTGTAGATTGATAGTAGGCAAGACCTATGGTACTTGTTTTCGTTCTTAGAGGCTTCGATGGCCGCCAAAGATGGCGCGCGAACATTCCGAAGACAGCAACTTCCACACGGCTGATGCTCTTGGAGTTCCCTAACATACTTGACACAAAGAACGCTTAGGTTGTAGTCATAGCTCTAGTTGGTAGAAGTGAGACAATTGATACACATCCTACGTATTTACCGTTTGCAGTTTTGACAACACAGTCGCTGACACAGCCGGCTTTGTTCGACATTTGGCAATCGCATATCGATGGATTAACAGAGCAGAGCGCTTAATGTCGAGGGTGATAGCTATTCGGTTACTGATGCGACTACACTGGTCAAGTTGCCATGGCGGGGAAAAGACCACGAGAAAGTGGTCAATACTCTAATGACGAGGGCCGGAGTGGCCCGAGAGAGCGCAGCTTCCGCACCTCCCGGTCGCACGAAATGTCAGAGGATGAATGGGCGTCGAGGGAACGGCGTAGAGCTCGGTTTCTCGCTAATCAAGAGTTATGGGGCGAGAAGCAAGGAGACGCCAAAGAACTGAACCATAACACGTCCGAACGAGTTGGAGCCCATATGCAGAGCACGGCAGATACCAGTGCATCCGAATCATCTCAACAACCGTCGGCTGCAGTAGCTAATAGACGAGAGCGAAAACCTTGGGAGTCGTTAGTCATTGGCAAAAGTTTAGGCCAAAATTTGAGTTATATTGAGCGGAAAAATCGCGAAATCGAACAACAAAGGTTTATCGTGCAGTACCACGAAGAGAATTCACCCCATCAGGCGGGACACAATAGAAGAATTCTGGATCGGTTAATCGAAGAGAGAAATGGAATGGAAGATAACGAAGAAAATAATATGCCCCAGTACGTTAATTCACCTGAATAAGATGGGCTACCAAGTTAACCATTGCATCAGAGACCAGCGAGAGAAACAAGAACGCATTTCGAGACGACTGGAACTGTTGAGATGGGTACTCAGCACCAGCAAGTGTGAGGACGAGACGATGAACGTCAGAGCAGCAATCCAGGGGTACGAATCTGGACAAATACAATACTCTCATCACTTCACGCTATTATATGCGGGCCACATTGTTGACCAGTGCCCAACATATAACTCCTTCTGCGTGAATAGAAGCGAAAGGCTTGATCGTTATTTTGCCAGGTATGGGCCAGGTTGGCTATGGCAAGAACCTCCATTGGCTGGTCCAGGGGTAGACGCCTTGGGCAAGAAGGGCATGTGTCTCGAGCGCAATATCGCTGGTGATAAGTACCACATTGGTGCCTATGAGATTAATCTCCAATTTGAGATCCAACGAGACAAAGTCTGTAGAGGTGCCCCACGAGAACGCCTCTCATCGGCAAGCTATGAAAACGAAGCAGAAACGCAAGACGATGACGCTCTATGTCAATTAGGGACCCTCCTGGATAGTGGTGCGACTTTTCCGATAATACTCGAGTCTGACCTGGGGCGTCTGAATATGGATTTGTCCAAGTACCCAGCCCAAGGGACCATGGATATTCACACTGTTGGTGGTTGGAGTAAACTCAAGTTCTACGAGATGTATGTGTCGATATGCTCTGATGATGGCGACTCATTAGTTGGTCAGGGGGGCGAGGCAGTATGGCCAACAGAACCGCAGAGGCTAGGTGGATTTTGCCCGGTCCTAGCACAAAAAAATCCCACAACCGGTAGCACGGTTTTTCATCGCCTTAGCGGCATGATACCATTTGATGTTTGCTACTTATCCTCAGCACCGACCATGGCGAGGATCTGGCTGGGGGAGGACCGGAGAGATGTACTAGGCACCAACCGCCTCCCTGCCCATCTTAGGTTTGATACTGACAACAAACTTGTCTTTCGATACCCTGAGGAATTTGAAACTCTCCGACAAGCTGCGCGGACACCCGATCGAGTAATATTCTTGCATGAATTTCCTGACAAGCCCAACATTTTACTCACAGACAGCGATACATCAGGTGCCCGAGGGAGCAGCGAGGTTGCCATCGGAGAGTACCAAACCGTGGCTAGTGGCCCTGAACAGAAACTGACTAAGAAAGCTGTACCAAGACGAGTTGTGCAGGTCGAGCCACGGAAGGGAGGCATCAAAGTGGTGCCCAAGGTGAACCCACGACTGTGGCAGAGAGATTTTAATAAATGAGCAGGATATGTCCACCTTGGGGACGGGATGTTCACAGGGTTCTTCCACATATTCTTAGGGTTGCATACCCGAGAAAGGGGACAGGCCATCTGCCCTATGAATGGGGAAATACTTAGGTAATCGCCACCCATTCG
The DNA here is from genome assembly GCA_021209875.1 of Rosellinia necatrix. Taxonomy (NCBI): domain Eukaryota; kingdom Fungi; phylum Ascomycota; class Sordariomycetes; order Xylariales; family Xylariaceae; genus Rosellinia; species Rosellinia necatrix. Next base: position 1,784,217 of record JAGYVD010000010.1, read on the forward strand.
GCAGAAGGCTAGAATTTGGAGCTGCGCCAGTGAACCGAGGCACTCGATTTGACGCGCTGAGAGTTCTAGCCAGCGAGAAGGACATCAATGTATGATATCAACATATCTGCCTAGACCTGCGCGAACATTTCGGGCGTAGTATTTCAGCCAACCAGATATCGCGTCAAGGTATAAACTCTCCAACTTGTCGATCAGAGATGGCAGCGCCGATCCATACGTGCTCGTCATATAACAACACCGACCGCGTGGCTTCCTGGAGGTCGGGGTGGGCCAAGAACTGGCAGACGAACACCCATTATGTCAGCATGAGACGACTATTCCTGATGTAATGTTGTTAACCTGTAGTTAATCAATGCTGTGTGATTCGACTTCCTTGCTCAACCGCCTCCGGCCTGTTACGCGTATCGTTCGTTGCGTGTGCCTCTTCTAATTACGTGTTATCGTCCAGCTGGACGCTAGACTTGGGGAGATGCTGGCGGTGCCAACTAATGAGAGGCCGGCATGAGCTAAAAATGAATGACGAATGCTATCTCCAATTTCCGCGTTGGATGCCAAGCATGGGGGAAAGGGGGGATTTGAGCGCGTTTAAACGTTCGTAAAGTGGAGATAAGGGAGAAAAAAATACAACATTGAAACGCGTAAAGTGATCCTTGAGTTTTGCATACTCTAAATGATGCACTAATAAATATAATGGATAGATACATATTAATTGAGTTAAGCACCCTAGCAGGAATCCTCGAACGGTTGTAGTGGTGGTGGGCGATTGGCTTGCAAGCTTGAAAGTGCCTTTTTCTTCTTTTTTTCTTTTTCTTTCCTTCTTCTATCCATCAGCGCGGGTCCAAGTTGTCATACCGCCGGTAGATGAGGGGAAGCATTGAGGGCTTGAAGAAGAAAAAAAAAAAAACCTTTCCCTCTTCTTTGCAGTTCTCGAGCAAACTAGACTGACAAGCAAGGAGAGTCAATAGGTGATAGTGTATCCACATGCAAAGGAAAACCCTTGGTGTTAGTTATTCACTGTACGGGGCGTCGTTGCGACTAAGGCACCCTATCATGACATTCAAGGCCGCTAACCTGATTCTTACTGGAATACGTTTATTCGTTGACGTTTGCTGTAGGCATGATTCGCCAGGCGATGAGTGTGAAGGAGCCCATTGCCAGGCACCGTAAGCCACTAATGCATCAGCAGAATCTGCATGCGATTGTTTGATGCTAAACGAACGAAGCGAAGGAGCCATGTACGTTCATGCCCGGGCCGAATAATCCTATTGGGGAAGAGTTCAACAGATGCGCAGAAGGGAAGGGTTGAGAGTCTCGCGACGTATTACTTACTGAATAGGGACATCGGCGTGAATAGCACACATGAGAGCTCCCCTCCGACTGGTGTAGCCCCATAAACCCCCATAAACCGTTTCCTGTGGAAGTGAACCCCCCACTCCGAGGCGGCTTGGTTCTCTTGAGCCTCGTCCCCGACCGCACAACGAAATGCCGCGAAAGGCAAGGAACATGTTTCCATGGCATGGCGGGATCCTGAAAACAAGAGGGGTTGGGTGAGAGACTAGACGTTGTCGCGACACGGTAGCGCGATACCTACTTCGAGTTGACTTGCATTGTACACGTCGCTTTCTGTTACGCAGTAGGGTGTAATATGACGATACCTACCCAATTTAATTGGCGCTGTTCAATTGTATAATAACGTCAGACGTCCTGCTATGCTAGTAGGGCCGCTTCCTCACCCTGTAAACACTAACTAATGTCAGATACTCAGATACTTACGCATGTACTTACGCATGTACAAGTATACGTGTGTAGATAAACTTCGTAAGTCCTAACTAACGCTATGTTGGACATGTAAGGTACATATTGAACGCGGATCATCATAATAAGTTCTAAGAAGATCGAGAGATGCGCCGAACCAACAAGCGAACAGGTATGTATGACAGGCATGTATGACTCTGTTCCTAACCAACGACTCCCCGTCCCGAGTGCCATTGGTGGGCTAGCTCTGGTCTTGTGACTTTATCAGTTTTGTCGGAGGTTGGGCGTCCTTCAAAGCGTCAAGTCTATCTGGTAGGCGAGCATACTATAGTAAGGGCGACTCCCGACCCGATAATAATGCAACTGAAATGGGTATTAGATGCCTAATGGGGAGGCTAATAGCAAGTTCGCAATCCGAAGCCGCATCTTCCCAGGCTTGAAACAACCCGCTGACGCAGGTCCTTCTGGCCAAGACCGGGATATTGAAGTATCCATGGCACGACAATACTCATTCACTGTTTCTTTCCATTCCATATAAACCATAAACAGGTTAAGGGCGGTCAGCAGTACTACACCACCGAGCCGTTTGGCTTCGTGCATTAGTGATAAAGCTGCGAGCGTCTGAAAGCTCGGCGGATATTCAAACCTCATCAACGCTAATTTAGATGTGACTGTGGATGATTGCATTGTTTAAGTAGTTCCTAGCTCCGGCCCATGTGGGCCGGAGAGAACCCGTACCGGAGGGGATAAAAAATCTCCAACTAGAACGAGCCACTGTAGGGCAACTAGGTGATGTTGCGAGAGGAGAAGACTTTGCAAGTGCCGCTGCGTGATACCGATGCATCTTTGCCCGTTTGTTGTCTATTTACTACATCGCTTCTGATGTTTTATAGGGCGGGATGGCGTACCAAACAAGGGACCAGCGCGAGTCCGTCCGGCATAGATTGGGAGCAGGTACATTCGTGACGCCTCTGGACAGTAAGTGTATGTGCCGTAAATAGGTGATGGTTTGCATCTGTAAGATAGTACGGCGTGCCCGGTTATTTCATTGTCCAAAGAGGGGTTAGTTTAAACTTCAAGTTCGTCGAGGTCGGCTAATTATAACGAGAACCCGGCCTTGTTCTCCAGAGTACCCACCCGCATGTTCGTGCGCGTCGCGTAGCCAACGCGCCGGGATCTTCGTGTCTTGCAGGTTGCGAGAAAGCTCTTTATAGATCCGAGAGAGAAATGCCGCTTTGTTGAACGAACGACATCGGCGGGGACAACGCCAAGTTGTCGCATCCCACGCCCGGACACAACATAGTTATATATACGCTAGTATAATTATCCGAGCGCAGAGCGGCCCATCGACCGAATGCAGCAATACGTTCGGGTGACATATTTACATTTTAGTGGAATGTCGGTTGTTATATGCCCGATGAAACAGAAGGGTTGGCCGGGAGGCCCATTCAGGGTACAATGGGATGAGAATGGAGACTTTCGCTGCTCAACGTGCTCCTGAGCCGTGTCTACACTAGGTAGCTATAAAGATAGGTGGCAAAGGCCGTGGGGCATCACATGTTGTGCCGCTGCAGACGCGGCCATCTGGTCCGTGGCACATGGGAAGGGGCCATTCTAGCTTGCCAATTGGCTTGCCGCAGGCTTCTCCGCACAACATTTGATTAACTACATGCCTGGGTATTATGTACCTATGTGATGTGACGCTGCATTGCCATATACGAAATGGGTCGACCGCGGCCGTGATCACTTTCCTATTTCGAGGTTTCACGTCCTCTTTTGAAACTCGCAGGGCCTGGTCGCAATTAATGGGTGTTGCAATCCTCGCGGGTGCTGGGGGCGCGCGACAAGGTTGGTTCCATTCCCTCCATGCCCCAGAGCGCTGTGGAGGGACGGACCATTCGAATGGTGCCATCACAGATCGGGATGGTTGATGCCGGGTAGGCTCCCCGACTGGGGCCAGATATCGGCAGAGGCATCTGGTGATGAATTCAGATCGATATACAAGCGTACCTGGTTGTATTGTAACCAGGTAGCGCTTCCCCGTAGTATAACATACAGGTATATCGTCGAGAATATCAACTGGCTGAAAGGGGATGATGAAAGCCTACAGTGCCCATCCCGCGAATGCTACGGCAAGGGCGACGCCACGCGCGATGATAACGAGGCCAGGCTGAGGGAGAATAATGAAATGTATCACCTTAATGAGAACTGCGAGCGACAGGTTCTCACGTCGGAGCTGCCTAGATAACCCTGGCATTCTCGGGTAGGAATTGACTTTCGAAGCTGTTCTGGCGTCCCGAAACGCCCCCTTAGGTATCTCCATCTCAAGGGTGCGCTAACTAGGTAACTGAGCGGGGTTGCATTAGGGTAGCTTATATGGTCCCAGCCTACCGGGACGGGTACAAAAGTGTGGCTGATCAAGATCTATCTCCGCTTTTAGGCATTCAAACCAATGCTGACAGCCAACTACAAAATGGGGGCTGCGAGCTATTTCGAGCTTGCATGAGCTTGCATCAGCTGAACCTCCAAAGTACCGGTGGCCTCGTTTAAGATGTTGATTCTTCGAGCCATGGTTTGGGTTGATGTGGATGGGATTAACTTGGTAGTTATATCCTACCCAGTTGAGCTCAGTTCGATGTTGAACATTGCGCTCCCAATCGGCAATGGCATTTGAAATTGATATTATGAGTTTGGACTCGGGTTTCGATTATGAGGTTCAATTTCCAACAATCTTGTTGGCTCAATCTCGTTTCTGATCCGAACTACCAAATTGCGTAAGGCGAAGGCGGCGTAGTCGACCGGGGGGACTAAAGCCGATGTCTCATTAGGTCCATTCTCGTGGGATGCCACCGGCTGTAAAGTCTCGGGTTAGACGTGTTTATCGCGACCACTCGCAGAGCCCGGATATCTTGTCTTGTCTCTATCAGATTGGTGTCAGCCCGCTAGCAATCGACACACCGATAGTTTCTGCCGACGAATGACAATGGCGGTATAGTCGTAGGGCTCCAAACCAACTAAGATGATAGCTAGTAAGTCGCGATGAGGTATTTGTATAGAAGGAGGGGGGGGGCTTTGGGGATTGACTTTCCTAGGTTGAAAAGCACGGATTGAGGCAGTAGTTATCATTACCCCGGTTTTATGTGATGGGTTTGGCGTACGGTCAACACCGTGGAGCCGTAGCACAATACCGAGACCACCGCCACAGGAGGAGCGGGGAAAGAGCCAGAAGCCCCATTTCGTCTCGGATAGTCGCCGAACATGATCGCTAACCGCCAACCTTCCATTTCGTATTGCTGACGGCGATATTGGGTGCCGCGGGGGGGCACCCGTTGCGTGGTAGTTCAAGGCATCAACCTGTTTCTGAGAGAGGTCTAGACGTCAAGAGAGAGCGTTGATTGGCTTGGGGGGCCATTAAGCATTAAGCCCTAAGAGCGTTCACCGCCGGGGACGTGGAAGCACATCATTCGGCGGGTTGAGATTGGAGAGGCCATTCATTGGCCAAGTGGCAGCCAGTTTGAGTGCGGGAGACAGAGGACCAGGATCGCCAGATCGGATCTACATCCAGAAGGACGACAATCCCATCCAACCCATTGCTCCATTCCAAGAAACGGCATTATTTTCGTATGCAACTAGTGATGGCACTAGCTATCTGGATAGCTGGGCAGCTGGGTAGCGAGGCCCTCTTACTGCCAACCAACAGCTTCCTTCCCAGAAGCGAGCAGTTCATCAACGATAAATCTGCCGATCGGGAATAGGTATCATGCGGAATCACCGACATGAGGTAGCTATGGCATGAACGGGTCTAGTCACGCGCTAGACCCATTATGTATGCCATCGTAGTTTGTTACGTCATAGCCGACCGAATATATAACTAGACCAAGATTTCTATTTGCGTAACTATTTGGCGAACAGCATTGTAAACCGCTTCCGAACAGATAATGAATAGAGGAACGAGGGATGGATGTTTGCTTAATATAAGATGTCTAGGGAGTGTCTAGGGAGGATTGATCAAAGCACGAAGCGCACCAGTAAGTCATACAAATCTGATTCCGTGTTGTGGATTCTCTTGGCACGGGCGGGCCAAGATCTACATATAGATAGCAGAGCATGAATCGAGGTACGAGGTTGCTTGTAACTCCGAAGGAAATTTATATGACTAGAAATAAGCCAAATTATGCATTTTGGGAGGAAGTTAATTCTGTGATAGTCCCTTGCACAAGATATAGACTGCGAAACCCCGTGCGTAAATGGCGACGATAGGACTTGGGGTACAGACAGAGGCGCGAGGTTCAGCCTCGGGTGTCTATCGGAATTCACGGAGGTACCTAGGGGGGGTCCAGGCTGGGTAGGTAGGCACGTACCTATTCATCACGTAAATTTAGAGAAGTGGCTAGTTTGGGGACAGAGCCACCCGCATTATGGCGGAATTGAAAGTGTCGCTACCTACCTACGCAGGTGGTTTAGTGGTAAAAGACAGGTATATGCAGTGTTCATAGATAGCGCACAGGTGCCTACTTATATGGTCAAGTGAAACAGTGACAGTTCAACCCAAATGTAATAGCCCACTCGGGTCTCGCTATCATTTTACGGCACAGAGGAGCAAACAATTCGTAGGCGACGTACGCCGGGACATGTATGTGTTACCTAATCGTGCTAAGGGGGCTTAGGTTGCCTAGTTACCTACGTAGTAGCTACCTTACCGTAGTCTAGGTAGGTAGTTTCAGGAGGGGAATTTCGTAACCATCCCATTGGCTCTCAGATGCCCGTCAACTCCCCCAGAATGTTGCTACGAGCACGGAGATGAAAAGTCTTTGTACTGTCGTTGGCCTTGGGAATTACTGCTCAAATTTCATACCGAGACAATCTTTACTTGTAACAACTGCCGCCTTTGACCCGTCTGGTTTGCTTTAGAATGGACGATACCGTCTTGAAACCCCAACGAGAGTCGCCAACCCGTAGTGACCCGGCTAAACGGGCTGTAGTTATCTGGGCGTGGTTGTTAGGAATGAGCGGAGGCTGGGCTGTGTTTCTGCTAAAGCACTGGGCGGGTGTAGGCTAATAATTGACTGCCCCTGGACCCTTTCGTTCGGATAGAGAGGGGCCAGCTGGGCTATCATCTCCCTTACCATGCAAGGAGCCGAGAGTTGCCTTGCAGCTCCATTTGACTTGTGGAACAGGCACAAAATGTGACAACGGCCTGTGGTGCATTTGCAGGACACGACATTTGGGCCGTGGGATCAAACCGCATTGCGATGCCATTCCGGATGGGCGGTCGGTGACGGTTGGTACCGCTCTAGACCGCAATGTAGGCAGTGGAAGTGTGGCTCAGTGTCACGCAAAAACATGTTATGCTTCCTGGTATATAGGATTCGCATGGCAGATGAAATTTAGGAGGAGGTATCTAATGCACTACTAAGGTATGCAGCCAGGAATCATTCAAGGCAAAGTGCCTCTAGTGCATCACCCGAAAGGGAGCGTTTTTTTGTTTTTGTTTTTTTTTGTGTGCTTGTTTCAATGGTTGGCTTCATGAAAATATCGTGGCCGAATCCACTGTGGTACATACCAAGGTAAAGCAAATTTGACTGGGGATTATTACATATGTAGAGCGATACTATTCCCAGTCCAGAACTCACTTATCACAGATTCAGCAGTGATATTGAACGTGGAACGCCCGTGCCACATTTCTTATTGCCTCCTTTTCCTGCATAGCAATGCCATGAATCGGTCTGGGGCTAGCGCAGTGATTAATGTTATTGGCATCGACAACCCTTTTTCTTTTTCGATGCACAAGGCCTACTATCACTATTCTACCCGGTACAAGAGAGATAATAGCATGCATACTAGTTATGTGAAAATAACGTTGACGCGCAAGCCACACTGAACCAAGCCCGGGCGGTTTGGCGGGCATCAGATATCTTGCGGGGTGAGGCCTGTTGGCTATCCGAAGTAAGTGCAAGTAGGGGCACGGCGGCGCGACCAGGAATGAGCGGTCGGCCCTAGCCGTAAGACTGACGGCATCAGTACGTTAGTTATTCATCATGCAGCCATACATGCCTGCTCTAACTAGGTAGGCGAGGGCTTCAGTGGCCTCCCGCCCGTGCCATTGGCGGATGTGAGGGACGGATTGGGAGTCAAATCCAGGTCTTCATAACAGTGGCCTTGCGGGGTTTTCGTCCTTGTTCTCCAGGTCTCTCGTTCAGGCTGAGTAGCGGTTGTTCTATTCCCGGCCAGCTCAGGATAGAAGGCTTCGGATTGGTGGCCGGAGGCACGGTGATGAGCTGACGAGCCCGGATTAGTCGTATGTAGCGCTCGCATGCGAGGGTAGAGCAGGATGGATTTAGAAGGTGTGTTTCTGTCCCGGGCCTGCAGCGGAATGGATCCTCCACTACAGTCTACCTACCTATCGACGCACACGACACGCATGATTAATTGATTGCAAAGTCGTGTAGACCGCGTACGGCGCGGTTTGATTGGCCTATAGGTGCTGACGACGAGGCCGCCCTGGCGCGAACGGGTCGCCCAACTGCCTTGTATTGTCGCATATGGATTCCTGGGCTATCTAAAGGCTGAAGCGTGCCAGAGGCGTGATCCCCCCTGGCATCCCCAGCTTTGGCCCAGAACCCTACATACCTACATGCCACATACCTACCTACCTACCTACACTACTTAGTAGTGTATGACTCTAATGTTGGCAGTGCTGTGAGGTTGATCGTCCTCGCGCCTCCCCTCCCCCTCCCCTCTGTCCCCCCCCCCCCCAAGCAATCCGGTCCAACCAGGGCACCACTCAATTTGATCGGTACTGTATCCGCGTTGTGCGCGCACGCTGTGAAGCGCGTAAAGTGGCCCGGAGATCTAGCACGTTTCGGTATGGCGTGGGTATGAAATTGTGGTCTTACTGTGCACGGCGGACGCGGATCCAAGCGTGCTGCAATGATTGAGGCAGGGTGGGAATTCGAGGCGCTGCTGGCGTGCACTCGGCTGTTCCAGCATACCGCACGGCATGTGGTGTATGTATGCCCATAGCCCGCTGAGGAGCTAACTAACCATCACGGACACAATGGTCGCTACACTTGGCAGTGAGCCGATCTACATTGCATCATCATCACCATCGTCATCCTTGATTGTCGTTACCGGCACGCCGTCTCTCTGCTGTGCGTGATGCGGTGCGCGCGACGTCGTGTTGGGGATCCCTACGACCTACTTAATGCGATTGGTTCTTGAAACCCCCTTCATAGAGGGATTCTCATCTCTAATTGACGGTCCCGAGATGCTGGCGCAACTCCTGAGATGCTACTATGTCGGTCGCTGGCTGCTGGTACACTATAATCCCCCTATGCAGCAGGTATACACCTGTGCTGTACCCATGTGTTTTGCACAGTCTTTAGGAGTGCCTACATCATAACTAACAGATGCTGTGGGTATAGGGAGTGCTGTAGATAGAGGGTGTCTTGTCAGCCACAATCTTGTCTCGCTCCCCCAAATCCCTTTTCGGGCAAGATCTTCTGTGCCGGCAAAGCTATGAATGGCCAGATATCGTGCCCGACCACACAGCTTCAAGTAATAATACATATAACATATTGACTAGATCCGGTGGGTGGCTACCGAAACGGTCCTTGGGCGTCTTTGATATAGGACGCGAACGGCGTGGTGGCTATTTAGACAGACAGGCATCGCAGCCAGATGACGCGATAACTGATACTTGTAATTCACTCTTCGGCCGAAGAAGGTTTGGGTTGCCTGGAGCATGGCCTGCTTCATAGTTTTCATGCCAATTAAACCCATGTGGGGGAGTCGTGGACGCCGAAAAGGCCTTTTCCTGGCCCATATGGTCGGTACCCGGCCACGGAAATTGTGTTCTCCTATCCGCGGCTGCACTACGGGTTATGCACAAGAGGCACCAGAGACACCGGATTGCAGGCTGTTTTCACACCCCAAACCACACGAAACCGCACGATATTGTGGTGGAGCGAGCCGCAGGCGTTGCTTATTGGGCACGAATGTATAGTACTCAGTGGTATGGTGCTACCTTTGTAGGTACCTACTCGTGTGGAGGCTTGCGAGCGCAATATTACGTGCATAAGGCCTCTCAGCCAGCGACTATAGCACGTACGGCACTGGTACACACTGGACACTGGATCCATATGCTGGTCTCAGCCGAGGAGGCCGCGGACGGACAGTTAAAACGGCCAAACAAACAAACAGAACAACGAATCAACCCGTCAATCAAAATCAACAATCGGGCGAGTCGTCCGTGGGATGGCGCAACTGCCCGGATTACTGGCCGATCGTGACTGCTGCCATCTACCAGCATTGTTTGAAGGGTCTTGTGATATCGTCTATTGTCAGCAAAGACTAAGTCTCATTCATGTTAATGCACAATACACATTGGGTTAGACGTCTCGAGCTGGTGCAAACAGACGTGCATAGTGACCGACCGACAGTGTGAGCTTGGCTCGACCACTACCGCTCTACTATGTATGGGATAGTGACAAGAGTAAACGTCAATCTCAATCCCAACTTGCAAAGCGCCACGATCCGTACTGTGCTCCGGTTACATTGTTTGTTCAAAAGTAGCAATCCTTCAAGGCTCTTCCTTGCTTAATGCGTACAGCACTGCAACATCAAAAAGTTCATACATCTACTACGTAGGTAGTGTATGTACATAAATATAGGTATGCAGATATGTACGTATGTACGTAGTATGTATTCCACCCGAATGCTGTCGCTCCTTGCATCGCATCGCGGGATGGCGAGGATGGAAAAGGTGCCGGCTTCACAATCAATACCTAGTGCTGCATCAGATGCGAAACCAGGCCACTGGCGTTACAGAGAGACTGTGTGTATGTTGCAGGCAAGGCTCTTCGTTCTTCGGTCAGCTTCCCAGTCTAGCCTTTCGTTAGACTGACTGCAGAGCATATATGCCCGAGAATCCATGCAAATAACCACACATTCTCCAATCAGGGGGAAACGGCCACCATAGGCACCCTCACCAGTACATTATAGAGAATCAGGGTACTGCATATATAGCTAAAATGATAAACACCCAGTCCCCTACAAGGGGGTCATCATTATGATATCTGGCTCTGTTGTCGACTCTTCTCTCCCAGGATCTGTCTGATCATACCTAGGCTGGTCGATGGTCAAGGCCGTGTACCGTCCATACCCGCACAGTATTTACCAGGGGAGGTTTGCACGTACAGAGTACTTGCTAGCAGGCTATCCACTAAACATAATTGCTTCAGGCCCTAGCACTTGTGTAGCGGCAGGAATTAGTCAAGCTTGGTACGCATTCGAGTAGGCAGTAGTGTAAGGCTAGGATTTGCTTCCAGGCAGGATTTCTTACTCTTTTGATACCACCTTACTTGGCTAACATGGGCCGGCATTGGACTACGTACTACCATATTCTACATAGGACCATCATTTCTCTCCCAAGTTGAAGCAATCATCCGTAGCACAAGGGATATACGGAGAAGGGTAGAGGGCGGCTATGATCAAGAAGATAACGGCCACCTGAAAAATTTACCTCTGAGTACCTGGGTAGCTGCCAGAGCGCTTGCCTACCGCCCGCCTGGGAGTGTGTCTGGATAGGCGTGCAATACAGTGTTGTACGCCCGCCAAAATACAGTGTGTGAGATTCGGCGTGGAATTAGTGCGAGTGCTACCGTGCGTGCGGATTTCAAATCGCGACACTGTAATAAATGGGCGCTCTGGACGGGTACAGGACAATATGGAGCTGAGGGTAATTCTGACCTGCATCTCAGCCATCTCTGCTCTCTCGCACTTTACAGGCCGTCCCGTGTCGCGCTCCTCGCTAGCCCCTGCTGCTGCTACGCTTCCTATGCTGGGCCCATCCTGGTCTTGGTGCTGCAGTCGGTATACAGTCGCCCTACAACGCGCTGCAGCGGTTCTTTCCCTCTAGTAAGTATCCGTCTCCCCTCCTTCCCCCTGGACAATTCCTAGGCAAGCAGGTAGCGTAGCGCATGTACCTACATCCATCCATTCACCCACCCATCCACCCACTTGTCCCATATAAGAGGGAGCTACGCTTGTAAGTAGGTACATTGTATCTGTGGATTGACTCCCCGTGTCCGTTGGCGTCTTAAAAGTACTTTCTCTTCTCCGAGCCAATCTCTTTCGATCCTTTTTCATCTTGTCCATCCTCCTCCAACTCGAGGCCATTTCTCCTCTCCTCCCCTTCCTCACCTCCTCATCCTCCTCCATCCGACCCATTCATTCTCTTCTACTCGATATATCTCCCTACGACAGTCTCCTTGCCCATCGACAAGGAGAGGGACGGATGAGAGATAAACCATTAGGGCCTGCTACCAGCCGAAAAGGAACAGAGGTCGAGCTCGAGAGTGCTGCTTGTTGGACTACCAAGGAAAAAAGGAAGTGCAGGTCAGGAACGAGATAATAAAGCAAATAGTATCTCCCTATTCGCTTTATTAATCAACGAACTCCTTCTTCCCGAGTATTCAACGCCCAGCCTATCCGCCCCTCGGCCTGTCTGTCCCTTATTTGGCTGGAATTCCTCGCAATTAATAATCTCGTTCATTTTGACGAGGAATCTGTCAATCATCGCAATTCCCTCCCTTTTTCGGCTCGTTCCATCCCCCCCTCGTTCACCCTCCACATTCATCCCTTGGTCAGCCTCAAACCATCGGTCGATACCTCGTGCCCATTTTTTGGTCGACACCCCTCCCCCGAGAAGAGATTTCTGCCGGCCTTTTGTGTGCCAGCGGTAGTTGGAATCTGACTTTGGCCATCATAATAAAGTGGATCTACTCCAGACACAATCAGTCTCGGGCTCTATACATAGAGTCTGATTCTGACTGGAGCATCCCACACCCCGAGCCCTACATGAGCCCAGTCACTTTGACGACTACCTCGTGATAGAAGCGTCGCTTGTGTAGAGGTACGTGCCGATAAGACGCCGCTAACGGGAGATTTGTCTGGCGATATGATCCTGATTTGTTACCTATTGTAGTGGCATGTCGATAGGTTCCTAGTGTTCCAACGACACCCTCAACCAACACGCTTCTTCATTGCGTTGAGCAGAAACGCTTGCCCCGTGGGACCCGTTAACTCGCTGTTCCCACAGTGTTCCCCAGGAATCATCTAATTTCCTGGCAACTAATCGTGGCGGTAAGGGATACCTCATTTTATACATAATCGTTCCTAAATGCCAACGTATTTGTTCCTTCTGTATTATGTATTTACACACATACCTGGGTCTATTCAATGCTTTCAGAGACACGTTCTTGGCCGCGTGCCAAAAGCGCCCCCCACACAATCCCATTGTCGGCACACTATTGGTGCTATTATGTTCGGATTCTAGCAGCTGCGTCTGTCTTGATTTCCCCCCTGCAACCGATCCACTCCTATTGTACCTGATTTTAAGGCTGACTTTGGTTATCTATAGAGCTATTCACTCAACCTTTCTTAAAGGGTCGAGTCCCCGACCCAAGTTACCCCGAGAATATCACCATTCCGCGGCAACGATTCAACCTCTTGTCATTCTTTTTTTTTTTAACTACTTTTTATCACGCTCCTTAATACACTAATGTTGATCCGGTTCGTCCACCTAGCATAATACGCTCATTTCAGGTTACCTGCGACGACCAAATTAATACTCTCACTCAAGCAACAAGATTCCTGGAGAACCTGACCATCACTCTTTGCAAAACTACACGACCTCCAAGCCATTTATCTCACATCTTCCGTCAACGATAACTACCCGATTAGATCACCATGGCGTATAATTCAGGCAACTGCGACTTCTTTGTCGAAACTGATGAACCTCGGCGTATCAATATGAAGGACGCCGCCAAGATGTTGGCCCGCAACCGCCAGGAGATGATCGCCAATGAGCTTTCGCGCCTGGCCGGCGATGAGTACCTCGAGGATATCATGCAGCATACGAGACACATGGAAGTGAGTACTCCTATCCTTAAAAGAAGCCCTACCTATCGTGAATGTTTGATCACGCCACGCCGCATATAAATAGATTATCCGGGCCATAGCTTACAATGGTATAGGACGAAACATTGCCTGACGCCAACCTCATCGATATGCAACGAGAGATTCAGTGGTTTATGCGACCGTATCTAATTGATTTCCTCATTGAGGCTCACGCCGCCTTCGCTCTGTTGCCCGAAACGCTCTTCCTGACGATCAATCTACTGGACCGCTATTGCTCGAAGCGAGTGGTCTACAAACAGCACTATCAACTTGTTGGATGCGCAGCACTCCTGATCGCTGCTAAGTACGGAGACAAGAAGGATCGGGTACCCCAAATCAACGAGTTGAATAACATGTGCTGTGGGTTGTACGATTCGGGCATGTTTACTCAGATGGAGATGCATGTGCTCAACACCCTTGACTGGATGATTGGTTCTCCCACCGTTGACTTTTTTACCCAGCTTATTGTAGCTGAAGAGTCGGATGACCGAGAAGTCGAGCATATGGCTGCTTATCTTTGTGAAATTGCGTTGTATCATCGCGATTTTGTTTCAACAAAACCATCAGTCATGGCTCGAGCCTCTCTCGCTCTTGCTCGCGCGATACTGGGACGAGCTGAAGTCAATGACGGGGCGTGGGATAACGTCGAGCATCATACCGTTGTTACGCTTTCGCAACACCTGCACCAGCCATCCATCACTCTGTCTCGGAAGTATTCCTCCCCTCAGTTGTCCCGTGTTTCTGCAACTCTCTCTGAGTTTCTGGCACAACAAGCCGCCATGTCAAGAAGAGCACAGCAGGCGCCTCCATCTCCCCCCGCTGAACCAACTCTGACATCGAGCCACTCTGCCATATACAACACCCCGCAAAAGGGCTGCACCACTACGGTCGGCCCCGTAGATGGTTACATGACACCACCAATCACACCCGACGGAATGTGCTTCACCGCAGTGACAGATCCTATGAATAAATACGTCCCGCCTAGGTGTCCTGTCACTCCCACACCCCAAGTTCCCACGATAACCGGATATTCTCAACGACAACCGCAACACTATGCAGCGTACCCATACGACGAACATCACGGCCAGATGGCAGCTTAGGAATCATACCTCTGGACTTGTGGCCCCCCCAGGCCGAATTGGATATCTCAATCCATATCTGCTTCCGGGACACTCTTGGGATATCCCGGTATTTCATCACATGACGTGTATCATTGGAGGAGAAAAAGATTGTTGCATAAATTGACGGTTAAGGATATCTCCTGGCATTAGCGACCTGATTCGAGTTCATTTCCTTTTTCAATCATACCCATTGCGCGAGTCATCTTGCATCACATCAACGAACGATTGCCGTCCCAAAAAAAAAAATCTGATTTCAGCTTTGCGAGTTCAGGCGTCCACCAGCATTTCCCTTTTACAAAGACGCTCAAATTGCAGGGAAGAGGGAAGAAAATGTGCGCGAGCAAATGTGCCTACTGGGCAGGATAGTGGGAAAAGAAAAAAAAAGGGGGGGGGGAAGGGAGAATTGTTTACCGATTCTGGGGCTACCTGAAAAAAAGGCACAGCAGATCGCGAAGGATCCATCGACAAGAGTAAACGCATGCATCGGGTAATGGTAGCCCAGGGCAGTTTGCTTGAATGCCGCCAGCCTTAGCTGTAGGTGGGAAATTTGCGGACGCATGTTTGCGCCCTACTGGGGTCACACGGCAAAGCCGACTTGGTCGTGCAGATATTTGCATCTGTCCCCCCGGAGCCGGAGGGAGAATAATTCATTCTTGGTGGAAGCAAACTATTCTAGACGTGAGAATATCCTCAAGTAATGCCTCTACTTTGTCGACATTGCGGGATTCTTTCACATTTATAGTTATGCTACTACCTCAAGTAAATACATCAACACCAGTAAAAAAAAAAAAGCGTTCTTCCCCATCACGTGTGCATCCTGGATTGTGAATAATTGTATATCATGTGTAAACTTTGACACGGGTTCCACACAACCAATCTATTCACATATTCACACTTGAGAGTGTTCTGTCATCGGTTTAACAGGGGCTGTAGCAATCTTCAAAGTATATTTAGCACGAAGTAAACTCTATTTTGATTGTGCTAGTTTTGGTACACGCTAAGTACTTATACATGGATCTTTTGGGATGCCTTTGAACGATGGTGAAGTATATTACAGATATTTATGTTCTTGAGTTGTGCGGTCTTGCAGTAGAAATGCAGAGCCTCATTGTCTTCGCAGCAGCAAATAATTGAGGGTAATTCATGATTTGAGAGGCACCTAGGTATTGCTACAGATCTGGCTGCCTCACGGAGTCAAATAACAAGATCTCATTGGCCAATTTACCGCACCCAAGACAGCCGGGGTATGGTGCCCCTCGGGACAAAAGCTTGGGGTGTGAGTGTGGGGAGGGGAAGGGGGTACCTAGAGTTGCCTACTACGTACCTACCTAGGTAGGTAGGTACCCAGGTAGGTATAGGAGTACATGGGTACCTGGACTTGGGTACTTGGGTACTCAGGCACTTAGGTACATCAGCTTAGCGCATTGACCACCTCGGCTGTGGTGGGGCTGTATCCCACAAACCTAAGTCTGTGGTAGGCATGAAATGCCAAAAAATTGTAGCAAGTCCCCTCCACCGCGAAATTCCCACCCAACCTTCAAAAAGTCGGCACTAACCACAGCTCAACAACAACACCCCCCTCCTCGACGGCCAATTCCCCCATCTATCCACGAACCTAATTCGAGCGACAATATGGCCGACCGAGGTGATCGAGGCGGTGCCCGTGGAGGCTTCGGGTCTAGAGGCGATCGTGGCGGTGACAGAGGCCGTGGCCGTGGCCGTGGACGTGGACGACGTGGTGGTCCCAAGGACAGCGATAAGGAATGGATGCCCGTCACCAAGCTGGGTCGTCTCGTGAAGAGCGGCAAGATCAAGAGCATGGAGGAGATCTACCTACACTCTCTCCCCATCAAAGAGTACCAGATTGTCGACCACTTTCTTCCCAAGCTGAAGGATGAAGTCATGAAGGTACGGCTCCAATCACTCCCCCCCCCCCCCTTCCCCCCCATTCTAGAGATGGTTGGACGATTATACTCTGCCGGGATGTGCTTGGGAGTGAACGTGCTGAGCATTTTTTGCTAATAATCAACCCTCACTACAGATCAAGCCTGTCCAGAAGCAGACTCGCGCCGGTCAGCGAACCCGATTCAAGGCCATTGTCATCATTGGCGATTCCGAGGGCCACGTTGGCCTTGGTATCAAGACCTCCAAGGAGGTTGCCACTGCTATCCGTGCCGCCATCATCATTGCCAAGCTGAGCGTCATTCCCGTCCGCCGTGGTTACTGGGGTACCAACCTTGGTCTGCCGCACTCGCTCCCCGTCAAAGAGAGCGGGAAGTGCGGTTCCGTTACAGTCAGAGTATGTAAACCCAGTCAGGGATGGTTCTATATCCTGGGTACGACACTAACCTCCTGATAGTTGATTCCGGCTCCTCGTGGTACCCAGATCGTCGCTTCTCCCGCTGTCAAGCGTCTCCTCCAGCTCGCTGGTATCGAGGACGCCTATACCTCCTCCTCCGGCTCAACTAAGACTCTAGAGAATACCCTCAAGGCCACTTTTGCCGCCATCTCCAACTGTTATGGTTTCCTAACCCCCAACCTGTGGAAGGAGACTAAGTTGATCCGCAGTCCTCTTGAGGAATACGCGGACTCTCTCCGGGAAGGCAAGAAATATTAGAAAGGAAATTTCGGGCATACGGCGTGGATATCTTTTCGGGCTTTGTTCATTTGCATCGGTGCCGGGTGGGCAGGCATCGGGTCGAGGTAGCAAAAATACCATAAATCATTTGACCATTTTGGTTTTTTCTTTTCTTTTTTTTTTCTTTTAGCTTCATCAGCATATGCTGTTTCGTGCCTCATATTTACTGACATTTAGTTGCTACGAGTTATAGCTTGCAGCTAAGATAGGCCATGAGACTTAGAGAGCGGTAGGCATGGCTATTCATTCAGTCCTGCTTGGCAATCAGTGAAAGAACAACACCAAATCTTACCATTAACCCCTCAGAAAGGTGATACGAAGGGTTCTAATAGCTCCCAGGCATTATTGTATTGACGTAGCGGATTCGTTCCCCGCAAGATGGCCTCTTTCTTCCCACCAAAGGCCTCAAAATACGATAAGTCCGACATGGTTTATGCATCTCTTAAACAGAAGAGTATGAAGCAAATGCAGACAGTGTCAAGTCTGATTTCCGTCACACGCCACCCTATTGTATGACACGGCCTGTACTCTGCCCCCAGGCAATCCTCAGCATGTAGACGTCATCCCTACCTGCATCTAGACCTGGTCTCTATCGCTCTCTCCATAAAAGCGATGGCGATGGGGTGGAAGGAACAAGCGAGGGGAGTCCTCAGAAGATACTCATCTGGTAGGCAGGGTATCTGTGCCTTACCCTAGGTGATAGATCGAACATGTTTCTCCTTCATTCGCTCTCTTTCATCTTCAAACTCGTTCGATTCTTTTGGCGTCACTGTCCTTCGATCCATATTCCATCGCTTTTGGTGTTTTTGGACTTCAATTCAATTTTGGCCCGATTCTGAACGTTCTACTCTCGTCAACACCTTCTAAATCCTTCGTATACCACCCCTCCCATTCGCTCAGGGGGCTTTGGCTTGTTAGATTAACTGTGCCACGGCTGAAGGCGATGCCATCACTATTCGGCTCTCCGCCTGTAACAAGATTGCTACTGGTTGCTACTCTCTTCGCACTCGGTTTCTTTGCTACAGTTCCTCTCTCCAGCGGGCAGACCTCTCGCCCGCCCCAAGGGCATAGCCGTTCCCCAGAAAATGTATCTGCGACTCCCTCTCGTGGGAGACGCCCGCCCGGACTGGCTAGATCAGTTAGCCCCATGCCCAGTATTTTAGACAATCTTGTTCTGGGAGGCTTTGCGAGCTTGTTAGTGGCTCAAGTCACAGGCGGTATTAATAGGTCGCTACCTACACTTGATAGTTTCAGCGCTAGAGACCAAGACGGCGTGTCCCTCATCACTGATGAACAGGTTGCAGGTCAAGTCATAGCGATGGACGCCGCCTCTTTCGATGATCGGATTATCAATCGCCAGATTCAAACTTCGGATGCAGTTTTCAACATCGGGGTTAGAGACATTGCAGGAGTGGCAAATCATCCCCTCTCTCTCGCCGGTGATTTAATCGGGCAAAATGTCTGCGGCGTTGTCACTCCTGTCAACGGCATCCTCGCCACGGTTGCTGGTCTTTGCCGAGAGATACCCTCCGCAGTTTCCCAGCCTTCTTCAGAAATCCCGACCGGCTCTCTAGCCAACTCAGATATACCATTTACTGCTACAATTTCTACGGGCAGCATATATCGCGGTTTACTGGCCACCATAAGCAGTCCGGTTAGAATTGCCGAGTCGACTCTAAGCCCTCCCAAGCCGCAAGGCCAGGGCACGTCAACTAACTCTACCACTGCCAATGCCGGCAGCCCCGGCTCTGGCCCGGCAGGAAACGGCGCGACGCCTTCTCAGTCTAGCCAACAGCTACCTTCTAATGCCAGTCCAACGTCGAGTCCTTCCGATGGAGTACCGCCTGCACCCATACCCATGTCTCCCTTCCCACCTGCTAGCCCTTCGATACCGGGGGCAACTGGTCAACAGTCTCTTCCAACCGCAGTTCCCGACCCAGTCCAGCTTGGAACAGGTAGTAGTAGCACACAGGCGCTTACTACAGGTTGTAAGTCTATGAATACTGCTCCTATCGTCCTATTGAGGCAAAACTGACCTTATTCAAAGCCAGCAAAGCCGCCACTATTACTGAATACCAAACTATGATCCAGTCGTGTACGTTTAGTATGATGGGAGCCACTTTAGCGTATGTATACCGGCTGCGTTCCCTTCCAATGATATTATTTTAATTTCCATCCAGGACTACACAAACCGTTACTTCGACCGTCTACCCAGCTTGCTCCACGTCATCTTGTACCGAAGCGCCGCAGCCGACTTGCAATTGTCCAAATGCCAATCCTTCTCCTCCGGGGGGTAATGGCGCCCAGGGCCCTTGCCCCGGAGCTGGTTATACATGCCATGATTGTCTGGATGGGTGGTTTTGCCCACCGTCCCAAACCCCGGCGCAACCCGCTCCTTGTGGATTTGGTTGGCCATGTGCCCATTGCGAAGGTGGCTGGTTCTGTGCCCCAGTCCAAACTTCCGGACCATGTATAGCTTCCAGTGCCACAACCGTCGTCACCACTTCGTTCTCTTCGCCAACGCCGGGAGGGCCCGCGCCGGGCCGGCCAAGTCCTCCACCCCCTGAGAGAGTTACCGGTTGGGGTTATTGCGGCTGCTGGGCAAATGACCCACGGCAGAGGGCTCTCGACACGGAAACTTTCAGTTCAGACTTCCTCACAAATGAAGCTTGCGTGCAGCATTGCATAATCAGGGGTTTTATTATGGCAGGTACGGAAAGGGGCAATAGCTGCCTGTGCGGAAACTTCTTGAATGGCACGGAGAAGATGGATGAAGGGGTATGCTCAATGCCATGCTCAGGAGATGCTACCCAGTTTTGCGGTGGTTTGGATTCACTCAGCTGCTACAGCCCCGACGGTGAACCATACGGCTGGGCGAGCGCTGGTCCCCAACCACACGAGCCTACAATCCAGCCACCGGAGGTGGTAGGGCTGGATATTGGTGGTGTCGCCGAAACCCAGATAACGACTCCGGGGGTCATCTTCCCTCCACCAAGTGCAGACCCGGACGATATCATGTTTATATACGGGAAAACCACGAGCCAACCGTTAGGCGACTTGCCTCGCAATTTTACATTCTCCGCGCCTCCCGACTTGCCGTCATCGTCTTCGACCCCTTTCGGCGGAGGTGGCGTGGCCCCAGGCCGAGGAACGTTGTCAAGGACGACCAATAGCAGCCCACCTCCCAATAGCTCTGTGGGCTCGAATGCCAATCCGTCTAGCACGCCGAGCATGCCCGGCGTCTCCAACACTCCAAGTTCTCCGGTTACTCCAGGTTCTCCAGGTGGCTCTACCACCCAGAGCATCTCAAGCAATCCTAATACACCGGGTACCCCAGTTAGCCCTAACACTCCTGGAACACCAGGTGCCCCTAATGCTTCCAGTACGCCGAGCGCTCCTAGTACCCCTGGGACCCCCGGTACTCTTAGTACTCTTAGTACTCCTGGTATTTCTAGTACCTCTACTGGTTCAAGCAGTAATGGTAGTGTTGCTCCAAGTCAGAGCGTTCCCCCGGCCCCGTCGGTAAGTGAAGGTTCAAGTTCGACTACCTCGACGGGAATCACTCCAGAAAGCCCAAGCACCAACTCAATACCTAATAGCCCTGGCGGTAGTGTCCCGACAAATCCACTGAGCAGCCCAAATGAGAGCACCCTAGGAGCTTCGGAGAGTTCAAGCTCGACTCCTAATGGCGGCAATAGAGTTGCGCCAGGTCATGGGCAGGTTTCGAGCACGATATCAGAGAGCGAGAATCCAAGCTCTGTACCATCCAGCGAACATACCACCCCGGCGAATATAACTCCCCCCGGAGATACTAGTACAATAATAACTCCTACTGAACCAGAAATTCCAAACCAAGAGACACTGTCTTCAGCCAACGTGCCTGGCGGCTTAATGTCGTGTGTCTCTGGCATAGGTATGAGCTGCAGCCCGACAATTAGCAGTAGCGATGTTAGCCCTAGCCTTAGCACAACATCGCCCGGTCGTGATCAAGGAACCACGGCCACCCCTGGAAACCCCAGTACCGCTCCGGCCCAGACGGAAGGTCCCACACTGCCCCCCGGGGGAGGTAATCCTCCGACTTCAACGCTTCTATCAAGTAGTGAAGCCTCTACCACTGGCCCATCCTCCTCACCCCCGTTTGGTGGGGGAGGTGTAGCACCAGGACATGGCCAACCCTCTAGGTCAACGTTACCACTGCCCAGTAGCAGTATTATCTTCTGCACACCTGGGTCGACTGATGTAACCTGTATCTCGTCTTCGTCTGGTGGAAGCACGTCTCCCAGCCAGAACGAATCCAGTTCGGGAACGCCAAACACCAGCCCTACCACCAGCCCCGCCACCTGCCCTGAGGGACTGAATGACCCGGCCTGCACCTCACCTGTTGGTGGAGGGGGTGTAGCCCCGGGTCGTGGACAGCCCTCTACACGTACACCAGGCGGCATACCAAGCACCTGTCTGGCCGGGTCTACGGATCCCGCCTGTACCCTGCCGATTGACGGTAGTGGCGTGACGCCCAGCCATAGCCAACCCAGTTCAACAAGCTCTATACACCCAAATAATCCATCTGCCCCGACGAGTCCGGCAAGCCAAACAAATCTTCCTGGCACTTCCTCTCGTGGCAGCACGTGTCTGCCGGGATTAACAGGTCCAGACTGCACCGCACCAAGCAACGAGGGCAGTCGTAGCTCCACCGGGACATCCAATCAGGCGACTATAACCATGGCGAGTTCGATGCCCTTCACCTCGACTATACTTAGCACGATACACAGCATTAGTGGAAGCAGTGAGCCGATCGAGCCGGGTCCAGGGGCGCCTACTAGCGCGCATGGAAGTAGCAGCCTGGTTACTACAGTCCGGGATTCATCGACGCTGCCGGAGTCAAATGAAGGCACCTCCTCCAACACCTCACCTAACACCTCCCCTCTTCCGGGCCAACCCTCGACCTCAACGCCCGAGGGGGCCGGCGGTGTGGCGCCGGGTCACCAAAATCCTAGCACGCAACCTTCCCAGGGGAGCAGCCAGATTTCCGAAACTGCCCGAAGCCCGCCCGGGGAATTAAGTAGCAGTATAACCCCAACTGAAACGAACCCCAATTCCTTGTTTTCTAACACAGGCCTCACCTCACCCAGTATTTCAAGCCAGCCAACAGCCACAAATCCCAACCAAGGTGGAGGCGAAGGGCCGAGTCCAGAGTCCAGTGGCTCGCAGACATCGTACACATACCCGCCAGGCATGGTTCCGTATGGAAGCCACCCATCGTCTATGACAACGCTGGCGTCCATGCTCGTCTGGAGAGAGCCCAATGGTGAAGTAGGGGAACCTACCATGTCACATCCTGCCATCCTGCACAATGGCCCCAATCCACAACAGGAGATCCCAGTGTTGGATTTCGAGGAAGCCCCGACGGTCACGACAACATCCACGCAGCCTGCCAACCCACGATGGCAACGCATTCGCCCCGTCTACGTATGGTAAGGAGAAAGAGAAAGAATAAAAAGAGCGTTCCGAACCAAGAATGGGCGGGGAAAATGGGAAGATGGGGGGTTAATGATTGCACAAGGAATTTATGTGAGGAACACAAGATAAAAAAAATAAGGCATGAGGGGCGACGTTCTTTGGTCTGAAATACTTAACCGGGTATCTATGTAAGCAACGGCACCCGCCCATGCAGTTACCGAAATCCCTCCCTTTTCCATTTCTCGACTAGCTAGAGGGGGCATGATACGTCAGCCCCTTCAAGGTAATTATTGGCGGAAACACATAAAGGAAGAGATAACTTAGACTAGATCGCCTATACTATGATATATGTTAATGGAATTAAAAGATGATATACACCACACATTTGCAATTCATACCCGTCGATAGTTAAGACCCAGTATTGTCTCTCGAGTATAGTAAGTTAATCTTCATCACGCAATTGACTAGGTGTAGCAGAGATAAGGGAACCATATAGCTAGTAGGAGTTAAATTTGCGAGACACGGAATAACACAAATGACACTACTACTTACTAGGCGATACACACATAATAGTAGGGACATACCTGCAAGATTTTTACCTCACCTACTACATGTGTGATCATGGCGACAGTATACTCATTGACAGATAGCCTTGTTAGCCCTAAGTCTATAGCCCGACATTGGTGTATTAGTTGAGAGGGGCTGGAAAATGGCCCATCGAATGTTGCCTCCAAGGGCCAGCGTGTCCTCCACTCTAACGCCACAAACAAATACACATGCGATTAACAATAGAGAGGAGGGAGGACGAATGGACAAATGTCACGCCCTAGTAATAGTACAAGTTCTTTTTACAAACAGTGAACGCCGTAGAAGTCGGTGCGGGTATCTCACAACATCATTCATTCATCCTTTTTGGGGTTTGTTTTTGTGGGAAGATATGTTAACCGGGGAGCCCCTTGTTATACACGGTGCGTAGCTACTTTTCCGGCTCAAGTTGCTACGTCTCCTTCGGGGGGTCTTTGACAACGAGGTTGTCGGATGGCTCAACACGCTGTGCCCATTCGCTGTTTGCATAATAGGGTTAGCCGACGTGTTGAAGAATAGGGTCTTAGTTTTATGAGGCCAAGGCAACTCACGTCCAGCTACCGTCATAAACTCTACGGTTCTCAGTCGTGCCATAGCCGGCCTCCTCGAGCGCGGTGTCGATGACGACCGCTGTCACACCGGTACCGCAACTTGAGATGATTGGCTTTGAGGGGTCAACGCCCTTCTTCTCAAACAGCTTCCTTAGTTGGTCCTTGGGTAGGAATGCCTTGGTTGTCGGGTCTAGAACGTCGCTAAAGGGGATACTGATCGAGCCTGGTATGTGACCAGAGGACAATCCTTCTCTCGGCTCAGGGGCCTCGCCAGTAAATCTGCCACGAGGCCGAGCATCAAGGATCTGTACCCCTTCGGCGCCCTCCTTGTTGTAATCCAAAGCGACTTCACGCACCGCTTCATAGCTAGCGACTCTGCTCTCCTCAAGCTGGGGGATTGGATACGGGTTGCACTCGACCGTAAAAAGGTTGCCGGACTCGGTTGGATGGCCCTCTTCAACCCATTGCTTGAAGTTGTTGAGGATATGCACCTTGGGGTGGCCGAAGACTCGGAGTGTCCAGCCAACGCGCGGGGCACTGAATATGCCGAGTTCGTGGGAGTCGTAGACAACAACGGTGTCATCCTTACGGATACCCAGAGCGCTCATGGCTTGGGCGAACTGTTTGGCAGTGGGTAGCATGTGAGGATACGGCGAGTGCTTGTCTTTGACCTTGTCGAGATCGAAGAAACGCGCCTTGGGTATGCGCTTCTCGCGGAAGGTGTCGATGCCGGTACGGGAATCATTGGGTAGAAACCAGGAGGCACAGAGGGGGATCACGCGGGGATCGGTGCTGATGACCGAGGGGGGACTTGTCTTGAGGGCGTCGGCAAGCTCTTTTGGCGTGACCAGGTACGAGGAGAGGCCCCGGCGAGCGTCCATGTTGGAGATCTGGGAGGGTCGGAACATCTGTCGGGGGAGGGCAGCTCTCGTGGAGCGGAAGATGGCGATGGCTGCCATGGCGAGCGGGCGAGGAGGAGGAGGAGGAGGAGGAGGTGGAGTGCCGGTCAATGGCTGACAAACGGGTCGGGTTCGCGACCGAGTTGGCCCAGCGAAGTCGGGGCTGCAATATGACGTGCGCTAGAGTGCCGGGGGTTGGAGAGGTTGGAGGTTGGAGACAGATGGAGTAGTTACCTGACCCGTCGGCGAGGGGATTGGCTGGGGGGGTGGCTGCGTAACCTCGGTTTTCACACCTGTGCAGCAGATAAGCGAGGAGGAAACAGATGGACAGATGGGCAGATGGGCAGCAGGAAGAGGGCGAGGGTGAGGACAACGAGGTTCAATAGCTGCTGCTGCCGATGAGTTGAGGACTAACGCAGCGTAACGCCTCCTCCCGAGTGAAAGAGTGAAAGAGTGAGAAAAAATAGTGGTTTGCTTGGTGGCGATGATGGGTCTGGAACGGGATGGGGCAGGATAGGACATGGGGAAGGTAGTGAGAGAGGTATGAGAAGGTGCGGGGGGAGTTCAAATAGCTCAGATAGCTTGCCGCCTGCCTACCTACCTACGTCAATCTAGCCTTTTGCTGGGCTCGACAATGTTGGCGGCAGTGGTTGTAGTGTAGCTTCTTTGTGATCCAGATAGAGTCTATTTAACTACCTGTTTCTACCTAACCTTACATGGTGGGTAGGTCTATAGGCACGCATGCAGATAAAGAAGGGTTATCTAATGCAAGGATGCCGAATACAGAGCGCAGGCAAAGAAATGACAGTAGTTAGCCGTTATACATATTTTTATTCTTGTTGGAATTTTTTTTTATTTGGGGGTTTTTTATTACCTTATCATGAAGTGCTTCCCGTCAATTGGCCTCTAGTAGGTAATTCTTTGGGCAGAATAGTTGGTCCCGATAGGCGCTGCATGCACAGGTGGGTAAGAGCAGCCTACCTAAGGTGGGGTTAAACATAGGTACACTATCCATGTGCCTACCTACCACCTGGGTAGTGCATCTACGGATATAGGTAGCTAGGTACCTAACTTGGTCAACGGTAGGTAGTACCTAACTAAAGGGAGACTGATACCTGATACCTGTTAGTAAGAGGTTTATTCATCTATAACATTTCGCTACATGTTACTGACCCCAAACACAAACAATAAAAACCCTGACGCCCATCGCGCAGACGCAAGCAACGTAAGGCACCCTGCGATTACATATGGTAACAATACCGAACCCACTCACAATTCATCCCTTATTTCATTGATACAACATCAGCGCAATATCATACACACAGCATACCTTGCCTTACTCTACCTACCTTACATTATTCTACCCGATCTTACCCTACCCAGCAAAATCACGTAGCCATGAAGGTCAAGATCAAGAAGTGGAATGCTGTTGCGACTTGGCGATGGGATCTCCCCGAAGACGACGTGTGCGGCATCTGTCAAGTCCACTTTGACGGCACCTGTCCAACCTGCAAATATCCTGGGGATGACTGCAGCCTCTGTTAGTTTACCATCACCTACCCTACTCTATTGTCTTGCTCCTGGCACGACCAGCTAACCCGTGCCCTCCGCGTAGTGTCGGGGAAGTGTGGCCACAATTTCCACATGGTCAGTGCTCGGACGGATAACTCCCCCATATGAAGCTGAAACTGACGGCGGCAAAGCACTGCATCATGGAGTGGATCAAGCAAGACTCGGCCAAGGGACAGTGCCCCATGTGTAGACAGAGTAAGCGCGTTGGTTGTGTATGTCCCGAGCTGCCTACGCTAACAGACCACAACAGAATTCGAGTGGAACGAGTCAGGCGGCGGCAAGGAGCAGCCCCATGCGCACGAAGAGAACGAGGAACAACTGCAGGCGCTGTAGCGTGTAGCCTGAGGGCCGTCAGCAGCCAACTGCTTTGAAGGCTTGAAGGTTTGAAGGCTTAAAGGCTTAAAGGCCTAAAGTCTCAAAAGACCCTGCCCTCTTTCCTTCCCCTTTGAACTTTGTTTTTGCTGGTTTTAGTAGACCGTGACCCAACCTCCTACGGCAGGCAGGTGGTCACGCACAATCGGTGGGATCGGAGCACCTGCTTGGCGAGACTATTTAAGCTGTCCTGTTACGTGTATGCCTTGCGGCTTGAAATACCCGTCAAGTGCGGCACTCGATCCCCCTCTGCTAAGCCTTGTTATAGGGTAGGTTGTCCGAGCCAAGGCACTTGCCAGTTGCAATCGTTACTGACCACCCAGGCAAAGTGGATCCTCTAGCCCCACACGCTCCGCCCGACAAGATAGGTACACAGGTACTGTTGGTGGAAGCTCCGGGCCTGACTCTGCCCTCCTGCAGCTTGCCTGCAGGCGAACTGCAGATGTGGTAATGCATACCGGTCTTCATCAGTGGCTATCAATCCGGTGAGCCTTCTTCCCAGCTTTATAACATCACTTTAGCTCCACGATGCATTCCTCTGCCTTTTCATCCTCCCATACCACTCCTCCTTCCGCATTACTCTCTCAGCCATCCATGCTCATGCCCCCCATCCTCAACCAGCCTTCGAGATGACAGACTCAGCCGACAACCGGCCATCAACGGCGGACCACCCTCCCGATACGCAACACGCACGCACGCCTCCCCCCTTTGCGCCCGTCTTCACACTCATCAACAACGCATCCACAGGGACCACGCACCACCCTCATGTGCGGTACGTCTTTAGTGATGATGATCCAGACGTTCTGACCCGATCTCTCGCCGAGTGTGAACATGCCTACGCCGACGAGTCAAGCTCCGGCTCTGCCCCAGCTAATCGAGCCATGATACTCGACCTGGCCCCCAATGATGACGGCAATTACAGCGTCGCCTGGGCCTCTAGTCTCTCGCCGTCATGGGCTGTGCTGAATGCCGAGCTTAGCCAGATCTCCCCCCCTTCATCCGATGCAGGACACAATAGCGACAGTGGAGCCGGGGACGTCAGCACCAATAAAAACAGCCGCCCAGATAGGCTCATGCTACGCATTGAAGGCATTGAAACAAGCGCCCCTGGCTCATCCTCTGAGATGAGGATATCGGACGAGGCAAGTCGGCATCGCCCTACCAGCGCGAGCGGTAGCGGTAGCGGACAGCGCGAGAGGGAGCGGGCCGGCGAAGGAGATGACCAAGCCAACACGTTAGAGGAGTTTGAGAGACGCATGGCAACGCTGCGAAAGGTCGTCAACGCGGGCGAAGAAAGACGTAAGAAGGTTGCCCTTGAAACGATAAGCGACGAAGATGCCGCCGCACAAGACGCAGCCGCCGAAAACCCGGCGACTTCAGCTTAGAGTTCCTTTGCTGAACAAACGCCGCTCAAACTAATTGGTGTTTATTAATCCGTCTGACCATGCAGGGTAGGTCAGGGTACTAGAAATACCCTATGGTGTACCGGTACCTTGAACGACGCGGCGCGGTGCCGTGTAGCAATCATCGACTAGTAGCACGCTACTATAATCGGTTTCGTCAGCATTCTCGGCGAGGAAGACTAATAATATTGAACGTACAGCATAATAAGGTGTCAAATAATCCCCCAGGCACAAGTCCCATTTTCATCTTCTCGGGCATTCGGTTCATGGTCAATATGGCGACGGAGCGGCTAATCATTTTTTTTTCCTGGGCAATTGAGGGAAGTCAGAGCATTGAGGTCACTCGGTCTGGTAGACTAGAATCGCTTGGGACACGGGATGAACCTGGTGTATCTATCCACGTTATATGAAAGCTAGCTATATCAGCCTAGACCCGCATGTGTACTACAGCCTGTGAAAGCTTCGCCCAACAGGTAACCTCGACATTTAAGGGCCGTATCCAGCTCTGGCGTGGGTGGTGCAAAGAAGAGGTAACGTGCACCTCGTCTGTGCAACCAACTACGGTCGAGCCATCTTGTATAACCCAACGCCGTGCCACACAAATGTCCTCCCGGGCTCCTACACGAAAATACTACAATCCCAAAATAACTACTAGGGAAAGGCGGCGAACAAGTTTCTATTAGGAGCATATGTGCATACCTACGGTGATGAATGTAAACTACCACGGGGCGATGACACGGGGAGCACGAGACACGGAGGCATGTTACCAAAGAAGAATGAGCTATGAATCCCACATTGCACCGAACGCCTCGGAAATACATTCGAACTCCCCCTTTTCCTAGCAGAAGGCAACGAATGATAGATAAAGGATACAGAATATCTAGATACGCCCAATGCGCCAGAAATTTAAGAAAACAAAACTTCGTAGACAACGAGTCTTGTGAGGGCTCCGAAGAAGACTCGATGGGGGGGAAGAGAAAGATGCAGTTTGGTTGGCTATATAGGTAGTTGGTCGTGGGTATCATCGGGGCTGGAAAACAATGATTTGCGCTTCGCTATGGCGGCCGCAATCAGCGTTACGGCGATGGCATTTCGCAACGCAGCGATGACGTAGATATATCGCATCTTACGTTGTAGTGCTCAACAGCCATCGCCTCGTTTCGGCATTGATCCTGGAGTTTAATAGCTGAGGGGCCGCTTCGTGTTCAAGCAGGGAGCGGATGACGAGCCCTTCCAAGCTTCGTTTGTTGTTATTGCCCGAACCCCTGGAAGCGAAGAAGCCGATCAGAGCAGCCGCAACGATGACAATGATGGCAACTAATCAGGACGTTAATACAACAGACAGGAAAGATGCCGATTTGGAGATGACGTACCCACGATACCCAGGCAAATCCACTTCTTCTTTCGCGTCGCTCGGGCCGTGTTTACGGCGGTGCCGATTTCAGCAACGCCCCGATCCAAATTCTCAACAACCTCCTCACCCTTCTGCTCGATATTCGACACAGCCACATCCTGCTGCATAACCAGCGTGTCCATGTCCTGGAACAACTGTGCCAGCTCCATCATCTGCTGCTCGATCTTTTGAAGTTGGGCATGGCGATCTTGGACCGCGTTTAATACGGCCTGGGCCTGGCCACGGCGGTTGCTCTGCATCAGAGCTTGCTGGAAGACTTGTCCACCAGTCTGGTCCTCCACGGCAGCCCTAACCTCCTCTTCCGTGGCGTCGGGGCGTACGATTCGGTATTGGCGGGCCATCTGTTCTTCGGTCTTCTTGCGGAAACTCGACTCAACTTGCTGGTACGCCCGAATGGCATCCTTAAGACGACCGTCCACGCGGCGCACCTGCTGACCGAATCTCTGCTGGTTTTCGGGTTTGCTCTTTAACTGCCGTACGCGTTCGGTGAGCGATCTGTACTGGGACATCGTCTCGGAACTAAGGCGGTCGAGTTGTCTGTTGGTATTGCTCGAAGCAGAGCTATCGGCGTCATCGAGGGACCGCTGTTGAAGCATCCTCAGCTGCTCAAGGTTGCGGTCGATCGTATCGATGCCACGATTGATATCCGATATCTCGTCGAGGGCCGAATTCGGGTTCCGGTCGGAGAAGGGGTCTGCGCTGTGGGCTAGGGGAGCCATTTCGACGTTATTTGCTACGGCGCTCACAGTCAGTCTCTGCAGTCCCTCGGTGCAAATACGCGTCGCCCTCCTTGCGTCTGCCACAACTGCCACAACTTACATCCATACTCGTCGTAGTTGCCGCCCGATTGCCCCTGGCCGCGATAGTTGTTAGGGCGCGAGGGTAGGCCGCCCCCGTAACCGCCGTTGCCAGCATCATTGCGGTCGTCGAAGGGGTTCTGTTGTCCACCGTATCTAGAACAGGTCCCATGTTAGAGCGAGCGAGGAATCGTCTGGCGGCGCGAGGGCCCGCGAATCGAGCAATTGAGGGAGAGGGAAGAGAGGAGAGGATGTACCCGTACTGTGCCATCGTGTCAGCCTATACCTATCTCACAGAGAAAGGGTCGAAATCGAGTAATTGCGGAAATGGGATGCAAAGCGGACAATGGACACCTCGAGAGGACTTAAGCCGCGCCCGGATGTCCCTGGCTCGGCAGACTATTGAAACTGGGCAGGGGACGCTGAAACACTCACGCTCATTTTGATGGTTAGCCCTGTTTCTCTGCCGCAGCTCAGTTATGTTGGGCGGTAGCGGAGGTGTCGGTCGGTCTCAGGTTATACGAATATAGACAAGTAGAGGAATTACCAATTAATAATGAAGGCAGACCGAAACGAACAACGAAAAGAAAGAACCGGACTGGGAAAAGGGAAAAGCAAGTTGGCGTTGGGTAGAGTGAGAAGAGAGATCCGAGCCCCAATATCCAGTAGCACACGTTACAATTGTTCAGGCCGAAGGGGAGACGGAATAATAAGTCCAAAAAAGTGTCATGGTAGAATGGAAGGGTGTCAGACGGGCGGGTTCAGTGGACAGGAGAGAGAGCCTTTGTTACAGCTTCTGCAGAGAAAATGCACCAAATTACCACTCTAGGCAAGGGGGTCTGGTCTAGTGCGGTGCGCCTGTCCGACCCCTGAGAACCCACCACCAATCGTCCAAGCCGTTCAAACGAACTCGCATGGGAGATGGAGAGGTGCCTACACTACATACTTACTAGGCCCACTTGACATACTGATATACACTGCCCAGTCCTGCCACCACCTCCGCCAGTCAAACACAGCGCTAACAAGCTAAGCCTTTCTTTACTGTGGTTCTTCTTGTGGTTCTTCTTGTGGTTCTTCTTGTGGTTCTTCTTGTGGTTCTGCTTGTGGTTCTTCTTGTGGTTCTGCTTGTGGTTCTGCTTGTGGTGTCTGGAGCGCTTAGCTGATTTCCAAGGTTTTAGTAGTGCGGCAGTGGATACAATTACATACATACTGCCTAAGTCAGTATATATCTACCTTGTCATTTGTACCAAAGCAAGACATAAGTTACCCGCCTACCACCGCTCCCTCTATTGATAGAAAAGGCGATTTGAGGCTGGAGCTGAGGAACGACGACACACTCTCACCAACATCCCTGAGTACTTACTCAACCAACCAAATCTAGACCTGCGGGTGCGGGGCCTTAACATACGTGCCTAGAGGTAAGCTGATCGACCGACTTAACTTTGTGCGGGTGAGATGTATGGGTTGTGCCATTCTTAGCACAGGCCCACTAGGATCTGTGCAGCTGGTGTCGTGTAGGATAAGATAAATACATACGAATACATAACAGGTCGTTCGTCATGTGCCTGTTTCCGGTTAGATGGTTACGGTTCATATTCGGCAATTCATCTGTCATACGTACAAGTATGTGCGGGTTACGAGAGCGAGAATCGGGCGGGCTACAGGGTTCGTGGTGCTGAAAATAACTACCGAACACATCCTCTGCAACACCGCTCGCGCGGGATCGCCAACATCATCGACATCCTCTTCCCACCCCCGGCTCTCCCTCGGCAGGCAGTCGTATTATGATGCTCTTCATTGGAGCCCCGACGTCACACCCCCACGGCAACATGCGAAGAACCCCATCAGACAGGTAGCTGGTCGGTGTCCCATAAGCTGATCTATTCCGAGGGCTATACAGGTATATCTAACCATAAGCGAATGCGCCATCGCAGGCATCCGTTTAAATTCTGCGGGGGCCGGCTAGTTATTGGAAGAAGGACATCCAGTCCTCTCAAAAAATCTCTTTCATCAACAACCATCAATAGGCAGCCATGATTCCCATTTTACGATGAATCTCGCCACACCAATCCTCGGGTCGTATTCTATGTAGGAACGCTGCCACATGCCTCTTATTTGTCCTTCTATTTTGCCGCAAATGAACGTCAAGGTGCGACACCACAGCTAGCGCTCACGAGTGGCGGGGAGTTGCGGGAGATATACCGAACCGGTGCGGAGGTCTTGGGCCGTGCAAAGCCGATGATGGTGCAGAAACGCTACGGTCCATGGAAAATCATACGCAACCTTTTGTATGTACAGTTACGCATTGGAACTAAGCTGGTTGATTCAAGCGAGTAACTTAATCCAACTCCTCTGTGCTCGAGATGCTCTCGAGCACTCTCGAGCGCGAATTACTCTTACGGCACAGGTAGACCTATGGGCTCACGGCACCGCCGCCCTCAGACAATGGCATACGCAGACGCATAACTCACGCTCGAATCTGAGTAAACCTCCACCAGGCTGCTTCGTTGGTATTGCACGAACTTGAACCGATACTTGTCCGCATCGGCGGCACCCTGCGCCAGCACCTCCAGAGCAGCCATAGTCACCCCGATGGGATGCCGTCCGCAGACCGTGTTGCCCGTCTTCTTCAGGTTATTGACAAAGTCGTCGTGATGGCCGCCAGCGATAGCGTCTATGGCCAGTTGGTCAAGCAGCTCGATGCTCTCGTGGATGGGCGGATCCACGGGCTTGCGTGTCTTGTACGTCAAAGAAGTGAGATTGTTCACGTCGTTTCCAGGGGTGTATACGGTGTAGCTGAATCGGTCGCCCCAGTGGCAGAAGTCGGAGCTCACTACGAAGACATTGTCCGGATCTTGGAGGTAGGGAGCTAGCAAGGCACCGAACCGCTTCTCCTCGGGTCCTTTATTGTCGCCTACCAGGATGGGTACGAGCGTGGGGTATTCACTCTTGGACGAGAACGTCTGAGTGATGCGCTTGTATATGTAAGGTAAATGCATCTCAAGTGAGTGTTCCCCAACGTCACTGTGAACTGGTATATCTTGGAACTTGCCCGTGTCCCGCAGCTTTTGGACGACCGGTTCGTCGACGATCAATTCGCCAAAGGGAGTGAGATATTGGCCGAACGTGGTCAAAGCACACCCACGCAGGTAGTAGGTATGAGAGGGGCCGAGGAGAAAGATGCGCTTCGCTTTGCTCAGGTCCAGGCACTTATAGGCCCACGCGGCGCATGGCCCTGAATATGAGTAGCCTGCGTGCCTGGAGAAGACGAGTCAGCCATCCGGGAGCTCATACTACGTAGCTTGGACAGATTGGATGTGAGCGCACGTACGGGGCGATTATGACCCTAGCCCCGGGTATGGGGAGAGCTGCATCATCAACAGAAGCGGGCACATCGCTGAGGAAGCCGTCAAGCTGATCAGACAAGATGTCCGGATCTTCCTCGTACCAGGAACCGGCCTTGGCAGCCTCCCGTATTCTGTTCGGTGCCATTCCGTATCCGAGATATCCTCAAGAGAAAACCCGCGACTACCCAGGTATGTATTAAAGACGGCGGGCACGGAAGAGGAAGAGGTATGTACGGGGTGAACCGGACTAGAGCAGCGTGATGCGGCCGTCCTGCAGTCGATAATGGAGGGGTGAGTGAGCTGGCCACCTAATCGATAAGGAGGTGTGTAAGAGGTTCCAGGTTGTCTCTGAGCGTGGTGCACTGCCTCAGGTACCTGCTTACTTACGTACAGTGCCTACCTAGTTACCCCTCACGGGGGCTCTGTACCGCCTGCACGAAGCTCTTTGGCACCTGAGATATCAGGCATGGCAACCAACCTTAGTGCCCATATATCTGGGTAAGTAGGTACTTAGTTACTTCCATAGGTTAGATACCTGCCCATGCATCATCCCAGCTGCTTGGGTTCTGTCCCACTCTCATGCTCATGAAACTTACAAACTTGTCTTAACCGACATCTTATGAGAGCAACCCGTAATAATTGTCGCGGCTACTTGATCAGCCCGCTGTGTCTTTGTTGTGTCTACCGAACGGCTAGTGTTTGTGTATGCCCGCACGCCATGTAATAGATGCAGAAATAGAGGCTGCAATGCTCATAAGTTCATTAAATCCTGTCAACAAGCAATTGGGACCGGGAGCCGCCTCCGTTTCAGTCAGCATATCATTCGAGAGGATTATAACCGTCCCAGAACAGGCGTATTGATTTATTATAAATTCTTCTGTACAGAGGCATACGTGCTGATGTCCCATTCGTATCCCTCGAGGCCCCCGACTGGTCGTATCCAATAAAGAGAGGCACTACCAGAACACTCGCTGACCGAAAAGAATAAGACTCATCATTAATAGTTCATACAATCCATACAATTCATGCAATGCTTACCTCGTAGTCATTCTATCTGAGGCACATGGTTGTTGTTTGTTTTTTTTTTCTTTGAACGCGCGGTTGTTGGTTTTTGAGTTGTGTCTTGATAGACCAAGGCTGTAAAATTCATATTCCATCTCATCTGTGGCCAAGAAACTATGCGCTTTTCTTGCCCTCCATGATAGAGTGAGATCTCATTTTTGGGTTCTAGCAGTTGACAGCGTTTTCATGTTTAATTTCATACGTCATATAAGACCAGAACTCCCGGTCGTGAAAGTAGCCGATGTCGATATTAGTCTCAAAACATCATCTCATACAACTCTCATGGGCACACCGTGGTCTCCTTCTGTTCTCGTGATGCTCATATATTGGCTGGTCTACTAACTACTCGGCATCACAAGTATCATATTGTTCTGAGCTTGTTCTCATTCAGGTTGTGGTTGCGTGTGTTTTTATCACTAGTTTGGTATACAAGGTGCCTCTTTGTGACTATTAATTGTCTTTAAACGAACGAGTTGGCGTTCTACTATCCAGTCGGATTTGCTGCCTCAGCATTTCTATATATATTCCAGCCTTCTTTGGGTCTAGGCCGGGCTTTCTTTAGTTTCAATAGTAGCCAAAGGCAGTCCAATATCCAATTCCAACTTAGCTATGGGTTGGTTGGTATCTTTAATATTGGACCCCTTTTTATCTTTGGGAAGACAAACGAGTCGTCGCTATTATTTCCATCTAGCGTTAGTTTAATCGCGCCCAGCATCCTTGAGATACTGCGAGCTGGTGAATCATTCATTTTCTTCAATCCTGTGCACACACGCGATTGACTGCAGTCACTTACCTTAGACCTGGTGTGTCTAGCTCTCGTGAGAGTAAGGTATAAGGATACCATTGAATGCCAACGACAACACGTCCATAAAAGTCACACGACGAACAAATGTAAGATAAGAGGTGATCAATCATGGTTCTAATCATGTAACCAGCGTAGGTACATGGTGATATCTATCGAACACAACCTATCCCTTCTAGTTTCTTGATGACTCATTACCACGAAGGTTGTCATTGCCCTAATTAAGCATTGGTTCGGAATATACTTCCCCCTCGTTATTGTCGTGAGATCTTCCAAGCATGGCTGTTCATTAAAGATGAACCGTACATTCCTATGCTGAGGCTACTTCCATTTTACAATCGCCACGATTCTCATCTTCCCACCACTGCGCAATAAGTGTTCGGGAAAATAAAGCCATGGCCATTCACCTATAACGTGCATTTCATATCAATCATCTCTAGTAATATAGGTTACACTGGGCGAGATCGGTAAGAAGGGACGGAATAATACGAGCGGCAACAAGAAGAGACACGAGGTACCAGGCATTGCTTTTCACACGCTTCTATGCCCCAACGTTGGCTTGTTTAAGAATGGGTACATCGTCAAGAACGACCAGCCACCGCTCCCCAAGACCGTCTACGAGTCAGGAGAAGTCCGCCTATTCGGCCTCGGCATCTCGTAAAAGATAGCATCGTAGCATTGCGATCAACCGTCTAGTGCCTGGGGAGTCGTCGTCATCAGCGAAGAGGCCAAGTGACGCTTTCCCGTAGTAGAAACAAACGCAGTTGCAAGCCGCCGCCGTCTACCAACACGGACTATGATGGGTGGCCCACCTGCTCCGAGGTGGGAGCAGTCGCCGGCCCTTGGCGTAATAGCGAACGTTCCTAGCGTCTTGTACCGAGGGGCCAGACAACACGAAGCGCCGGTATAAATGTAGGGCCTAAATATATGGGGGAAACTTATTAGAAGAAAGGATTGGGGGAAATGTTTCGTACATGAAGGAGTCCCTCGAGAATCTCGTGATTAGTAGGGTATCAGAACGGCCACTTAGGTGGGACATGGCGGTTAATACTCCGAAAGGAAGGCCGGTGTCGTCGAGTCTCAATAACTACTTGATTAATCAGCCGAGGGGTGGTACGACAAGACAGCGACCGCTAACTAGTAGCCTGGATGGCTTCAAGACACTTGTCACCCCATCTCAAATGAAATGGAGGTTAACTACTGCATGTAGGGTGGTCCACGGCTATCAGAGGATCGAGTGCGAGCTAATTATGCCCTGTTCCGTACTTATATTCTATGCATTATATGATCTAAGTAAGGGTCGACTTCCGTGATTCTTTTCATCACTTCAGGATGAGCAAGGCTGCCTTGAGCAGCATCACCTGCATCAATCGCTGTCGATCGCACCAGAGGCACAATTAGCGGCGCGGCCGCTCTACACGTGGTAACCACCAGTTTCGACTTAGTCATCGCCTAGGCTAAGAACGTCTAACGGGGGTGGCTTGGCTCGTTCACTTGGCTCGGTTGGGTTAACCGGCCGTTTCTTGAACTACCAAGAACAGGTATGGTACGAAGGAGCATTCTCCTTCCTCCCACATCACCGAAATTTCCGTGAGTATTGTGTCTCCGCTTTGCGATGGACATAATCAATGTCGACGGCCCACTGCGATGAGAGGAGTTAGATAACTGCCCCTCACGGTCAAGTTCAACGGTATTCCGGGGGCGAGGCCGATGGCACCATCCGGACCAGGCATCGTGAAGCGGGTCAGGATGGCGATCTGTGAAAATAAAAATAACCAACGTACCTTGATCATGTGATCCTCGAGGTCCGGGAAGGCCTCACGCAGCACCTGTGCGGCGTAGACGAAGCGGCGCTCTATGAGCTTCATGTTCTGCGTCCACTCCCAGCTATCCTTCTTCTGGCCCTGGATGATCAGGTCGTACGGGGCAAATCCAAATTCATCGCGGTTCACTGTATCGTGGGCCGGGGACTCGAGGTCGTCCAGGCGGACGACGAGGACGACCTCGGCGAGTTGCGCCGAAGGTTTTGGGAAGCCGACACTAGGCCCGTAAAAGGGACGCCAGCCTTCGTATTTGTAACTGTCATGAATGAGAAGAGCCACCCGCCGAAGCTTGTTTGCAATTGGCCCGTTGCATACCCTCCTCAGCATTTCGCAGTTCACATCTACGCCATCGGTCAGGTAGAGCAGATCCTTTTCCCAATTGATGTGAATCCCGGGCATGACCATGTCCCGGGGCTTCCCACTCGGGTTTCTGACGAACTCGGCGAGGCCCGGGTTTGATTGGAGGAGGTGTTTCGGTATGCTGGGGCGTTGGTCTGGCTCTTCAGGGGTGATGATATCACGCAGCTTGTCGTCGAATAAGTCCCTTACATGTTTGCTCGGCAGGCTCATGAAGTCCATGTGGGCCAAGTCGAAAGTCTTACGAAAGATCTCGAGTGCTTCGTGATTTATAGCCGCGGCAGCATAGCGGCGGCTGGCCGACATCTCCTGATTCGTTCCCGCGGTAAGGTCGGTATAAGCCACTGGGGTTTTGTCGAGGGCTTGTTGGGACCTCGACAGCCCTTGGTAGAGCACATGAATCCGTGGGGCATCGAAATAGTATTCCCAGATCTGCAGGCGGAGCTCTGTGGGTAGGTTTGGGAAGAGGTGGAAGGTCCTTGCGTCTTCTTGCTCTGCCACCGAGATACTACCATGGCTGGGAGAAAAGCGGTTCATGAACCACTGCATGGCCATGGTGATGTGATTGATGTACGGCTGTTGTATGTTTAATAAAACCGATGTGGCTGATGTGACTGATGTGACTGATGTGGCCGATGTGACGGGTGTGAAAGAGAGATTGGTGGTCCGTTCTCCCTCTGGGTTCGTGGTTCCGTACAAAACTAATTGTATTTGTATAAGTCGGAGGGTGTTGCAGTGTTGCAGTGGTGCAGTGTTGCAGAGTGAGACAAGAGGGAGAGCAATCTGGTTGAACTCGGCCGAGCCTTGACGCTACCTAATGTCAGATAACAACTCGAGGTACACCGTTGGCCTTCCTCGAGGATTGTTATCAGGCGTGTTGCACGTTGTGCGGAGATGGGTCAGCTGGTGCTTGCGAGATGGTCACAGCAGATGGCGCAAGGTTGCGAGGCGATGATGACATCTCCTTGTACTCGGCCGCAACCACTGATACGGGATTGCACGTTATATATCACAGCTTCGGGCGCCATTTGTCACAGAGCTTACCGGCACAAAGGCCAAAACGAGTTAAAACCCAAGCCGTGTGCTATGTAGTGTACTTGTACAGCCAGTTCGTACCGGCCCCTAGTGCCGTGCCCAGAATAGCGCCCAGGATAGGAGGCCACGGTCTGATGGCAGGATATTATGGTCTAACATCTCATAACCGAAGCCCACGGTCGAGCCGTTGCCGAATAGCCAACCCATGCCACTCATTTAGAGCGCCGCTTTGGTGAGGCGGGCGGCCGACAAACGGCACCGGCACCTGGTCCCAGCTGCTGTCAGCCCCAACTGCTGCCAGCCCCAGCAGCCCCACCACGCCCGCCGGTACCGTACCGTGTACTCCTAGCCAGACGGTTTGCCGTCTTCTGCCTCCGTGTACCTAGGTAGGCCACTACAAGGTCGCTACAAGGTCGCTAACTGCCACTAGAGATTAGGCCAAGCTGGGTGTCGCCGCGCCTTGGCTTAGCGCAGATGAGAGGCACAGGGAGAGCGAGCAGTTCCAGACTCAAGCCATCCTCTCGGCGGCGGCCACGAGGCGGGCGGGCGTGCACGCACCGTCACGGCCGTCCATCGCAACAGCAAGCGCAGTAGTCATGCATGTGTGTAAGTCGCCGCACCATCTGCGCACCATCTGCGCACCATCTGCGCACCATCTGCGCACCATCTGCTAGCACGATGGCGAGGCAACGGGGTCAACAATTCGTGATTTGCTTGCCATTTACCACTGACATGCGCACGCACGTGAAGAGTAGGGCGATAATTGCCG
This sequence comes from Rosellinia necatrix, assembly GCA_021209875.1. Classification (NCBI taxonomy): domain Eukaryota; kingdom Fungi; phylum Ascomycota; class Sordariomycetes; order Xylariales; family Xylariaceae; genus Rosellinia; species Rosellinia necatrix. The sequence continues at coordinate 1,823,937 of JAGYVD010000010.1, forward strand.
TATCCAGTATGTCGTACTAGATCCAAGTCAGGCGTACTACCATGTACACTAACTGCCATGTACACTAACTACCATGTACACTAACTACCATGTACACTAATTACCATGTACAGTACTATGTACGCTGCTATATACACTATGTCCATATGGTCGTGACACGGTGAATCCATGGACTGACTGACTACACGACAACCAACCTACTCTGTAAGTCTTAGGCTTCTCGACGCATCGGGCAATGGATTCGTGTAGGCTCTTCTTCAGCGGTACCGAACTACGGGATTTACCGACTAGTGTCACGCATTACATGATATATTTTAAGCCTCCCCACACGATAGCTACAACTATCCCTCTTCTGGCATACCACCCCATCTCTGTCCGTATGTAGCGTGCCAAAGATCGGTCTACCAGCTGCTTACCCACGAACACGCTAGGGTTAGCGATTGCTATTTTTATAATGGGAACGTCTCTGGACGTGATCTCCCTATTTCCATATGGGAACAGGGATGGCAAATCATCCCTTCTCGAAGTCCTGTAATTTGTTCCTTCTCTTTTTGTCCATAGCACGAATCCTGTCCGCTACCAACTTGAAGCCACTTCATGTCATGCATTCAAACTCTTCTTTTTTTACCCAAAGAGGAAAGCAATGACACCATTGGCTACCAATCGCGGTCCATTGTGCCACCAACCGTGCAACCATGGGGTAGCACGTACATTAGGCACCTAAGCGTCTGTAACACGAATTGCAGCATTCTAATTGGATCTGCCGACTCACTCTGTCTCTCTTGGGTAAAGAAGCCCCTACGAGCCGACTTACACTATTCGCCTGGTTGCCGTATATTCTGTGCCGGCTTGGCCGTGATGCACTTACTTATATAGTAAGTGTGAGCATATACGCCGCTGCTAGTGCTGCTGAGGCATATCGCGCTAGTGATAGCCCTCAGAGCCAGGCACATGTGATAGGTATTCTGCCAATGCAGTCCCAATCCAGCGCTTTGGTATTCATTTTTTTCTTCTTTTTTTCTTCTTCATGTGTTCAGCGTCCAGCCCTGCCCACCTGAGCCGGGAGAGCCTGGAACTCTTCACCCCCACATCCAGAGATTCCTAGAACAAACAACTACCCATTCAAAAGTCCCGGGTCACTTACACCGTATCATCAACTCTCGTACGAGTCCGGCACTTTCGCCAGTTGACTAATCTCCGGTTGGCGTGGGCCCTAACCGGATCGCCTTGCATGGTACATAACTAAGGTATCTATGTGTGTGTGTGCTGTGGTGTAGGTACATATACTACATGATTTGGGCAACCTACCTACCTAGTAGTGCAGTAGACTCTGTCCATCCGTATTAGGTAACGTGCGAGTCAAGGGATATTGCACCTAGCCGATAGCGCCAACTTTAAGAATGTGAACCTGACTACAGTAAGAAGATCCTTAGGTGAGATGACTTTCCCCTTGGGCAAACGAAACTCGGAAGGAAACCCAAGAGGACGATTCCCATCATTCGTTTCAACGTCATCCTTGAGGGTAAGGCATTATTAATTATATGCGGCCGCATGCGCGCGTATCACCCGATCAAGTAGCTGACCTCACAATTTTCAGCCCATGGAACTTGCCGAAGCGTTGTCACCAAAAAGCAGCGAACTCTCTGCCGTCCTCTGTACCGCCGGATGCTCTGATGCCGGAGACCTCCCTCTTGCCGCGAAATTCGTGGCTGCCGCACGGCTAGCCTATAAGCGCTGTTGTCCGTCCAGAAGTGGCGTTTCTTCACCAGGGGGGCGGCGCAAGGGACCGACTTGGCTCTGTGTTGCCTGCTGGCCAGACCGCAGCCACATTGACTATCGTGGGAGCTAGCGCCTCCGTATCAGCCGAGATGCAGCGAAGCGCATGTATATATGTAGTTATCGTTGGAGCAACCGTGAGCGTTGTTCTGTCGTCAGCAGCTGTGATCATTCACCCAAGATACCATATTAGCGCTCGGGCCGCATCAGTTGCACCGCGAGTTGCATATTGAGGGAGAGACAAGCCTCTTGCCGTCGATCCAGCAACGCGGGAGATTTGGGGTCGGGACATAGTACGGCGATCTCATCGTATTCTCTCAATACATAGCTCACGTCGTTATCGCGTGGGCCTAGTTCAGCCGTGCCGAGAAGGATGAGTTCTAGGCAACGCCTTACAAGCTTTCCCCACGATGCTTACTAGTATAAAAGGTTAACCTCTATCTTAGCCTTTGCAACAACACCCTCTAGCCTCACTCGGACTACTATAATACACCCGAGAGACAGAGGAACAGGGACGAATCCCGCACTATCGGTAGATTCATGGGAGTGCATACCTTGTTAGATTCGTCAGGTTGTCAAGGAGCAATGTTACGTAGCGGCCAGTGATAAATGCGGTCGGACCCGAACCCTCCATATCTAAGGAGGAATCTCAATATATAGTTAGATCCATCATAAGTTCTAGTACGTATAGATTAGCTTGACGGTTTTCCAGAACCTACCCCAGAGAGCATGTGGTGGGTCAGCTCAAATACAGCTAACGGCGTGTGGGCTACATATACCTATCCATTGTGGCCACCGTTTTAACTCGTGCGCTAACTAAGACCATCGATTATGAAGAGCCTCTAAACGGTTGATAAGCACGTGTTCTCGTATGGAACCAGGCTGGAATCTGCGCAAGTGCGTTCAAGACTTGGTCCGTTTGGGTTTGACACTAGGCTGCCTATACGCTATACAAGAGAAACATGTCCCATCACCGCTAACTATAGAACATTAATTAGATGAAGTTAAGGGCCGAAAAATACAGAGGCGATAAATGATGTCTGTAATAGCTTGGGTAACGAGTAGGATTATCGGGGTGCTAGCTCTGCCAGTACTGGGAACTGATCACAATTATATAGAGAGTTCATTGCCTCTGGTTGCTAGTTAGCCGAAGTCTCCTGAAATATAATGGAGGGAGCAAAGGAACGAGAAGCAATGGGATATGTAAGCATTTGACACACATATAAACGATCAATATAAATTGACTCGCCAGGCTTAAATAGCGTGACTGCGTCCTCTTATTACATCCAGTACCGTATATGGGAGTGCTTAATTCGTCAATGTCACCAACGTATATCATATAACCATTCTGTTAACACCAAACCTCTGCATGAACTGTAGACGAACTTGAACTATGCCTTTTATTAAATCCCCCCCTCAAAATATTCTTCACAGGATCATTAAATTAGTGCATTTAAATGACCAGGGTGCACTTGTCAACGAGATTTTCGAGAATGAAAGTGGTGAATCGCCGGATTCCCCTATTTGGTCATTTCAGATGATAGGTTGACATTTGACGCTTGCTTCCTAGACAGCCCCTGTACCGGCAGAGCAATAACAAGCATTTAGCAGATCCACAATGTTCGAGACTTCAACGCAACGTACCCGCTGAAGACAGACTGCGCCATATGGTCTATAATGGGGACTACGTGGGCTAGACCATGAGGGACAGCCACCAGATTCATCTCACACACCGACGGCCTGCCCAGCCCGAACGTTGTCATTCGCTAGAAAGGCACAGGCTTGAAATGCGCTACAAAGGGTTTGGTTGGAGCCGCAATATCGTTAGTCGGGCACGATACAGCCGACCGCATTGTCGGGAGATATTTAGCTGCTAACGCTCTGACACGGGACCAAGGCACGAGCCTGAACTAAACAGTCTATGCGCAAGTAAGAAATCGTAGCAGATGAGGAAATATGTCACCAAAGCGGAATAAAAAAAGACTAACCGTTGACCTAAGCATCGCTATGAGAAGTAGCGGAACTGCGACGGCGGTAGGTATGCCCTTTGCCATTTCGTTGGGGCCAGTAACCGTTTTATTGTAAAGACAGCAACCCACTGTGATGACCTAAGGCATTGAAACTCAATGTGTCCTATCATAATCGGCATCGTTTTTGTGACTATCATTTTGAGCGCCTGGTCTCTTCGGTATCAATTAAGTAGTAGCGACGCGATGTTGCTGCCGAGACTAGAGTACGGAACTCTACTCTGATGTTCACGAGGGCATCATCGATAGCGGCAATATTTAAACAATGGAAACTCATAATCCCCTAACATCGTGTCCGCCACGTCAACGCTCGGCTCTAGCAGTGGTATCGAGGCCAGGGAATTCTCGCAACCACAACCAATAGTGTCAAGTGTGGGGGAATTTTATTGAGTGACCACCAGCATCACAGACAGAGCCGAATGGGCCTGGGCTTAGGCACGGTGTCTCGACTAGCCATTGTCTAAATCAACTAACCCGGCATAACCTAGCTAACGCACGCCCGCGATCTAAAACCAGAAACCATGCCTCTCTCAGGAAATGGTGGGTGGATAGCGATGAGATAATCTACGATAAGCCTATAAGGCTCTTCCCATTTGAACTAACTTGCAGGCATAGGTGGGGACGAATGTTCTCATTACATGGCACGACCTCTTGAAATAAAGATGTTTCGAACTATTGATAAAACGGCGATAAGACCTGCCCCCTGGAGGAACTGAGGGAGCTCTCCATCTGTGTCATGTTAGGAATCACGGAGTGAATAGATAGGCATGTTCTAGGCCGTAGGGGGGTTGTGGTGGTTGTATTTAGGGCTCAATAGGGTTAACAATTGATTCCTGAACCCTTCAAGACCCAAGGGGGTCCCGAAGGTCCATATATACACCCATTTCCAGTACTAGAACCACCCTAGGTGTCGGGTGGTAGCTAGCAGGGTCATTATTGGACCTGACAATCTGCCTGGAGCGACGTGGGAAAACGAGTAGACCCTTGGTTGTAGAGGGTTCCTCACCAATACAAACCACTTACCCATTTGGTTGGTTTATCTGATTTCGACATCCAGGTCCCTGTCCTAGTGTTTATTGTCATGCTTATTTACGTCCATACTGACCGCAAACTTGCCAGGAAGTGGCAAGGAAAACGACGTCGCAATGTCGTGTCTGGACGCTTATCAAATAGCTGGCAGAAGTACCCAAAATCGACAAAAAAGGAATAACTAGACTGTCAGCTTACGAATTATTTTTCAGCAGTAGGATTTCAACTTGGTAAAGTAGGATTCAGGAGAGAGTAGGGGAGGACGAACTGCGTCCTCCCTTGCATACATGGGCATCTCTCGAATACCACGAGAATCAAAAGCTTGGAAAGGATTACGAATGAAAAGTGATAGCAAGGCTGCCCAGTCGGTGACATGTTAGTAAACATGTGCGGGGTTTAAATTATCGACTACCGATTGTCAGCTCGTAATATATATGACACACTTAATCATGCGGCTCTACGCTGCCTATGTGTTCGCCCAGGCACCTATTCCTCGCCCGTAAAGCCAGCCTGATGCCTCTAACGTGGGCGATCCGCAAGAGGGTTCTCATAATGTAGTCTCGCTGCGCGCCTGTCGTTTCTTCGACGCAACTCGCCACATATAAGCCCCGCGAGAGGAAGAAGGACCCTAGTGCCTTGCCGTCATTTCCGACCGTGGGCAGGCCCATCTGATCCACCTCGGCCATCATGTACGGGGCACAAGCACATATCTCATCGACCGCGCCGCGGAGTCGCTTCTTGAATCCCCAACGGTCATGCCAACTATGGCTTAAGACCTGCTGTACTGTAGGAAGTGCCGAAAGATGGACGAGAGTTTGTAATATGTGAATAAGCGTACACCAAAAGCTAATCCACATGGCGCCGTGGTGTTCGTTTTTGAATAAATGATACTTCTCTGGGAAGGGTTTCTGATGGGGATCATGAGCCTCCCGTGTAGGTATCTTGCAGGATTGCCATAACCAGCTGGATGGTAAGGTTGACTGCCAATCAAATAGGCGCAAATATGTAGAAAGGACGTGGTCAAGGGATTCGATAATCTGACTTTTGAAGATGGTTCTGCCCGGGGCCGGTATCATGGCCCGAGCCTCGGCGCAATATTGCGACGTTCTTCGGATAAGGCCCCAGAGCTCAAACTGATGCGAGGGAAAACCCACTACTTCAAAGTCATAGTCGGTGGTAATCTGGGAAGGGAATAGACCGCCGACAGAGTTCATATGAACTCTGCCGTGGATAATTCGCAGCAAATCCTTACCGCTACCAGCATTAGGCTGGGAACATCCCCGAAGTCGTAATAACTCCAGGAGACCTTTCTCATGTGGATCACCGAATACGCATGTGATGCCAATGATCGCCTACGGATGATTATAGGGCGGGTTCAGATGTCTGTATTTGTGAGAGCAGCTTACCTCGTACATCTGTAAGATGACAATAGTTGTTAATAAAGCGTCCGAACTGGCTTCCGTTGGGTCGCCCAAAGCCTTCGAGATCGATCGCAGCGTTTCTCCGTAATGCCTGTTGGCGTCTCGTTCAAGGTGACCAAGGCCGGTTATATTAGCCAGGCTCGCAGAGCCAGCCGCAAGCACCGCGGATTCGAGATATCTGCTGTTACTGCTTGAATTGCGCTCTAGTAAATCTGGTAAGAAGCCTAAATACCCGGGCCCGCTTCTGCTTGGGGAGGACGAATAATTATACAAGAAATGCGAGATCGCTTTGGCGTCCCACTTCTCAGACGGTTGTGTGAGGAGACGCGGTGTAAACACCCCTGGCGCTGCTGCCACCATCAAGTCTGTGTGGCCTGGTGTTGTGGCGGAGGCTTGTGTATGTGCCGGGTGCGAGGTCCCGGCCTTTGAAGCGACTTCCGAGTTCATGGAACGGAACATCACTTGCTTGGTATCACGGTAGCCTGGGCATATGCGGCGGGCCTTGATACACCGTCCGCATTGGGGCTTTCCCTCGTCGCACTACGGTTGAGCCGCTCGTCAGCATTTGTAGATAACCTCGTCAGACCGTTGGCTACCTTCACTTTCATTCGCCTGCAGGCGTGACACCCTAGGCTATAGATGGGCCGGGCCTGCATGAGATAGGTCTGGGTGAGAGAGTATGACTACTTTAGGGCTGTTGTAATTGTAATTGCAGCTGTTGCAGCTGTTGTAGCTGTTGTAGCTGTTGTAGCTGTTGTAGCTGTTGTAGCTGTTGTAGCTGTTGTAGCTGTAGTTGCTGTAGCTGTTTAATAGGCAAACCACGCGAGTCGCAACAACGGCCGAACCGAGTGCCATTCTCTGCACAATACGCTTATCTAGATTAGATCGCATTCCAAGCTTGGTTATTCGTTCCGAATCGCACCGACTACCCGATAGGGCTTAGAGTGGTGCGCAGGATCCTCGAATCAGCAATGACTAGTTATACGTGACCTGTTGCTCAGTATCTTCTTGAAGCTCATTTTCGGTCTCTGTGAGCATAGCGAAAGCCGCGACAAGGATAATGCTTACTATCTATGTACACTACTTGATGTCCGTTTATGTTCGCTATGAACGAGAAGGAGAACGCAAGGATCTTCAGGGGCGATCGATTCCGCTTCAGTCCGACGTCGTGAAGTATATAAGGTCGCTGAAATCATCAGTCATATAATTGGGGTCACTTTATTAAGTACGACCTTAAATGAACGGAAACACTTGAACCGTCATGCCTGCCTTATATTTCTTGTACGCGTCTTTTCTGCTCTTCTCCATCGGGGTAGCCTGCCCATTTCACGAAGGGGCAAATGTAGCCGTCGACTACACCTCCATAGCGGCCAAGAACAATAATTTCCGATCAATGCAACGAGGTGTTCCTCGTACCGAAGGCAAGATAGCGATCGGTAACGTACGAGTGTTTGACGGGCATCGACTACTCCCCAAAACCACAGTGGTTGTCGAAGGCGACACGATTAGCAGCATCGGGCCTTGCAGCGGCGCCGGAATGCACATCGATGGACATGGCGGCGTCCTTTTGCCGGGGTTCATAGACACACATGCGCATCCCAGCAATATTACCGATCTCCAGGATTTGAGTCGTTATGGTGTCACTACCGCGATGCTTATGGCTTGTTTCCAGTCACAGCTATGCCAATCGTTGAAGAACCATACTGGCTTAGTAGATGTTGTGGTGGGGTCGCTGCCGGCCGCCGCACCGGGCAGCCTGCACGGGAACATTGTTGCTGCCGTCGATGGCAATGGGGATCGCCTAGTCAACAACGCTACCATGGCTCCGCAATGGATGGATGATGCAGTATCTTGGGGACCCGATTTCGTCAAGCTCATCGCCGAGTCTCCAGGTTTGGACCAGACAACATTAGATGCCCTAACGGAGAGAGCTCATGAGCACGGGAAGCGTGTGGCTTGCCACGCGTCGGCGCTTGATGCTTACGATCAGGCAGTAACAGCCGGCGTCGACAGTGTCCAACACGCGCCACTTGATAAAGCGATTTCTGTCGACACAACGAGGCGCATTGCTTCCCGGGGGATTGTCGCGACTCCGACACTCACGATCTTGCGCGCCATAAGCGATTCGTCGCCGCCGGGAACACGGAACTATACAGCTGCAGAGGAGACGGTGCGACGCCTAAAGGAGGCTGGCGTCCCTATCATGACTGGCACGGATGCAAATCTTGTCCAGGGTCTCATCGCGGTCGTGCCTTTTGGGATAAGCCTCCACGAGGAGCTCCAACTGCTCGTCAATGCAGGGCTGGCGCCGATTGAAGCCTTACGGGCGGCCACCTCGGTCGCAGCGAAACACTGGGGTTTGAGAGATAGGGGTGTGATAGCCCCAGGAAAGCGTGCAGATCTTGTGCTGCTTTCTGGGAACCCGGTCGACGACATCGGGGCCACGAAGACGATCCAAAGGGTCTGGCTTGCCGGTGTGGAATTCTCTGGGGCGATAGGAACGTTCTGAGCGCCCGGTGCTCTCCGTGGTGCCTAATTATGGCTTCCCACGACCAATAGAAAACCCGATCAAAGCGTAACCTGCATTTGTTGACCCCTTGTGACCCGGGTTGGGGGCCAATCACTGTCCAGCAGGCAGCCTTGGGTCTGGAACAGCTGTGATATGATTTCTGTAGGTGCCCAAGGCTACCTAACTTACCTAAGGCAAGGTAGCGTTCACTGGCCCCAGAACTTGTTCGAAGATACACTTTGAATCAACAGACGATGGAGGGGCAAAGGGGAGGGGGGGTGTGGGTTGGTTAACTGCTATTAATTTCAAGATGAGTCCGTGCTGACGTTTTAGCTCGTTTCTTTCCGGCCTTGGCACATATGTATGTATGTTTTAAATTAATATACGCACACTTAACGCGATTAAGCAATCACCTGGGCAGGTGACTTCGTGTCAGTCAGGGAGCGTACATTCGAGGTAACTAAGTACCTACCTGCGGTATTGGTTGACTGTATCAGGTACCTTATAAGCACTGTGGCCACGTTACCCCGAAACCCAAAACAAAACAAACATTGTTAGGGAGAGCCTAGAGGAAAGCAGGTGCCTACACATGCACATCTGTACACTACCTCACTACAACCCACCACGCCGGTAGCGGGACCCACTCAAAGTAGATCTGTTCCCGTACGTACCTGGGTACCTTGGGTAGCGGAGCTTCGGTACCTATTCTAGGCACAAGGCTTCTAGGCAGAAAGGGAGGTAGGGCACCTGCCTGCCTACCCACATACACACACAGATACATACCTACATACATACCTACATACATCATAGGTATCTGCCGGCCACAGTAATGGCCGGCGCAGCCTTAACCTTCCATGCTACCATCTCCTTCTTCTTCTCTCTTCCAACCCCTATGTCTCATACGCGTTGACAAGGCTCTCTGTCCGTCATCTCGCCGGTCGCCCAATCATTCGCATTGAATGCGCCTCCGCCCGATCCGGCTAGAGACATCCGAGCCCCGGGGCAGAAACATTTGGGGGCAGAACACGACACTCTGTTCAACCTGGGACGGATAGGCAAGCAGTCAGTCTTTTATTGCCAGCCTGCCCGCCTTCCTCGATCCCACGGCACTGCACTCCCACCCATCCGCTCTGGTTGCTGAACTACCGACGCTCTTGACGGCTTGCACATGCGTCGGCCACCGAGATGTTCAAGCAACAACAGCCATCGCCCCAACGGCCGTCGCCGATACAGCCAGACCCGCGCTTCCTCGCATCGTGCGCCCGCTGTGGGGGGCCGGATGCCGGCGTGGGCTGCGATGGCTGCGATACAACCGCCTACTGCTCTCTTCTCTGCCGGAACGACGACCTGAGAAGACACCAGGATACTGAGTGTCCCCGTACCTTGGGCCATATCTTAAACCATCCGATCCTGCAGCCGCACGCCTTGAACTACTACCAGGTCGAGCCCCATGATGCCTTTAATTACTACCCGGTCGAACCGGCCCATACTTTCAATTACTACCCCCCGGAACCCATGTTCCCCTTCAGTTTCCACACAGCCGAACCCCATCACCAAGATGTGAATCTTGTTCGAAACGCGGTCGATGCCGAAAGGCCTCACACGGGGGATAGCCTCCCCCAATATGCGCCAAACGGTCTGCACCCGCCCGACTTGTCCTCGCCCGACCTCCCTCCAAATTATAATATCTACGATGAGAAGGAACAGGAAGCCATTCGCAACCTCTTGGATGTGCCCGATGTGGATATCCCTATATCGGACCGCCAGAAGGAACCTATTGCTCTGAGAAGGAGGCTAATGCCACACCAACACGTTGGCCTGACGTGGCTAATCAACCAAGAGAAGAGCCCTCATAAAGGTGGCATTCTCGCCGACGACATGGGCTTGGGCAAGACGATTCAGGCCCTTGCTTTAATTCTTTGTCGCCCACCCGAAGACGGTACCCGCAAAACTACGCTTATCGTGGTTCCGACATCGTTACTTCGCCAATGGGAGCAGGAGATCGACGATAAGGTGAAGCCCGGCCACAAGCTTAAGACCATAATTTTTCATAGTTCCAAGAAACGGGGCATGACGGTCGCCAGGTTGCTCTCATATGACATCGTTATAACGACCTACGGTACCCTCGCGCACGAGTGGAAGCAGATGTACGAGAATCGAAAGACCGAAGGCGGTATGCTTCTAGCATCTCACGCGATATTCCATCGTATCATTCTTGATGAAGCCCATAATATCAAGAATCGAAACTCGCAGTCTTCCAGGGCCGTAGATCGTTTGCACGGAACCTATCGGCTCTGCATGACGGGAACGCCTCTGATGAACCGGCTCGACGAAATTTACCCTCTGATCCGCTTCCTTCGTATTGATCCATACCGAGAATGGGATCACTTCAGGAAAAATCTCATGTCTATTAAAGGGGGTGAGGCGGGGGCTATGAAGAAGCTTCATGTTCTTCTTGGTCGCATCCTTTTGCGTAGAACCGAGAATACCCTGGTTGATGGCCAGCCCATATTAACCCTACCGGAATTGACTATCCACACCGTAGAGGCCGTTTTCGACAAGGACCAACGAGAATATTATACGGCCCTGGAGCAGCGCTCGCAAATACGGATGAACAGGTACCTGAAGGAAGGCACAGCTACTCGTAACTATTGGTACATTCTGCTTCTAATTCTTAGGCTCCGGCAATGCTGCTGTCATCCCTATCTAATCAAAGACCATGCCATTCCGGAAGGGGTGAATATGACGCCTGAAGAGATGACTAAGTTATCTCGAAAGCTGGCGAAACGCGTTGTCGACCGAATAAAACAGCAAAAGAGCTTTGAATGCCCAATGTGCCACGGAACCACCGAGAACCCTGTCATTATCTACCCCTGTGGACATCACATGTGCGGAGACTGCATCACAAACATGGTATCCGTCCGAGAGCCAGGTATGGATGCCGAGGGTGATGACGGCGACGGCGCATCAATGGGGCAATGTCCCATGGATGGATGTAACGAGTCAGTCGACTCTAAACGCGTTATTTGCTACAAGAATTTCGCCCAGGTGCATCTCCCCGATAATAATAGGGAAGACGACACCTTAGATGAAGAGGACGATGAAACGCTAGGCGAGGAGGATGCAGATGAAGCGGGAAATCTCAAAGATTTTGTCGTCTCGGATGAATATGAAAGTAGTGATGAGGAGGATCTTGATAACAGCCTGCATTCCGCCGATAGATCGGGTTATACCTCTCCCGCGTCAAGAATGTCGAACAACGGTCTGGGTAGTGGACGTAACCCAGAGGACCAATGGGGTCTTACTCGTCTTCCAGTGGAAGATCTTGATTCCGATGATTCTTTGCCACCTATCGAGGCATGTTTTTCACACCTCAAGAAGTCAGAGTCCACTGAAGTCAGTCCGAAAACACCCCTTAGAGACCTTTCGGATACCGGAAGGAATAAGAGGAATAACACGGGGTCTTCTGGTGCCCGGCGACGCACGAGAGATACTATAGGCTACGTCACGGACTCTGAAGGTGACAGCTCCGATGGGGATAATAGCACTCCTTCGAGCCAGAAAAGGAAAAGACGAGTCACAAAGGCTGTAGCAAAACCCAAAAAGAAGGTGAAGAATAGCGGCAAGGGCAAGGGCAAGGGCAAGGGACGACGAACTGAACTCACGCTTGGTGCTCTGAAGAAGTCAAACCTGACCAGTGCCGCTGCTAAGCAGCGATATTTCAATGGGCTTAGAAAGGACTGGGAACCGAGTGCAAAGACTGATAAAGCGATGGAGTTGTTGGGAGAGATTCGGCGAGACTTCCCAGATGAAAAAACACTTGTCTTCAGCCAGTTCACGTCGTTTCTTGACCTCATGGAAATACCTATTTCAGATGATGGGTACAATTACCGACGCTACGATGGCAGTATGTCTAACGGCGACAGAGATGCGGCGGTCGATGACTTTATGAAGAAACCTGAGGTGAAGGTCATGCTAGTGAGTTTGCGGTGCGGCAACGCAGGCTTAAACTTATATGCGGCGACCCGCGTCATCATGCTCGATCCATTTTGGAATCCGTCGGTTGAGGACCAAGCTATCAAGCGAGCTCACCGACTAGGCCAAACTAAACCCGTCATCGCGTATCGAATCCTGGTCGCGCAGACGGTGGAGGATCGCATTCTTACATTGCAGGAGAAGAAAAGACAGCTCGTCAATGACGTACTCAACGCAGAAGCCCGGAAGGGCTTGAGTCGTTTGAGCATATCGGAGCTGGCTGGCTTGTTTGGTATTAATTTGACTCGTTGAGCGGGAGCGGGTACGGGTACGACTAGCCCCTGAAATGGATGGTTTTGCCCTGACGGAAGGGCGTCGTCTTTACAATTTGCACTGGGTTCGGCGTTAGGAGGCAGATGATATCCCCTGAGCTTTGATGATGGTAAAACGTGCGTTGTATTCAGACTGGGTTTTCTTCTAACATGATGGAGATTTTCAATACGCCGTATCGGCTGTGGGGTAGGTATTACAATACTCTGGCTACTAGAACAAGGTCACAGTGTTAGGATCGGTATCGGAATGTTTCGTATGAAATCAAAATAGAATTGAATAACATGCTTTCACGAAACTGGCGCTTCGGATTAGATCTACCTAATCACTCATAAACATTGGACAATGGCGATAATATTATCAATCCCATTGCAATCTTTTCATCTCGCCGTCGCCTATAAGCAGCTTTCACTCTCTAGCGCGGTTTGACCAGCGCATCCAGCTGGGCTGTGATGTCGACGAGTGGGAATGAGGTCCGATTCCCAGCCGACGTGCCCGGCACCAGGGCATCCGTAAACCACTCCTCGACCATAAACACGCTACCGGCGATCTCGACGGCGGCGGTCACGAGGCCGCCACTGGCCGCCACGTCGGCCGGGTTCGGGATACGGCCCAGGAACTCGGCGCTGCGCCACCCACCGCCCCCCTTGCCCGCCACCACCACGGTCCCGGACCGCAACACCGACACGCCAGCGCCGTGCTCGGCGATCAGGAGGACCTCGCGGCCGTACTTGGGCGGGAGATAGATGGCGTCGCCAGGGCGGATAACATCATTATCATCATCGTCATCATCATCATCGTTCGCCGACGGGTAGGCGATGGGGACGGGCGTCGGCACGCCCCGCGCCGCGCCCATGTCGAACCTGTAGAGCGCGCCGCCACCGCCGCCACCGCCTCCGCCCCGCGCGTCGGCGACGAGGAGCGTGGTCTCGTCCGCGGCCGCGAGGCCCGTGTACCCCACGACCTCGTGGTCGGGCGCCGCGGGGACGTACCACTCTTCCACATAACCACCACCACTACCACTACCACCACCACCACCACCGCCGCCGCCGCCGCCGTCGCCGCCGTCGCCGGACACGCGGAGCAGCGTGCCCGGGTACGTGCCGAGCACGTAGACGTTGCCGCGCGCGTCGTGCTCGACGTCCTGCGGCCCGCCGTACCGGCCCCCCGACACGGCCGTCAGGTTCGCCGCCCACAGCAGCCGCCCCGCCGCCGCGTCCCAGCGCAGGATGTAGTTGTCGCCCGACACGTCGCGGCCCGCCGTCTCGCTAGTAGGGGTTAGCGTCTTTTCGTCTTCGTCTTCGTCGTCATCATCGTCGTCGTCGTTATCATCGCTCGCTATAGATTGGGATGGGAGGGTGCTTTTTATTTTTTTATTTTTTTAATTTTTGCTTAGCTTACTGTGCTGGCGCGGCATCGACGAGGATCGTGATCTCGTCCGTACCAGCGCGGTCGCCTCTGCCGCGGCTGGCGTAGGGATCCCACTACGGCTCCTAGAGTTAGTAACAACTTTTCTTTCTTTTTGGGGGAGGAGGGAGGAGGGGGGAGGAGGGGAGCCTAGTGAGAATAGAACACTTACGGCCACGCCGCCAATGTGGAAGGGAACTGTTCGCGTTATATTGGGGAATTCGATTGTTGATACGATTGACCCTTTGTACGGGTCGTAGACCACCACAGACGCATTGTAGAGGGCGCCGATATCTGAGAGGGGTTTTTTTTTTTTTTTTTTTAGCATAGCTCGCGACTGCGTGGGTTGGTATTTTGGGCGGCAGGCGCATATCTAACCCAGGGATGTCGTCAGGGCCTAATCTTCTGAGATACTTACTGTGATTGCGTCAGCTATAATGTTCAGACATGGATTTTGAAGGTGGCGATAGCTCTCCTTCCCATTTGCTCTCATACATACCATAGAAGGCAGGATTGCTCGTCAAAGTCGACGTTCTCCGGATACAGCTGATAAGAGTCGATGGTGATCGTGCCGTTCCCGAAGGGTGGGCATGGCGCCTTTGGACGCGAGAACGGATGGCCCGAGGCCACGGCCAGGAGCCATGCTACGTAGAATAAGACGGCGAACATCGCGCCGGTCTACTGGCAGTTGAAAAATAATCATATAGGTATCTGTCAACGCATGATATGACGTCCTGACGAGAAGGGGGCGTGTTAAGTATGAAACCCCGCTCCTTTTATGAAATAGCCAGTTCTCCTAGATATGTTTATTATCAGCTCCCATCTTTTGTCCCCGTGTTTCTTTGGGTGCCCCCTCATTTCGTATGCACGTCCGTCACCGCGATGATTGAGCTGAGGCGCGCCTCGGCTAAAGTGGATTTGGGGTTGATTATTTACAGCTGCCCAGGGGAAGGAAGAGTTGGGAGTCTAGATTGGGGCTTTCTTGCTCCCTATTCAACCGGCCGAAGATTGCTATATTCTCGGGCCACAGGCAGGTATATTGTAGGTAACCATATCCTTGTTCATACTGCCTGACTGTAGGATGACTTATTCGGTCGTGAATTTTCCCCAGGCACGTTATATGAATTGGAGGCTAATAGATGATATCCCTAATTTCTCTGTCATCCATTACGTCCGTGCCGTTTATACTACCCGTTCCCCCGTGCCGCTTTACGAAGATAGCAGAATTACTAGATAGTCGCGTGTTGACTGTCTTCACATCCTCTCGCGTTTAGCTTCAATGCTCTTGTTTTGAAGTAACTGCTTGCCATTCTCTTCCTGCTCTCTGCCGTTACAAAAGCCCCTGCTATCCGTTACAAAACCATAGCATTCCTATAAAAATGGTCAGTATCGTCATTCATAAGAAGTGATGGGCCTATCATTTTAAAATTGAGACAAGCATATGTGACTGGTAGTGAAATATCAAGGCTGTCATCTGGAAAACTTACAGACACATTCCGAGCCGTGACCTCTTTCCCGCCAGGTGTATTCGTTGCGCAGCAGTCTTCTAACATCAGGCAGTCGAAGCCGCGGTTGTAGGCGTCGAAGAGCGTTCCTAAGACGCACTGGTCGGTATTGACACCGGCAAATATCAGCGTGCGGAAGCTTTCTTTGACCGCCTTATGCAACGGGGATTCATTTGTCCACAGACCCGAGATACGGTTCTTGGAGCAGAATATATCATTCTCTTGGTCGCTGGCCACAAGGAGCGGCTCGTAGAGCTCTGCATTCCACGATCCAGCCACTGATAGTTGGGGTCAATAATTGATGTATTCGGCACAAGGAGTTTGTGCAACGGGATTATAACTTGAGTAAGAGACCTCACCGTGGTTGGAGGTGAAATAGAGGATACTCGGGGGAGAGCATGAGACGGTGAAATTTATAAGACACTACTTACTCAGGAGCTTGCCGCGGCCTAAACCCATGTCTGAGCCAAAGCCAGCACGCGTTTGCCCCTTATTATCTTGCACCTCGCCATTTTTATTCGCAGAGTCAATAAGTTGACTGGAGAAACTGCGATGAACAGCGGGTGGCATGGTTAGAAGATCTGATTCCGTCAAGCCCCAGTTCAACCAGATAATCTAGACGAGGTCAGCTCACTTCATTCCCTGTTCCCCCACAACTCCTGCGGATATCTAAGTTCCTGGACTATTAAATTAAGGGACTTTTACAGAACGAACGTCATATATAGTGAAATGCGAGAACATGACAAGGTATCTGATACAACATCCCTACCTTGATTCCAAGCTTTCTGCATTTCGCGACGACTTCCACAATACGCTCAGCCGCCTTGAGGCCGTCGGGGTGATTATTGCATCGCTGGTCTAAGAAGAAGTTCTGCATATCAACGACAACCAGTGCAGTAATTTCCGGTTGTATAATAATGGCTGTACCAGGCCGACCTTGAGTGGTCTCGAAGGAGAAGGACGGCGCAGGCCCATCGCGGGTAAGATCGTATAGCTTCTTGTCCGGGTAGTATACCCATGCGTCACCCGGGGCACCGAATACTAGCGGTAAAGTCATCTCAGTGATAAGGACATATCCCAGGACGAAGATCAAATGGTGGAATGGGGATCAGTTGAGGTGTGCCAACTTCCAAGAGCTACGAGCAATGGGCCGAGGTTGGGGGAATGAGGGGTTGGTTAATAAGGATGGGATAAAATAACACCCGCAAGCTCGCCGATATACCTATCTATGCTGATGCCGTCTCTTGACATAGGAAAACTTGCAATGTATAACAGGATTTATTCCTTCTAAATTGCTATTCAATTCTACAATATCTCTCTCCCACCTGAATTACAACACTTGCCTGGCATAGATATTTAGGTATGCCCAGCATACCAAATAGAGGATCGTCACCAGCGGCTCTCATACTTCTTTTCTACCCCAACCCCCAATTACTGGACTTTGTCGATTTCAAAGCTGCCCGCTTCGAGCATCGTTGGCTTTGGCGTAAAGTAATATATGACCCGAGCACTGACCCAAAGTATCCCCCCCCCCAAGCTTAGCTTAGTACACACAATGTGTACGTTGTGCAGTTACTGGGTGTCGCTGAGCAATCTGTGATTGAACTTTTCCCCCTTATCCAAGCTGCGACTATGGCGCACGAGCCTGGCTGGATGGAGTACCAAATAGATGACCATGACCAGCCACATCAGAGCGGCGTCGAAGACGTAGATGAAGGCCTCGTTCGAGATGACAGTGCCGCCCTCGCCCTGGACGTATTCGACCGTGCGGACGATGCTCCGGACGATGATCAGCAGCGTTACGAGCATGACCGCCCTGAAGTGGTTCTTCCAGTTGATGGTCGTGTTCCGGAGGATGAAGCGGGTCGGCTCGCGCTCGGTCCGATGCGTCATCAGCCAGGTGATGAACATGAAGACGGCCAGGGCACCGAGCTGGGCCAGCAGGCCGCCCAGCACGATCTTCTTGCTCAGCTCGATGGCGGACGGCTCGCCCGAGGCGGGGAGGACGGAGCCGGCCAGCTGTGTCCCGAGCGTGCCCAGGTCGATGAGGACATATAGGGGCGTCAGCACCCTCGGGCTGATCGGCATGTGGTCGCGAGCGCCCACGGCGACCGTTATCCGCCCGAGCGTCATGTATACCGTGGCCGCGAGCAGGGGAGCGGCGGCGAGGAGGAGCAGGTTTTGGAGGATCCAGGGGCCGACTTTGTCGGGAGAGTCGTGTGACATGGCACGTCCGTAGTAACCAAAGATCTCGGCTGTTGCGCAGCGGAGGGGAGAGGAAAGAGGTAAGCTTCTGAACGACCACGCCCGTCACCGCAGGGTAAGGAGATGATGGGCCACGCTTACCGATGCCACCAAGGATGAAGGGGATAAAAGACCATGCTCGGAGGTAGACGAGGTAGACGACGTGCCCGAGAGTCGCGAGCGCGAACAATGCTAAGAAGGCGAACCCGGCCTCTTTATTTGGTCGGTACTCGTAAAAGACGACGACCATGGTCCCATTCACGATGGGACCGAAGGGGCCTTCGTCAGCCATTTTCGGTGATATGTTTTTTATTTTTTTTTTATCTTTCAATAATATGTTTAGGTTACGGCACAAGGCCGTTTCGAAGGTCGAGGGGTAAAGACAAAGCCCAAGAAGGTAATTCGATCTACCCTCCAGGAAGCAAAGAGACCGACATATTGGATTGGTGCGCCGTCGGGGAGGTTTAGGTTAAATACTGGCATACCCATACTATCCGCATACTATCCGCATGTCTACACTGCCTCGGACTGTCGCATGACATTTCCTGTTGCAATCAATACTCTTTCATATGAGTGCAAATGGCCGAGTTCTTGCGGCAGCCAACGAAACTGCCCATCCCAGCCCCGGCTCCGGGGGCCAAACGTCTGGCGCGGCAGTCCTTTTCGTATCGGAATGCGAAAAAAACGGCAGCGAATGGATTATCTTGGCACGCCCGGTTTTGGTCGAAGCGGATGGGGCAGGAATGGAGACGCCCACGCGTTTCTTGGGGAACGGACCAGGAAGCATCAAGTAACCACACACGTGTATACATAGCCACCGACTAGAACAGACTAGATGGATAGGTAAGATAGATAGGTACTTACTTGTAGCTTGTCCCAATACGAATAATCACGTCCCGAAAAGCCATATGCACCTACCTACCTACCTACCTCTAGACCACCGCTAGGCAGACAGCAGTCAACCGGCCGACAGCGCGTTATTACCCGCCTTCCGGATCCAACATTTTCGTATTCCCATCACTTCCCCGTCCAAGGCCCCATGCCGAGCGAGGAGAAAGCAAAGGGTGGCACGAGGAAATCCCATCGGAAATCGAGGAACGGATGCATATACTGCAAACGCCGTAGAGTAAAGGTGATTGCATATCGGGATGCTAATTTCGTTTTACCCGCGAATAAATGCTGACAATGTTATCGTAGTGCGATGAGCTGCGCCCCCAATGCACTAGATGTGTCCTGTTTGGTCTGCGGTGCGGGTTCCCGGGCGACCCTGTGAGTTCCGAGCCATCCGGTCCGGAGCCGCCGTTGCCGACGGCCCCGGATCATGAGCCGCCTCGCCCTCCTCGGCCGCGCCGTGGTCGGCCGCGCAAGAACTGGAACACCGACCCGGCGACGCCGGCGAGCGGAACTATCTCTCCCTCGCCCGGGTCCGCGACGCCGGAGCTGGCAACGCGCGCGTCTACAGAAAATGCCCTGAACATCGACGAAGCCGAGCTGTTGTTACACTTCACGCAGGCCACTTCTTACTCATTGATAGGCAGCGCGGTCAATGACGATCCCATGTCCCGATTCTGGTCTTACAACCTCCCCCGGATTGGATTAACCTACCACTTCGTCTTACACTTAGCTTACGCGGTCGCCGCATATCACATCGTATACCGTGATACTGTCCACGGATCCAAAAGGCTGAAGTATCAGCGTATGGCCGAGCACCATGCGTCACTAGGTCTGCGTCAACTCACCCTGGCCTTGGCTCACATCGATAAAGACAACTGCGGCGCCGCTTACATCGCCGCTACACTGGTATGTTACTGTACCTTTGCCGCCGGGCCAACCGGCCCCGGCGATCTCCTCATCTGCAATATGGATACGACACACAATGTGGCATGGCTACCTCTCATCTACGGTGTACGGCTAATTCGCGAGAATTTCGATGAAAACGTCCTTTTTTCCGGATTGATGTCGCCCTTCATAACGGCTGAACCACCACCGGGATCGGAGACGACAGAGCCAGGGGTACGAAAAGCGAGGTGCCATCGCGAAGGGTTTGAGCGGCTGGATTGGGAGGAGCCCTTGCAAAACCTGCGGGGACATGTGGCCACTCAGACATTCGAAGACGCCGAGGTCTGCCTTCGTGGACTCGACGGTATGAAGCTGATATATGAGGCCACCTACGGTGATAAAGACGCGACTTTCGATGGCCTGCCGGAGAATCAATTCGTCTTCGGATGGCTGTATCGGGTCGAGAAGCCTTTCATCAATTGCTTGCAGCGGAAGAGCCCGGTCGCGCTTGTCATGATGGCATACTATGCGGTATTGCTCAGGACCATGGAGAATCTGTGGTATATCGACGGATGGGCCGATCACATCTTGATGACGGTGAGAGGCCTCGTTGAAGGCGACGACGCGACTTGGCTGCATTGGCCGACCGAGTCGCTGCAACGGGGGAATGGGACGAAGTAGACGTTGACCATGGCAATTTAGCCACGCGAAAGTTTCAGAGCAGCTCTTTGTCAACTTGCTACTACGTGGAAGGGTGTTTGTCTACGTCGAGGCGGTCTAGGAGCACTTCAACGCTACCTATATGTACGGTATATTTCTCGGCTTTACTACGAGATGCGTTTAGATAGGCAACCAATGCTGCCTGCGGTTGCAGGGCTCCTTGTTGAGAGGATAAGGAGTCGGGCGCACATCACGAGACTGATGGTATTGGGCATTAGACGGACCAATCGAATACCTACCATGCAAGGAGGACGACTTGCCTGCAATGATCACCAGGGGCAACTCGGCCCCGGGTTATAGCGGGCCGCTGTAACTTGCTCACTTGATCGAGGCTGTGATAAACATAACGGTAGACGCCGTGAGAAACGTACTACAACACGAGGACTGCGGGTGAGGTTATCATAAGACGCTAGAAGGCAACGATTGGCGCGATTCGAGTGTCGTCATTCATGGAATTTCAACTGCGCTTCGAGATCCAAGGTCTGATCAAACTCACCAGGTCACAGAATCGTCTCAAGGGACCCCTGTAAGGAGGCGTGTTATTAGTTCCACCAAATGGCGCAGGGTGTACAGGGGTCCAGGGTAGCATGGCCGACCCCCTTGTAACCCCAAATCTCGGGATGCTATGCAGGACTAAAATTCCTCCTATTATTCTATACCCCCCACAAAGGGGGCTGCAAAATAGCGACATGATTATAATAGCCGAGGTAGTGTGCAAGTAACTATTTGTCGCGTATCTAGGAATAGGCCTCGCGGGTAGTGCCCATGGATAGAGAGTGCTTTCCCGCTGACCATCCGGGTACCGTATTACTGTAATGTGTGGTAAGAGAACAATCCCTCTATTACCCCTTCTCCATGGGAAAAGACAACAAATGTCAGACACGTGGATCTGAAAGTAAACCTTGCAGTATCTCGTGGTGGCTTACTTTGTGGAGTTGGCGTATGTAAATGCATGCAAGCATGTCAGTAGGCGCCTTCATTCCGCGGATTCATCGTTGTCCCAGAACCTTTTACTACTTGGTATGTCGGCTGATCTTTAGGCATCGACGAAAATCCACGAAACGTTCATCCGTAATACTAAACTACATACAAGTAAATAATTTCGGATCGGGATGATTAAATTAGGCATAGTAATAACTGACTGACAAGAGTAATAGCATGACTACTTAAGCCGTGGATGCTATTATGTGTAGCATATAACCGGAAGCCCCTTCGTGGGCTTGATATTTTAATCGTCATTTGAGCAGAGCCTCATTAAGTGTGCAAGGGTCTTCCTTTCCGTTGCAGAATCGAAGTGGCTGGCCCGTAACGCCAACGTCCAATCCAGAGAGGCATGATATGGGATGACTTCTCCCATGAAGAGAAACGGATCGACGGGATGTTAGCCGAACCCCTTGCACGATCTCGAGAACGTTATACACTGCAGTAGCGCTTCTCGGTTTCGCGCCCAGTCTAACCCTGCAGCACATCCATGGCGTTACGAGACATGATGGAGCCACACGACCATTGGTCATCTCCATCCCAGGTTATCTCAGCTATCGAGCGGCTCGCGAAGCGCTGGGGAGTAACTACTTGAGACGAACTTTCAGGTGTTCGTTGTTTATGAGCCCCGATAGCGTCGTCTCATATGAATGTCCAATCTTGGTAGGCAGTATGATCGACACATGGTGCTTTGCTGGCGCCTCTCGCCAGCCGATAGAGACACAGTAATGGTAGTCCTCGCAATCTGACGTGCCGCCCCATCAACATGTATATATCTCTGGTCTCGCGACCTGTGTTGGCATGTTTTCCTCTCCATCAACCCAGCATCTGTTCTCTCTTTGCACCTCGACTTTTTCCTTCTTCCAGTTCTGTGAACTATTCAGTTCTTGACGTTCTTTCTTGGACACTCTTTCTTCGCAAACACCGCTAGCCGGCTTAAAAATACTTTCACTTCTTAGATCTCCGTGTATATTCAGCAGCCACTGTATATCTCCCTCTATTTTATCATATCAACAATCTCATCCAATATGTATACCAAAGCCGCTCTTACTTCCGTCCTCTTGGCGGTCGCCGAGGCCCGTTTTGCCCAGGAGCAGATTCCTGTTGCGGACATCTCGTCCCTGAGCAACTTTGGCCAACCTGGCGAGGCCCCTACCCTTGCTGGCGCGGTTCCCGGCGTTCTTCTCGCTGCCGCGGATCCCTGTGCCAAGCTCACCCTTGCTGACCAGATCGTCTCTACGCTTGGAAACGACCCCGAGGTCATCGCCGCGGCGCAAAAGCTTGTGGCTGCCGAGCAAAACTTCAACCCTTTCGCCGTGAGCATCCCTAACATCTGTGGCGACGCTTCCCTTCCGGCTACCGAGGAACTTCGAGGCATTATTCCTCTCGTCGACCCCGATGTTGTTGGCTCTGATACCGAAAATGCCAACTCTGCGAGCTCGCTCCAGTCTCCCTTCGACGCCACCGGCCTGAGCGTCGCCGATGTCATGATCGCCCAGGGGTTTTCAAACTTCACCGTCAACGGAGCTGCTGCAGGTGGCAATGCCGGTAATAATAATGGAAATGCCGGTAACGACAACACTAATGACAACAATAATAACAACGGCAACAACAACAACAACAACAACGGGGGCAACAACAGCGCTGCTCCAACCGCTACCCTCCGATGTGGTGGTTCCAAAACCACTGCTGCCCCGGCCGCCACAACCACAGCCGCCACTGGCAACAACAACAATAACAACAACGACGCCAACAATGGCAACGACGCGAACAATGGCAACGACGCGAACACCGGCAACGGCGCCGGAGCGGCCGTCGGAGCGGGCGCCGTCTCGGACGCCGTGACGGGCACCTTCGCGGGCTTCGAGGCGTCGTCGCTGGGGCTGGACTTCGGGACGTGCGTGCCGACGGTGAAGTTCGAGGAGTCGCTGAACGGGCGCAAGGCGGGCGAGTTCACGTTCCAGGCGCAGGACCCCGTCGTCAACAAGGGCCAGCAGGAGGCGCTGAACCCCAACATCATCTTCAACCGGATCTGCGACCAGCTCGGCAACGTCTGCGGCGCCGCCGACGATGCCATCGCCGCCTGCCGCGACGCCCAGTCGTCCCTCGGCGGCGGCGCCAAGGACGCCACCACCGCCGACGCCTGGAACGAGGCCCTCGGCTTCGCCGGCGCCGACATCAACCCCGACAACGCCCCCCAGGCCGGCCTCGTCGGTCACACCTAAGCCATCTTCTTTCCCCCCCCGGGTTGTTTCTTTTTCTAGCAGGTTGTATTAGCCGGGCGATCGTGACCGTGGCCGAGGTGGTGATGGTGGCGCAGATCGGACGAACACGTTGTAAAACAAAGTGGTTGGTTTGTTGGTTGGTTGGTTGGTCGGTTGGCTGCTGTTGCTGACCGCGCGCACAGAGGCAAAACAAAGGGCGTTTCGGGTTTCGGGGTATCAAAGTTATACCGCACCGTATTATTATTGGGCAGATTGTGATGTATAGTGTATAGAGAGATGAAACTGAATATGAAAGCTGAGGTTGGCAACTCAATTAATCAGTGACTTTACTCCTGTGTTGCCATGTTGCGATCATGACAATAAAAAGATAACCTAACCTACTCGCTAGCGCTTCCATTCGAAGAGAAGCATTTAATGGGAGCTGTGAGATGAAAAGCGAGGATAACTTCGCCAATACATATAATTACATTGGTTATACTACTTAGATATAAAGTTGAGGAGGGACCTTGTATGATGTATTACGTCTATGAGTTAACCTTACGAATAATATAAAAAAAAAGAAAAAAGGATATATCCCGCTTTTCCCAACACCATTACGACCAGCCATCCATCCGAACCCCGTACATATCCAATGGCAGAATTGACCCCCCCTCCCAAAACCGGCAGGCGCGAGCCCCAAATATAGATAAAATACACGTGCCCGGGAAGCTTCACAGAAACTCCCAGCGACGAAGCGAAAAAAAGACAAAACTAGGGAGCCCCGCTCCAAGTCCGTCTCTCCCTCTCCCTCTCCCTCTCCTCTCCCTTACATGTAGAGGATCTGCCAGTGCGCGGCGACGTCGCCGGCGCTGGCGTCGGGCAGGGCATGGACGGGGAGGAACTCGTGGGCGGCGCGGTCGGCGTTCCAGTAGCGGCACTCGCCCTTGCCCTTGCCCTCGCCCTCGCCCTCGCCATCGCGGTAGGCGATGCCGAGGCACTCGGCGAGCAGGCGGAGGTCGGTGGCGGCGAGGGCGATGGCCTCGCGCTCGCACGTCTCGAGGCACGCGCGGCGCCCGCCCGAGACCGTGCGCGAGCCGCCCCGGAACCCCGAGAACAGCGCCTCGACCTCGTCGTCGTCGTCGGGCAGCGCCACGCCGCAGCGCACGCGGTATTGGTGCAGGACCGCCGTGTTATGGTGGTGGTGGCCGCGGTGGTGGCGCATCCCGAGGTCCATGCCGGTGAGCCCGACATACTGGTCGTACGCGTCCGGGTCGACGTCCAGGAGCTCGGATACGTCGATCGTCGTGTAGGAGTCGCACGGGTCTGGGCTTGCTTGTGCCGGGGTTGGCGCCGGGGAGGCCGGGGTCGAGGCCGGAGTTGGGGGTGGGGGAGGCGGAGGCGGAGGCGGTGGGGGTTGGGGGTCGTCCTCCTCCTCGTCCTCCGGCTCATCTGGGTCGGGCGGTTCTTCGGGACGTTGGGGAGCCGGCAATGGATCGGGACCTGCCGATGGTAGTGGCCGTGGGGGTTCTTGCGGAGGGCTGTCCGGTGCGGGTGGTGGAAGCGGTGAGCTACTGGGCACTTTGACAGCGACAGGAGGTTCAGCCTTGCTGGGTGCTGGAGGTGGAGGTGGAGGTGGAGGTGGCGGAGGTTTAGAGGGAGGGGCAGGAGCAGGAGGTGGTGGCGGCGGCGGTGGAGGAGGAGGAGGAGGAGGAGGAGGAGGAGGAGGGAGGTTGTGGATTCGCCGGGCCGCCATGATCACCGTCACCTCCCCAGCCTCCTCCACCCCCTCCATGACCACCATGACCTCCCGGGGGCTCATGACCGTGCCACCCTTCGTCTCCTCCATGTCTCCCGCCACCATCGTCGCCACTCGGCCGCCCAGGCGCCGCCGGCAGCGGCATATAAACGGGAGGCGGCGGGGATGTCGCTGGGCGGACGGGAGGGGGAGGGGGAGGGGGAGGAGGAGGCTGTTCCGCTACAGGAGGCTTCTCGTCTCCAGGGCCATGGGCAGGAGGTGTGATCCCCTTGGGTGGACCACCGGGCTTGTGCGGCGGGTGCCACCCATGCCCATGATCGCCGCCGCCGCCGCCGTCACCATGGCCCGCGGGACCCGGGGCTCTGGGCCAGCCGCTTGTCCACCAAGGCGAGGGCCCGCCTCCGGGGTGCGGGTGCGGGTGCGGGTGCGGGTGCTGGTGAGGAGGGTGCTCGACCCTCTGCGGGCCTGGATCCGCGGGCGTGGGCGGCGTGGATGTGATGCATATGGAGTCGGGACGCCGCTCGACGACCTGCTGCTCCGTGAACCGGACCTCGATCGAGCTGCAGATGTCCATCGCCGGGCCGGCTGCTGGTATGTCTATAATGCATGCGCCCGTGCTGGCCATGTACTGCACCACAAGCTGCGCGATCGCGTGAGCGTTCGGGGGCGTCAGCCCCGCCATGACGACTGGCGTCGGCGTCGCACCAATCTACAGGTGGGATGAAGGAAGATGTTTTGGGCGTTGGGACCTGGAGCGTGATGGTTTGGTATCTCTCGAGCAAAGTTACGTTTATTGTACTTGAGGTGAGGAAAAAACATGAAGTATAACACCTTGAACGAAGGAATAGAAAAAGGGGTTGGGTAATGACTATCAAGAAACCAAACACACTCGCAAGGCGTTATTTGTTCAAAACGTTGGAGTTAACGGATGGGTGGAGGGATGCGTGCAGACAGAGGTAAAGAGCATGTCATCGAAGTTGGCATTCGGGGGGCTTCTTATAATGTATTCTATAGTAGAGAGAGAAAAGGGAGCAAAACCCAATTCCAGGGGTGGTTAATATTGAATCCATCGTCTGGCTTCTGGGGTAAAACCCTTGAACAGAGATATTAGTGTTGAGCCCAGACAGTTGTAATAATGAAACCCCCGTCCACTGAGGCTGCTTGGACTCACCAAGAAAAGAAATCGTGAAATTCCAGTGCACCAGACACTTGATGGATTACGAGAAAGAAAAAGACTATGGGATTACTCTTGGAGAGCCGAGGCGGAATGGGCTTCAAGACATTTGTCTCACTTTTACAATTATTCGTGTGCGTTCCTCGGCGTAGGGAACAATTCAATAAATGGCTGGAGACTAGCCGCTGTGAGGGATGGAGAAGTGAGAATGTGTTTAGTTCGATTCGATTACATTCAATCCATATGGGTTTGTCAATCAAGAGATACTGAACCTCCGAAGAACGCCTATCCTTATGTGTATAACTCTGCATACAATAATACAATGCAAGGCCAGCGACAACTCCATGATGTGCTCATTCAAACCGATACACCGTGCCTGGTCCCTTCATATACCATCATGCATCGTTCACAATTTGCAGCCTTAAAACTGCACCGTTGCGTCGAACCCCAGTGACTTGTACAGTACACCTCGCGCAATTATTCTACACGACGAGCCTCAACATGCATCCCAGACAAAGAGAACTCAACGGCACTTAAAACCCGCCAACGCTAGTGGCAGGCTTGTTGGCCCTGCGTCCTAATAATGTTGCGCCATCGAGATTGAGCTCGAAAACGCCACGTTGTTTCTGGCGATCTCGAACCTGTTGACGGGCAGCTTGTGCGATAGTGGGACTATGCTGGCCGTAGCCTCGAGTCTCTCGTTCTCCCTGACGAGTACGTTCTCGGCCACGTTCTTGATCTTTACCCAAACTCGCGTCGCGCATACTCTGCTCTAATTGAGCATCTGCCTTTGTCTCTTCTTCCGAAGATTCTTCATGGAGATTAGTTAAACGGGATGGGCCTCCGGCCTTGGGCCCGACTTGTTTTCTCCGTTTTGCCTCTTCCTCTTGTCGGTGAACAGAGTATCCGACGTCAAAGACCTCGCGCAGGTTTACGGCGCCGGGGGATCGGAAATCCATACGCTTTTCGCCATCTATAAACCTTGAAGCATCGAAGGCGCGTAAATGCTCTGGATCCTGCAACTTCTTCTCACCACGGGGTGTCGGGCCGGATCCTTGGATCCATGGATGGCCCAGAAACTCCTTGATAGTGTAGCGTTTGTCTGGATCAACGGTTAAGAGGTGACTAATCAGGTCCTGGGCAGACTTTGAAATATCATCCCACCACGGGGAAAGGAAGGTGAATTGACCCCGGGCCACTTTTTCTGTCAACACTTCAATGCTCTCGTCGTAAAATGGAGGGAAGCCGCAAAGTAGCGTGTAGAGTACGCATCCCAAAGCCCACATATCGACAGACTTGGAATACCTCTCATCTTTGACTATTTCTGGGGCGGTGTAGCCGACTGTGCCACATGGCGTCATCGTCTGTTTGTCCCATACGATTTTCGATAGTCCAAAATCGGCGATCTTGATCTGGCCAATCTCTCCCGATCCGACACCGGGAATAAATTCACCCTCATCGACTTTGTCCTCATCTCCAGGTTGCTTCGGCTTTGCCGTTTTTGACGGCACAAAAGGGATTCTACGGAAGAGTATATTTTCCGGTTTGATGTCCCTGTGACACAATCAGAAACTAACGCATAAAAGAAAAAATCATACAACAATGATGGAGAGCCTGGATTAGCAACAGCGTGGACAAGTTGCTCATCCCAGCGTAATATAGATATGGTACGGCGACGATCAACTAGAATTTCTTACCGATGAACAACCCCCATTTCTTCGTGTAGATATTCGAGAGCCTTGGCCACTTGCACTATAACGTGTCTTGAAAGATCCTCGCTGAAGTACGTGAGGCGGACGATTTGGTGAAATAATTCTCCGCCAGGCGCAAGCTCAAGTATAATGTAGTAGTACTGTCGGGACTCTGAAAAATCGACGAGCTTAACAATATTTGGGTGATCGAGTTGGCGCATAATTTGCACTTCCTTTAAGATGTTTGCTCGCTATTTGATCTGTTAGTTTCTCGACACAATGACTGGCTTTAGATATCATCCATGGATGCGAAAACAAATAACCCTCCAGGGTGACGGTCATGGGTGAAGTGGCTCAATAGTGTGACGAGCAGCAGCGAGAGATTTTTGACAAAATGAAAAAGATGGTATTCGCACCTCAACAGCTTTCGGGACCTTGAAATCCGGATGTAGATGTTTCTGGCCCTATAATACGGCCACCGAGTTGGTAAAGAAAATGAGACTGAGAAAGCGGCGACGGCCGAAGAAGAAGGAAGTTATTCGGAAATAAGCAGAAATTAGATTGCTAAGAATACTGACCTGCATATTATTCATTTCGAATTTTCGGACGACTTTAATGGCGACTTCGCCGGCGTCTTCCTGATGGTCCCGTGCGCGATAGACATTACTGAAGGCACCATCTCCCATTTTCTCTAGTAGTTCCCAGCGTTCCAAGCCAGGATATTTAGGGAATTTGGATCTACTTTCATTTTCCTCCTGCACAATCTTAGCCACGTGCGGGTCGGTAGCCTTTTTACCCCTAGAGCGAGAAGATGTGCTCTGATTAGCTTCAGCGTGGTGGGCAGCTACACCATCGGCTTGAGCGACGCGATTCTGCATGTCGGCGGGCTGAACAGAGTAAGCGTCGGGTAAAGGCGTATTTTTTTCCCTCCCGGCAACGAGGCCTGGTTCCGTAGGGTTTGCTATGATTTTTTGAGCGGCGGGTGGGGGAGAACTGTCTTGTTTCTTCGAAGAGTCGTCGTAGTTAACTCTAGCCTGCTTTCCTGTTTGGGAAATCAGCAAAATGATGTCACTGGACAAGGGCAAACAGCGAGGCCGGGAAGCTGCAGATCCGTAGGACAGATGCGGCAAGATGTCATGGATTGCCAAAGTTTATACGTGTGAGCGACGGGGAGACGAGACATGATTCAGATAGCAATAAAACGGGCGGAGGAGAGAGGCCAACGAGGGGGGAGGGGGGGCCAATAAAACGAAATAACGATAGTGAATAAACACAGTGCATACATACCATGGCGGATGAAGTTCTTCAATTGCTGAATTGTCGACATTGTGCCAGACCGAGACGTAACGCACCGAGAGCTTCGGGAGAGAGAGGGGGGAGGGGACGGGGAATGGGAAGGAAGGTTACGTTAAAACGTCACCAAGTGCAGGAGCTGGGTCACTGAGGCTCGAGCGACGCTTTTTGTACGTTCTCTGCTGGAGGGTAGCGTGTGTGCGCGGTTGGAGGAAATACCGCCGGCTCACGTGTAGGGATTGTGCAAGGGCGAGCAGCCACCAAACAATGGGATTTACACTCTCGTCTAGTTGCGACCCGGGATGTCGGAGCAAGATGCAACCGGGTGGCCAGGAAAACGTAAGGTATAAAGTGTAAAGCGGAAAACGTGAAGCGGAAAGCGTAAACTGCCAGCCGAGCGGTTTGGCGCGGAGAGTAGGTATGCTTGTCACTCAAATGAGGGAGCTTAATACTAGGTAGGATGGATGCCTGTGCAAGTATGTATGGTAACCCGAGACCTAGTGCGCCCCGGTGCTTGGTTGGCCTGGTAAATAGCGTGCCGCGAAGCAAACTTGGGTGTCGGATACCCTTATCTATGAGAGGCCGTATGTGACGAGAACAATGGCAAGACAGCAGAAAACGTGAAGGGGTGGATTCTACGAGAACAATAAAGCCTGCGGGACGCTCGAGCGGAATTGTTGCAGGGACCTGGATGCTGGGAATTGAGGGGGGAAAAGAGAGAAAGCAAGGAAAAACCGACGGCGTTGGCAGAAGGGAGTGAGGGCGTACTTGGCCCGCAGCGGGTTTAGGTGATGATGTAGTGCTTTCAGCGCCTGTGCAAGGATGGCATTAGGCGCTTCTGGGAGGAGGTGCTAGGTCATAACCGTGCTTTTAACTACTTTCTAGGCCTGCCGGGCGTCATAGCCACCGCCAATCACTCCCAATCAATCACTGCAATTCGGATGTACCTACCTACTGGGCTGTAAGTATATTGGGGGGGTAATTGTCCCCAATGGGGTTCTTTCTACCACTTCCAAAAGTACTTGAGCAGGTCAGGCAGCTTGGGTATCGAAGGAAGAGGGTGCATTTATGAGGGTGCCTAGCTGATTCGACAATAAGAGTAATTGCTCAAGACCAAAGATGAAATGGGAATGGTTAAGCGATTAGTGACACGATATGCATATGGGCATCGACATGGAATAGACCCGCGAGGAACACACACCCGTGGACGCTTCCAAGCTTGATAAAGCAACGTCGAAGTGCAAGGGCACGTACATGGAAAACACAAGTCGTTGGAGAGTACAGGTTTCCAACCGCTAGAAACACGAGCGTGCTTTTACGGATAGACGCCGATACCGAGGTATGCGGCACCTTTGTCTCAGAACGCTGTTTATAGAACCCTTATGACGTCGTAGGCGCTAGCTTTTTCGCGGCGCTGAGACTTGATACTTGTGCTATAAAGCCTCTAAAACATGGCCTTTTAGTAGGTAGGTATGGTAAGAAGGGATAGATAGCTGACATTTGTTGCCATGACAGCTACAGCAACGACAAACGCAAGACTCTTAGGAAGTCTAATTAGGTACTACCTACTCAAGACCAGTACCGGCAGGCTAAGTGACCGTATTTATTAACCCGCCTATTCAACTCCCGAAGCACCAACGAACTTGCACTCTTCGCTTATCTATCCCAATGCGACTCAAGGTTAATATCATCGCGATCGAACGGAGTTAGATGCTTGTATCTAGTGTACGGCAAACCGGTATCGTGTTGTCTGGGCCAGTCAGGATCCCAGTCATACTACCTAACCTTTGCGTACTAATACTTACTGCCTAGTATTGACCTTGACAGTTACATTTTTGAGTACCCAGTGGTGTGTGTAGCTGCAGCTGCAGAGTAGACATACATACATATGTACCCACGCTAGCAGTATCTTCGAGACCCATAAAAACAAAAAGAAGGGAAACCCATGACGGCCTTGTTAGCGCAGCAAATATCCGGGATAATGACGTGCACCTACGTCATTGCGCTCTACCCCATAATAGACGTCGCATTTTTTTTATGTTGAAAACGGTGGTTTAATTAATTGGATTCTCCAACTGCACCCAGATTAGGTTATGAGATATGGTAACCTGCAGCTGAATCGGGTCGTACCAATGAGATATTCTGATAAAAACCCACTGCGATGGATATCACGGCCTAGGCAAGTATGTACACCATATGTTCCTAGTTGCTATTACAGTAGCCACAGTAGTATGTTCAAGTCCTCGCGCCCGAATGTGACCCATAAACCCTTGGCCGCGTTATCAGAGTAAAGGAAGCCGGAATGCCTTGGCGATTTCGGCAACGAGGTCAGTTTATCATTACATAGGTATTGATAACATTTCAACTGTGGTCGCATTCTCTACTATCTAACCTCGATTAGGTAGGTAGGCCTAGTTTTACCCCACCATCTCGGGTCTGCTCATGCAACGGATTGACTCGCCAAACCGCTTTCGTGTTTTGCCTGGTGAAGTAGCGTGCATTAAGGGGATCAGGGGGAAAGGCAAGCAAGCATTCAGTGCCTTCTGTCGACTCCGCCAATCACCACGTGCAACAGCGATCTGCCCGGTTGAATGTGATGCCTACTTAATTTTCCTAATCCAGCGCATAAGTACTTAATCCTTCTAGAGTTATACAGTTCTTAGGCCTTGGTTTAAGACAGCTTGCAGACAACTTCTCCCGTCTAGTGTACTTCTGAGGCATCGGATCCTCAATATGAGACTGACAGGTGACATCCGACCCTTTATAGTCGCCCTACCCTTTTCTCGGTAAGCCTTAAAGCAAATATCGAAGTATTCGGAAGATTCTTGTCATTAGGAGGTAAACATCTAAAAAAAAAAAAAAAACTTTGCTAATCTGCCACAAGCGCGGGATGTTGTAGGCCTCCCTAGTTACAGAGTAAGTGGCGAGCCTCATGTTCCATGGTCAGATCCTCGAGATCCGAGAAGTGATTTGCGTCATACCGATCGGCGACGCAGCATGGGAAAGATGAGTCTGCACAGCATTGTTCACCGGGCGACCAATAACTTTAAGATCCGCACGAGAGACCGCCGCTGACCTAGGCCCTGAATATCCGGCAACCCGTCATAGCGATCTTAGCACTAAATGTCATGGAATATTGGAAGTGCGTAATACACGTATGTAGATAAATACCTGTCTGTGTATGGAATGGAAGGACGGAGAATAAGCAGACACGATCAATTACCAAACAGCTCCTCCAGCTTATGCCACCACCTACTTTGGGAACCTCTGACAGGGCGGATACCAGACAACGACCCCTCGTCTAAGCGCCCCAATGCCAATTCCTAAACCGGCCACAAATCCATCAATATTGACAATTGCTCTCCCTAACCTCAGAAATGACGGGAATCTTCACATGGAGTTGGAATCGCATTCTCGTGTTGCACAACAACGCTCTAAGCAGGCTACAGGCCAAGTCCTGGAGCCAGCGGTAAGAGCCGGGCTCCTTTCGCTACCGCACCCCCGAAAGCCTATGCCGCCCGCCGCTTATGTATTCCCGTACCTTGCAGGTGGGCTGAGCTGAACCCTCCCGGATGGTGCGGCATCGTCCAACACAACCTGGGACCCAAGTTCGGGATTTCTCACGCCCCAATTACCCATATGATCATTTGACTTATGAGTCTTATAAATCACCAGACTAAATACGACAACTTA
Organism: Rosellinia necatrix; assembly: GCA_021209875.1. NCBI lineage: Eukaryota > Fungi > Ascomycota > Sordariomycetes > Xylariales > Xylariaceae > Rosellinia > Rosellinia necatrix. The sequence goes on from JAGYVD010000010.1 coordinate 1,857,451, forward strand.
TATACTGCCGGGGCGCCTACGGCATAACCGGTGTGGCGGCTGGGTAGGTATTTCCTACACATTCACCTTAAAAATGGTGCCGGCATTCAGCGGGTGGAGGGGGCCAAAAATCATGCACAACTTGGCAGATGTGTTCAATTGGGATACCGTATAGAGAGGCAACGCCGAGCCGACAGGTTGGGTACCGATTAGGTCAGTGACCAGCGGCACATGACACATCGCTACAGCCAAACCAACACCGCCTCACTACTGGCAACGGTCACACTAGCAGCGCCACCCACAACGCCCACTATCTCGGTATCCCGTCGGACATCCTTGACCTCCTTGCCCAGGCTGTCGTGTGTCCACTGGCTGCCGCCATACGTAATGGAATCAGCCGCCGCGCCAGCGCCCAGGGGCGAGTTTAGGTGGTACACCGTAATCTGTGTCACATCGTCGGGGACCTCGAGGTTCAGCGTGACGCTGCCGCGCGCCGAGGCCGACGATGTCTGGTTCCAGTAGTTCATATTTACGACCGCAATCCGCTTCGGCGTGCCGTCTTCATAGGCGGCGTACGCCGCGACGTTAGCGTTATCGACCGGGATTTGCGACACCCGCGTCCTCCCCGAGTCACCCTATCATTAGTTAGTGCAACAACGCCCTAAGAATACGAATTCCTAGCGTTCGTTCGCAGAACCCGGAGCGACGAGGAGATAACTCACTACCAAAACGTTAGTTCAACTCTTCAGCAAGCTGTTGGGTGGGGGAGTTTGCATTGGCTGGGAGGCTAGGCGAAAAATTGATTGTTGCCACACACCTATAAAATCTGCCACGAATGGCTGCGAGTAGTAGTTTGAGAAGACCTGCGCCGGCTTTCCTGCGCTCGCGACAGGGAGCCACATGTTATAACCCGCGTCTGTTCGAGATCAAAGGTCAGTATCATTCGCTCCGGGTGGGATCTGAGTGGAGATACGAAGCTCTCAGTCCGCGGACTTAGCTTAAAAATAGATACAACTTACGCATGATCTGCTGGTAGTTGATACGCGCAACGCCGATAGCCATGCTATAGAGATAGAAATCAACCTGCCAAAGGGCGGACCCTAGCCGAGCTTGGTACTCATAGGTATTAGTAGGCTGCAGTGAGTTGCCAACCTCGGACAGCACTACGGCACTCGGAGAGTCAGTAATCAAACATGCAGTACTTGGTCTTTCAATTACCAGTGTTTCGAAAAGAGTTGGGAGCTCCCAGTGTGGGTGACAACTCATTTGAGGGCCCTCCCTTACTGAGCCGCAGATAGGAGGAACAACGGCGGAGAATCCTTACCGAACGGTATTTCGGGCTTGTTGGCACGCAGCCAATTGATCCGCACCTTGAGCTGGTCAAGATGGGTGTGCGTGATCGTAAGGTTCATGAGCAGGCTCCCGAGCGTAGCAGCTGTCCCCGCTGACCCCTGGTAGTAATGGGCCGCGACCTCTTTGATCACCCCGCCGTCGTCAATACCTAGGCCAAAACACCTGTCGACCGCGAATATGTACTGGTTAGCCGTCACGTCGGCGTCGAAACGCGCAGCGGTGTCAAAGGCCGTGAAGTAGCGTCCGGACGGCACGCTGGGTACTGCATCTTTGATCGCCGACACATACTTCGTCCAGTTCCCGACGTAGGACTCGTTGTTGAGATTTCCTTGGTACTGTGGCGGGTGGAGCGGGATTCCGTTCGCACCGGTGAAGGTGTTCGTGTAGAGATCTGCCTCGTTGCCAGGTTGGATGGAGAAGATCTTGTCCACGCCTATGATATCCACTGCCGATTGGGCCCATGCAACAGGCTCGCTGATGTTCATTGTGGCCATTGGAACCTGAATGATGTACACAGCGTCGGGGAAGTTCTTGGCGAGATGCCAGTATGAGGGCCCGATAAACGTGTGTCCGATATCTTGATAGTTATTTTGCTCGGCCACGGGCAATGCCGGCTCGGTCTGGTCGGGGAAATACTTCCCATAATCCGGAGATGTTCCGCCTAACCGTATATTTGGCTTTCCACCGGTCCTCGAGTAGATGGCGTCCATTAAATTGGTCGAGAAAACGTTCACATTGCCTTCGTCATCCTGGGCATAGCGTGTAAATGAGGCCTGCTCAAAAGCCAGTCCTAGGAAATCGGGGTTTATCTCGGAGGAGGCTTCTAGTGGGACAGTTATTGGGATTTGGACAGAGCTTGATGGCCTAAATATGTAGGCCGTTAGGACGGACTTCCCGAGGGCCAGCAAGAGCCCTGCAGGCTTGAGAGTTCTCAGTACCATGATGGATCAAGGCGGTATGTCTTCAACGTTCTTAGCGCTTTTATTACGTCTTCAATCCTGAACTAATGAAAAGGCACAGCGAAGATTTCAACGAATTCGATTACGATTCGGCCGGGCCTTTTATACAAAAGCCAGGCATACCAGGCCCCAAGTAGCGGCCGTTGCGCCGTATCCCGTCGCGTGCTGGATAACATGATGCCAAGGTCAGGGAGGCCGTGGCCAACAAGGTCTTCAGTGGTCGCTGCAATTTGATGCAGTATTTCTACTGGCTGGAGCCAGAGAGATGTCGTGCTTCGAGATATGCATCGGCACTCGGGGACCGCTAGCTGCGATTGGATTGGCCTGACGACTGGTTCAAGGCGGGGGTGATGCAGCGCCCCCCACATTGAGTCCTGGCTCTCATGGTGAGTAGGTAGCGGTTTTGCTGTTTTAGTGACAGATGACGGTATCGTGCTTCTAGCAGAGCCTTCCGTCATAAAATGGCCCGCGAGAGTGGCTTTGATGTAATGCCTATTTAAATACACTTTGTTTTCCGATGGTCGCCGTTAGAGAAAACAGTGGAAACAGTCCACCGCCCAATATGTCGAGAACGGTATTGCATCAACGTAAGCGCTGATGCACGCGGTCGTGGACGATGATTCATTTATACATAAATAAGACGTCAGATCTAGACCGAACATAAAGGAAAATTATCTAGTCTGGCTGGGAGTTTAAGCCGATGTCCATTAGCCCCCTCGTGAGCTTGCCCAGGATTTAACTCTCGTCATCGCATTGTCGTCGCGATTGAAGTGCATACTCACTGTGAGATCTGAGGCCACCCCGCTCTCGACGTGCCCATCTCCCCACTACCACTACCTAACCTACCTACCTACCTACCTACTATAGCCTAGACTAGACGTTAATAAACTACCTACCTACCTACCTACCTACTATAGCCTAGACTAGACGTTAATAAACTACCTACCTACCTACCTACCTACCTAAGCTAGGTAGGTAGGTACCCAGGTGAGTATCACATGCCTAGGGATGCTTCAAAATTGCCTAAGTTAAGCAGGCTGACAATTCCGGTTTGGCATCAAACCAGTATTCATGGTTGATATACTTGGTATGGATGACTGGGTATATTCCCCATATACCTGTTCATAGTGGATTAGGGAACTTCTAGTGCAATAAGGCTCTGAGGTGCCATCATGAGTAGGTAGGCACCTACCTACCTAGGTACTTGGCAAACTTTAAACAGTTGTTCGGTAGCGGATTCTCGGAGCCACTAAATTACTTACCTAAGGTAACCTACCTAGGTAGTATAGGCCTAGTCCTGGGCCTAGCCTAGGGCATTGATTGCTACCGAGTTACAAAAGACCAAAGGTGCTTTACACGTCTAGATGCTTACCTTATAGATTAATAAGCATGCCGTACTTCGAGCTACACTAGTCTGTAGGCCAGGTAAGTGCCCCTTCAGAAGCAGGGGAGGGAATCTCAGTACGTAAGCCCAAGGCACACTTGCCGTAAGGCTCCTACGGTACCTAGGTACTTGCTTATCTACCTTTGGATCTGCTTGCGGTAGTGCAAACTAAGGTACATATGTGCTTCTCTCCACGAACTATGCCCGGGCAGGTAGACTAAGCCTAGGTAGTCACATCTCGGTCCGTACCGCTGAATACCTATCACCTGCCTACATACATACCTCCTTAAGGTAGCAACATTGGCGAGGCGAGATACCGTGTAATCCTCGTAGGTAGATAGTTGCCTTTTTATGTCGCGGATTTCTTTTTTTTCGTCTTCTCCAGGGTCCGATCTTGCGCACAGGCAAAGACGTGGTGGTACTAGTTATCTGGCCCGGGCGAAGTGTATGTTACCTGGTTGCCTGACGTCTTACGTGTTCCTCACATGTTGATCTATCGCCTCGGTTTGCCCTCTATCACCTCTGGTCTGAGCTCGCCCTGGTTGCCTACACGCATATCCAGCACGCATATTCAGCCTGGTCACCCGATTAGCCAACTAAGTTTTCCCTCCCTCAACAGCATCTGCCCTGTCCCTTCCTCCGTCACCCCATCCGTTCGCTTGGCGTAGCCCCGATATACCATCAAGCCACCAACATCGTTTCCCTATCCCCTTTACCGGTATGGTTGGCTCTACTAGGAACATAGCCGACGACTGGGAGCATGTCGAGGATGATGATACTTTCTCTATCGTCTCTCTTCCTTTGTCGGAGGACGACACTTTAGCCTCTTCCCGAACTCGGACAAACATCCCCGCATCAAGCAACCCTCCCGACAATCCCGTCGCCCCGTCCTACCAAGTCCGGTCTCATTCCACAGGCTCCAGCCAAACCGATTTCCCTCTTCATGACACTAATTCCGACAAAACTAATGTCATTGAGGGATCCGACACACATATACAGGATGTCATCGGGCCACACACAACGAAGGCTCAATCGGGGGCGATAGCCGACAGCAGTGCTGAGTTTGATTCTATCTGCGAGACAACCAGCTTTCTGGTGAAACTAATACCCGAGATACTGTCTGATCCCTGCCTTTATGCCCAACCTCGATTAAACAACAGCGATATCAGGGCCGAATGTGCGGCGATTGGTTCGCACTTGGACCGCCTTGAGGAAATCCTGCGTGTATACGCAAAACATCGGAGGCCGGGAACCAGGCTCTCCGAGCTCCCTGTCGGTCTGTCCGTTTGGCTGAGAAATCTCAAACTGGAACTGTTGAGGATACAGGTGGCGCTGAATAATCCGAGAACTCAGAGTTCATACCTCACTACCACGTCGCAGTCTGGACAGGTCAAAGCCCGCTTGGAGAGATTAAAGAGCCTCTCTAGTAATATGGACGGGCTTATGGCTATCATACAGAGGTATGTGAGTCCTAATTTTCTCCCTAATGACTGTCGGTCTGATAGCATAAACTAGTGATTATGAGGACTTTCACACACTCCATATGCCCCTAATTGTGGCACCCGTGGATGATACGTGCAAATCCGGCCGCGGAGGACATGGTCGCTCGTTCAATAGCATAACACCGGGAAACAACAATTTGGCCCACCTTCGTCGAGAATTATACGCACTCAAAGATCAAATCGTAGCGTGGCTCAACGAAATTCATTCTTGTGAACATCACGGAATCTCTCGCAGCCTGAATCAAAACAAGCACGTGGCGAGTTTGGCTATCGGCTACAGGAGGATAAAAGATGGACTAGAGACGATGTTGTCAAATCATGGGTCCAATTGGATCGATCACAGTATCGCAGGTGGGCTCACGTACCCAGAGTTCTGCCGACTGAACCCCGATACGATTCGCTCATTGATCCTTCAACTTAAGGATGTGACGGATGACTTATTTCTTGAGCGAAGTAGGGTTCAGTCTCTCAGCTATGACAGTGGCCTTGGTGGCCCCTTCTGCAAGGAGAAAATGGTGATCGGTGAGACTAGTATGGAGACGCTGCGCACAATAGAAGAAGTGCTTATTTCGATTCTCCAAATTCGTTAATATTCTCAGCCAGGGCAATCGGGCACAGATCTTTGGGTCTCGAGGGATGATGGCGAGGAGACAACGGTTTCCGGGGCGTTGGGCAAGGCGGGCTTTAAGGGTGCTTCGGCAGATGTGTAAACCATGGTCACAATGACATCACGAGGATACGAAGCGGAACACAATGGGTTCCTCATTTTAATTGCTATCTGCCAATATTACGATATACCATGTAAGCTCCGTTCTTCTATACTGGATACTGGGCTGTGGCGCTTGTATGTAGGCAGTGTATCGGTCGAGCGCAACAGCAGGGCATGTTGTCTCACGCTTACTCGGATGAGGAATTACTGGATCGGGCAACTGGAGATCGTTGCGGAGACGACTTGCTCTTAGCAGCACGCCGTCTCTCATCTTCGGGATTCATTAGCCGATAGTCAATGAGCTACCACGAGCCTAGCATTGCCGAGGGGGCAAACACTACATTGGTCTACATATGTATGCATGTAGATAGATAATGATTTTGCCGTAACGTCGACGATTGTCTCGTTGGTATCAGCTTTTTTTTTTTTTTCGCCGCGAAGTGAAGATACGTGTGTGTAAAGCTATTCGGTGTGGCGCTAATTAACTATAGGCCGTACGGAAATGATTCGGCATATCGTCTAGTGTAAGCGAACCGACGCGGCGACGGCACATGACATATTACGAGGTTTGTTGTCGAGTATGTACGACGCTAGTTGGGTAACTCGATCATTCATGCGAGGGAACGTTATATATGTATCCCCTAAGCTGCACCGACCGGGTGGGGACATACAATACAGCTGACGGGCCGATCTAGCCCGTTCTAAATCTTCCAATTAGATTAGAGTCGTTGCGTGTTTGCAGCTCGATGGTACTTGGTATAGACCGTACCCTTGTGCAGGGCCGGTCGATCCGCAAAACAGCCCAATAAATTACAACAGCTTGGCACGATGTCACATTATATCCTGCGGCGCTCAGGCCGGACACCGAACTTTCGCGTGTCTCTCGCTGGATTGTCCCATAATGTTCAAATAAATACATGTCCGCCCTGCCTTGGGTTTGTTTTCTTTCTATACCTTTGCTTATTCTCTCGTCGCGATTTCTTATTCGGATCATCTTGTATCACCTTAATTCAGATCTACTCGGTCAACCCTCACATTCAAAACAATTTGTTCTCCCGGAATTTCCCATTTACTATTCAGAAACAATCGTGCCTAATTCATAATGTTCTCACGAATCGCTACGGTCTCGTGTCTCTTGATTGCCTCATGGCTTACCTCATCGGTAGAGGGCAGGAGAATGGCTCCCATTCGACTCTTACCTCGTGCTGACGATTATGTCTGGACGATCAAATGGACCGGGCCGAGGACATGTACCTCGTGGCCGTGCGGCTACTGTATGTACTATATACATCCCCATACGATATGACTGCAGCGGATGCGCCCGGGCACCTACTCAAGCTGACGCACCCACGTAAAGCATACGAGGTCTCGGCCCCAACTTATACCGGTAGCGAGGGCTCGGTACCCTCCTTCGACGCCGCGTGCCGCGGCACCGTAGATCAGCCGCTACAGGCGTGCACGCTGGCCTCTGGGCAGGTGGCGGGCACCGTGGTGGCGACGGTGTCGGGCAACTTCAGCACGTTCGAGACGAGTGGTGTCGGCAGCGGCCTGATCGACATCGCCGCGACGTGGTTTGACCAGGCGTCGTAAGTGCAAAAACCCAACCGCTTCGTTCCTATACTCCCCTTCCCCTCTCCTCCTAACTCCCCTTTCCGAGTCGTGTCGACGTCCGTCTGTGTGCTGACCCGCGTTCCCGGCCTCAGCGGCACGAACAGGACGCTCACAGGCGTGACCCCCATGCAGGCCAGCAGCGCGAATCAAAACACTTGGACCCTGACGCCTCGGGGCTGTCCGGTCTCAGACTGTCCAGGGACAAATACGACGAGGTCTCTGAGACGAGGCTACGTGGGCCTCGAGATTTAATGAACTATGAAACTCTAATGGCTTGGTGACGACTTTTTTGCGCGGCTTTATGAAAAAAGGGGGTAGTTGAGTAATGTATAGGCGAATATAGGTATTTCGTCGACGATCGGACTCCGGTAATAGTGGGAGAGAACCCGCTTCCACACTAATGAAGAGCCGAAATCGGTGGAATGAGATAGGTAATTACGAGTGGGAACCAGATAGAAAGGTTAATACATAATCATTTCAAGGTTTTTCGTGTCTTTGATTGTCCAGGGGTCGTCAATATCGTAAACCTTGGTCGAGGCACATATAGTGTACAATAATACTGTATTGCGTAAACGGGGCCTAGTTCAATTATTCGACCCAGGTTTATGCAATGCTGGTAAGAGAAGATACTATTTACAGATAGGATGGCTTTAACTATGTCCCAAAAAAAAAAAAGTGTACATCTCATATCCATGTCGGGTAAGCATAGTTATACTACCTACTACGTTGTTCTTGCCTTCTTCACCTAGCAAGGTCTATGCGGCAGCTATTCCCAATTCTGTCAGCCACTTTATCAGTTCACCCCCGACTCCACCCCACTCCACGATACCTAAAAACAACAGCAGGCACGTTTTGACGAGTCTCGACCTGGTATGGGACCAATAGCTCATTGGCCACTGGGAGAGGGTCAAAATACGACGGCCAAGCCCATCTGATCTTTAATCAGGCATCTCTGGGCGCCGACACGTTAGGTCTATGAATAGAACCAGAGGGCGCCCGGGTAAGTATACTTACTTGCCCCCTCGTTTTCATGATGCTTCCAGAGGCAACGAGGCGATACGAACCGATTCGGATCCTTCAGAATGTGCAAGGGGTCATTGCCAAGCAATTGGGGGCTATCACAAGCGACTTGGAATTGGGCATAATCATGCAAGCTTGGTCGAGATAGCAGCCACATGCGGCGCCTATCTAGGACGTCGAAGCCACACATCTCATTCGCCAAGAGGTTGTTGCCTACCTAGGCCCCCCCTTCGAGAGATCTTGTGGATACGTTGCAGCCAATTAGTTTCGGGGACAGTCCTCCCCGACAACCTCACCTCTCTTGCACCCACCCAAGAGGCAGGTACGAACCCGTTCTCAAAAAGCCGCATTGCCTCGATATTCATTCTACCTGCGACCCGACTTGCTAGGCAACTGATAGCACACCCCTCCCTCAGTATTATTTTCAGCGCCCCTCCTAAAACAGTGACGAACACGGAACCTGACGTCCTTCACCCACTACCTAGCGAAGAAATGGTAGCCTGCCAGTTCCCTATTGCCTAACCCAGTCCTACCGGTATCCCGAACGCCTGATGCCCAATTCATACTACTGATAGACCTAGGAAATTCAACCCAACCGTTTTGCCATTTCGGAATCAGGCGTCCTTGATCAACCGCTCATCCATGATCATTCGCGAGATGTGGGCCCTCGCAGAGTTGACTACAACTTGTTAGGTTCATCCAGGCACGCACGTGAATGAGACAACATACCTTGCCTGTCCATCTTGGACTTCCCTTCCCATCTGCCCGCGCTATCTGTTTCGTACCCGTCGTTTGAGGTGCAGCAGCCGCAGAAGCTGTATTTAGAATCATGGTAACATGTGCAGTCGAAATCCGGGGTGGGGCGTCTTGGGATGACGGGAGCTGTGGGCACATAGTTCGGCTGCCTTTCGCCGGTGCGCGATCTCCTAGGCAGAGTCTTTTTGTACCCTCCGTAATGATGGGGCCTCTCTGCCGCATTTAAGGTGCCTGGAGATCCAGCATGGTGGTCCCCGAACTGCGCCGTTGGCGCCCCATGCTGGTACCCTACAACACCATGGAAGCCCCCCCGCACCAAAGCGCCCTTATCGCGTGGTTTGGGCTTGCGGCTCTTTTGCCTCTTTGCATCAATTAGATTGGGCTCAATTGGAGATTTCGATTTGTGTGTCGTGGTTTCACGATACAGAGCCGAATCTTCTCGTTGGCTTCCCGAAAACGAGTAGCCGTGCACATCTGAAGAACTGTATTTCTTCTCATACCGCGCTGGTGAATCGTATAATTGAAAGTCATTCGCTGTACTCTGTCAGAACTTGGGAAGTTGACTATAATGTACAGTTTTAGAGACAGCGTCCTACCGAAATAGCTAGGATCTGGAAAGTGGTCTTGAGCCCCTAGAGTACCGTACACGATAGGGACCTCATCCTCATACCGTACCCGAGTGGCCCCTCGCGCGACTCCCTGGTTCTCTGTCGAGGTTGTTCGCATTACCTCCAAGCGTGGGTTCTCATAGAGGACATGCTCACGCCGTGAGACAGACATGGAGGCTCTTAGAGGTATGTATGTATGAATCTTGGATAAGCTGTCTTTGATGGGTCTGATGGATTTATGAGTTTTTCCAGGGAGTTTTGATGGCTTCTCGATGGATTACAATTGTTGGGGAGAGGGGGGAGAGTGTGGAACTATTGATAGAGGAGGGAGGATCAGCTTTTATAGGTATAGGCAAGGCAGGGTGTCAGTCCGCCCACACTCACTCAACCACCCCCTCACGGACCAATAAGAGGGCACCCGGGACTACTTACGCGACTTACACCCTGCACGTATCTTCTTCCCACCTACGACGCTATCTGTGATCGACACTACTACGGCGTTATGGTATCATGTCATCCTTCTCTTTCCAGTTACACATCCTTGTGGAAGTGCATTCGCTCAGCCGATGCAACCCAAAACATACCCTTCTGATGCAACAAGAGTGATCTATATAATGTATCAACATCACGCCAGGAGCCACTCAAACCCCCGTCAGCGGCATACATACAGCGCCGGAAGATAGCCGGCTTACCGTATGTCCCCAAACTCGTCTCATCATATCTGCCCAATTTATCGTCGGGTTGACCATATTTCCGCCTTTATCGCTGCACCACCCTTAAAACGCCATACTCCCGTCCTCCGTCCAAATTTGGATCTTTGCCAACCCGCCCGTCTCACTCCCTCTTTCATTACGCCGAATTATGCGTGCATATATTTCATTTCTTTACTATTTTCGCCCTGCCTCCCTTTTGGTCATATCTTCCCGTAGTCATACTCTCCCGGACTTAGCGATATCAGGCCTAATCCTCATGCCTTTTAATTATCGTATGTCGAGCCATCAGTTTCTACCCCTAAGGTAGGTTTTAGTCAAAACGACAGTGTCCCTATCATGAACGTTATTTGTTTCTCTGCTATGATCCATTTGCCTGTGCTAGAGTCAAGCACAACTCCGGCTATTACACCATTGCTTCATACTACTACCTTATACTACCGCTTGCCACCGCCACTGTTTCACATCCCCTTTTTCTCATCAGCTACGCCTTTCTCGACACCAAAAGGTAACGTGCTACTGCACCTATTGTCTTTAAAGGCATTATGGAGGAATTTCCCGATACATGTATTCCAGGTCTTCGATATTTTGACTTCTGCATATCGCTTTTTTTGCGGTCTATCAATAATTGTACATCTACGTTTTGTCGACTCATGACTGCCGTATATTGACGTTAGACGGTAAGTCGTATGTAAAGACATTCTTGCATTATGGATGTTGTGGTATTGAAGGAGGGAGCACCCCCAGAGTTGTTGCTATACTACTTGTCATGAATTGGAGGGAGAAGTTCGTTGGGACAAGAAACGGGGGGAAAAGGCGAAGTGGAGAGATCGGGGGATTTTCAAGCTCGGGGGGTTTTCCAGCTCCTTTTTTGCAGGATGACCCTGGCCATTAAAATACATTAGGAAGCATTTCAGCCAATCAATTGAGTAGGCTAGACCCATCGAGACTTCGTCCAACCTTCTCACGTGATCCAAGAAACGTCTTCCTAGTACAGTGTCTTTATCACCTTCGGCACACGATGCATTAGTTCCGAGCATTGATTGTATTGGCTAGTACCAATTAAGTCCCGTGCTACCTAGTGTCTGCAGCAAAATGTATTCAGCACCTGCAGTCTTTGTATTACCACTCAAATAAACGTGATAGGCCACAAATTCAGGTCTTGCCGTGTTGCTTGAATGCCCCGATAGCCAGTGTTCCCATCGTGACTCATATCACCAGCTCGCATACAAAATCCTAGCACGCGAAAGAATAAGGCAGCCACGTAGCAGGGGAACAGTAACATAATGTCTTCGGTTCCTAAGCGCGGATTATCGGCAGTGCGGCGTCTTCTTGTCTCGCATATGGCTTCTCTGAACTTCGCGTGAAACTCCTGCCGCGTCTTCATACCGTCAGCATCGCCCTTTTCAACATGCCATTTACTATTTGACTCATAGTATTAGTGAACTCATATTGTCCTCCGACAATCCAATTAGAGCCCTTGGAACCGAACAACACGGTGCTGCAATTCTAGTCTCGCTCGGCACATTTTACCACGCCAGCTTGTCTCATATGACTAACTATAGCAAGTAGGAGCCTTCTGCAGCGTTAGCATGTATCTCAATACTATGCATGGGTGATAGACAATTCCACATACCCTATTTCCAGTTTCACCTCACCTCCGATGCTATAGTACGCCCTTTGAAACCGAGGTATAGCCTCGGGTCGTAGTTTAGGGTCAGCGAGAACTCCGCTGGGTCTCAGTTGGACCGGTCGATATCAAGGTCGAAGGGTGGACCATGGGTTTTGAACGAAGGGCATGCTATGGTCTTTTCCCCTGGCGAGAGCGGAGTGACGTAGTTGAATAGAATCACATGGCCGAGAACGGATCGTACGCATTTCTGAGCCGCAGCGTGATGTCCGCAGGCAGCGCTTTCGGCCCTGGAAACTTGGACGTATCAGGATCAAGACCGAGAAACCTGACCAACGTATGTAGGGCCTTAGCGAGCTCTCTCAGTCAAATGCTCGAGCGAGTGGGAGTGCCGCACACCCGTGGTGAAGGGTCGCTTCTGGCTGCTGGGTGATGTGCGACAGCAGTAGCTCGGCATTCATTATGCCGGCGAAGAAGAATACTGAAAGTGCAAACAATCTCTCTCGTGCCTGACATCATTTTTGGCGGACTCGTATAGAATATACGGCGAGTCGTCGGGCATCATCGTCAGGCATTGTCATCAACGTTCTGTGTTACCACACTATACGACAGATGGGAGGTAGCAATGTAACCCCAGGTCGGCTTACAGGGGTGCGCAAAGGACGAATTCAGAATAAAGCTTCAATTCTCCCGTCTGGGGCAACGTAGCCCATCGTAAATGGAAAAAAATCGTATGATGTTGACGTCGGATACCACACAAGGAGTAGACTGACCCGGGAGATTCGTAAGCACGAAAGAGTGCGGGAAGCATGGTTTGCATAAACGTATATGGCCAAACAACGTGGGCGGGATCCCAGCTAGCTGCTAGTGCGCCTTATAAGGCCGGTAGCAAGTGCATGCTGCCATGCTGCAATGCTACAAGAGCATATGTACTGATATGCGGGTTATTTAGGACGGCCAGGATAAGAAGCTCGTTCTCGTTTAACTAAATGATATAGTTCCTATTCCCCCGCCTGCGAATCCGAGGGTGGTACTAGATACCGAGACGCTGTACAGCCAACGTACAAACCCAGGGTTACATGCACCTCGTGCCAGCGACCTAGGCGCATTGCAAAGGTAACTTTGGCGATATGATTCTGACGAATGTAACATGCCCATTGACGCATGGATTGACGTTTCTATACTCGGTGTTTGACGGAATCTTAGCTTTTGCATTCAACGTGGGGATACTCATGAGAGCTGTAAATTTCTCATATTGGGAGCAGCATTAGTAAGGGCGAGGTCTGTAAACGCAAATCAAGAAAAGCATGTCCATAATTAGAATGGTATGGGGGTTGTTCCTGGCCGCCGGCATTCGCAACTGATAAACCAATAACAAGCCGAGGGTGGTGTCCTCCGACGCATATACGGGAGACTACTTAATCCTTCCACTTGCCGGGACGCCAAGATCTACGTTCTGGATCCACGTTACCATGTGAGCTCATTGGGTCTCTTCTGGAAGCTGGCATGCTGACAATGCATGTTAAGTAATGAATAGGCTTGCACCACCTTGATAGACCGGGCTGACATAACTATAATCTACCTACCTAGGTAGGTAGTGAAATCTACCCAGCTAGGTAGCAGGTACTTAAGTAGCTAGAGGATGCGGGGCTGTCTTGCCTTCGGGCTGTACTCTTCTATAATTAGCAAGATATCGAGGCAGATGACTTGAGGCACTGTAACACTTTTAGCCAGGCTGTACTGTGACAGGTACCACAGGGTAGGTACTGTCCTCCGCGCCTTGTACAAGATACCAGGGTATTACGACCCGTTGACAAGAAAGAGTCAACCATCAAGCTAGCAGTACCCCACAAGATCTTAAACTAGACACTCTTATAAAAGTGGCATTTATAAGTTATCTCAGATTTATAACCCGACAATCTAATTTTGTGTGCCAGTGACAGTAAATCTGCCGAGGATTGGGTGTCTCGACCATCATTAGCTATACCTTATACCTAAGTATGAACAGGTAGGTGAATTGCTTAGATAAATTACCAAACCTATCTAGGTATTGTAGCAATTAAATAACGATATTGTAGGCAGATAAGATGGGGTGTTAATCGGGGTAACCACTTATGCAGCGCGTTGTACCTTTCTTCTAAATAGATACTTCTGCACCGCCACAGGGTCCCTGTGCTGGTTTCGTGCTTAGGTAGGCAGGCAAGTACCTAGGTATCTTGGGCTATCCACACCAATGTGGCTGTATTTACCTAGCTTCGTCTCGACTTGTTCATCGTGAACCTCACCCAATACATCGATCAATACACGCTGCCCTTGCAATTTCTGTCCGTTCTCTGCATTTTAATTGTTCGCTTGCACTCCAGCGCCGGCGATACTCGAAATTCATCGGAACGCGCTCGGCCATTCCACGCAACATCATCCGCCATGGGAGGAAAGAAGCGCAAGCATCCCGATGTCGAAGATCTTCTCAACCGCGCTTGGTGCTACTACTGTGCGCGTCCCCTGCTGCCGCTGCGCGTCCCCTGACGACATCAACGCTGACTGAGCCGCAGGCGAAAGAGATTTTGAAGACTTAAAGCTATTGATCTCACATCAGAAAGCAAAGCACTTCAAATGCGACCGGTGCGGCCGTCGGTTGAATACAGCTGGAGGTATGGAAGCCTTGATTGAGCTAACAAGCCTTGGGCATGGTGGATTGACAGCTATCTGATATCTAGGCCTCTCTGTCCACATGAGCCAAGTCCACAAGGAGTCGCTGTCATCTGTCGAAAATGCGCTCCCCAATAGACAAGGCCTCGACGTCGAGATCTTCGGCATGGAGGGCATCCCCGAGGATATCGCCCAGCAACACAACCAGCGAATCATACAAAACTTCTACCAGGCGCAGGCCGAGCGACATGCCGCCACCGGAAACCCCCCGCCGGGCCAGAGCGATAAGCAGCCTGCCAAGAAGATCAAGGCAGAGTCTATGGACGAGATTAAGAAGCGCTTAGCGGAACACCGAGCACGGGTGGCCGGGGCGCGAGGGGGCGCGAATGGAGGGAGCGCTACACAGACGCCGCCCCAAGGACTACCCGACGCAAACAGCCCTGCACAAGGCGCGTCGCCTGGTGCCTTTGTATGCCAACTCCACGTGTCCATATGCCGCTTTGATAACTAACTACGCCAATAGAACTCTCCGTTCCATCCACCTGGTGGCGCTCAATACCCCGGATACTCGAACCAGCCACAATATCCCCACGCCTATCCTCCTTCAAATCTCCCAACACGGCCCGGAAGCAACGTCCCCGCTGCCTCGGGCCTTCCCGCACGGCCAGGACAGACCGGGTGGCCAGCCAATGCCGCCGCAGCTGAGGATCTTGCCTCGAACGCTGTGCCGCAGCAAGGCGATGATATCGACCAGCTTATCAGGATGGCTGAGGCGGGTATCAAGCCGCCGAAGAGGTCAGACACCGCTGCTGCTGCCGAAGAAGCAGTGCCAGAGAAGAAATCAAAGAAAGACAAAGACAAGAATGTACAAATGGTCTACGAAGACGAGCTGAGCCCGGAGGAGAGGATGGCGATGATGCCGAGATACGTTCTTACTCCGGAGATCACCGCCGCCTAGGTTTAGACGGAGTGGCATGTATGATAAAACAGCGTGAGACGGGATTGAACCGACTGTTGGGCGTTTTATATCGGTGCTAACTGGGGGACTAGGCACAGGCGCTACGCTACATCTAAAATGGCCGTGGTGGAATGATGCCGGTGATGCTGCGCCCAGCATCCCATAACATGGGTCATGTAATGCGAATTGTGGTTGTACTTTTGCAGCATCAAGTTAAATAATCAACTCTTGCCCGCTAAAATTGCATACCGCGTATTTGACCAACCTAACCCCAGCCATTAGATCCTTTTTTATTTATAATTCTTAGTAGGAATTACCGGGGGGGTTGAGATCGAAATAGGAAACGAGGCACGGCATTATCATTACAGGATGCATCTCCTACAATGGTTAGGCTACTGCTGGCTCCTGCCACGCCATGCTACGAAAACTGTCAGTCAGATCAGCCGAGTCAACATGAGCGTTGCCATAGATATGTAAATCTCAAGAGAGGTAGCAACCACCACTGTGAGCATTGAGCGAGAACGGTTTCCGAATGCGAGCTCGATCGAATCTCTGTATTTCTAAACTGCCTGTTTGTATGCCGTTACATATTCGATGAACCTTGGGTGTTTGGGGCTCACCGCTCAGATAGATGATCATTATGAATGATCCATGGGTTAAACGATTGCCATCATTCTATGAGCATCTAACTCTCTTATTGCGAATTTTGCGTTGGTTGTTTGTATGCTGTTCCATGTCAACTCATCCCATACTTGGATTCTTTAGCCATCGCACGCGGCGATGTGGGAAGTGTCCGTTAGGTTCCACGAATTCCCAGACAGGCCCGTTGGCAAGTATATCTTCGCAGCGTGCTTTATCTCCGATTTGGAAAATCCATTGGGAACTATTTGGACTCACGGGCGAAAACATAGGTTGGAAGAGATAGATTATGGTATGTTCTTTATGCTCTCCCAGCCATGCATCCGTTTCTGTTGTATAATAGGCATTCTCATCCTCGATGAAGGGAGACAATGACAACAGGGGGCCGTTTAAACTCATACTAACGTCCGGGTACCATGCGAACGGCACCAGAGAGGCCAAGCAGTGGATGTGCTGAACACGAGTATTCATATGTTGCAAAGTGAATAGGCGGACGAATTCTAGCTTTCTTGAAAGGCTTTCGATAAAAAGTCTGCCTGGGCTGTGCCACAGCTGGGGTGCGAGGTCTACGATTTTAGTAAGACAAGGCCGCCGGGCTAACGTATGCTACGTACGACATACGTACCTGTTGTAGCACGGAGTACTCTACAAGCCATCTTACCGCAAATTCGGGTTTCGAGCATGGAGAAGTTCCTCTAGAATTTTGCTGATAGCTCGACAAGTTCTCGTGGTGGTAGGTCATCACCAAAAGTCGCCCTCAGTATCGAGTCTTCGCCGAGATCGGGGAAAGGAGGGGCCGGTAGAAGTAGCTGGAAGAGTGTATATCCGACCTCGAGGATATAGCCATATCGCCTTTGTCGTGCTGCCTCCGTAGGCGACATCTCTCTCGACGTATCGACAAGAGGGAGTTCGGCCCCGGCCCAATCCCATTTAACGTACTCAACTAAAGCGTCGTGGATTTGCTGGAGTGTGGACAGGGCGCGAATACGATAGAAGCTGGATGGCCACGGTTTGTGATGGACAAAGGTGTCGCAGAACAGATCAACAGCCTGCGGAGACTGGCGATTTATAAGATGAGCTTCGGCAGCCATGAATGCTAACTTGACGCTAGCTGGGTTGCCGTCGTCGATGATCCCTAAGGCTATATTTCGTGCGATGCACCCTTCGTGGCGCAGGAAGACGGTACGCATGAACTTAGACGTCGCACTTAGGCGAACAGCACAGCGGCCGCTAGGTAGACTAGAGTAAATACCAATGAGGGCCTCTACAGGTAGCGCCTCCAGCCTAGAATCAAAGTGTGCTGTTCTGTGGAGTTGCTGCCCTTTCTCATGTTGTGACGTGTTTTTCTTGAAAGCCCGTTTAAGCCGCCTCAGTTGACCAGCGAGCTGGTTCGTAGCCGGCTTTGAAGCCGCATATAACTAAGGACGGCAAGGGGCCTGACTGGTGGGCATCGAAACTCAACTGGTAATGGCGATATAATGACGGCTATCTTGAATGCATGTAACACAGGTAACTAGATGTAGAGCAATTCTTCGCCATCTTACTTGATCATGTCTTGGGTTGGGAAGCAAAATACTCAGTAACAACAATGACAATGGAGCCTTCGGTAAGCAACTGCCTGCCTGCTAAACCGCCGAATGAGTGCGAGTTTATAAATGTAAGGTGCGACTGTCCGAGGCGCCTAGAGAAGGAGGCAGCTTGATGAAATAGTGGATGGACCTCCTGCTCAAGCGGTTGCGGTTGCATACGGGCGAGTGGCTATTGCCGTAAGTTCGCCGGCGCACTATGTACCCGAGTTCCCGTTTCCAGCATTCATCCCTCTCGTTGTTGCGTGTTAGTTAGTACCTAATGCTGCCGAAAACGCCGACCATGAACAGCAAGCAAGCAAGCAAGCAGGCAGGCAAACAAGCAACGAGTTCAACTCCCAAATAGTTCCGAAACGGGTATGTTATGCATATGCAATCCATAAACGATACTTACTTGGCACCTTAAAAAGGGAGCAAAACGTCATATTGGGCTGCTCTCGTTTACCCCGAGCTCAATGTTGTGACGTTGTGGCACCCGTGCCGAAGCCGCTATACGCGCGAGTATGAGGCAGGAGAGAGATCTGGAGTTGGGGTTTATGTGCTCCACATTAGGTACCTATCCCGTTGCGGTCTTGAAGTAGGGTGGGTACCTAGCACTCTATCACATGCATGGTGCTCGCTCCATTCCAGGGGACGTACTTTAGTATGAAGAGGAAGAAAATAATGAAAGAAGAAACCAAAAGAGCTTTGTGTGTATTTGCTGGAAAGAGTCAAGCTGTGGATCATCCTACGGGGCAGGCACTATTCGTATAGTCATTGAACTAGGTACCTAAGCTGTTAACCTAACCTAGAACATTACTATAAATTTTTTTCTCAACTGCCTACATCGCTACCTGGCGACAGGAGCATGTGATTGCCGAGGCATCGTAAGCAAGTTGGGTACCTTATCCACTTGAAGAGCATTTGGGAGTAACGCGAGTAGATCTTACACCTACGTGCAATTACTCGTAATTACAGGAAGGGTATGTCATGGAATTCGGCGATGTAGAGAGAAGTGTGATTTATGCTGATGCTCGCTTCTAGCTCGGTTTGTCGCGGGATTACAAGACTTGAATTCTGATCAAAGGACTTGTCAAATAGTGAGAGAGAAAAAGAAAGGTCAGCAGGTGGTCAATTCAACAGTTGTATGCTGGTTGAGCCAATCGGGACGGGGGCTGGCCCTCATGTGGCCTGTCCTGGATTGTTCTGAGAAACGGGTACTACGGTAGGGGTCCTAATTGAGCTCCCTTGTACTGGTACAACTGACCGCTAGGCGCTGAGATATGTTTTGGATTTTCACGGGGAGAGGGAACAGGCGGGCATAAGGAATAGAGCTCCTAGATAACACATATGCTCCGAGAGGATTTGAATCCCATTGATATCTGCCTTATTGTACATCATATAAGTCGACCAGTCGGTGTTTTGACTGGTTCTACCATGGAGATCAACGGCATGTCCTCGAGTGCTTAATGTAGTATGCTGTACATATCCACATCGCCAATTCATTAAATTCTTCCTTCTCGGGGTAAGCGCGTAGTAACCCCTAGCTCGTCGACGTCACGATTATCTGCTGATGGACAAAAGTGCGACCCAGCAAACCGTGGCGGGTGCTTCAAGTCGTACAGTACAGTACCAGCACGTACCTGCCTCAACTGCTGGTGACCTGAAGCCTCACCCTATCTGGTGCTCGTGTACAGGTACCAGGGTAGGTAGGTACCTAATAGAGAGGTACGTCGAGTTCGGCGTCAGGTGAAACGGCTTTACTATCTCAGACGGCATTGCAGTAGGTACTGTTACTCTAATGTTCTACCCTTTGTTCCTAGGTGGGTTTTTAGGACCATGTTTTCTTTGATCTAAATACTGTGGTCCTTGTGCATCCATATTGAATGTATTTTAGTTATTTTAGTTGCGGCTACGAGCTAACGATACAAACTAGAACGCATACACGTGTAAGACAATCTCCATACCGCACAGCAGGTAGGTGTAGGTTAAGTAGGTAGGTAGCAGCGCTGACTGACCCGACAGTGCTTACCTACCTGCTGGGCCCCACGCCCGTCCCCATCTAGACTGCCGCCCCAACAATTCCCGAATTGATCTGCCACCCAGGCACTAGTGGGCTACCTAAGGTACCTCTTATACATACCACTCCCATCATAGCTGCTCATCACGTACTACTGCTGTGCTGTACATGCTGCTGCACATGTTGCTGTACATACTTGCCTACCTAGCGAATACTTTCCGGTTCCGACTGTTTGCAATACGAACTTTGCATAGCGAGCGCATCTTCCATCTATCCCTCCACGAACCCGGTTGCGCTCCCGCCCGCATACCACTCGGTCTCGCGACCATCCTCTCGCCCTCGCCCTCACTCTCACCCTCGCCTTCTCCCTCCTCCTTCTCCCTCCTCCTTCTCCCTCCTCCTTCTCCCTCCTCCTTCTCCCTCCTCCTTCTCCCTCCTCCTCCTCTTCTCCCGCCTCCCTCTCGCGCTTCCCGGTATCGACGACCTCCCTCACCCCGACACTCCCCAAACAATGCAGTACGTCAGAAACATCAGCGATTCAGTGTCGACCGCCTGGAATTCTATCAATCCTGCCACACTGAGTGGTGCCATCGATGTTATAGTAGTAGAGCAAGAAAATGGCGACTTGTTCTGCTCCCCTTTCCACGTTCGTTTCGGCAAGTTCTCGCTATTGCGCCCATACGAGAAAAAGGTCGAGTTCAGGGTCAATGGCGTGAAACAAGAGTACGCGATGAAATTGGGCGAAGGGGGAGAGGCTTTCTTCGTCTTCGAGACTTCTGATACGATCCCCCAGAGTTTGCAAACCTCTCCTCTAGTCTCACCCGAAGCCAGCCCGACCCTTGCCCCCGCCGAGCGGGCCGGCGCCTCAGGCCATCTACATGAGCCCGACCTCCTACAGCTTGACGTCGAGAGTAGAAGGCGGAGGGGGTCGACGATAACAAGACCGGGGCCCAGTGTCCTCCCGGCCCATCAGCTACGTCCAGGTTGGTTGGCACCACTCGGCGGCAGAGCGTATCTAGAATGGGTGCTAATCTTGTGGTGTAGGCGTCTCAGCGCCTATTGTCTCTTCCCCTGAGCTAGGCGGAGGACGCCCAAGCTCAAGAGGCTGGCTCGACGTACCTAACCGACATAGTATTTCCAGTGACCTGGTGCTCTCCAGAGACGTGCGCGGCACCGGCGATGAGGATGAATCCGCGGACGACGAATCAGATGGAAATAGCCAAGCCCTGTCTCAGAGATCACGGAGCCCACCTCCTGTTAGTTCAGTGGAAGCCATACAACGAGCCATGATTCTTTATCAGAAGCTATCAGCGGTGAATATCCCGACTCATGTGAGTGATACAGGGGATTTAATGCTTGACATGGCTTCGTATAAAGGCAGCGAGGAAGATGCTATTAAAGCAGAGATTCTGGCGCGCAAAATCCTATCTGAAGAGCTGCAAGGTGATTATGATATTGGTGCCTTGTTTGGGATGGATGAGGAGGGCAACCTTTGGATATACAGCAGCGAGGAGGCAAAAGAAGCAGCCATGAAGAAGGCCGTCGCATCGTTTCGACCGACACCCACACTGGCTATCGATGCCGTTTCGGATCCCGGCTATGCCAGTGATGATTCAACAACATCCTCGCGAGCCCCCATTCATCGACGCAGTGAATCCGATGTCGGCCATAGTTCAGTGCATACCCCGCCTAGCACGCCAGGTTCAGCGTCATCGACAAGCCATCATCAAAGGAATTATGCCAAAACCCTTCGTCTGACTAGTGATCAGTTGAAGGCTTTGGACTTAAAGTCGGGCGAGAACTCTATGAGTTTTACCGTGAACCGAGCAACCTGCAGTGCCAACATGTTTTTATGGAGGCATGATATCCCAGTGGTGATTTCAGATATCGACGGCACAATCACCAAATCCGACGCTCTCGGCCATGTCCTGAATATGCTTGGTCGTGATTGGACGCACACAGGCGTTGCAAAGCTATACAGCGATATTGCAGCAAACGGCTACAATATTATGTACCTGACCAGCCGATCAGTCGGGCAGTCTGATACCACGCGCGCCTATCTTAATGGTATCGTCCAAGATGGTTACCGCCTGCCCAAAGGACCAACCATACTCTCTCCGGACAGGACAATGGCCGCATTGAGACGCGAGATCTACCTGAGGAAACCTCACGTATTCAAGATGGCGACGCTCCGTGATATACGGAGCTTGTATGGGCCTGAGAATCACTGCTTTTATGCAGGGTTTGGAAATCGTTTAACGGACCAGATATCTTATCGAACCGTGGACGTTCCGCGGAACCGTATCTTTACGATCAATTCGAATGCAGAAGTCTCTTTGGATTTGTTAAGTTTGAACAAGTTAAAGCTTAGCTACGTCAATATGGGGGAGGTTGTAGATCATTATTTTCCTCCAGTCAGCACGCTTGTTAAGGGCGGTGGAGTAGAATACACCGACTTTACGTACTGGCGAGATACTCCGCTTGAATTGGACGAGTTCTCCGCGAGCGGATCAGATCTGGGAAGCGAGGCTGATGAGAACGAGGACGAGGATGAAGATGTGGGGGAGATGGGCGACAGCTTCCTCTCCCGCGGAGACGATGACGATGCTTATGCGGGCGAAAGCGTCCGCAGCGGCGATTACGAAGATGAGGAGAATATGATCGACTCGGCGATTTATACTAGAACCGAAGATGCCTACGATGAGGAGGGCGAGGATGGCGAGGATGAGATCGACGAAGATGACGCGATGGATTGTAGCGAGGACGAAAACGATACTACGGAGATTGAGTTGGCCCCGGCAAGAAAGTCAATGTTGGACGCGAACGCCGAGCTGATCACCGGCGTGAAGAACTTGGGAATTCAAAAGAAGAAGAAATGAAACCCAAGCCATCTCGAAAACGACACACCAGCTGATTTATCTTTCGTCTTGTAAAAGTCACTCAAAATATCACGAATGGCGCAATTCATGTCATAGAGGAGGGATCAAACTTGTTGGGTATCATGTTCTGTTATCATTGCGGACTTGCATTAGAATATCTGTGTCTCCTACTCTGGGCTTAACCGTCGGCTTGGGGTTAGCAACCTCATTCTGCGACGTCGGTTAGCCGGCTCGGCTCTCGGTCTCCAAATAATGCATAGCGCAAGGCGTTTTCTCTGGGATTCAAAATCTCACTTGGGTTTGGGTAGGCCGTACCCCGACCACAAAATTAGTCGGAATGCGAAATGTTTAGATAGATAATGTACAATGGACAAGAATGACAGGGTATCATTTCTGTTCCTCTCACGCGCGTCGCCGGCTGAGTGTGTCGCATTGCGGTGTATAAGCTGTGCATCGGGCTATGCCGTAGAATCCCATCCGATGTTTGGATATCCCGTCGGCTCAGTCGTGTCGGGCAACGAAGCAGGCCTGTTGATTCGAGGTTGCCCAGGCGCCTGCCCGGTGGGTAAATATGCCGATGAGGGAGAAAGAAGCTTTGACCTACTCCCGAGTAAAAATGTTGCCGTATATGCTTTCGGCATCGGACGCCAAGCACGCCAAAGTTTGAAATCCGCTAACCATCGTCGTTGTGATACTCCGCGGTCGGAGAGACGTGGTGATGCGAGAGCACGCGCTACTGCATCTCTATCTTCAAAAAAAAAAAAAAAAAAAAAGGGCAAAGCCACCGAAAAGGTAGCGAGGCGAGATGATCCATTGAGTTAGGCACGGCCCATCTCATCACTCACTCCATGCCCTCCATCTCCTCATCCGCCATATCGTCGCCAAGGAACTCATCAAGCC
The DNA here is from genome assembly GCA_021209875.1 of Rosellinia necatrix. Lineage (NCBI taxonomy): Eukaryota > Fungi > Ascomycota > Sordariomycetes > Xylariales > Xylariaceae > Rosellinia > Rosellinia necatrix. The sequence goes on from JAGYVD010000010.1 coordinate 1,881,282, forward strand.
CACCACCGGCGTCTTCATCTCCGTCCTTGTCCTTGTCCTTCTGGCTCTCGAGCCCCTCCATAGGATCTGATCCCTCCTCATCGTCGTCGCCGTCATCATCGCCCTCGTCGCTCTCGGCGGCGGCGGCGGCGGCGCCGTCGAGGCCCCAGTGGTCGCGCAGGCCCCAGCTCTGGCCGCTGAGGACGAAGCGCTCGTTGGGGAGGCGGACGCCCCACTCGTTAGCGAGGACGCGGGGGAGGGCGACCTTGTTGCGCTCGCGGGCGAGCTCCTGGAGCCACTCCTTGCTGGTGCCGCCGCCTCCGACCCCGCCGCCGACCCCGCCGCCGCCGGCGCCGCCGCGGAACTGGTACGCCTGGCGGCTCGCGATGGCGATGCTGATGGCGTTGGTACTGACGGTCGCGTCGCCGCCGGGGGGGGCGACGGGGACGGCGCCGCTGGAGCCGCTCGGCCGCGCGCCCGCGTGCGTCGTGTACGGGTCGCCCGAGAGGTACAGCGCGTCGTTGAGGATGCTCGACGTGTGCCGGTACGCGAAGTCCAGCAGCAGCAGCGGCACCCGGTTGTCGAAGGACGTCACGCCCTGCGACGTCAGGAGGAGCTCGATCGTGCGCGCGTCGCGGGGCCGCGGCTCCTGCGTTGTCGTCGTCGTCGCCGTCGCCGTCGCCGCCGCCGCCCCTGTCCCTGTCCCTGTTCCTGTCCCTGCCCCCGCCCCCGTTGGCGAGGAGGGTCCGCCGCCACCCGCCTGTGCTGCTTGTAGGGGGCCCGGGGACGTGGCCGTCTGCTGCGTGTTCGGTACGGTGGTGGTCCCGCTCGTCGTGGTGTTCTGTGTCGGCTGTGATAGTGGCTGGGGCTGTGCTGGGCCGGCCGAGGTGCCTGGCAGGATGCCGTTGGTTTGTACCATCGCCGCCATGGTCGCGATTGGATTGACTCGGTCGGCGGTCGAGGGTGGTGCGCTCGTTTGATCGGATAAAGGTGGTTTTAGCTGGATGGCACGAGAGAGATGCGTCCGTCGGCTGTTTTGGCGTGAAGCTTGACGACGCGCTGCGAGCGGAAGCTTGCCAGCTAGTACTAGTCTTCCCCGAGATGTTATGAGATGTATTCTAGTCGAGATTGAATGAATCGAAATGCGTTTTATTCTTGCGGGTGGGCGGGTGGTAAAGTTTGAAGTTGTGTGTCGTTGAAGGATAGAGTTAGATTAGATATCAGAGACAGCTAAATCGCGGAACTGCAATTGAGGCTCGCGCCAGGTACCTATTTAAGTAGTGTAGGTAGGTATCTACCTACTTACCTATGCATGTGCCCACCTACACATGTACCCACTACCCACCAACCCAACGAACCCGGGAGCAGGCACAGCACAGACCACACCTTATTTAGAGTGGTATGGAGGGGCAAGCTTAACCCCACTATCCTTGACCAAGCAAAAGCTGCAGCCAGAGCGCCGATTCAGGAACCCAATGAGCATTGCATCATAAATGGACTCACTTGAGATCCAGGCTAATTTTTTTTTTTAAATATAAGTTGAGTCACTCGTCTTTTATTCGGTTTGATTTTTTTGTATGAAAGTTTTCACTTTTCCTTCACAGCCCGATCGACATGGAAACGATACTTCCACTACCCTTCCTTATTTCTGTAGCTGTCCCGCCGGGACTAGCACAGAGTGAGGGTCTAAGCCGAGAAGAAGTATCGTGTTTAGGCTGTGTCTTTTTTGACGCAACGCCGACCAACCTCGGGAAGCTCCTCAAGCTTCTGGGGCAACACAGCGCCGAATTCCAGGCCTATTTTGACGGAACGGCGTTAAAATCCAGAGATGATGTTGTCTCGCTCTTAGACCACGGTGCGCGCAAAGTCTTCGTTCAGCCCGCAAGACTATCCGACCTCGTTGAGTACGGGGAGAGGGTTGCCCCAGCCGTGGTAGAGCTAAACGATATCACTGGCACGGAAAAGCAGCTGCTTCTTAAGAATTTCGACAAGAGAACCTGCGACGTCGCTGGCTTCTTGCAGTCGAGCAGTATCGAAAAATTCCCACCTCTGTTCATCAAGCCGGCTCCTGAGACGAATTATGATGATGTTGTAAACATCTGCCCGCTTGTCAACGCTATCCCTATCATACCATCTTCGCAATTAACTACGAAGAAGGATGAGGCGGATAAGAGACTTTACATCCCAAAATTATTCTCTGCATCATGGAAGACGGATAGGGATGATAAACTCTTGCCTACGGTCGTGTGCGACGAAAGGGGGATAGCTCTGGGGCTGGTGTATAGCAGCGAAGCGAGCGTCGCAGAGTCTCTGCGAACACAAACCGGTGTCTACCAAAGCCGGAAACGTGGTCTGTGGTACAAGGGTGCTACGTCAGGAGATACCCAAGAGCTGGTCAGGATATCCGTGGACTGCGACAACGATGCATTAAAATTCGTCGTCAGACAAACGGGGAGATTCTGTCATTTGGAGCAATTCGGCTGCTTCGGCGACTTGAAGGGTATTTCAAAACTTGAGCAGACACTCGTATCGAGAAAACAATCGGCACCCGAAGGCTCGTACACCAAAAGGCTCTTCTCTGACGAGAAGCTGTTGCGGGCCAAGATCATGGAGGAGGCAGAAGAACTATGCAATGCAAAAACACCCGAAGAGGTTGCCTTCGAGGCTGCTGATCTTATATACTTTGCATTGACTAAAGCCGTTAGTACTGGAGTCAGTCTTGCCGATATCGAGAGAAATCTAGACGTCAAGAGCCTGAAGGTCAAAAGGAGACCAGGGAACGCGAAGGGCGAGTGGGCAAAGAAGGAGGGCATCGCTGCCACGGTAGGAAAAGAAGATAAAGCGTCGCCAATATCGTCAACATCAGGCGCAGAAAAAGATAATCGCCCAGATCCAAATGCCGAGAGGATCACCATGAAGAGGGTAGATGTCAGTAAGGTCAGTGAGGTCCAAGTCGCTGATGTTTTAAGACGACCTTCCCAGAAGTCGGCTGAGACCATTATGGGGATCGTCACGCCAATCATAAACGACGTACGACAAAATGGTGACAAAGCGCTCCTATGCTACACGCACAAATTCGAGAAAGCTACTTCATTAACTTCGCCTGTCATCAGAGCCCCATTCCCCCAGGAGTTGATGAATCTGCCCCGCGAGACCATCGAGGCTATTGATATCTCATTTGAGAATATTCGAAAGTTCCATGCCGCTCAAAAGGAGGAAAAGCCACTCCAAGTGGAGACGATGCCGGGTGTCGTATGTAGCAGGTTTTCACGCCCCATCGAAAGAGTAGGATTGTACGTCCCCGGTGGCACGGCTGTTCTTCCCAGCACCGCCCTGATGCTAGGCGTGCCTGCGATGGTCGCGGGCTGTCAGAGAATCGTGCTGGCTTCCCCCCCGCGAGCAGACGGCAGCATCACTCCCGAAATCGTCTATGCCGCCCATAAGGTTGGCGCGGAGAGTATTGTTCTGGCCGGAGGTGCGCAAGCCGTCGCTGCGATGGCATACGGCACTGAAAGTGTAAGCAAGGTGGACAAGATCCTGGGCCCAGGTAACCAATTCGTTACGGCCGCAAAAATGTACGTAAGCAACGACACCAATGCCGGCGTTAGCATCGATATGCCAGCCGGCCCGTCGGAAGTCCTTGTTATTGCGGACAAGGATGCAAACCCTGCATTCGTGGCCTCGGATCTCCTGTCGCAAGCGGAGCATGGCGTCGACAGCCAGGTCATCTGCATCGCGGTAGATCTCGACGAAGCGCAGCTACAGGCGATAGAGGACGAAGTGCACGAGCAAGCCATGGCGCTTCCCCGTAAAGACATCGTCAGGGGCGCCATTAACCACTCCGTGACCGTGCTCGTCAGAGACATAGACGAAGCTATGAAAATCAGCAATGAATACGCGCCCGAGCACCTAATTTTACAGATAGCGGACGCCGAGAAGGCGGTGGACAAGGTCATGAACGCCGGAAGTGTGTTCATCGGGCAGTGGACGCCGGAGAGCGTCGGCGACTACTCGGCCGGCGTCAACCATTCTTTGCGCAAGTTCCATCCCCTTTCCTTTATTCCAACGTTATATCAAACTAATTATTATCTATAAAGCTACCTATGGTTATGCCAAGCAATACTCGGGCGTTAACCTCGGATCGTTCGTGAAGCATATCACGAGCTCGAATCTCACTCCCGAGGGCTTGAAGAACGTTGGAGGTGCCGTCATGCAGTTGGCTAAAGTCGAAGAACTCGAGGCGCATAGACGGGCTGTTGAGATTAGACTCAAAACACTAGGATAAGAAAAGGTGTAAATTGGAGCCATAGAAAATTCGGACAGCGTGTAGGACATGGAACGGAAAATTGCTAGGATGTAAACTCCTTTCCTTGTAGTATGGCCCAGTGCTCGGGGTGAGAACCAGGTTCATAAGCTGCCTTCTTACATGAATATTTGAACCTGTTTTATCAAACGGTGTCTGAGAAACATATATGGCACACTATTGAGCGTAGATCAGCTATCAACCACGCCACCACGCACCCGGTCCAATCATGTTAGGGTGATAACACCAAGAACGACGTCCAACATAACTTTTGAACCAGTCTCGTATCTCGTCCTTCCCCTGGCCAATAATAACCTGGGCCGGGCCAACAGAAAAAAAGAAAAAACAAAAAAAAAAAAAAGAAAACTCCCGCGAGGTAAGAACGCCAGCAGCTAAAGGGTATCATTTTTGCCTTTTCTTTTGCTGAGATCCCCGGAACCAAAATCGCACGTGGTAACGCCGTTATGTACATCTACCATCTCTATCCCGTTCAAGATCCTCTTATATACATATATGCGGTGGGAGAACACCGGGTCCCCCCTTTACCGTCCCCATATGCCCTGGTGCCTCGTCTGGAGGGCATAGGCCTCGGCGTATACGCCGAACGGGGGCTGGACGCCGTCGTCGTGCGGGCCTCTGTCGGGGCGTTGGTACGTCTGTCCGAAGTACGGCTGACCGTCATAGACGTCGTGCGAACCGTAATGCTGCTGCTGCTGATGATGTTGTTGCTGTTGCTGCTGCTGCTGCTGCTGCTGATGTTGTTGTTGTTGCCGCTGCCGCTGCTGGCGATTGTAATCCATGATGGTCAAGGTGGAGGTGTGCACCTCAGTCGAGACGACGAGCCCGGTGTTGGAGGCCGACGTCTTCCGGTCCGCGCCCTCGCCCACAACAATGTACTGCGACGTGCCGCGGTTCGTCCGGTTCCCCGTCGGGTCCGTCGAGACGTAGTCGCCCCGGGTCGTCTTGACGCTCGGCTTCAGGATCTTGGACCATAGCACCCGCAGAGACGGCACGCAGCCCACTATCAGCGCGACGGAGCACTCCGTGATGCTGCGAGGGAAACATGATTAATACGGCGACGAGGTATTACGAGGGGGGTAGGATTGGTTGAGCGGGTTGTCCTACGTGGCTAATATTGATAAGGCGAGTGACGTCCCTGGTGACTGCAAGGATATCGCTTTGAAGAGCAATGAAACTATACTAGCGGCGATGGCGCTATTTGCCATGTTAGTTGAATAGGGGAGAAACGAAATGGAATGAGAAGAAGACAAGAAGACAAGAAGACACCGGGTTTGTCAGAAACTGTGGAGGGTATACGAACAAGAGACCGCTCAGGAAGAGGAAGACGAGCCCGACCCTGCTCCGCGTGAGAAGCTTCAGCCCGAACACGACAGGCATGGGCAGGATGAGGATGATGACATCGGCGAGGACCGAGGTGCCGCCGAGGAAGACGTTGATCGTCCGCGTCCGCGTCTGGCAGCCGGCGATGAACTGTTCCGACAGCTCGCGCGTGTGCGGCGTGCAGGCCGGGGGGATGGCGATGATGCCGGAGGCGTAGACCAGCGCCGTGAAGGCCAGCGTCACGTACGAGGTGATCCGGAGCCATTTCTTGATGCCGAACAGACGGACGTAGAGGAAGAGAATCGGCGCCTTACACGTCCATAAGGCCAGAGGCGTGAAGACGGATATGGAGACGGCGAGCTGCGCATCGGCTGGTTAGACGTGACATTCCCGCCGTGAGGTAGCATCGTGGGCTGCAACCACATACCTGTGCAACCGCATACGGTGATAAATTCGGGTCGTGAAAGCCTGTCTGGGGCATTAGTATTAAATCTCGATAGAGAGCACACGAGTGGTTGTTGTCACCATTGCCAGCCATGTCGCTGAGGACCGCCACGGCGATTAAGAAGGGTATAGCAGAGATAGATATATCTGGTGACGCGGTCAGCGACTGGAATACAACCACCCGTTTGGGCCTTATCAGACTCACAGTCGTCGACGAGGAGTTTCCGGTTGTACTTCCAGTTCGCGATGAGCCGCAGTACGACAGATATGGCCGCAAGGCCGATGAATAACGACTTCAAGCCATCAACCGACGCTTTCGGTATGCCGTTTATACGCTCCATTGAAGCTGGACGGCCTCCAGTTTCGAGTGGGTTAAACGTGATCACGGTTCGCTACGGGTGACTCCATGCCCCTCGGGTGGTCAAGGAATATAATAGAAATGAGATGCCTGGCTGCCATGTGAGAAGACCCAAGGATCCCGAAGCCACCGCCCGTTTCTAGTACACTATGTAATGGAACCGAGAGGGAATTGTTCTCGCGTGGGTAGCCAGACCTGGGAGGGAGGAGGAGGGGGGGGGGCTACTAAAGACAAAAGGCTCATTATTTCACCTTCAAACGCAGGCAGGGCAGGGCAGGGGACTGCTTGTCGAACTGCTAGATCTCTACGTACTGTATCTAGGGATGACTACGGTAGGGCAAGCCACCTTTTGGGGAGCTAGGTGGTATTCCTAGGACCCCCTGGATGGAACTCGTACGCAGTAGAGGAGCGATCATGATAGAGCGATAGCTGGATGAGCTACAAGACTGGCTAGACAGCTATGGATACCTTTTTATTTGGATGCCTTAATACTGCCGAGAAGCGGTTTTCTCCTCGGTTTTCTTGTCTCCTTTTGGTTATGATATCCCATGTAGTGCCTATCGTGGCACAGTAGCCGATAACTGCGTGCACACAGAACTGCCTTTCCCTCTGAGCGGTTTCAAGATGCCCTTTAGCTGGTCTCTTCCCTAACCGGTAGTAAGCATAGTTGACAAATATGTGCAGCCGTCGTACATGCAGGCGGGATGTGGGATGTACGAAGTATTCTCTACCCTATTATTAGCAGGACAGTGTACTTTGGCCAAGCTTCCCACCGACTATGTACATCGAACGCCGCATCTTACCAAATACGTATTATGCTGTTAGTTATTCGATAAGTCAACAAGAAAAAAAGAGAACATGGGCATAGGGTGGGTCGAATGACTCGACAAACTCGCCATCGAAGCAAACAATATGGCCTAGCCGACAGGAACCCCTTCCCGTCTCCTCTCCCTCGACACGGCATGGCGAATCGACGAGGTGCGCTGGACACCGACTCGCTGGGTAGGGTGGAGTGCGGTCGAGAGATGGTGTGATCGGGAGCCTGGCGGAGGATCGATCACGGCCCAGCAACCGAAATCCCTGGGCGCACGGACTGAGGATTGCCAGGGCGGGCGGAACGATGCATGATCCGGACCCAAGATCCATCGCCCGACGTGATTGGGTGCTGACGGGTGCGAAAGTCGATCCCGACAAGGTGTAAGCCAGAGCCCCGGGTGGCCATTCTGGCACTTACACTACACAAGCAGTCATCGCAAAAGGTAGTGTAAGAGCCGGAGGCGATCAAACACAGATCGCGAGCCTTGATATCGCTTCAGTCAACGGGCACCCTCCCCTCACGTCTCCCTTCCTCTGACTACCATGTTTTACACCTAAATGCCATGCATGTAGTTCGTTCACTGGGCCGGTACGCGGCGGCGTACTGCCTCATTAAACAAGCATCCCGGCTTCGGACCGCTCTCTATCGAATTCGCTAACTGCGACGGGCAGCATCGCCGTGGGGGAATAACAGGCGAGCTTCTCGAAATGCTCAGCTAGAATGGACATCTCTTCCCCCCCCCTAGACCTAGGTTAGTAAAGTATAGTAAGAAGCTCGAGGCTTTCAGCGGGCTTCAGCCGTAGCTCGACACTAAATACGGACAACGCAGGGCGAAGTCGGCGACCTGCCTGGATAGGCATGGTCGGTGCCAGCCCCCCGGTTGGCTGGAAGGGGTGATACACTACATATGCAATCGACTTGGTCCCCTTTGCCCTTGCCTAGGGTGTGAGCGAAATATGATATGCCGTTGCGTCCAATGGCAGCCCGCCAATAACGCCAACGACACACACGCCGAGAACCCAATGCCAACATCCAGACGCCGTGCGAGGGCTTGCGATTGGTCGGTTGTTAATTTATCAGAGAGAGCCGGCCGTCTTGGTCCTTCGCCGCAAGGCAGCTCTCTCGTCCATGATGATGATTTGCCCCTGCGTCACATGTGCCGCAGCTCCTCCTTTGCTGCACGTTGATTCCTGCAGGTGAGCGGCATGGGGGATTAGGGGAAGGGCGACGACGTTACGTGGAGAGGGAAGGATTGTGTGTGTGTGTGTGTGTGAGCATCATCTATAAGAACTAAGAGCGCCACCTTCAATTCGAGACGCTTGAACACTCTCACGCACTTGGACGAGAGCGTCTTGGCCACTGCTGACCGACTACTACCGTAGTAGCGTCTGAGCGAGTGAGTGTAAGTGAGTGAGTACGGTATGCACATATATCTATAACCACACACGCCTCGTCACTGACATAAGCACGTAAGGTTAGGTGTGGCTTTTTTTTTTCTCCCCATTCCCGTTATAGTAGTTATAGACTACCCGAGTCGAACCGAATCGTGAACAGGGTCCTAGGGATGGCGAACGAGTCGAGCAAATCCTGATCCTCCGTACTGTAACCCGCCCGTGGTCTAGCCCTGCCCCATGGGCCCTTGTTATGCCCACGGCTATACGGTAATACGGTAGTGTAAGGTAAACACGTGCTGCCTGTCTCAGTCGACGGGTCTATTTTGATTACCTACCGCTTATACCTACTTCGCACGTATGGATCTGACAAGCCTGGCTAGATACGACATAAATACGACGTAGATTGCATAGTTATCAGGGTTTACAAGTATAGCATGGGCGTATCATCGTTTTAGTGCATTTGTTTCAAAGAAGTGAACGCTCAGCTCTGCCAATCCTAGTCAACACGCCGACCCCATGCTGCTGACGCCTAGCGAACTGGTTTTTCAAAGCCCCTCCCAGTTCATGACTCCGGTATTGCTACTTTGGTTTTATTTTGCGATTGCACTCTCTAAGTAGTGGCAACCTTCTTTATTATAAGTTATGATATTAATAGAGATAAAGTTATGACAAAACGTGGAAGAGAGAGAGAGAGAGAGCCCAGGATTACCTCACTTCGGCCTCGAACCGAGCATATGGCTCTGTTTAATTGGGGTATGTATGTATGTATGTACATGAATATGCACATGAGTATGTATATGAGTATGTGATGCCTACCTCAATGTAATGATGCTACATTTCTATTTTCTCCCTCTCCCTCTCCCCGCGCTGGACTACACTACAGTCGTATGTATGGATACCCCTTGGTTCCTGGAGCTGATCATGTTCGATGTTGCAGGGGGGGGAGGAGGGCTTCCCGTTGATTCCCGTTGATTCTCGACAGTAGACTACACTTAGCTGTCGACGGCAGCCCTTGCCACGCGACTTGCGACCCCATGCGCGTGCGCTACGACTCCTACGCCGAAAAGAATCGCGCGCCGCAGGAAACCGATTATCCAAGATGTCCCCTTGCCCCCCCGCCCCGAGCGAAAAAGCCCAAAAAGACGCACTATCCTCTCCACCATGCACGCTATCTTCTCTTTTATTTCGGCGCCGTCCGATCTGGCCATGGTTAGCGATTCTACCGGGGGTGTCTCCCCGGACAGTAATCCCAGAGTCGTGCCATTATGCGTACGGTAGGCACGCGACGATGCAAAGAGCGCCCTTTTCTATTGTCGTCCCTGTTTCCGGCACCATGTTGCGACTGGGCCGATCTATCTCAGCTGTCATCTCTCTCTCACACACACACACACACACACACATTACTTACGCATACCTTATAACTATCTCGCGGTTCGAGGCAACGGCGTAGCACGAACGGGCGACGCCAACAGTAACTTACCCTCACGCTGCAGAAGAGGGGAGAGGTGACACGCCGCTCTGGCGAAAGAGAGCTTACACTAATCTGTGGATATCGCATAAGAATAAAAGAATATATCGCTTCTGCCTAATACATAGCGGTAGAGCCGTCACGTGCTGCGATATAGGTAAACTTAGACCTCCAGTGTATAGTATGATATAGCATGATGATTCCAAAATTACCGGTAGAGAGGGAACGAGCTTCTAGATCGATGAAATGCAAACGCGTGGCACAGCTAAACCGCCCTTGTACCCGGTGGTGCGATAAAATATACACTATGTGAGGGACGTAGGGAGGTAGGTTCTGTTAAACGTCTCCCGGCCTCGTATGCAACGTTATACCCTCGCTTCGTCTATCCCACCTATCCAATACAGCCTAGAGTCGTACATTTACCTACACCATGACGTCCCAAATTACCCCTACCAACGGATCGTCGACCTGGGATCTATCGTCATGTGATGTTCAGAATATCCAGAGTGAGGTCTAGTCACTATGAGGCAGCAGCTGGGTCGTAGGTAGATAGCTTAGTATAGGGGTAGGGCTCAATATCATTGATTCCTGAGCCTGCCATCTAGGTGGGAGATCTTCAGTCCTTATATACACAGATATGCTTCTAGAGCTACCCCCTAGGGTAGCAGGTACCTCGCTATGTGATCCATTTATCTGACAGTTTCTGGGTTTTGTGTGTAAAACTTGTTACTAAAAGCCGCTGGGTTATCACGGTTAGTCGGGATATGATATAACAAGATGAATCATACGATTACTAGCACACGAGTGGCCGGTACGTCACAGCCGATGGGCCAGAAGCTGCTTCAAATCAACTCGCCCTTCTGGACAAACTTCTAGTGATACTGGGTGTAACTTGAGTTTTGTCGAGTGCTATATGGGCTGTGGTATCTCTATATAAAAGACGGTGCCGCCCTTGCCTCGTACTAGATCATGAGATCCAAGCGGCTCTATGTATCATCAAGCATGACATCGTGCCTTATAAACTCGTTTGCTTGCTCGCTCCCCTCGGTGTCATTCATGCGTCTATCTCACACGTACTCTCCATTCATTAAATTATCACGATTCATCCGTGAACGGGACGGGTCGCCGCAAAGGGTGTGCTTCCGTATTAAAGACGAATTCGTCTAGGCTTATTAGATCTGGTGATGAGAATATCAAGTAGAAATACCGTAGAGTCTCGGCCAGCCAGAAACTCTACACGATAGTTAGTGAGTCTGTCGCCACCGGTAGGAATGCGTATGAAAATAGAATTCACTAACCTCCATTGAATCAGTTTTGACGGTGTCGGCTACCTCGACAGACTGAATCGCCGAAAATGCGAGGTCGGTCTCGGTTGCCTTGCGAATCGCCTGCCACATTCTCCACGCCATTTCCTGGTATTCTGCATCACCAGTGATGCGGTACATGAGGAATACGCTTTCGATAGCTTCAGGTCGGAGAAGATAACGAGAGTCTCGCACATTCTTGAAGCCGGGCTTCAGGCTTGTGTTACCGACAATCTCCCATTCGTCCTGGTTCCATTCGCATGGCTCCAAGCTCTCGCATTTCAGCAGATTAAAAATTTCGGGCATGATACCGGCCGGCATCGCGTCGTATGCCCACACGCAGCCTTTTGTGATTTTTTCGCCGATCGCTACATGTTCTGGTATTTGAAAAAGCTTTCCACCGAGTCCGAACATACCGCCAACGAAACAGGAAAGATGCTGAGACTCGGCAGTCAGCGTCGGTTCTCCGTTCGAAACCCAGATGTCGCCCGGGAACAGGATATCTGCCTGGTCTGGTAGCTTGGGTCGAAATAATATGTTTTCAACCACTGTACCCATTGCCCCACGGTACAGCTTCTCGTAGACCGGTTCGAGGCCACCAAGAATCACAAATGCTTTAGGGAGATATTCGTAAAGGCTATCGGCGAGTGCGCCGAGCGTGAAGCTACTCTCCGAACCCAGGTCGATATGTTGCAGGTCGAAAAAGGTAGGCCACATCCCGGGAAGAGTTGTCTTATTCTGCCATTCATCCAAGATCCGAGTTACCCTATCTATAGCATCGTAATACTTGTTGTCACCGGTCAGCTGTGACAGACGAGTGAATTCTAGAGAAGAGGAGGCAACGGCAGCGGACGGATCATGATTGCCAGCTACCTGTTTCCCGTACTTGGCATCCTGAAAATCCAACCAGAAACCAGGCATCCGATTGGGGGTATCATATGCCATGTAAAGCATGTCGCCAAGCTCGACAGCCTTCTCTAGTAATGCGGTTTCTTTGCTGAGGTCGTAGGCGCCAAGCAAACCACCGAGGTGCCTTATCGTGGTCTCGAAGTAGTTACAGGACGTGTCCCGCGTTTTGGAGTAGTCAATTGTGACGGCGGCGGCGGCAGCGTCGTAGAAATCTTCTTTGAGATCCATTATCCAAAGGGTTGACAAGGAATCCACGAGAGTGGCCCCCCATCCTCCAAAGCCGGGCACGTCGTGGCCCTGTCCGGACACGGGCAGGACCTCGTCGTACCCGAACCCGACATTCTTGTAGGTTTTCCAGCTCTTTACGAACGCCTCTTTCACCTCGCTACGCCTCGACTCCAGAACATCCTCCCGCGCCACTCCCTCGGGACTCTTGTCCTGTTGGAAACCATACTGTATTGGGGGCAATGACCGGGGCCGGCCGGCCGGCAAGGGCGTGTATTCGGATACTGGATAGAATATCTTCTGACGGGACCAATCGTAGCTATCGTGGACATAGGTGAAGCCCCAGAGCACGTCGGTTTTCTCGGGGACAAGCCCGACGAGGAGGTACAGCACGACGGCCAAGACGAGGGCAAGGGCAGTGCGCGACTTGCGGCGGAGGATGGGGGTCATGGCGTCGTACGGCTCGCTTCCGATCTGCCATGCGACATCTTCGGCGAGCATGGGCAGAGGCGCCGAGAGAGCTGGGTTGCCTGGGTTGCCTGGGTTGCCTGGGCTGCCTGAGGCTGGTGGCGGGATGCTGTCAGGGCCCCGCGTGCGTCTGTCGTCGGCGTTCCTATGCCCGTGCGCGTTCCTCCCACAGTACCGGATAGGATGCTTAAGGATGGATATCGCCAGTGCATCGAGGCGGGATATTATGCTATGAGCGTTGCGGATAAAAATGACCCGGCACCATGGCGCTGAGTATTGCTGTGCCTTAGACTACTGGACACAAAAACATGAGGCCAAAAAGAGGATCCGGAATGGCCGGAGCCGGTTGAATAGCCAAGGTGTCTGGGACTCACTTGCTTGTTTGCTACGTACTTACTTACCTTACCTAGTACCTACCTAGGTAGTAGTAGTAATAGGTATATTACAGCGCACCCTTCAGTGTAAGTGCCTTCCGTGGTCAAGAAGCTGTTCATACCTTTGTGCCTACCTACCCAAGTAGGTGGGTAGAGTGGGTTTTGTCCAATGTCAGGCCGCTATATTATAGCGGCCGAGTCAGCTAACTCAACCGGCCTAGAGGGTATACTTATACTTACCTGCTTAACTCAGTAACCTCTTCGAAATAACTGAGACAGGCCCAACAGTTCTCTCTATGTTTATCGGCTAAATGTTTGAGCTCAAATTCCACATTCCTCGCATCCCCGCCTACGAGTTCGTAGAATTGCGTTTTCCGCCTGTTATGACAGCCGTTTGTTATTCGTAGTTTGTTGATACCAAGCCTCGGTCCCTAAATTTGCAATAGTAAGGTACGCCGTTGAGCTGATTGGCTTGCCTAGGCACACCATGGTCCAGTGCTGGAGAACTCATTCTGTCAACTAGCATTTACCTAACCTACCTGGGTAAGTATGGAAAATAGAATGGCTAGACTCAGGAGGTTTGGCATGCTGCAGAGACAGTGAAACTTGAATGGCCGGCCAGATATAAAAAGAAAAAAAAAAAAAAAGGGAAGAAAATACACAGAAAATTCCCAACACTCATTGATGACGGAATGGGTGGTGCTTTTATGCCCCTCTCCCTCCCCTACAGGCAAGGGCAGGGGCGCTTTCGTATAGTTAATAGATGAGTGCATGATGACATGCCACAACAATATCCTTGAAAGCATATGCTCTGAAGCTCTAGAAGAGCAGGTAGCTCACGCCAACGTCAAAGATATAACTACCTAGGTACTACCTACCTAGTCCACTACTGGTCAACAAGCAAGGACGAGCGTCGAGTATGACAAGGCAAGCTATCTGCTATCTGCAAGGATGCGAGCCCGACATCGGCAACAAAAGATCATCACCGACACAAGCACCGGCCCCACCATAAAAGTTGTTGTACAGTCGCGTGAGCTCAGTCAGTCAGTCCGTCAACCAGTCAATTAATTAAGTCAATCCGCCAGTCAATTAAGCCAATCAATCAACCAGGTATCCAATCTCTCGAGGCTGCATCTCGCTCCGACCAGCCTCGAGCACCGCCAGGCGACACAACATGTCTGGCACAACACTTGTCGGGGGAGAAAGCCCGACCATGACCAATGGCGCACACAGCGGCGTCAATGGCCACAGTAACGCCACCAACGGCCATCTCGATGGCCATACCAATGACCACCACGCCAATGACCACCACACCAATGGCCACAACACCAACGACCATACCAACGGCCACACCTCTCGCACTCCCTCCCTCTCCGGCCTCTCTCTCACCGAGTACAGCGCGAATCCGACCCCCTCCGAGACGGCCCCCAGCCGCGTAACCGATATCATCCCTCCTGAATTCATTCTGCCTAGCAAGCACCCCGACGTTGGTTCCCATCTGCCTGTCTGTCCCATTGACTTCGACAGCTAGCTGACCTAGTGGCTGGCCATCCAGTACCTCCGCTTGATCCTCACCTCTCGCGTCTACGAAGCCTGCAAGGAGACCTCCCTCACCCTCGCCACGAATCTATCAAACCGACTCGAATGCAATGTTCTTCTCAAGAGGGAGGATGAGCAGCCCGTCTTCAGCTTCAAGCTACGGGGGGCTTACAACAAGATGGCACATCTGGACCCGAAGCTGAGTTGGAAGGGCGTCGTGGCGTGCAGTGCCGGAAACCATGCCCAGGGCGTTGCCTACTCCGCCCGTCAGCTCAAGATCCCCGCCACCATTGTCATGCCCCAGGGTACGCCGAGTATCAAGCACAAGAACGTCTCGAGGATGGGCGGGTGCGTCGTACTCCACGGCCAGGACTTCGACGCCGCCAAGGAAGAGTGTGCGAGGCTGGAGGAACACCACGGCCTTATCAACATTCCTCCCTTCGACGATCCTTATGTCATTGCCGGGCAGGGCACCATAGGCATGGAACTCTTGCGGCAGACCAACATCCACAAACTCGAGGCCATATTTTGCTGCGTGGGCGGAGGTGGTTTGATCGCTGGCATTGGTGTCTATGTCAAGAGGATAGCACCTCATGTCAAGATTATCGGTGTCGAGACGGAAGATGCGAATGCCATGGTTCAGTCGCTTCGGCAGGGCAAACGGGTTGTGCTGAAAGAGGTGGGTCTCTTTGCCGACGGAGCAGCGGTCAAGACGGTGGGCGAGGAGACCTTCCGTATATGCCAGGAGGTCGTCGACGAGATCGTCCAGGTCAACACGGACGAGACGTGCGCCGCCATTAAGGACGTCTTCGAGGACACCCGCTCCATCGTCGAGCCCGCGGGCGCCCTGTCGTTGGCAGGCTTGAAAAAATGGGTGACCGCCAACCCCTCGAGCGACCCGTCCCGAAGCGTCATCGCCATCACGAGCGGTGCTAATATGAACTTTGACCGGCTTCGTTTCGTCGCCGAGCGCGCCACCCTCGGCGAGGGCAGGGAAGCGCTGCTCTGCGTCAGCATCCCGGAGCGGCCGGGTTCTTTTGCCGAGCTGGTCAACAACGTCATGCCCCACGCCGTCACCGAGTTCTCGTATCGTTATGCGACGGACGAGGTGGCCAATATCCTCATGGGCATCTCCCTGCCAGCGGCGTCCGACAGGGAGCGGGAGCTCCAGGCGCTCATGGACCGTATCACGTCTTCCGGGATGACGGTGACGGACCTTTCGGGCGACGAGCTGGCCAAGTCCCACATCCGGTATCTCGTCGGTGGGCGTTCCGACGTACCCAACGAGCGGTTATACATGTTCAATTTCCCCGAACGGCCCGGCGCGCTGGAGAGGTTTCTGCAAACCCTCCAGCTCAAATTCAACATCAGTCTATTCCAGTATCGGAACGGTGGCAGCGACGTCGGCAAGGTATTGACCGGCATCCAGTGCCCGACCGACGAAGTGGGCGACCTGGAGAAGTCGCTCAAGGAAATCGGATATCCTTGGGAAGATTGCACCCAAAGCCAGGTCTTCAAGACATTCCTCCGAAATTGAGAGGCCATTCATCATGGGGGATAGAACAAAATGGAAAGGCTCGCCAGGAAGGGAGAGGGTCATGGCGTTAAGGTTATCATAGCGTTCTGCTCGCGTTAAACATGTAGCATCATGTCGCATCATGTCGCAGTGGTACGGGTGATCACTGGGCTGTATAGAAAGTGCCAAATTGAAATTTCATAGCTCACGTTAGAATTCAATAATTAATCAACTCTTTGAGACATCTAAATTCATGATAAGCACACCTGGGGCCCGGGTGGCTTCGTTGTTGGGGTCGGTGGTCATTGAGGATCATCACATTCCCTTACCGTTCTTGCTGGGGCCGTGGCTGATAATTTTAGGTTATGGCGTTGTTTAGGCCTTCGCTTGGCCTAGAGGGAGGGTGGTATTTGGCCATAGGTTTTGTGCAAATGGTGTTCTCCATCTAAGCTGCCCTGCGTTGCCTGCAGTATCGCATTCCCAGTGGTTGTTGTATGTGCGCTGTAGGAGCACTATGCGCAGCATAAGATGACCTCTGATCGAAGTGGAATGAACCTACCTCGTCACGAATTTTTACATATCGTTTTCTATCCTTCGATGATCCGAACGAGAAGTGCAACTGTGTCGACATGGGCTGGGGGGGGTCTTGAACAAAGCAGTTCTCTCAATTCTAACATTTGAAGGCTATGTCCAAATACATCAAGAACTTTTCAATATTATCGTGTGGTCAATGATTTCTCCTGGCTGCTCCTCTTTGACCGTGATGCAAACTTTGAGTGCTGCATGATCATAGTCACTATTTTGGTATGAATTTAGAACCTCACGATGAACTACAGCTACAGCTACAGCTACGAGGGTTTCGAGTGAGGCCAAATGCCAAGCAGGTACTAAATCCTCTTGAATTGAATTGGATATTATCATATGGACGATGAATTTGCGTTCATTGTGCCCCCGCTACAGGAAGGGGTGGATATAATGCAAAGTAACAAGAAGTCTAGTATCCAACAAAGCCCGCTTGGCTCAGCGGTAGAGCGCATCACTAGTAATGATGAGGTCGTCAGTTCGACTCTGGCAGTGGGCATTTCTTTTGCTACTTCCACTCAAAAATCACCAAGTATTATTGTCCGGTAAATGACTAACTACCCAATAATGGGCATAAGCACCAATTTTTGCCAGATAAAGCTGCCTGGTACTTTTTGACCATCAACAGCCATAACGACCATTTTCCCAGGTAAGTCGGGCGAAATTAGGGGTTGCTTGAGCATAACCCTGCCAATTGCTTGGGGTACGAGGTATCCACATTTTTTTTCGAAGCTAGGGTCCGGTTTTCTGGATCCTGGCATTGACTCGTACTTTTGCTTCGACATGCCGTCCCAGCAACCCACGAGCCATTGACAAGGAAGAAACGAATTATTGCAGCGCCTTAGGAACATGTCGGTCTCACTCATTTCGTCTCTCAGGGCGCTGTCCCTTCGAACCAAGCCATGCTCCCGCCTCACCCCAGCGCTGTACCGACGACAGCCCGCCGCCCGATCCATCTCCCAGCAAGCCCTGACTATAACGCGGGCGCAGAGGCCAGCGATTGCAAAGCCCACGGCGGTAATACCACTTGGCATATCACAACAGCAGACGAGGGGGATGAAAGTGCACAGCTCCGTCAAGAAGCGATGCGAACATTGCAAGGTCAGTCATGATAACATGGCCATCTCAAATCTTGCCTCTGGTCTCGTTTTTCGACAGAGTGGAACCGATTGTATCGCATGCAATGCCTTCAAGAGCTTGGGGTGGCCTATGCTATGGCGTGCTATACGGGATCTTGTTTGCTAACCTGAGTACCGGTTAGGTCGTGCGAAGGAAAGCTGGCAAGCGTCACCGAGGTTATCTTTATATTATCTGCAGCGCGAACCCGAGGCATAAGCAACGCCAGGGCTAAGGCGGCGACGGGCTTACAACATGGCACGGACGACACACTCCTAACCATGCGGCATCTACCACGATTCTCTCCATCCGGATAACCCTCAGCTGGCGCACCTATCTTGCAGAGTGTGCTTTTGCTATGGTCAATTGCCGCATTGGGAGAAGAAATGCAATATAAGAGCTGTACATATTGAGGAATGAACACGCCAAATAGGTGTTTAGGGCACCATAAACGGCACTCGAGGATAGATAGGTGTATGTACATGACGAAATAACAAGGGTGGCAATACAGACAGAAGCTAGGCCAACGACGTGAACGACACGAATGCGTTCGGAAGGAACTGCTCGCTGCTAATGACAAGAAAGAGGACAGCTATGCGGCCCTCAAGAACGAGCGTTCAATATATACCGCTCCATGGATGTTATCACTTCCCTACCCGTCGAGACAAGAAAGCGTATTTGGTCGGTCGAATCGACGGCGCGTTGGCGGTCGAACTCGTGCCGCGCATAGCTGCGCATCTCGGAGCGGGTGGCCGGGTCGCTCGCCTGCCGTATACAGCGCAGAGCTTGGCGATATAGGGCGAGTACGGTCATGCGCATGAGATACTATAGGGCGCATTGAAAAACGGGGAGTCCTTTAGCGAAAGACGAACACAGACAACCAAGCAGATATCGTTGATCAATTGTTATAAACGGTGGGGGGTTGGCAATTACGAACTAACCTTCTGCAGTGTCATAGTTGGTCCTAGATGGGTAGGTACTGGCCAGTGGAGTTGCGATCGCGGCGGCACATCCGGCCGCTTTGGTAGGTGTGAGCCATGCCTTCGGAGGCTGGTCACAGAGCACCGCCGCTGGGCCCGGGATAGTCGTACATTGAGCATGCCTTGCGGGTTGCAATTGGCACTGAAGGTGCTCTTGGCCGTCTCGAGTTGATTTGGTAGGGTTGTCGCTCAGCATAGAATGGCTACCTTATTTGGGGGGAAAGGAGTAGGCAAAGAAAGAGGTATGATGATGTAGGCTATTCGTGGTTTATCGCTTATCGGAATTCATCATATGTCGGTAACACTGTAGTATTTATTTAAGTACCTAGGCACTTGGGCAACCCACCTCCTCTCTAACCTACCTACTGCCTACCTACCTACCTACCTAGGTAGGTAGGCAGGTAGGTGGGTAGGTAGGTATATAGGGTTACCAGGTAACTAAACTCAGTTAGATGAGCACTTGACAAGGTACCTTCTACTACAGGCACCTACCTCTATGTGCAGTGCAGCACGGAACATGGCTGTGGGGTCATCCATCTACGCCACTCCAACATCCTAGTGCTGGCTATCCAATCTTCATACTTCAGCCAGCATCTATGTTGGGTTAGATATGGCTTACACCACTGGGTTAAAAAAGGCAAGAAAGTCGTGTGCGAATATCCACGAGAAACAGTTGCACACTCATATCTATTTCCTCTTACATTCCGCAATTCCTAATTCCTTTCGTTCAGGGTCTCCAGGCAAGCTTCCGGCTTTAGTCCGCCTCGCTTCTCAGCAGCACCATGAAAACAGTGGCTTCGGGCGAGATGGCGAAGCGGAAACGCGCTGCTACGGACCCCCTTGAATCGGTCAACCAAAAGGACGATGACCAGTTCATCAACGAGCACCTATGTCCCAGGTACGATACGAGCTCATAATCGTCGTTGTCGTCAAGCTATAGTCTGCACTGTCCTGCCCTCGCGAAGTGTCCTTTTTGACAGATAGATTCTTGGGGCAGTGATCCCTCATGGACCTCCTGGGAGCATCCTAACACCCACATACACTACTCTCTCGATCTCGTTAGTGCCGGCCGGTTGAACCGCACCGACTTGGACGCGTGTTATAATCTCGTTGAGGAGACCAGCCGTGCCGACTACGAGGCCTCCACCATGGGTTGGAAGTCTGGCAAAAAGATGATCGAGATGGAGTCCTCTGAGCTTAGATATATCCTCGTCAAGAACCCAGAAGGCATCGTCCGCGGGTTTACGTCGCTGATGCCCACTTATGAAGAAGGGGAGCCGGTAATTTATTGCTACGAGATCCACCTGAAGCCCGAACTCCAACGGTATGTGTACCAACGCCATTTTTGCTCAATATTGCGCCGTTGCATATTGGCACTCTGCTGTACTTCAACCAAAGAAGCCATCATCGGCGGTTTGCTGACATGCACCCCCTAGGACCGGTCTAGGAAGGGTGTTGATGTCCTTACTCGAGAGCGTAGCCGCTCACACGCCGCCCACCAACAAGGTCATGTTGACATGCTTTCTCAGCAATCATAAAGCGCTTGCATTTTATAAAGCGTTTGGTTTCACCGAGGACCCTATCTCCCCAGTCCCCAAGAAGCTAAGATATGGGAGAGAATTTGTCCCCGACTACGTCATCATGAGTAAGACCGTTGAAAGCAAGGCTGTCTCGACCAACGCTACTTCATCGTAAATTGAGAGAAATTGAACTATCGCTTACCCGGGAGCTAAAACATACGGTTTTTGGCTTCGGTACTCAATCAATTATGGCATAATTTTCAACAGTTCGAAAGAATTCCTTATAGACCTCAACTATGCCACCGTTTACGGGCAGGGAAGTGTCTCTGTCAAAAGTCGCGGTGATAGATAGGTGGGCGTATTATAGTCACCCCTGCTACCACTCTAATGGTAAGATGCTCGGTAATGAATTGTACCACCTTGTTTATTTAAGTCGAAGGCTTGAAATGGCCGCTACTAGAGATACAGTTGTACTAAGAGGGCCATCATCTGTAGGGAGCCAAGGGAAGAGCCGACAACTTGTGTAAACTATAAACCACGGCCACGACCCCCTTCCCCCGCCGATGTTTAGCTCTATGCGGTCACCTCACTAGACTTGTAAGCCACGGCCATCCTCTGTAGTAGAAATTTAATTGCAGTTTCTAGACTACCTGGGTTAGGTAGGTACGAGGAAGCGCTTTACATCACAAACCAAACGTCCGCTGTGTCCACTGCAGTCTCTTTATTTACGAGTTGCCAATAAAATATCTTCTGGTTCGGTATCTGCTAGGTATCTCTTCCACCCTCGTTGTTTAAGATTTAGCATTGGCCCTCACATCGGAAGTGAGATAGACTAGTTGTCAATATTTATTCTACCTTACCAAGTCCTCCTAAATAGACCCCGATTAAGCTCGCAGTACAAATCTGGGTAATCAAACCGTCAATCATGGCAGGGTTAGTTCTCGGCAAGGCCTCGCAAACCACGCAAGCGCTGCCGGCCGCCGAACGTATCCAACAACTCCAGAACCTGGCTCTGGGCGAGATGGGTGGCGACTAGAAGTTCGAACTCTATGAATGCTGCCCCTGCACGAGTTGTGTATTGGGATTCTTTGTCCCTTGTCTTGGTACGCCTCGTCAGCCTCCGTCGTCTCCTCTCAACTAACTAATTACCTTATCTTTGCCGTTCTAAGAGACTTCGGATCCGTGATAGCAATGCTCGTTCAGCAGATCTTCACTAACATGCGGTATCCTATCTATCCTAGTTGTCGGTCGAACCTCAAACCGGCTACTTGACCCCACGGCGCTCCTGCCGACCGTGCTCAACCCCGATTGCCTGGTTCACGGTGTGTTGCAATGTGCTTGCGGCTTGGGGTGGATGTGAGATATATTTCCCCGTTCCCTCCTTGTTTCCAGTCTCATCCATCGTGGTCTAACAGCGCTCAGCTGGACCATGGTGAAACGCGAACAGATCAGGCAGCGTTTCGGGATTCTTGGGACACCGTTGAATGACTATTGCATTAGTTTTTGGTGCCACGTATGTCTAATTCTAACATACCTACTGGTATCCGTTGCATGTTTCCTCCTGATTACTTAAACACCGTAACTAGCTCGACTCACATATCTTTTTGATTATCGATATTTATCTCACATAAGATTCGGTAACAACCACTAACTCGGTGCAATCTAGCCGTGTGCCGTCATCCAGAATGACAACGAGGTAGCAGCCCGAATGCCGAAGCCGCTCGATCTTCTGAAGAAGCAGCCTTTGCCAATACCTGAGATGAGAAGTACGTATTTCTCCGTCCCAGAAACTACCTATTAATTTCTTAACTACTAATTCGGTGCTGAAAATAGTGCCTGAGGCTTCGGCTTGAGCGAATCTGCTGGTACTTTAACAAATTAATGTCACCTAAGTACTCATAACTCCGAAAACGAAGGGGGCTCTGTATGTGTTACATAAATCTTTAACTTAAGTAGCCATACAGCAGTAGCGATACAATAAGACACCTACGGCTATCCCATCTTCAACGTTCCGATCTCTGCTGCGACTGATTCAAGGCATATGCTTAAGCTATCTCCGTCCAGCCTTGGCTATAGAAAAAAAGATGAAATAAAACAACAACCGAGCCCCAAGGGAATCAAGATCGCTGCAGCCCAATGCGCATATATACAGACTGTTAGGAGGTAATACATATTCATAAATAAATCTCGTTACTCCTAGACCCCACGCCTTCTAAGGCGTGAGCATCGAATCCACCTCGTTCCCAATCGGATTCACTATGCTCGCCAAATTTTGTGATCGATGAGGTCAACCAACAACAGAACTCTCGCTCCCGCTCCCAACATTCCCAATTACCATTCTTCGTTTTAGAGGTATAAAGGGAACTAAAAAAAAAAAAAAACCCTTCCTAGAATGAAGTGACATCAAGCGATACGAGAAGAGACAGGCTAATAGTGATAGCCGCGCGCATCGCTCGACCGCCGGCCCCGGCCGTCGCCGCCGTAGCTCGGGCGCACGTAGTACGCGGCAGGTGGGGCGCGAGGGCTCCGGCTGCGCGATCCGCGGGCGACGACGGCGGCGACAGGCTGCACGACATCAACCTGGTGGCGCCGGTGGTGGTGGTGGTGTTGGTGGTGGCGGTGGTGACGGTGACGCTGCGGGCTACGCGAGTGATGGTGGTGATGGCGGCTGTCGGCGCCGCGGTACGCGGACCATCGCGGCGACGACGATGACGACGGCGGCGGCGGCGGCGGCTTCTCGTGGTCGGGCTCGAACGTGTCGCCCCAGCCGCCCGGCCGCCCGATGTTCACGCACGACCGCACCACCCACAGCAGCAGCAGGAACCCCGCGATCGACCCCACCACGATGCCCGCGATGGCGCCGCCGCTGAGTACCGTCCCGCCGCCGCCGCCGTCCCCGTCGCTCGTGACTACCGTCGTCGTTTCCTGGCGCGCCGGGAGGATCCCGGTCAGGGCTTGGGGAAGCGTCCTCGTCGCCTTGATCGGGAGGGCGATAGGGGGCGCCATTGTGAGTTGTTTTTTTTTTTTTTAAAAAAAAAAATTTACTTGGGGATTGGGTTGGACGTGGATGGGTTGGTTATACGATGTGTTTATTATCACAAGCGGTCCACGGAATAGCTGGTAGCTGGGACGGCAATCAGACATCAGTCAAGGAGACCTCCGCTTGGATGATCTCTTGCGCCAGGCTGGAGTGGTTCATATATGTATGGGATATCTATAATACCTGTTCATGGGAATGGCAGGGTGCGCGCGAGCGCGGGCAAGGGCGCCTGAGGTGTGGTGACGACATGACTACGAAATACCCGAGATCGAGAGTACGACGGTGTCCCCCAATTTACCTATGTACTTATCTACTTAATCTGCCTAGTAGGCAGAGAGAAGGCTGCTCGAGGGCTATTCTTGGTGTTCGGCTGGGTAATATTGGTAGAGGGGTAAGTTACCCTCCAGGGATACTCTCCGAGATGCATGAACAGTAGGTAGTAGGCAGAATCTCGATTCGGTGCCTGTTCCTATCTACGAATTCGTTGGCTACCTAAACTCCATTTGTTGAAGTTTAGGAACGATGATGTCACGATGAGCAAACAGGGGCACGGGAAACGGAGGCAATATTACGGGGTCGCTGTCTACCTAGGTAGGTAGGTAGGTAGGTATGTGATGCGATACAGAGGTACCACTCTATATCAGTGGAAGATTAGTGGAAGATTAGTGGAAGATTAGTGGAATATTGGTGGAATATCGGTGTTGGTATATCAGTGCAGTATTACCTAGTGGTATATCAGTGGTATATCAGTGGTATATCGGGGGTGGGGGTGGGGGGGGGAATTGTCATCTATTTATTCACTTGCTTATACATGGCGGGGAGAAGACTGACAATGCTTCGCTACGGAATGCAGGAATTGAGCCCCTTCCCCAAATGAGGGGTAACAAACAGCGTCTAATACAGCCCTACTTGGGTCTGCGGATGTAGCATGTGGTTTATGCAAAATATTAGTAGAGGCTGGCTTTATCGGATATAGATCAACTGGAGGAGGCACGCATGTCCGCATTCGAATTTAGTCATGATAACCGTCCTATCTACCCCGATGGATCGATCTACCTTTTATATTGTGGCGCCCAAGGCAGTTCCTTCAACTGCGTGATGATTACCATAGAATCACTACAGGTACGGCTAGGATATATTAGGGGGCATGAACTTCCGAGAGACTGGAAGGATCCTTGGGATAAGGATGAAACGGATGACCACGCAAAGGCCATTGCGGCGATTGGCTATTAGACTAGGTTATGTCTCTCTCAGCACCCCGGCTGTCAACACGGGTCGTCGAGGTCGGGGACACCGGCGATGGGCATGTGCGACTTATCCCTTCCGGAAATGAAAATCTCCATGATAAGCGATATGTCGCCCTGAGCCATTACTGGGGGTCCGAATATGCCTTCCTCAGCCACAACCACCCAAGCCGTGTTGTGCGACTACTTGAAGTCGATACCCCTTACTCGCCTAACGACTACGTTTGTTGACGCTACTAAGATCACCCGAGCGCTGGGTATCCCGTACCTTTGGGTTCATGCCCTCTGCATTGTCCGGGATTCCTTTTCGGTCTGGGATGCAGAAGCTAGTGCCATGGCTGCTATATACAGAGGCGCCTACCTCACATTGGCGGCATCAGGATCATCGAACGGGACCCAAGGATGCCGGCTCCGCAATGGTGACCTCCCGTATATTGATATGCCTATCTCAAAGCGGGGGGAAAAGTCATCTTACAGGATGTGTGCTTGGTCGAATTTCAATCATGACCACATGGGCCGTGACCCCCTACATTCAAGGAGTTGGTCCCTTCAAGAGCGAGAGCTATCCTCTCGTATTGCCCCCTTTTCAAGGGACACCGTACAATGGGAGTGTTACCAATCGAAAGCTTCTTCAGTCTTCCCGTGGCATGATCCGATGTTATTCCCTTGCCATCGTCGCATCTTCGATTTTGATTCAACGCCTCAGGGGGGTACAATATTCGGCATCGTCCTAAGCGGGACTGTGACAAGCGGCCAATCGTGGATAGTTACAAGGGCCACCGGATGGTAAGGGCAAACGTCAGGCGAAACGTTGCCTCCCGGATCAGTATACCGCTCCATCATGGTCGTGGGCTTCCATCGTCGGAGAGGTGTCCTGGTCCACCAGATTACTGTTGGCCGGGTATTGTACTGAAAGCCTTGCAGATATCGTTGAGATGGTGACGGGGCTTCAAGGTCGGGATGAATTTGGAATGGTCAAGGTCGGGATGCTCAAAATCAAGGGACGAGTCAAGCAATTTTGCGTTGGGAGAATGTCTCTATGACAGAAGTCGGCATTGTGTGATGTCCCCAACCCAGGGAGTATGCCCTTATCCCCTCTCCCCTCCTCACCCCTTTTACCACTCCGGCGTTGAATGAGTACGTGGCAGGGTTACGCCTGATTGGATACTTTGGCCCATGTTCGTCTGGGGAACAAACACGTAAGAAGAGGTGGATTCCATGATACCCAGGCAGGGTTGGTGATGGACTTGTAGGGATACTACCGATATAGTATGATGTTCTTTTTAGGCAACCATGGGGTTCAGGCAACCAACACCCCATATCTCGAGGGGTCTTTCCCGCAGTCTTTCGCTTGGCACACATTATCTCCTAGCAGGTTTATGAACTATAAATACCCGGTAGTAAAAATGGAGAATTCAAATATCCATGGCGAACATTGTCTGTCTTTGCACAACGTATCTTAGCTTTGTGACAAAATCTTATTTTCATTGGCCCCCAGATACCCTTTTGCCACACCTATCTCTCCTCCACCGCTCTAACCATGTCCCAGGTGACTCAATCACAACAACGCAGCCGTTACAAGCGAATCCGAGTCCACAACGAAGAAGATATCGGAAGGCTATATTCTCTTATTGTAGACTATATCAGAGAACCCGAGCTCGCATTATGCGTCAAAGAATTTGTTTTCCGTTCCCACCTGCGCTGGCATGAGACATATTTGCGCAAGACAGATCGGCCGGAGGCCTTGAGAGCTGAAGAAAACGCTCGAGACATATCTCACGAACATTCCATCTCCCAACTGTTGGCGGACCTCGG
Organism: Rosellinia necatrix; assembly: GCA_021209875.1. Lineage (NCBI taxonomy): Eukaryota > Fungi > Ascomycota > Sordariomycetes > Xylariales > Xylariaceae > Rosellinia > Rosellinia necatrix. The sequence goes on from JAGYVD010000010.1 coordinate 1,908,018, forward strand.
CTTTGAAGGGTCCGAGAGATCCGACTGGGTCAGGATTCTCACTTGGATGAAGCCCGAGCTGGTCGCCGCTCGCCAGGAGGCCTTAGCCGCCGACATGAGGTCATACGAGGTCTGGCCTTTCTACAACCACCGCGATACACTCTTTGCCCATCATGCAGCCGCACTGCTTCTGATGCTCTGTCCTAATATCGAGACGCTCAAGTACGAAGAAGGGAGTAGGATTGTAGAAGACATCCTCCGCCGTAATAACTACGGCTTGTTTCCCAAGAGACACTTACAAAAGCTTCGCGACGTTACTATTCTTCCTACTTCTGGCATGGTTATGGGGGATGAAAGGTTCTACATCAACCTCGACATTTTGGCTATGTTGCGACTGTTCCATCGTCTACCGGCCATCGAAAGCGTGTCTACAGATGGGGTAGGGCCAAACCACGATGGTGGCTATACTAGCGAATTTCCGCCGGCCACGTCCAATCTAAAGAAGATCCGTATCGGCCATTCCAGTCATGGAACAGACGTTCTCGGGCCTTTAATCAGAGTGCCTAGGCAGTTGGAAGAGTTCACTCTCACCACTGGTGGCCGTTGTATTCCAGGTGGCGGCTATATAGCAAGATCTGCAGCGATAATTGGCAAGGCCCTATACGGGCACAGGTCATCATTGCGCAAGATTGACATTGATATCGATGAGTATATCAGCGAAGATGAGCCAAGTGACGATGAGTTCAGCGACGAGGGAGACCTAGCGAGCGAGAACGAATGGCTCGATAGAGACAGGGAAATCAGCACAGGCCCCCCAACGATGGCCCAGGTCCAAAGTACTCGGGAATACGGGGCGACAATAGGGTCCATGCATGACTTCGAATCGCTCACACACCTCAGCATTGGGATCGGGCTTCTGCTCGGCGGCTGTTCCTGGCGCGTAGACGAAAGCCGGGAAGCCCCTTTCAGGCTGGTTGATGCGCTACCGAAATCGCTCGAGTACCTGCTGATCCGAGGCTACGAGAGGGGTAAGGTAACACGATACGATGGCCAGATCGACGAGCTCTTAACGTTGATGGAGGACCGCTTGCCCTCGCTGAAAGAAGTGCACGGGATCAACGAGATAATTCCTATCTCATTATCCGTCAAGAACCCTGATCAGGAAGAAGACAAGCTATGGAAACCAGAGACCTCGAATGAGGGATGGGTACAGGTCCTCAGGACCTCACAGGCGCTTTCTTAGGGGGACGTCAGGATGGTTGGCCAACATTCGTTGTCATTCCCAAAGTCTGCCGAATCTGCTGAAAGAGCTGGCTATGCGTTGCTCATTGATCCACTAAAGTTCTTGGCGGAGGGGTGTTTTCCTAACCTGCTATGGTATAGTTAGTTATCTGGAGGTCGGAATGGGCAACAGACTGGGTGCCTGGATATATATATGTTTTATATCTAACCCCATTTCCACAAATCACACTTGAGTGGTTGGGTATTTTTATACTTTCAATCTAAATTATTTAGTAAAGTTCTTGAAGTACCTAGGTAGATTGGATTGACTTCTATCAGGGTGTGTTCTGATTGGTCTATATCAGGTTAAAACGGAGCCAGTGATGCGTGATGTCACCAAGGGGGTTCCCTGGACAAGAGGATGGGATCGTAGCATTCCACGTGATTGCGCGACCGGGCCTGATTCATGGGTTGGAAGTGTCATAGTAGCCCCGACTTTTAGGGAACACTTGCCGAATCATTTACGCGCTCAGAGCTCCTTCCACGCGTCAGTTCGAGCATTCTCTCCACTTTACCCCATCCTCATCCTCTTTGGTGCCTTCTCTCTTTGATCCATCCTGTATCGCCATCCGATCCGCGCCAGTGCGGCCACGCCCGGCTGCGTTTTATCATCCCTCTAACCATAGCGCCGTCGACCTACTATATGCCGCTATGTGGATACTCGAAAACGAAGGCGAGGCCCTCGGCCGTGAGTTTGCCCGCCACCTCATCCTCTCCATGTCCGTCCTGTGTCGAGCCCGCCCGGTGGCTGATTAATCCCATCTCACCTCGCAGATAAACGAGTATGGCTTCGCCCCGGAAAGCGGTATCTTTTCGGTCGTACCGTTGCCGAACGTACGTCCATGTCGCCGTTGCCAATTGCGTCCCAGCATCTTATCACTGGCCTCCGCTAACTCGTCCCAGCTGGCCAGCTTGCGATACAGGGACCCGGTGCCGAGAAGGTCTCGCGGAAGCATGTGACAATAACTGTAGATAAAGTTGAGGAGGGCCATGCGGTGCGTCTCTTTGTTTAGCTCGCCCCTACCCGATTATGCCCTCGCCGCTGACTGTGCTCTGCTAGGAAGTTATGGGCAGCCGCTCCAACGTAGTCGTCGAGGACCTGGGCTCCAAAGGTGGCACCAAAGTGAACGGCCAAAAGTATCGTAGCGAGACATGCACTTTATTGCAGGGTTCAAACACTCTCCAAATGGGCTCATTCCCACACCTCTTCCGGTCCGTCATCCACCATCCATCTTGGTCACCCCGGCGCCATTAGTTGTCGTGACTGATGATTCTGTTGTATTCTAGTATCACTTGGTTCCCTGTCGTCCTGAGCTTTTCTTTCACCGGAAACCAACTCCGCGCAAATCCACTAGCTCGCCTACGTCAAAGCCTCGAGCAGCTCGACATCAAACTCCTGTCCGAATACGACGTCCAGTTAACCACACATGTCGTTTCGAAGAAGCGCAACACACCAAAGGGGCTCCAAGCCCTGATCAACGGTAGATACATCGTTAATGACGGCTTTATAGATGCCATCGTGGGTGCTGGCTCCCCTGGGAACCCTGAAGGTGGAGTCACTACGAGTTCCCTTGAACAAGACTTTGATGCGAACTGGCCCGACCCCATGGGCTTTCTCCCACCCCCAGGTGAAGAACCCGTCCCCAGACAGCCAGAGGCGTTCGCCCCCAATCCCGCGCGGGCACAGCTCTTCGACGGTTACACCTTCGTATTCTACGAACAGAAACAGTTCGACAGTCTACTCGCCCCCATAACGAACGGTAGGGGCAAAGCCCTCCTGAAGGTAGCGGTGGCCCACGAGACGGAGATCGACGATTTCGTCCGTTATATAAAAGGCGTCGCAGGCGAAAAGGGGTTGGGAGAGTTTGAAGACGGCAGCGAGGGTAAAGGTGTCGTTGTGGTCAAATGGATGCCCAGCTCGGAGGAGAATGTGGATTGGTTTGCTGAGTTTTTCAGGTCTATATCTCTGCGCCTAGATCATCGTCTTATCGACCAGAAAGACTTCCTCGACGCGATCTTAAGTAATGACGCAAGCGGACTACGACGACCATTGGAGTTTGAGTCACCACCGGCCACCTCTCAAACAGAACCACCGCCACCCACCGAACAGCAGTCGATGGAAATCGACCCTGCAGAGGGGACGATCCCATCTAGGGGGCCCGTTACTAGAAGAAGAGGGCGTGGGCCCGTGAAAAGCCGGTTCCGGGGGTTCGCGGTTTCCATTGATGGTGACGACAGTCCAGCCGAACCATCTTCTATAGTCAAAGACAACAATGACACAGCCTTAGCCGATATGGAATCTTCTCAGGGGGGTCTCTTCGTATCGCAAAATATGCCAGACCCTGAACCCGAGGGTATCACCCCCACAAGCCAACTGCCACAACGATCACAGCGAAAACGGCCGGTCTCGTCGCTACTGGAGCCTGAAGACATGATGAATGAACTGGCACCAACGGCTGCGCAAGTCAAGCGCCGTCGGATTGCCGCAGGCGAAGAGCCAATACCATCCTATGAAACACCAACTCCCCTTGTAGACGAGCCAAGCGTTGTGTTATCAAAACCGCCAAAGGTTAAAAAGGAGGTTGATGTCCTCGAATTGGCACGCCAACACCGGGAAGAGGCCGAAAAACGGGCGAAGATGGAGCGTGAGGAACTTGAAGCAGAACCGGGAGATTTGGATTTGGCTGAAATCCGGCGTTTACATATTGAGGAACTAATGCCGTTAAGGGAAGCGCCACAAGTCCGCACGCGCGAGCAAGATATAGCTGACGGACGGTGGGACCCATCATGGAACGGACGGAAGAATTTCAAGAGATTCCGGCAACGAGGGGCAGCACAGGGACGGACAATCGAGAAGATCATCGTCACACTGGAGGAGGTCAAGTCGAAGGGCTTCGGTATTGGCGATGACTACTGGCTCGAGGACGACATCAGTCAGCAGCGACTGAAGAGACCAGATGATCGATCGCAGACGCGCAGCCAGTCTCTTAGGCAGACAACAAATAGTACGGCAGAAGAGCCCAGGAGAGCACAAAAACATATCGAGAACTTGCCACCGGTGGATAGTAGCGAGGATGAAGGCGTGGGCGTGGGGGATAGGAACGAGGATGATGATGAGGATGATGACGACATTGTCATTACATCAAGCTCGCGTACACGGGCGACAAGGGCATCAACGAATACAACGCAGTCGCAATCACAGCCGAGACGTGCAGCACAGAACACTTTGGATAAACCACAACCGGCGCGCCGAACCGGCAAGCGACCGGCAGCAGCACCGCCAGCCAAAGAGAAACCGGCAAAGAGGGCAAAGGCAATGCCTGTCAATGTCAGTGATGAAGATAGCGATGACGACGATCTTCGTTTCCGGTTCGGTAGGCGGTGAGGATATCATAAAACTTAGACAACTCTAGCAATGGAAAGGAAGATGGCGCTTTTTGATTGGAACATTAATTGTGAACCTGAATGTTATCGGAGCGAAGTATCCGAACGGGGGGTATCGTCTATCTATCTCTACTTCGATCTATAAATACTATAACCCTTTGCCCGCGACCAATCATGATGAATGCCCGATGATAGACGCCCGTGAAACACGACGAGTGCCAATAAAAAAAAATATGAAAAAGCCCATGAATGCGGCTTTCTGACCACACGCCTCTTATCGTGATCCGAAGTGGTTTCATACAACGACCAACCCAACCGCTTTTCCCATTGCGGGGAAAACACAGCCCTGGAACCTTGAACGTCTCCTCCCGTTTGCGCACGTACCGGGTAGGTATGCAATAGCATAATGCGAACATCGCCTTCTCCCCCGAATAACCCCTTATATCCTAGCCCTAGGTTTTTCATATGGGGAAGAAGGGGCAGGAAACGGGGCGGGCAAAAAAGGGATCGATCAATCAACCAATCAATCGATCGATCGGTCGATCAATCGATCAATCCATGGCGTCCATCTCACCGGCGGACCGGGCGTCGACCTCGTCGACGAGGAGGCCGACGAGGCAGCTGGCGAGCATGGTCTCGTAGTTGACCCAGGAGTGGATCTCGGCGAAGAGGCGGGTGCCGTCGCGGCCGGCGGCGCGGAGGAGCTCGGGCTCGCCGCCGGGGTGGAAGGGGAGGTAGGGGGTGATGTTGTAGACGCGGCCGCCGAGGGCGGTCCAGGCGTCGCGGCCGCGGCGGCCGGTCTGGCGCCGGAGCATGGCCGGGGTGACGCGCAGGTAGGAAGGGCCGGCGTCGGGCCCGCGGAGGTCGGCGGCCGGGCGGTCGGCGAGGCGGGCCCAGTCGAGCGGCGAGCGGCCGGGCGCCAGCGTCACCTTGCGCGACGGCTTGGACGGCTTGCTGCTGTGCGTCGGCGGCGGCGCCAGCGTCGAGCTGCCCGGCTGCCGGTCGTACTGCGCCTGCCGGCCCGCGGGGAGGGGGCCGGCCGTCGGGCGGCCGGGGGGCGCGGCGAGGCGCGAGGGGGCTGCGATGTTGTTGGTATTGTTGTTGTTGTTGTTGTTGTTGTTCAGCCTCGGAGGTCGCGGGGGCGGCAGCATCGACATCGACATCGGCATCGGCGTCGCCGAGGGCGCCGTGAATGACGGGGCCGAGAGCGCCGGCGGCGCCATCGTGGCGGCGCGCGCGACGGCGGCCGCTGAGGCTGGGGGGTCGACGGAGGACGGCGATAGCGAGAACGAGGGGATGGCGCCGGCCGCGGCCCCGTTCGCCGGCGCCGTAACGGCCTTGGCTTTGGGCGTCGTCTGCGGCGATTGCGGCGGCGACGGCGTGCCGGCGGGTTCGTGTATCGCTACCTCGACGACGTCGGGTGAGGATGGAGATAGTATCTTCGGCGTCGGATTGCGATCCGCCCCGACCCTCCTCGCCGATACATCTTGGAGGGCAACGGATACGGCGCTAGAGCGTCCTCGGTCGGAGGCGCCGTCCGTATCGGTGGCAGGGGCATCGGCGGAGGGACGGCGCGTGGACGGCGGTTGCTGTATGCTGGGTGATCCGCGGCACAGGGCGATGAGGGTCTCGATGAGGGGCGGTCTTCGGATGGCGACGTAGACGACAGAGGCCAAAATGAGCGACAAGCCTAGCAGGGCCATTCGTTCAGTTGTGGGTCGCGGCCGAGGTCCGTTGTGTTATCTGGGTATGGCTGGCATATGAAGGGCGAAAACGAATGACTTGGCTGGATAGAGTTTTAAGGTTTTTTTTTTGAATAGGTATCAAAGGAAAAGAGATGAGAGTTCCGGGAGAACGGTACCAGGCACAGTAAATCGGGTCCGTCGGGGTTAGATAAGCAAGCAGCCTTACTGACGGCGCTAGCGGTGGGATGCATATGCATGTGCGGATTGCTCCGCTCCCGCCTTAACTCTATTTGACAAACAAACATATTGGAATGAACTGGCATGAAGTCTAACTCGTAATCTCTCCTCTCTTATCCCTGAATGGTCGAAAAATAGATTATCCACAAGTTATATGAACTTTATTTCGCTTCATCACTTGTTCTCCATTCATATATTCATGCAGGAGTTTGACGAACGTGATCGTGATTGCGATGCCCATTAGATTCTACGGTGGAATAAACAGCAACAATCCTACGCCCTATGTATTGTCTTAACTACAATATGCGCCTAGTAACGGGGAGTTCATCACTGTATTAATAGTCTTTACGATAGATTGTTGTTATCATCGAAAGTGCTATTCATGTGGCAATTCCAACTAGTCTCTACTGTAGAGGTTAAAAACAACCTAGCTTGCACCTTAATGCTGCGCCAACTTGTCAGTCAGCCCCGGTTCTCACCATGTGCCCCTATACGGCTCTAACGCATCATGCAACCTCCCCCAGACACCGCCATGCCATGTACGGATCTCCACCCACTCAGCGACGGTTAAGCTCAGAAACATCAGCCAGCCGCCGACAATGATATCAGCGTAATCGGGCTCCTTGCCTCCGATGAACGGGCCGTCGGAGAAGCGGAAGTACTTCGCGGCCTCTCCCAGCGCAGTCTGGTACGTGGCCACGACCTTGCGCCTCTCGTCGCCGCGCACAGTGAGCTCGTCCCACGACTTGGCGCCGAACCGGCTGCAGCAGGCGGCCTTGGTCTGCTCGGCGGTGGCCGGGTTCAGCGGCTGCCCGTCGGTGAACAGGATACCGCCGGTGGGGAAGATGGAGTCGATGTGGGCGTTGAAGGCCGCGTAGATGCCGATCGAATGCCTGAACAGCGGGGGGGCCCCGGGATACTTCTCGTCCAGGTACACGGCGATGTCGAAGGAGTCGCCGATGACCGCGCCGCCGGCGGATGCGTCCTCGACGACGGGCAGCGTGTAGAAGGGCGCCCCGTCGGCGAAGAAGCGCACGGGGTCCGCGCCGAGCCTCTTGCGCGTCGACTCCACCTCCGTCAGGTCGACCCATTCCGTGACAAAGTCGGCGCGCTTGAAGTTCAGCGCATACCGCGTCTTCCACGGGTTGGGCGCGTACGGCCGTACCGGCGGGCCGGAGGCGATGTCGTAGAAGACGAGAGGGCCTGATGCTGATGCCGAGGCCATTGTGATGAGAGGAGAGCTGGCGGGAATGTTGACGGATGAAATGATGGCGTGGAATAAGTGTGCTGCAGTCTCAGCGCATAGGTTAGGTGGTGGATGTTATAATGAGTATTAAAGCCGCCGTCGCACATGCTCAGGATGTTGCCTTGAGTGTTGAAGATGGCACCATGAGGCGGACTGGGCTGGGGAATTTATAGTTTGCTCTCAGCACATTTAGATACTCGCGACTCTCTGGCTACTGGATTGGCATCATGTGGGCATGGGGGGCTTAGGGTAAGCCACAGACTCTATGACTCCCAGAGAACTGGATGGATTCCCCATGACTTTTCACAACCTGTTAGATTAGCTCTCGAAATAGTATGGTGATGCCCTCATCCATAAGCACGGTAGCGGGGTTAGTCGAGGAGGTGCCCACCTTTTTCGTGTCTGTCCTTTGCTAATGGGTGAGGGGTCCCGCCGAAACCCTCTTTTCGGGATATTACGCCTCATCACGTGAATGACACTCACCCTGATTCACCACTGTTACGGTTCACCCGGCTTGGCAATGTTAACGATGTCGCACAGTAGTTAACATGGTGTGTAAGGAGTTGTCTAGGTTACCTTTGTAGGTAAAGGACCTATTGCAGGAGCCGGTGACTAAGGTAGATAGATACATGGGCATACTCTTCACAGAGGAGCCTCTATCTAACTAATTCAAGTAATTTCCAAATTCGGACTATTCTGACTGGGATTGCAGACGCCAACCAGTCAGTAATAGCACAATAAATACAACTTCAAAGAGATCCCGACCGAAATCTGCTTTCCGCCTCCTATAATAAATTCTATTACAAAATGTATGAGTTTGCATCGAGCCCATTCGACACCCGACTTCCATCCAAGTCTTTCGATATCGTCCCCGCCCGTTTCACGCGATAGTCCGCCCCGGACCATTGCCTCGGCTTTCCGGACCCATTGCCATTTTTGCTGTTGTTATTTAGTTCAAAAGTTTCAGGTTGTATGCTAACAAGATGCTACCTATGAAGTGAATGCTAGCTAAATATATGCCGTAAAGGATCGCCTATTGCATTGGCGCTCTAGGCTATATTAACCAGAGCGCGACTCGGATATTGGGTCTTCTGGTCTGGACACATTCCGGATGTCCCGCCAGCTAAAGTGATGGTGAGTAGCAAGTAGTTAAAGACGGCGTTAGCCATACTAGCCGAGAGAGAGAATACAGAATCACGGCAGGTCAGATCTTCCTACGAGATCTCGTCGTCAACGGGGGCAATGACTTGCCACGTAAACATCTCAAGGTAGAAGGTTGTGCCAACTACCACTGGTCGGTTTAACATGCCGTCACCAAGATGAGATAACAATGCAGTGAGTAGATGCAATTCATCTAGCAAGTCTGGGTTTTTGCCAAGCGAAGTGGCGTGGGAAACAGGATTTATATGTTTGGGACACGTTATTTGGCTCAAACGGCGAGGGCTATGTGAACAACCCTTGGTCCAGCGACTGGTACTACACCACTGGTACTACACCACCGGTACTACACCACCACACCGGTATGATAGATTATGTAACTGAGGGAATATCAAACCAGGACACTGCAACCCAAACAATCATTATCTCTTAATTAATCCCACCCGGCTTATTTTTAATATAAACCTGAATAACAGCGACATGTCTTAAAAATGTCTTCGATAAACGATATAAACAAGTAAAGTTCCGGATAGACTGCGAGTCAATTGGACTATGCCATGCACATGCATCTGCACCTGTAGCTGCAGTGCTTGTATCCTAGACTAGATAAGCTCTTGACTTGACCATCCCTGTTCCCTCTCATAGCCTTGGATGCATGTAGTGAAAGTTTTGTGGGCCGCCACTGGTTGACACGCAGATATAACTCGCCATGAGCCTATTCCATTTGAGCATGTACTTAGTATCCTAGTTGCCGAATAGCTTGTCGTATGAGATGCGTGAAATTCGGAATGGGCAATCATCATCATTATCATTTTGGGCTTGCAAAGTGACCACGTGCAGCGAGAAGTGTATTCATCTCATCATCGTTGGGCGTATCTAATAAATATCGGGTTCGTTGGCATTAGCGGATGTAAAGAGGAATTCTCGGTAGCCTAAGAGCATTCGATGAATTCTATGCGTTCCTCGTGGGTCGAACGGTATCTTACCGGGAGATGATCCAGAGTCAAGCAAGGTTTCTGCCGTGTTGCCTTCCATAGAACATTCAGTCTTGTGATCAAAGCGCCAGGCTTCTTCTAGGCTACACACCTCACTTTGTCACGTACCTCAGTCGTGCTCTTCCAGTAAGATCCGTCGCTTGCCCGTCGTGTAATAAATAATTGAAGCGCAGAAGAGGGACGGGCCGGTCCATGAAGCGAGGATTTTAAGGTGACCCTTTATTGCTTCCCGCATCGCAAGATCGGCTGGGCCATCTGTATTCCCTTGAGTCAACCTAGACAACGGTTGATTCTTAGTGCTGTATCTGAGAAGTTTTACGTCACATGCAAACTCCTTGACGGATTCTGGCAGATCTTTGAGGCAGCACAGTAATGGCGGGGTTCAAGGAACCCCCTACCACGTTATTGAAGACGGACATGAGCTCGCGACCTGGTATTCCATGTTACAGTAGAATCCTTCACGAGGCGCCTCGATAGGTGCGAAAGTCCAGTTTCGCTTATAGTAAGAAGCCTGTGCTAGTAATCCTGAGGAATGAGATGATATAGCTGAATAATCATCACGGCAAGGCCATTCATCACCGCTGCCGCTAATCGTAGTGATAATTTGCCTATCGAAATCGGAAGCTGCCTAGATCGCTAAAATTGAATAGGATAGGGAAACGTGAGGAGTGCGATGAGCTTGTTTGTTTGCCTAAAACTGATGGATGATGGATTGCCCTAAAATCTATCAGGTAAACGAAGATGGCGGGCTAATCCCTCGATATTGGTACCTTGAGCGTACTTGAGTAATACCGCCGGTCGCATTAGGTAACCTTACGGTCGCAGGCGATCGTTACGGTCTAAGGGTGTATTATTGTATTTAAAAAGCTCACTCACTTGGGCTATGTCACTTGGCTATGAGACATATAGTGGATACTAGATAGAATGTGCTGGTTTCAGAAAAAATCTCCCATTGTATCAAGAGAGTCAACAGTATTCATACCCAGTGATGAGTATCTAGATGGTATCTAGATGGTATGTATGTACATCCAGTGCATCGGTACCTACCCGTCTTTAGTCACTTCTATTTCCGGGCTGTTTGGGTACATAGCTGTCTGTTGGGTAAACTTAGCTGTAGTGTAGGTTAGTGAGTGGGGTGTTTGGTCGGCGCCTGGGGTACATACATACAGAACTTATTTTTTGTATGTGGCCAGGATATCCAAGGGAGGTTCTAGCCTTGTACAGCCAAGTGCATACATGCGTGCTCACCGTCCGTCCACCGCCCGGAAGGAAGGTCCCAGCCGGCAGTCAACTCAAGCTCTGCAATCTCCTCTTCTTACTCGAACTTGCCTACCCACAATTTTTCCTTCCCATGACAACCGCCTCGTCGAAGAGGGTCCGAAGAAGTGGGAAAGACATTTCCCATTTTTATGCTGCTGCCCTCGCCCATATCATCCACATGTAGCCGCCCAGTACTGCCCTTTTTCCCGCCGGCATACAGTACACCCTGGCCTCCTCCATCCTTCGTCCTCCACGGAAGAGCCCCCCTGTAGTCTACCGTCTCCCAACTCCCCGACTCTCGACCCCCCAACCGCTTCCTTTCGGCCCGGCCACGTCGATATGTTATGGGCCCCATGGACGGCTGTTCCCACGCTTCTTTTCGTCTGCGCCCTTCTTGCCTGGTGGCTCGTTGAGCCGAAGACCACCCATCTGAATTTGATCGTCGCCATCGGCTGCGCTCTCTTCTATTGGGCCATCGTTCCCGACGTTGCCCAGTCCACTCCCGCTCACATCTACCGGCTGTCTACCATCATTGCCACCTTCCTACGGCTCGACGCGCTAGTCCTATATCATACCAACATGCTCCTCACTGGTTTTGCCTTTGTGTGGTATGCGCAAATCCTCCCCATCACCCTCGACCCGAAGCGATTCTGTTCCCCCAGACACTCACTGCCTCTGGTTGGCCCGGGCACTCACTCTTTTTTGTAGGCTAGCCCACCGAGCCGTACAAGTCCTGAGGAAGTCCGTCAACGACCTTATCAGCGTCTTAGGTGTCGAAGTTCCTGATGCGCCCGATGTATCGCTCGCCGGAATCCGCGCTGACGCGGCCACGCTGAACTGGACACGCCCTTTACCAACTAGGCCCGTCGCAAAGTTTACAATTCAGGTGAACGGAGTTAATGGTACGTAACGGGTCCACCGACGCCTAATCAGGATAAACCGTTGATATTTGTCGCCTGTAGTTGGCGATTCTGGAAACCAAGAGACGGCCATCACCGTGACTGGCCTGAAGCCAGATCACTTCTACAACATCCGGGTCATAGCCGTCGGTTATAACAATTTTCAGGCCGGAAGTCGAGTCATTCGTTTGCGGACGTATAGCAGAGACGGCCGTCCTCAACTCGGAGATGGACGGCTGCCGTCTAATTTCGTTCCCGACGAGCAGCAAGTCGCAAGCCCCAATGATCACCTTGATGAGGATGGGACGCCTCGCGGCTCCGCAGTTAGTGTCGAGACTGCCTCGGTCCCCGATGGCTCAACGTTATCTCCACGTGACGCAAACACAAACCCTTCAGTGGGTAGGCGGAATACTTTGACAAGGAAACACTCCCCATCAACGGCCAGCATGGAGCCGCCTACGAAGGAGATCGTGGACGATTACTCGGCACAATCATTGCAGAAGCTCGGAGAAAATTTCGAGAGCATACGAAAAGAAATAGAGGAAATACAACTACAGATCGCCAAGGAGGAAAAGGAATATAAAGAGACGGTAGAAGAGTTGGCGGAGGAAAAGAAGTTGAAAAAACGAATTCAGAAAGAGAAAGACGATATGACAGAAAAGTTGAAGAGGGAAGTGGGTTCGACGGAGAGAGCGATGCGAAGTGCACAGCAGAGAAAAACGCAGAAAGAGAAGTTATTGCGGGATAGAAAAGCAGAACGGCAGAAGCTTCACGACGATATAACCAAATGGGACAAGGATATCGCCTCCATGCGGAAGCGGCAAGGGTGTTTTGAGAAGGAAAAAGAGGAGTTTCAAAGGCAGGCGGATGCGCGAAGTGAGGCGCTCCGCCAGGATATTGCCCAAGCGCAAGCAAGCCTCGCGCAGGAAGAGGCGGAGCTAAAAGAGAAGGGCAGAGAATTAAAAGAGGCGGAGGACCAACGGAAGAAACTCCCGGGCGGCGAGGAGAGTGAGGAGTGGCGAGAAAAAGATGCCGAGATTAGACGAAATTGGGACATGAGACTAAAAGAACTGCACCGGCGGTTATATGCCGCTAACAAGAGGCTACGATTAGCCAACGACTATGGGCGTGTCTTACAAACTCAACTAGCAGCAGCCCAACAGTCCGGTTTACCCTTTATGTACAACCAGGCCAACTCATCTGGTGTCGAATTCGACCCCGGAACGCAAAACCAGCTCAAGAGGCGAAGCCGGAACAGCAACTCCCTATCTGCCGTTGTGATCCCTTCCCCCGCCCAGTCATTTTCAGTGACCGACCGATCATACGGGGCCGCACAGAATTTTGGCCCATCACGGCCACCTACCATGCCGCCCGGCTTTCCCCAGGGGTCTTTCATGGACAACCACATTCCCTTCTCAGGATCCCTCGATGAAGATGGCATCAGGGCTCTTACAGCCGGCGTTCCCCTCAGCCCTACAGCTACCTCTCTTTTACCGGCTGGCATGCTCGATGATCTTCTCGACGATGATCCTCCAAGTCCTGGATCTATGTTGCCTCGCCACGACACGTTCGGATCAGGTATGACTCACGAATACGACGCCCAGTCTCCAACCTCGTCAGCTCGGTCGCCTAGCCTGATGTCTAGTCCACAAAGTTCCACGCACCACCTCCCATTCTCACAGTACGCTGGAGATAATAGTGACCGTCGGTCTCTTCGCGGCTTCCGAGGCGATTTTGGTCCATCGTCGTCACCAATTCCACCGGCTCCCCAAACTTCCCATCGTAACAGGTTCATCCCTTGGCTGCATCGAGGTCCCAAAGAAACGGACGAGGCCCCGGCGTTAGGTACACTCAAACCTAGTCAGAGCCAATCCTTACCCCGACAGACCGAGGACGATGATCCAGCTCCTAACAAGCGAAGGATCAGTTTCTCTTCGGGCTGGAATATGTTTAACCGGGGTACCATGCCACCCAGGCCTGACGCGGTGGAAGCCACGGCCCCGAGTCCAAGAGGTCTTGCATCACGACGGTTAGGGCTTGGCACAAATACGAGTCTTGGCAGCAACATCTTCTCCGAGCGAGACCCAAACAGTCCCAGGCCCCTTTCCATTGCGTCCTCGGAGATTCCCCGTCCTTCTACCGATAGCGGTTCCATATGGGCCAGGAGTTTGCAACCCCAAAGCCGGCTATGGCCTACGGAGGACGGCCCTTGGACTGGATCGCGGAACCCCTCACGACGGCCTTCGCTTCATGGGTCGCCCTCTCAGCTGAAGACGACGCTCGCTGATGCTGATGACGAAATTCTAGATGATTCGGAACTACTACATGCCTCTCCCAGCCAGGTAGGCATCATCGGGACCAAGCCACCCAAAACCCTGAGCCAGCGGCTCAATCCGGCTGCCCCTATGTTCATAGGTAACCTTTTCCGCGCAAGAGGAGAGAAAGAAAAGGAATCCGATAAAGAAGCCAAGGACCATAAAGACAAGTCCAAGACTAGAGGAAAGGATAAGGAGACGAAGGAGGAAAACCCCCGCAAGTCTTTTACTTCCATCTCGGACATTGGGACTACTTCCCTTGATGAGTCGCCGTCAGATTCCCGCAAATCTAGAGACACATTTTCGATGGATTCCCCGTCTATTACAGAATCACGTGAATCCTTGAATCTTGAGCCCCCGTTTTCGCATTTGCCGTTAGATCACGCGACGGGCGCGGGGATCAAGGACCACGAGAGCGGGCTCCGGAAGTTGCTGCGTAAAGGCAGCTCCTCCAAGTTCAGCTTCTCGTCGGTGCGTGGCCTGGGTGGTAAGAAGGGACCCAACAGCGTCACGAGCTCGGATCGGAACGTATCGGGGGGACCGGACTAGCTTCGATGAGTTTGCGGAAGACAACAGTGCTCAGTTCCTCGGTCGCAGCTACGACAGTCTGCATAGTAGCCCCTCGATCGGGCCGACGAGCGGGCCCCGGTCAGCTAAGGACAAGCCTGTCGGCTGGGGTTCCAGGTTCACGATGAAGAAGAAACCGGGCAAAGAAAAAGAAAGCCTGGATATCGAAAGGGATGACTAGGCTCCGGACAAAAGGCCAAATCGGGCGTGGTAGGGCGGGAGGGGGCGGGGGACGTTGGGGTTTTGCGTGGCATAGCGGACAGACTTAAATCGAAAATCATTCATTGTAGTAACAGAACCAAAGGTTTAAACCGAGGGATCATAGATTGCAGCAGCTTCTAGTACGGGCTTCTGATTACTTAAGCACTTATCATGGCCTAAATAAAGCGACTCGATATTATAGGTTCTCTATTCTTTTTCCCCCCCCCATCTGTCTATCTACACTCTTTCGGCGGGGGTTGGCCAGTTCTCTTCGGGCGCCCTCACGGATTCCGAGGGGCAGTCATGCTACCCTGTAAGGGCTCTAAGTAAGTAAAGTAAGTACCTAGAAGTACCCCACCAGAAGGGGTGGCGGTGGGTACTGGCAGTACTTTTTTACTGGAGCTTGGGCGAGTTAATGGCCGGTCCGCAGCGGCCATGTCGAACGAGAGCTCTGTTGGTTGTTCGATCCCGGAACTCGGACTCCCACCACTGCGA
Organism: Rosellinia necatrix; assembly: GCA_021209875.1. NCBI lineage: Eukaryota > Fungi > Ascomycota > Sordariomycetes > Xylariales > Xylariaceae > Rosellinia > Rosellinia necatrix. Next base: position 1,923,720 of record JAGYVD010000010.1, read on the forward strand.
CAACAAAACGCTCCAAAACTCCCAGCACCTAAGAATTCTCCATTCGGCCTTCGTCGAGTCCACCAATTTAAGGTACAACATTCTGCAAATAGCATTTTTTACAGAACAAATCCCCGAAACTCCGTGAACTCGCCCAAACAACCGAACCTGGCCAGGCGAACCGACTCGACTCGACTCTTGATGATTCGACGATTCCACACTCAGCAAGCGTCTGCTCCTTCGAAGCCGGATAGCGAATAGACAGACGAGAATAAACGCAGTAGCGATTTGCCGATTGATTAGCCACCCCTCTATTTCCACACCGGACCAGATCGAATCAGGTCAATCCGCCAATCGAGCACCGGCTCCCCGGTATTTTCAACCGGGCGGCTTCCACCCATTCATATACCCCAGCCCGGCCCAGGCAAGGCCAGCTCATGGCCGCCGCCGCCGCCGCTGCCGAAGCCGCCACGACAGTAGCGCAAGCGACACAGTTTAAGATGGCGTCCGCGGGAGGAGAGGCGGGAGGGCGTAGGAGTGGCGGCAAGACGGAGGAGGAGGAGCGGCTGCCGATGCCATCGCGGAACCCGCTACCGCTCTCAGCCAGCCAGGAGGCGCAGGTGCGCGAGGTGTTCAACGCGCGCGTGAGGGCACATTGCTCCGAAGATATCAAAGGTTTGTTCTTCATGTGGACATATATCCTACACAGACAGACCCCCGGATTCCCCCGGGTAAAGAAACGAGGTAGCTAACCCCAAAGCATGGTAGCCTTCGCAGACTGCGCCCGCAACCGAACCTTCAGCATCCCGTTCGCGTGCCGCGCCCTCTCGCACGCGATGAACAGCTGCATGCTGGCGCACGCAACGGCGGCGGAGCACGACCGGGCGCGCGAGGACTGGTTCGCGGCGCGGGCGGCACGCGCGCGCGAGCGCGAGCGCAAAGAGCGCCGCCGCTTGGAGCAGGAGGCCTTCCACCGCGAGTGGTGGGGCCTGCCCGACCGCGACCCCGCCGCCGTCCGCCGCGACCTCGAGAAGCTCGAGCGGCCGGAGCGCATCGGCGGCGCCGTCGTCCGCCGGCCCGCCTCCGACCTCCCCCCTTCTTCCGCTGCTAATAGTGGCACTAAAGGGGATGGGGGGGAAGTGAGGTAGCGCTACCGGTAGGGGTAGAAGGGAGAAAGAGAGATGTTCTGATGAAAAAAAAAAACACAAACAAAGGGAAAATACAGTCACATGTCTATCTTCGGGGACGCGGACCGTGTGTATATGTCATGTATATAATTACGTTTTTCCTTTTTCCCTCCTGGGTTTCTACCTATCTCAGAGGCATGTTAAGTACGGGTGCATATGTGGCCGGCGTTTTCTGGTTGGTGGCTTTATTTACTTGGCCCTCCGCTTATGTAGCGTAGCGAGCAGCCGATATAGAAGTTCGGGTTCTTTGCCACGCCGCTCTTTACATAAGAGATAGGACGTATCTCCATGTCTCACCAACTCCTCTCCTGCTCTCATGAGAATTTATTGTTTCGAGCATCTTTGGGTAGTGTGGCAAATTTTCTTGTCGGATAGCTTCTTGGCCCAGCCCGGCCGGGGCCATCTTGCCGGTCATTACGTTTGAGTAAGTAGATATGGCAACAAATCATTGCTACGAGTTCCCTATGACTCTCGCGATCAACAACGGGGGCGGGCGGTCGACACTTGCTACATATGGTGGCGTATTCCCTCGAGGTATTCTATGGGGATAATAGCAAATATTTATAGAGACTGGTTTTGTATCAAGTTGCCGTAATCGACTAACGCTGGATATAGAGATAATCATTAGCTATAAGGAACTATCTCCTAACTCCTACCAGAGTTACAAATACCTAAAGTCAATGATAACATGGCTACGCGGAAGAAACTATCAAGCTATGAATGTTAGAATGTGTAGTATCAGCTGATATTTCACATACGACGGTAAGCTTTCCGTTAGCCTGCTCTAATGGCCCCAGATTAACGAACTGATAGACGTGGATTATGTGGCTGGTGAACATTTGGTAGAAAACCCAACACTAAGAGCCGGGGAACAACTGCGATACGAGAACGAAGCAATCGGTTCCGAGGAGAAATTCACTTGTCAATGGCTGTGTGATATTTCAGGCCGGCAGCAATTGTAATAATTAATACAACCGGTTGTACCAGTTCATGGCCGCACGGTGAACCGGATGAATAAACTGTATTATGATCAGCTTGCTATAAGGTGATCATTGTATTGCTACCGATGCCTCCAACCCCCATCAATAAAACCTCATTAGCCTTGCCGAAATGGACAAAATGCCACTGCCAATACGTTTTCGTTATGGTATCCTCTGTGACACTCCCAGGGGCATACATAGATATGCATGTGAGGATGGCTCTTGGATAAGAAGGACAGCGGTTTATATCGCTGGTCACTATACTGCATGTTTGAACGGGCCCATAAAGCATAACATGGGTCGTTGAAGTAGGAATATCGGCGGTCGTTACGGGCATATCATAAAATAGTTTGGCGGCCTTGTATATATATCGTGGTAAGTTAAGCATAGTACGTATCAAGTTGCATATGCCGCACTGCATATCTTAGTATATAATGGTCCTATACGGCCATAGATACCTTACGAACAAGCAACTTACACCGGCGGCTTGTTATACTGGTATCAATGCAGATCTCGGCAACTTCGCTTGGCCGATACTTCCCGGGCATTTCCCATCGCCAGACGAGCCTTCTGACTGATGGACTAGAGGTCTCGCATTGCCTGTCATATTTGAGGAAACCCCATGAGCTTACAGAGTGGAGGCGATCGGATCGCAAGCCCTTTTCAGGGTACTCATCGCCATAATCAACACCTTTCAGCAGTATGAAAGGCGATGTCATGAATACGGGTCGCAAAATGAATCAAATACTGGTATTAAGTAAACATACTTGCCGCGTTAACACATACTAAGCGGTTTTAGAATTCATCGCCATAGTTGGGTATATAGAGAGCTTGCATCCGGAATCCCTACAGAGGATTAGTTATTCAGAAGGTACCGAGTTTGGAGCAGATACCAAGGGGCCCTTACGTCGAAAATAGCACGGATCTTTCGAATCCCATGCCCACCGCGTCTTAAAATTCGAATAGGCAGATCACACCGATCGCCAATCCAGTCCAAGTGCTCAGAATGCATATGCTGGTTTGTGTGAGGGGAAATTGCTCGGAAACCGCACTCATCGACAGCGATATGGAGCCCTTCGAGAACAGCCTCAACGATAACGGGCTCTTCGGAGCCCGGAATGATGTAGCCGATCTCAATATCCTCGCCGTGCTCTGTCTCAAAGGCTAAACCTGATATAAACTTGGTACCGAAAAATTCGATTAAGCTCACGTGGATGGCCGCAAGCTTCGATGGCGGGATCTCAACTTCAGCTTCACAAACACGAGGCCTGAGTTTACCAAACTGTTTGGGGTTGAGGCCTTGGCCCGTCTCGACAGATTTCCATGGCATGGATTTCGATGGGGGTTTAGAGGCGCCTTTAAACTCCTGTAACCAGTCTGACTTGCCCTTGAGCTCGCTCAGTCTAGAGACTTGGGAGATGGCTTGTGCCAGGGGCCAAACTGTCTGCTTCCAGATACGAAGCCGGTTTCGTTCACCGAGGCCGACCATATTATACTTGATTCGCTCTTTTGACAACTGGTAAAGGTTCCTCCAATCGATACCGGCCCTCTCCGAAGCCTCGGCTAGAAAACCATCGAAGAGAACTCCCATTTCGTGGCAAGCCCAGAACCTACTTTGGAAGAAGTATTGGGAAAACGGCGTGGTGGCCATCACACGCGAGGCTAGACGAAAGGAAAGCATATCCGCGGTAGCTACGTAGGTAAGGATCATTTCTCTCAACTCTGTTGGCAGCGCCGAAAATGGATCAGAGCTATCGGGCGCGGCCGGCAAGATGGCAACGGTTTGAGGCGTTTCCTCTGCTGGGGCTGCATCATCGACTCGAATTCGCGTCTGAGCCAGTCTATGCCCCAACTCGAGGATCGTGAAAGGATCGTAGTATGCGCTTGGGATCATGAGGTTTGAGAACTCCCTGAGAGAAGCAGAGTGATTTCCGGCATCGTGGGCCCTCCTGGCGCGGGTGTAGAGCCCGCCAAAGTTGTGACCCCAAAAGGGGAGCTCTGCGGAGTGTGGAACGGAACGCAAAATACGCCATAGCACCTTCAAATCTACCGGCCGTGGCGAGCACGCCTGCTCGACCAGCTTCCAACAGGAGTCATGGAAGCGAAACCCCCACGCATATCCCGCTCTCTCGGACTCGGGCGTCTTGGGCCCCGGCGGGTAGGCGTCCTGGATGGTGATCAACGAGAGGGGCTCAAGGTGTAAGTCATCAAAACGCTGATGGGCCTCCGGGGGCAAGTAGTGTATCTCATCCTGTTCACTGTAACAGGCAAGCCCGGAAAGCCGTGGCTCATCGCTATCCGGCCCTACGCAGTAAATGGCCCGGTAATAGGTCGACCATCGACTGTTGTTGAACGCCATTATTCCATGGCTATGACCCATCCCGCACAGCCCACACGCCAGTGGGGTCAACATCGCAGGTAGCCGTGTGTCAGGGCCAGACGCCTAGACGTCCATGCACCAGGATATGCCGTATTGCATTCCCTGTTGTTAGAGGGAGCGGGTGTGAGTACGTGGTGGGGGTACGTAGTGGGAGTACGTAGTGGGAGTATGCGATGCTTGAGTTAAAAAACATAGGCGGACGGACACAAGCCATAGGTAGTGTAGTTATAGGAAACTTGCCGGCAGGCACGTTACAAAGAAGACAGCCGGGAACATCTGCCGGGTCCACTTAAAATAGAATCCTACCTACCTACCTAGGCACTCAAACTACCTCCCTACCTAGTGTACTTCTAGGCACCCCAGTGTAAGTACCCAATCAATTATCCAATCAACACACGATGGAAGAGACGATACTCAGGTGACTAAGTAGGCATATATAGATCATCTATTGCTACCGTTACTCCGGGCTAACCGTATTCACCAGCATAACCAGCAATTCGCTAAATGCAAGCCAAAGCATGGGCCATACTCTAGGTGTTACTTCAGGTGTCCAGAGTATCGATGTAGAGACAGTGCGAGCCGGATCCCGACTCGAAGGTCAGCTCGCCCTTCTGTCCGATGAACTCGCAGAGCTCTCCCTTGACGAAGTTGACGCCGTGGCAGAACCAGTATTCGCCGTCTTGGCGCCTGGCCTTCTCGAAGCTCCCGGTGCACGCGTTCTTGCAACTGTCGAGCGAGTCGGCCTTGTCGTTATGCTGCTCCCGCTGTGAATCCTTGGCCGGCGCACACTTGGTGTCGCAGTGGACGAGGCCCAGGTAAGGGTTGCCCCAGGCCGTCATCTCCGTGTAGGGCGAGCAAGCACAGAACTTGTTATAGTCGGGGTACTTTTCGAGAGGTTAGCAGCAGAGTACGTACGGCCAAGAGTCATGTGTGTCATATCATGGCATGCACGGACGCATGGCGCTCGGCCACCAGAATGGGAGAAAGGGCCGCGAGAATACGTACCCCAGTGGTCTGGTTAGCCGGTTCCTGGCAAGTCGTTGGTGGTGGTGTTGTCGAGCAGTTACGAGGTGGAGCCGCGAGGCCGGTCCCGACCATCATTGCGAGGACGACGGTGCATGTTTTGAAAGACATGTTGAAAGACATACTTAGTGGATCGTAAGTGGCAGATAACGAGCGGAATTAGATCTGTCGAGAGAACACAGATCTATGGTCTTTGGGATACCGGTGTATGTTTGTGAAGGCCTGCCGTGATTTAGCTTCTTGAACCAATATGGCATTCCTCAACTTCTTATAGCTCGAGAGTCACAACTCGGGTTATTGCTGACGGCTCGCTAATCACAATACGCTTCCAAACGCCCGCTGACCTGGCGTGTAGTAACTATGCGAAGCTGCATATTATTAGATCCGTATGGGTGGGAGAGCTGCATTCCCCCCACATGGTTTGATTGTTTAATGGGCCATCCCGGCATTTGAGTTACCAGACTTCAACACCATGCCAGATCCTTTCCTGGAACGGGAAGGTTAACGTTGGCTTGCGGCGGAGCGCTCAGTCCCGGCACGAGGAATGCCGTCGATTATACACTACGGGTGCAAGTGAGTCGTCTTCGGGTTTGATAGTATCATACTGCAACAGACGGCAGTCTAGACTGCAACAGAAATCCCCGTGCTCCATGCCTTCTACTTGTAAGCAGACGTTAAACACGAGGCCACAACGAACAACTATCCAATCTTAATAGAATGACAGCTGACAAGCTTGGCATCAGACGTTGCTCACGCCGCCACCGATCTGCGCCACGCAAGTCTGACAAAGTTCTGGAGTCCTGTCATTCAACGAACAACGTAGTACAGTACCACCTCCGCGTTGCACTGCTCGACCCCCGCATCGAACGAATGGGGCGATGAAACGGCGTGCAGTTGTTTCTGCCGTGGGTGACGGGGGGTCAGGGACTGCACGAGGTCTCCAGTCCGGGGGGCATCCTATCACACTCTCTACTTACTCTCGATGACATAATCAAGGGTATTGCAGCAATGTATGACTAGTCATATATGCCTTTAAATACACGGCAGCTCCTTATTCGTTTCCGACTGTGTTCGTAGCGTATGTACAGGTGCTGTGTACCACTTCTAATCCGAGGCTCGATCCGCTAGTTAAATCAGCCCGGTCTTGGCAGTGAACACGAGCAGGCAGGCCGTCAACAGCCCAAACGTGCATGCTCATGTCGATCTGTAGGGCTGGGCATGATTAAAGCGTAGCACAATTGGTCAAAACACGTAGGATCATTGCTCGTTCATTTCATATGAACTAGTACATATACGCATCGCAAATCCCTCAAGAGTACACGTTCAATATGAAGTCCGGGGTTGGACGCTGAAATATGACGGTCGAGGAATAGGACTTCAACTTCCATAATCTTAATGCGTAACAATGCTTGCATTACCCTGGCTGCTGGCGCCATCGATATAGGCTACACTGCTGAAGCTGTAAGCGATGATCAAGCGAAGTCGATATTGATAGGATTCGAAGGATTCGATGATTGTTTGAGCGACAGTGTAAATTGTGAGTTACCCAGGAGTGTCTACTAGTGTACGTACCTAGGGATGGGATAACGGTGCGATAAAACAAGGGTAAGCCCGGGCGGAGGAGTGGAAGGCTTCTCCTCATAATATAAATGTATCCATTTGGTATACATATCTGGTCGACATTGACTGGCGTAAATCTCGACCGAACCAGGCAATGGCTGTTCGCAACACGTTGGTGGTTCGCCTAGTCACGACGGATGGCCCAAAGAGCCAGGCCATGATATTCAACCTAACGTATGGACTTTGATAAGTCGGCTTCGGGGGGAGACCGAGGCCCGTCCCCGTTCCCTTTTATGGGTCACTTTCCCATCACCAACCTCAACAAACCGAAACTTGCGGGAAAGTCGCTTGGCCCGTCACGGCCAATGAAGACAGCAAAATCGGTGCAAGGAATGAAGTTTCTACACTACAATACTTTGTAAACAAGTAGGCTAACTGACAAAGTTAGGTTAGGTTGGGTTAGGTACGGTACCTAGGTATGTTCGTTAGCTAGACCAGATTGGTCCACTTGCCTCGGTCTGTCAGACCCCTGTCGCAGGGTCCATATTGAGTATCAAGCGATCCAGGAACGCATCTGCCAAACCAGAGCCCCGGGGTGTGCGTCCCAGGCACTGAAATACGGAAATCTGACTGGACGAAGGCTTATCGATTAGAGACCCTTTGCACCGAATCTCGTCTGGCTCAGGGGCAGGCCCCAACAAGCTCAACAATTTCGGCCGTTGCAGACTGGATGGCGGACCGCCTGTCTACGTAGTAAAGCTTGTGATCCGGTGGAAGCCATAATTAGGGTCTACGTGGGATGCCCTTATATGACCTGCATTGACCATAAAAACCGTCAATTACTGCAATACGGCGTTGGCTAATCTGTACACCGGCCACCGTAGACCAACATCTCATAAGTGTAAACATGGCTGTTAAAGCTCCGGCTTTTCCGGGTTATACGCCCATCACCAATCGCATCTTCATCCGGAACGAGGAGACGGGCTCTGCAGTAGAGAGCACGAAGAGGAAAACCACTGCAAATGACCCGACCACCATTCTAGTATACGGTTGGGGAGATGGAAACCCAAAGCACGTCTGTAAGCGAGTCATCCGTGGTGTTGGGTTTGATTTCGGGAATTCTTGACTTTGGATATTGTTTAAGTCCTTTTTCTTTCTTTCTTTTCTTCCCTTTCTTTTTTTTTTTTCCTTCCCCGGAAGTTTACCGTTAGAAGCAATTGTTGACTCCTGAGACAGCCAAGTATTCGGAAGGCTACCATGCGCTCTTCCCCTCGGCCAGGATCGTCGTCATCATCAACCCCATCCTGGCGGCCACGACCCAGGTCCTGCCGAAGCGGACGGAGGCCATGAGACCCGTCGTCGACACTTGCTTCCCCACCAAGGACGACGGGTCCGAGCGCGTCATCATGCACATCATGTCGAACACGGGCGGCATCTACGCCGCGGCGACGCTGAACGCGTACCGGGAGCGCCACGGCCCGGACGCCGCGCTGCCGCACCACCTCTGCGTCTCCGACTCGACCCCCGGCAGCCTCAACTTCGGCTCCGAGGTCTGGCGGTGGAGCCGGGCCATGGCCATGGGCGTGCCCAAGTGGTTCCCCCTGCCCTTCCGGTTCACGCAGGCCCTCTGCGCCGCCTTCCTGTGCCTGGTCAACTACCTCGCGCTGGCCGTGGGCATCGAGCCGTCCGGCCCCCACAGCGCCCGCATCTTCCTCGAGCACACCTTCGCGACCCCGAAGGCGCTGCGGCTGTTCTGCTACTCCAAGGAGGACGACCTGATCTACTGGGAAGACCTCCAGGAGCAGGCCGCCGCCGCCAGGAGCAAAGGGTACAACACCGTCCTGGAGGAGTTCAAGGGCTCGCCTCATGTGGGCCATATGCGGATGCACCCCGAGCAGTACTGGGGCACGATACTGCGGTGTTGGAAACAGGCCATGGAGGCAGATGAGAAGGCGTGAAAGGACCCAGAGTTGCAATTGAAGAAACAAAATATGGGATCGGATTGGAAACTTGCTAGCCGGGTGGCAGCTCAATGCGGCTCAACCACAGGAGAATCATAGACGGGATGTGAAGAAATAGATTATAGCTAACGCTGGGTAAGAATAACGAGCAGCATGGGCTCTAGGCCACACTTGCACATTGTAACACACTAGACTTAATGATTTACCGCTGTCATGGACTCGGCAGGGTAAAAGGGAAGTCATGTTATTTAAATATAGGGTAGTATAACGGCAAACATGAGAGAGAACGCTCACGAGAAGGGGATGACGAAAAGTTATATCAATCACTTTTTCGCTTTAATTGATTGCTAGCAGGAACAATAAAGAACAATAAAGTAGAAATAAAATGGTATTGGGGGGGTAAAGCTCGGAGGCTGTGAGTTATTCCATCGGCTCTATTCTCGCCTCCGTCCCCGTCCCTGGCACTATCTCGCAACAACGAGAGTCTGGAGACGCACTGCAGAGCCCGTCGCTCATCTTCCCCAGCACATGCCAATGCCTGCATTATTAGCTCACTTCTGAACTATCGACGGTCACATGCTCGGACTGGCCATTGCGCAGCCAGCGATGGAGGACCACTGCTCCAGCCACTCCACTGGCAAAACCGGCCTCGAAGGCCACAACGGTCCAGAGCACACCGCCCCAAGAGACCACTCCGCCGATGACTAAGCCGGATGATGGCTGTTTACCAGTGTTAACGTACATGCCATAAGTCTTCTCCAAGATCCCCCTTCTCTTCCCTTTTAAGTCTTAACTAGGGAAAATGAGAGCAATAGGACTTCTCACGCACCATTACGGCAGTGTGTGTAAATGGCACTTCTGATATAGGCTTGCGCGTAGCCCCGGTGAGGCTGAGGTCAGATACTACCCTATTCGGTATGGTAAGGGGTGGCGGCAGTGGTGAGGTGACGTGCAAGATCGGCAAAGGGATGAACAGAGAAGCAGTCGATGGAACCCAATCCAAAGGACGGGCGCGCGCCCCTTGAAATATCCACGGCATGCCCGTCGCGGCTCAAGGCTGCCTGGCTGCCTGGCAGGGCGCGCGCCGTCAATGCCGGCGCGACTACTATTCAACGGTCCGCGGACCACATAATCGGGCTCGCGATCCCCCACGCCTGCCGGAGGCTTGTGCCGTCCAGTTATATGGCGCCCCGACACCGCCGGGACGCAGGTAAGCCGCCCTTGGCGCACGCTGCCTCCGCCCCCCCCTCACGGTCCAAACCCGCCCATTGGCCGATCCCATGCGGCGGCTTTTGATATAAGCCAAAAGAGCTTTCCTCCAACAAGAAACTGAGGCGCCCAATCAAGGGGGGCTCTATTCGTACATATGTACTACGTAGACAACTTTTAATACTCTATCTGGATACTAACTTTGATGGGTCTAGACCGCCATACATCATGTTATATATACCCCGGTTCTGCGGCCTGGCTAGCAAGCACTTATTTATGAACTAAACTGATCAAGTGATCTATGTATGTAGATAATTAAATCTAAGTGTCTTTCTCATCCGCCGATGGGAAGTAAAACAATTGTATAGTTATATATTCTTATTACAATTGTTAGTTATTAGTTAACTATATCAAATTGAAAATATGGGGAGCATCCCGTATATTAGTTACCGATCTAGTGTCAAGTTTTTATCACTACAAATCGTACCTAATGCACATGGGTACCGTACACTCAGCTCTGGACCACTGACGATTACTAGCGCCGCAGTAAATAGCGCCGCGCTAAATTTCCAGCACGTCGGATAACTGCTTAGTCTCCTCTAAATAACAAGCGTGAGGAAAGAAGACGGACGGACAATAACGATGTGAATTATTCACCCCAGGTTGTGATGGTCCGGAAGACTGCGTTACCGATAGCGAAGTAACCAGCTCCGTCCGACCGGCGAATCTATCGAGGGGGCTGTGCAGAAATTTATCTTTCTCACGGGCTCTCAGACACGACGACGTCAGTGCGAGGATGGACGGAGTAAATTGTCATCCTGAGGTGTGTACATACATACATACATGCATACACTACATTACATACTTATATACTGTGCTATATACCAAGGTGTGGTGTGTGTGCGCATGTGTGTGCGCCAAGCCGAGCTTTATCAAATTATTGAGCGATGCGCCCCTTTCGGTTACGAAACCCGAGACTGATCAAGTAATGTCAACCGGCTTTCGCAACATCGGCGGTAGAGATGTTGCAATCCGCCATCCCATGGCTCTTGGTAGAGAAAGCGGCACTCGTGGGAGGACTGTGTAAGCCGTCTTACATATATATGTGCGCCAGCCGCAGTCTCAGTCGAGATGGCTGTGTGAGTTAGATAGATCGTTGCTAGGTAAGTGGTTAGCTATTGGACCCCGACATTTCGGAATCGCATTCGACACCGTACTCTGCCCATTCCGGCTCTGATCGACGAGCCAATCCATCGACTTAATATGGATGTATGTACACTACAGCAGATGCACCGGGGGGGGCCACGATCTCGTCACCGTTCCCACGCGTAATGCACCCGGCCAACTCTAGTGCCGGTATGCACCCATCTATCTAAGCGCCGTGAATCAACTTATACATGCTCCCCTAAAGGTTATGTATGTTCCAGGCATTATCTCCCTCCCTGCCACCCCTGCTCATGTGCGCAGTCATACGTGCAGCCATATACGGGCCAGCCCGGACTGGCGATAATGATTGGCATCTGTGAATTTTTCCACCTACCTATTTTAAACTGGCTTCCCGCGTCGCTCGAGGAGCGAGAATTCCTATGCCTGGACTCTTCCTCTTTTCGGCGTTCTAGATTTGCTTTTCTCTCCTCGTGTCCCAAGCGGTCGGATTTCTGGGAAGCGGTTCGTCCGGGGAAGATCTGATTCATTGTCTCTCTCGCGCGCGAGCGACAACGACGACGATAGCGGCGACGGCGACAACGACAACGATAACGATAACGACGACGACGGGAGGAGTCAAGCTGTGAACATGAGCACCCTGGCTAGCCTAGTGCTGCGACGCAGCGGCTCATCAACGACTTGCGATTTGCCGACCCCGCTTGTCCCGAGTACGTTTCTATACATTTCGTATCTACCTATCTATCCAGTTATATGAATCTATACTCGACACCCGGATTTTCCCATGCGAAGGATTGTGGCTGTCCAGGCCACGACGCACGGTCTCATCTAACATGACTGGCTGACTACCTACCTACCTACCTACCTACCTACACTTATACCCCCCATCCCCATCCCCCTTCCCCTTCTCTTACCGTTGAAGGGCCAACTTGCTGATAGAGTCGCCGCCGCTGCTGCCTGTAGTCCCGACGGAGCCAATTGCCGGATCTAAAGACTTCTACCATGTGAACGTGATCGTGTCCGGGGCGCTGGCCGTCTTCTCGACCCTGGTGGTCTCGGTGCTGATGTGGCGGCACGCGACGAACATGAGCCGGCCCCGCGAGCAGCTGCACATCCTGCGCATCTGCCTGCTGCTGCCCATCTTCGCCATCGTGCTCTGGGTCGGCGTCTACATCCCGCGGACCTACGTCTACTTGTACTCGGTGGTGGTCATCTGCGAGCCCGTGACGCTGACGTGCTTCTTCCTGTTCATCTGCGAGACCCTGGCCGCGCCCGCCCTGACCCCGCCGGACGACAACGACTCTTCCGACTCTTCCTCTTCCTCGCCACCGTCGCCGCCGCAGCTCTCGCGACGCGCCGTCTTCCTCTCGCCGCTGACCACGCGCGCGCGCCGCCTCGGCGTCCCGCTGACCGACGGCCGGGTCCTCAACCGCTTCCGCCTCAACTGCGCCGGCGTCGCCCAGGGCATGCCGATCGCCTGGGCCGTCGCCCTCGCCGCCATCGCCTCCGAGGCCGCCGGCGCCTACTGCCTGACGGCCCACGACGCCCACCACGCGCACCTGTACCTGATCGTGTTTAAGACCATCAGCACCTTCACCGCCCTCCTCGCCGTGCTGCGCACCACGCTGCCCGTGCGCGAGGAGCTGAAGCAGCACCGCGCCGTCACGAAGCTCTGGGCCTTCAAGGCCCTGATCTTCCTGCAGGTCGCGCAGGACGTGAGTTTTCTTCCCCCTTCCCCTTCCCCTTCCCCTTCCAATTCCCAATTCCCAATGACTAGATACCCATGCCCAATACGGGTAGAAAAAAAAAAAAAAAAAAAGATAAGAGAAGTCGGAACAGGAAAACCTTTCTTTTGGGAATGAAGAAAGAGGACGAGAAGAAAAGGAAGAAGAAGAAGAGAGACGTTAACGCGGGGATGCCCGGCTGTAGTTCATCTTCTCCATCGTCAACTCCAACGCCCCCCGCTCCCTGACGGAGTCTAAGACGGTCAGCAAGATCGACTTCATCACGGGGATCCCGTCGCTCGTGGTGGAGGTGGAGCTGGTGATCTTCGCGCTGTTCTTCCACTACGCGTACAGCGTGAGCCTGTACCAGCTCACGGACGAGCAGAAGCGCGCGGGCCGGACGTACGAGGCGTACGGCTGGCGACTGGTAAGCTCTGCGCCCCCTCCTCTCTCCCCTTCCCTCCCCTTCCCACGTGCGCATTTGCTCTAAGTCAACCCGATCTCACTAACATAATCCTTTTTCTTTCTTTTTTTCTTTTCTTCAATAGATCTACAAGGTCCTCGACATCCGCGATGTACTCGCCCTGATCGCCTTCACCTTCCGCATCCGCAGCGAGGCCGAGGCGCACGAGGCCGAGATGAACACGATGACGACGACGACGATGCAGCAGCAACAGCAGGGCCGCCCCTCCGAGGCTTCGCCCGACAGCTCCAGCGTCCGGGACTCGGCGGAGGGGAAGTCGGCGCACGAGCAGGTGACGGAGATGGCGGTGCTGAAGTGAGATGGGATGAGATGAGATGAGGAGCTTGGCGGAGGGGGAAATAGCGATAATAGCGACAATAGTGTATATACTCGCAAAAAAAGATAAAAGAAAACAGAAAATGATTATATTACGTGACATTGCATTTCATTGCATCATAGCATAGCACAGTACAGTACAGTACAGTATTTTTATCGGTTACTGGCTGTTGGGCTGTTGGTTGTACCTACAGTAGCGCAGTGGGTGCTCTATGCCAAGCATCTCACGGTTCACTCGTTCCCAGGCACGAAATGCTATTTACAGACTAACCTGCCATACCCTTTTTTGCTCTCGCTTACTTTGTTGTACATACCTACATACAATATACACACATGGATAACATCATACAGACATACAACGTACATTACGTGAATTTTTTGCATCAAAGGTTAGTCTGCACCGGTAGCAGCCCAAGGGGGGCGCCTGTGAGCAAATAGGTCAAGCAAGAATCCAAACACCGGGCGTCAGGCGTCAGGCACAGTGCCCGAGCAGAGAGGAACTTCAACTCGATTCCACTCGACTCGACTCGACTCGACTCGACTCACCGGTGGTGCTCTTAAGCATTTGTTCCCGGCCGAAACTTAATGGCGGCATTAAGTTGACGCAGGTGGCCGAAAGGGGGGGGGGGCAGTTATCACTACTTAGTAATAACACGTTATGCGTTTTGGAGAGGGCTTCCCTTATGTAATGAATGACCAAGTTTTGGTCTTTACTTAAAAAACCAACCTGGCAGTCCATGCTCTAACGGCAACAAGCACAGTGATAAGTGCCCTTCCCCCCCTTCGGCCACTATAATTGGACCGGAGGCGGGGCACCTAGTCCAGTGTGAAACACGGCAGCCGGACAGACGCCAGCCAGGCCACAAGCCAGCCACACATCGGGCGAGCCCATCCACCCCCCAATTCCTCCTTTTTTATCTTATTTTCTCATTCCTCCCATAAACAGCCAGAGATCCCGCGACGTCTCAGGTGCTCGATGGCGCGCGCGGGGTTCTCGCTAACCGCCGCCAGACATACGATAAAATCAACAAAAATCAAGAAAGTCGCAATCCTGTTGGTTTTGCGACGACCCTTGAGAGAGTCGGGCGTCACGCTTGCTTGTTTGTGATACTGGCGTATTTAAAATTAAAATTAAAAAGCAAATTCATTATTGGCCTGAAGAAAAAAAAAATATAGCGTTTCGCTAGATGGATTGTATGCTAAAGTGACATGAGTTAATGATGTCCGTGACGCTGGAGCTTGAGCCTCCGTCACCGGACAGCCTATCTACAACCACCACGGGTTGGCCAGGTTTTTGCGTCCTATTATGTATGATGTGAGGAAGCAGGGGGTTTTATGAAGTTTGGACGGAGTGTTCAGTGACAACCAACATGCCCCCGCCCCCTCAAGGCTCAAGAGGCGGTTCTCTAGGTTCTCCATAGTTGCCCTTGAACTATAATGCATAAAATGGTACATAGAAGCGAACATGCACACTTAGAAATGTTCTTTCCAGAACCGGAACTTGACTTCCCTGCAAGTTGCCGCCTTGGTGGCCTTCTGGATATCCCGAGCTACGGGGGAAAAAAAAAAATGTTAGCGGGAATAGGCAAGCCAAATGAGATTTTGTTATGACTTACCAGCTACTGAGGGACCGCAGAAGTAGACACCCACTGTCGTCTGCATGCTGCCCTCCAAGCCGTTGATGTAGGTACGGTCTAGAATACCGTTGCGCATCGCCTCGAAGATGCTGCCGAAGTTAGGGCGGCCGAAGTTGGTCCGCGCCTTGAGCTCCGTCAAGGGATCAACGTCGGAGCCGACACTGTTAAGGACGATGTTCTGTGTTGTATCCATGTCGAGCTTCTGCGTAAGGAAGGTATGGATCTTGAGGAACTCAACGCCATTGCTGCCTGGGATGCGGGCAGCTTCTGAGCTCTGCGATTCGAGTGACGAAAGTAGCGTCTGGAACCATTCGAACGAACCGGTATCCTTGCACACCCAGATAAATTCAACCCGGCGTAGACGGGTAGGTGGGTTGGGACTGTTTCGTAGATGCCAGATGTTCTTCAGAATCGAGGCCCAAGGTGTGACGCCGATACCCGTGCCGATAAGGACGGCGATCTCGTTGTCAAATACATCCTCGGCGGGGGCACCGTACGGCCCGTCAATGCGGAGATGCGGCATCTGTTGTCCGTTCTGGAGCGCTACTTCGTACATTCCCATCGGGTCCACGCCTTCGTACAACTTGGCCTGGGCGCCACCAGCGCCCACGGCATCACCTAGTGCCCTCGTGAAGTCACCGACCTGTCGGACGTGCACTGAAACGTAAGGGTCATAAGGGCAAGAGGTGATGGTGAAAGGATGCCATTGATAGCTTGACAGACTCGGCACCTGTAGGAACAGCCACTGACCCGCCTTGTACTTGAACGACGGCTTCTCGAACTGGATTTCGACGACGTCTACAACCGATTAGTAAGCGCTGGCGTAGGTAAAATCGATCCCACTTACCATAGGGATGGCGAACCACTCGGGTGATCTTTGTCGAACGTTTGGCACGGACCTCTCGGTATAATCGCTCGATCAGATAGAGTCCACCCGCAAACAGCTCCCATCGCCAACCTTGATAACCAATGCAATGCTCCCAGAAGAAGTCACCCGCGAAAGGCGAGATAGGGGCGGCAGTGTCACGAACAAAACATCCGACTGCATGGGTGTACATTCCGAGCATGAAGGGGATGAAGAGGTGATGCGTGTACCAAAACGTTTCGAACGACTGTTGTCGAATGCGATGATGGGCCGTTGTGTACATCAGCAACATGCAGAAAAGCATGATGTGTCCTGTTATACCACCGGGTTGAGCATAGTGAATTTCAACAGCTGTCTGAGGCCTAACTTGCGTCTTCTCGACATTGTAGAAGCTGGAATCATGTTAGCAGTGGACACCCATATAAGGGTTAAGTCATATCATACTTTACGTAATGCGCAGCTACATGCAGAAGCGTGAAGAGCAGCATGGCATAAGCCACTTGGCGATGGAACCAAATATTTTCATCCAGAGGCAGAAATCTGACCTTGGGCCGGACCCATCTTACCAACGTCCGACATACTGGAATCAAGATGAATGTGGTGTCAAAAGATAAGACAAGGCCAGCGCCTCGTGAAATCCAAACGGACCATTTCAGTCCGTTCAGGGCAGCTAGCCGAGGTTCTTGAGCTTGCTTCCACCTACCTGCTTGTTAGTTTATGGTAACATATAAAAAGGACGTGAGTGTGAATTAGCTTACCAGCCGAATGCAAAAATGCCGAAATGGAAACCCCAAAATAGGAAGTGGAAAATGAGTTTACCAGGGGTAAACTGCTTCTTGATCAACGTAACGAGCTCCATGATGGCGAATAGAGTCGGTTTTTTGCCCAACACACCAATCCAAAATTATTGTCGACCTGCGACAGTATCGGCGGAAGTCGATTCGGATTACCAGAGCAACCACCGTAACGATGTGAGCCGATGTTCAAAAACTTGTTTCGCCTCTCTTTTTTTCTTTTTTTTTTCTCTCTCTTTTTTTCTCTGTCCGTCTTATCGTCCTCCGATCCTCCGAGTTGACCTGAGCTCCAATTAACCAACCCCGACGAAGTAATAAAAACAACCAGCGAATGAATGAACGAACGGCCTGAACCAGCAGCGGATGAAGCGAAAGTTAGTGGACTAGGAAGAAAGCCGATTCTTTCTACGCCCTCGACGCCGAGTGGAGAGGGGAAAAGAAGTCGACAAGAATGCCGGCCGAGTGGGCAACAATAAAGTCATAAAGGATGAGCTCCAAGGCTCAGATTTCCGTGGTAGACCCTGCAGGTGAGAAGGGACGGTCAGGGGGTGGAAGGGAAATTGAGGATCCGGGACGAAAAACGAGGTGTTTTCTGTTGGCAAGGGTGCAGGCGAAAGATTCGGATGTCAGCTATCTTGAAACACGTGCGGGCGGAGGGTTGCGATGAAAGCCGCTGCCAGTCGAGTTGAGGAGCCAGCCAATCAGGGCATAGGTTTTACGTTTTCAGGAGAAACAGGGGTCCTGGTCTGGCGAGGACAGGATCGTGGCGAGAGATGGGCGCTGGTTGATCAGACTAAGGGGCAGTTTCGCAGGCTGTCCATAAGGTATCAGATTGCATATGCGCCGTAGTTGGGCCAAAGTCGATCTGATCGGGGAGCGGAGCTGGAGTAGCGCAGTAGATGAGACGGACGTGGTTTGATGCGCCGGGGGGGGGTGGGAATGAGTGGGAGTGAGGGTGGGAGGACTTGTCGAATATGGCCAGGGCCAGGGGGGTCCCTCGGTTAATCAGCCTCCAGATATATAGTAGGTATGTATTACGGGATGGGTAAGTAAGTAAGTGGGCAGTTGCAGTTGTAGTTGTGGTTGTAGTTGTGGTTGTAGTTGTCGTACTACGTATAATCGTCTAATAGGTTAGTTATCGTGTACACATTATCATCGGACCGAGTGATGTCTGACGGAGAAGGGGGGGGAAATCGACAACGTGAACGGCAACATCGGGACATAGACGAGTTGAAGTACCCAATCTCGGCCAGGTTGAAGAGACGAGATAACTAATTACGGTAATGTGAGCACGGCCGTGATCCCAATCGACTGGTCGAATTAGGGTTAATTATGGAACTGCGAGCGTTGGCGGGCGGTTGTTTGCCATCGCGGATTCGTCCATCGTAGCGACGGCATCGTGCATGCAGCCAATGGGGGCCCGCGAGCAGGTGACAGCTTCTGTGGTGGCAGAAGGGAACCGACGAGTGCGGACAGGGGTGCAGGCAGGGGGGGAGGCCTATTACAGGTAGGTATCGTTACAGATTGGCATCAGGTCTGGGGCTGTTAGCGCGGGTGGCATATCGACCTACAGTAGTGTAGTGCACCGACAGTAGGGTAGGTAGTTAGTTATTGTAGCACACAGCTAAGTTAGGTTACCTAGGCATTTACTTACCTACACCTACTAAGTAAGTACCTAATGTAAGTACCTAAGGTAAGTACCTAAGGTAAGTAGGTACCTCTGCCTTAGGTTAGCGCTCTGGTTGTGTGGTTAGTGTGCTGGCGTTAGCCTCAACGGCGCCTTGTACCATGTAGCTACTGCAGCGCCCTGTTTGGTGTTCCACGCCGCCCCCCTGTTTACAGTGTGGTAGCGTCCCCTTGTTCCTGTCCCTGTTCCTGCTGCTGGTGCTGGTGCTGCCAGGGACCTGAGATGTGGTGTACCCATCCCAAGGCATCTCCCACCCACCACCTGCTTCGTCGAACTGGCCAGGCAGCATCCGGGAGCGACACGGCTAGAGGATCCGTTTCATGTAGCAGTGTACATGAGTACATATCTACACGGCACGGATGCAACTAGTCGGTATCGGACTAGCACTGGTACTGTAGCCACCTGCAGCCTGCAACATACTTAGATGCCAAGATCCCTGCCAGGATCTGCCGTTGGTCTGGCTGCCCCTCTGCCCACCAATCCGACCATGTTGGCGCTCGCTCTCGACGAGCGACAGCCATGGCAGAGTGGGAGAGATCCCAGGCCGTTTTATGCATGACCGATCTAAGAAAATAATCGTACGATGAAGAATCAGGCCATTTCCCCCCCCCCAATGCAGGGCTGAACAGAGCCTCAGGAACAATAGAATGTCTATATATCAAGCGCAGCCGGACGGAGCCTGGAAAGTGGGCTTATAATCGTTCGACTTTTTTTCTTCCTCCCGCGGCCATGCTTTCACGTGAGATTTCTAGGGCGAGGACAACAAATAAATACAAAGCCCTCCAGTGCGTCAACATTGAGTAGGAGCCTTCCGTTTGGGTTCGCTTACCGTCACCCGCCCCCTCCCCCAATATGTGCGCCCTTATCACCCCAGGCTGGCCCTCTACGTGTGTAGCAGGAGCGCCGCCTGTGGCAGCCAGCAAGTCGCTCCGGCGCTATTCGAAAGCCACGTTTTGACCGACGAATCGACTTGGCCGCCATGGTATGTACGCGGCGAGGCACCCGATGCCACGAACCAACCCCGATAGAGATACGAACCCCTTGGTACGACACTGCTACCGCCGGATCAAGCCCATCACCTCCGTGGAAGACAAGTCTCAGACCTGGCTATGTCGAGGGCGGTACGAAGGAATCGACACTTCCCTCGTCGGATCTAGGGGATATATCCAGCCTGTTGGCCATCGTGCAACCGGCTGTGTCTGGAGATGGGATTCTGCCGACCGTAGGATACGTGAAATTGAGAGACAAAGTGGTCCCGGCACTAGGACCTGCAACGCCGCCAGGGGTTCTGTAACCATGGAGTGCATACTTCAATCCCAAATCCGCAGGTGGCCGTCAGTATTGGAGACATGACCAGCTCTTTGCATTTGGATCTTCGTTGCTCAATACATTGCGGCCGAATTAGGTTTCAGCCCAGGTCCGTTCATTGCACATCGGAAACACAACGACCGGCCACACGGCGGAAACTGCCATGATCTTGTGAGGCATTTTGGGAACAGTACAAAGTTCTGGGGATGGGAAGCAGGCAAATCGTGAGCACAATGTCGGAAGCGCTAAGGTTTCACCATGTCAAGGACAGAATACCCGTCCTACAAAGAGTAAGTAGTTCGTCCGCGACAACGTCAATTGGGCATAGCTTCAAGACGGGCAAGGATATAGGCATCTGGACGACTAACGCCTCTTTCCTTCTTGTTTTTGTTGCTACAGTGTTTGACCGATGGTTGGTTGTGCCTCGATCTTGCCTTGGTTATAGCGGCAAATGAAACACAGCGTGCCTAGTTCAATATGCAGCTAAGATAAGCATAGGTATAAATCAGCGCCGTAAGATATGAACGTAGGGGGTCAATCTGATTGATGAATTCCTCCTTGCATCTAGCCAATGATCCGTGATCAAACCGGGCATCGAATTATATGTATAAACCTCAAAGGTATAGTATTCATCGGCTGGTCCAATATAGCGTAGAGATTATTGACGTCTGATCTCATCAGAATAAAGCCCGCGAGGTAAAAATGACCTAAGTAATGTATGATGTTCCTATAAGCTGTCTTGGCGTCCCTCCAATCCGGGGCTATCTCTCTGACCCCTATTACAGCTCTAATCACGAGTAGACACCCCTACTTCGGACGACGCTATGCCTCAGAGGGAGGTTTCAAAATCATCTCAACACACCTTTCTCGCCGCATTGATATCTGGGGTATGTTCTCAAAATAGCCTTTCAATGCCTAGGCGCGTAGCCCTTAACAGGTTGAATCCACAAACTCCCTCCGTTATAGATCTGTAGTTTGCGCCTTTATTCGTGAGCTTGTTAATGAAAGGAGCTCGTTGCGAGGACCAAGTTACGAAACTCGTATCATGCCTTCAGACAGCGAGGTGAGTTATTCTTAGGCAGCAGCGTAATTTCACCCTGTTATCTCAATTGGGCAGAGAAAACGAGGCGTGGGGAATTGCAGCGAAGGCTAGATTCCTCGTTTCAGGAACCAACCTAGCCGCAGGATACTATGTACGGCTACGCTGGCATGATATAGCACCATCATCCGTTGGCACACGCTTGGTAACGAACCACTACATCGCTGGCGGGCGGTAGTTGTTGATGCTCTTTGGAGTGACCCAGAACGTAGACACGGAAAGTAACTCGCGCGGACTCACTGCTACCAAGGGGTACACACAGTATATTTCGTATCTTATAGTTGGTCCAAACGCGGCTTATCAAGATTCCGGAGTCGCTTAAGGGATCATAGCAGGTCGAAAAGCAACACTGAAGTCTTTTAAACCCCGTTTGCATGACATTTTTTCTCCCTCTGCTTTGTTTCTCTTGCTCTCTCTCTCTCTCTCTCTCTCTCTCTCTTTCTAATTTAAGGGGGCAAAAGGAGCAACGGGATTCTTCCAGTGCCTGATGCCAGCGGAAGACGTGGCGCGTCTAGTGCTCGCCGAAGACTGCTGCCTATGTGCACGCTACGCTGAGCAGGCTAGGATATGGCTCATGAAGCAATTTAATCCCTCCCTTGGTATATTGATCGTTCTTGAGTATCATCTTGAGTAGGGAGTGTGTTAGCCCAACCTGCCCAACGGATCTCCGTCCCAATGCCGGCTGAAGCAGGATGCCCCGTCCTGCGTTGTTCCGCGCAGACTGATTATTTACCTGCACGGTTGCCTACTATCACTACTACTAGAGGACGCACAACTTCAAAGGTGTCGAGACGCAGACACCAAGACGACTAACAATGCTATTGTCGCGTGTCATTTTTCGTGCCCCGATGCCGGACGCAACGTATCTGGTGGTCGATGTAAGGTGAAGCGAGTTATGTCCCAAGATTGCCTCCGCCAAGCTCGATCTCGACGTGAGCAATCATCCGATAGGGTATTCATTGATGTACCGTGATGGCGAGAATAGCGATGTTGACGTTTGGAAAGTTGTTGACCGCCAGGAGAAAATTGCCACGAACACTCGAGAGAAGCCCCAAACCATCCGTGTAGAGCATCCTCTAGCTCATTAGGCGCTTACAGGTAGTGTACATGGAATGGCTTGATAGTAGTAGATACACTGTATTGCTGGATCACGCGATCGTTACCAATACGCATAGAGTAAGTGGGTAGGTGAGCCTCGCGCGCTGCTTGGACGCCCGCCGCATGCAAATAAAATTGCGAACCTGCTGTACTGTAACAGAACTCGAGAGAGCGTGACTTGGCCCGGGGAATGCATGCAGTATGGTTGCGTTGCCACGAGAGATCAGGTGCTTTTATATGCACAGCAGTGCATAGCATCGGTCAGTTACGGCCCTTCCGCGCCTGTGAATCCAGCTGTCCTGCAGCTGGGCAGCGATTCCAGCGCACTGGAACCCAATACTGTGCTCAGCCACGCTAGTCTAGCGCGCCACGTACACCCCAGCCCCATTGCATTACGTCGCTGGGCGCATTAGCGTTTGGTGGAGTTGGCTCCTGTTAAGGTGCCGGATTCTAGGTATCAGCGTTAGTTACCGACTGCCTACCTAAGGCTAAGCAACCCGACTCAACACACCTGTGATGCGTGAGCGATACGTTCGCGAAACCAACCAGCGCCTGCTTTTCCCCGGCCGGCCTCTGCTCTCCCTCCACGGTCGCTTTTAATTAAGCCTTGTTGTGCCATTGCTCTGGCGTCGCCGTGCCTCCTGGTGGTCTAGTTATCCCTACCGTAATCCGAGCCGCCCGTCCACACGGCGCTCCTCCTCCCGGTCCTGATCAGCCCGACTACGTGATTTATGCGAGCCCAACATGGTATACCGTCAACCGTTCTCCCCGACACCTCGCGCATTTACTGACCATGACGCACCGATATAGGGTATCAGTAGACGCCCCAAAGACAAAGCCGGCGGCGGGGGGTCGCAGGTCGGCGCCGCGAAGCCCAAGAAGGCCACCTTCGAGACGACCAAAAAGAAGGAGATAGGCGTTTCGGATCTGACATTGCTCAGTAAGGTCTCGAACGAGGCCATAAACGAGAACCTGAAGAAGAGATTCGAAGGCCGCGAGATCTACACCTACATCGGCCATGTCTTGGTCTCGGTCAACCCCTTCCGCGATCTCGGCATCTATACCGACGAGGTCCTCGACTCGTATAAGGGCAAAAACCGCCTCGAGATGCCCCCGCACGTCTTCGCGATTGCCGAGGCTTCGTACTACAACATGAAGGCATACAAGGAGAACCAATGTGTCATCATTTCGGGGGAGTCTGGTGCGGGCAAGACCGAGGCCGCGAAGCGCATTATGCAGTACATCGCCAACGTGTCCGGAGGCGAGAGCGGCGAGATCAAACAGATCAAGGACATGGTGCTGGCTACCAATCCTCTGCTTGAATCGTTTGGAAATGCCAAGACGCTCCGAAACAACAACTCGTCGCGCTTCGGAAAATACTTACAGATACACTTCAACGCCAACGGAGAGCCTGTTGGTGCTGATATCACAAATTACCTCCTGGAAAAGACAAGAGTCGTCGGCCAGATCGCCAACGAGCGAAACTTTCATATTTTTTACCAATTTGCCAAGGGTGCTTCGCAAGACTATAGGACAAGGTTTGGGGTGCAGAAGCCCGAGACATATGCATACCTTAGTAGGTCGAAATGCTTCGATGTCGACGGCATTGACGATCTGGCGGAGTATCGTGATACGTTAGACGCCATGAAAATCATTGGCTTGTCGCAGGCCGAGCAGGATGAGGTGTTTCGCATGCTGGCCGCTGTCTTGTGGGCTGGAAACATTCAGTTCATCGAAGGCGATGACGGATACGCCGCCGTGGCAGACCAGTCCGTCGTAGACTTCCTGGCATACCTGCTTGAAGTTTCGCCTGCTGCCCTAATTAAGGGGATAAGTATCCGAGTGTTGACGCCCCGGAATGGCGAAGTTATCGAGTCGCCAGCGAATATGGCTCAAGCCAACGCTACTCGGGATGCCC
The DNA here is from genome assembly GCA_021209875.1 of Rosellinia necatrix. Classification (NCBI taxonomy): domain Eukaryota; kingdom Fungi; phylum Ascomycota; class Sordariomycetes; order Xylariales; family Xylariaceae; genus Rosellinia; species Rosellinia necatrix. Next base: position 1,948,092 of record JAGYVD010000010.1, read on the forward strand.
TTAGCATGGCAATCTACAACAATCTGTTTGACTGGATAGTGGGAAGGATTAATCAGTCTCTACAAGCTAGGCAGGCTACGTCGAACAATATCGGCATTCTCGACATCTACGGTTTCGAAATTTTCGAAAAGAACAGCTTCGAACAACTCTGCATCAACTACGTTAATGAAAAGCTACAGCAGATCTTCATCCAACTGACGCTCAAGGCCGAGCAGGATGAATACGCCCGGGAACAAATCCAATGGACGCCTATCAAGTATTTCGATAACAAAGTGGTATGCGACCTGATCGAGCAGATACGGCCTGTTGGGATTTTCTCCGCCTTGAAAGATGCGACGAAGACGGCGCATGCTGACCCTGCCGCCTGTGACCGTACCTTCATGCAGAGTATCAACGGCATGTCTAATGCCCATCTCACGCCTCGTCAAGGCAACTTCATCATCAAACATTACGCCGGCGAAGTCAGTTACACCGTTGACGGAATCACTGATAAGAATAAGGACCAATTGCTGAAGGGCGTGCAAAACCTATTCCAACAAAGCTCAAACCGATTTGTGCATACACTCTTCCCTCAACAGGTAGACCAGGATAATCGCAAGCAGCCGCCGACCGCCGGTGACCGCATCCGTTCTTCAGCGAACGCCCTTGTGGAGACCCTGATGAAATGCCAGCCCTCCTACATCCGAACGATTAAACCAAATGAGAATAAATCACCAACGGAATATAACGTGCCCAACGTACTTCATCAAATTAAATATCTTGGTTTACAGGAAAACGTGAGGATTCGGCGAGCCGGTTTCGCTTATCGTCAGTCATACGAGAAATTTGTAGAACGCTTTTTTCTCCTCTCTCCTGCTACATCATACGCCGGGGAGTACACCTGGCAGGGGTCAGAGGAAGCAGCCGTCAAGCAGATTCTAAAAGACACGAGCATTCCTAAAGAGGAATGGCAGTTAGGTGTAACAAAAGCTTTCATTAAGTCACCCGAGACGTTATTCGCTCTTGAAACAATGCGTGATCGGTACTGGCACAACATGGCAATTCGTATCCAACGAATGTGGAGAGCATACCTAGCTTACCGCGCCGAATCAGCAACCCGGATACAGCGGTTCTGGCGAAAGAAACGAGTAGGCGCCGAATACCTCCAGCTGAGAGACCAGGGCCATACGGTGCTCCAGGGCCGAAAAGAGCGAAGGAGATTCAGCTTATTAGGCTCCCGCCGTTTCCTAGGAGATTATCTAGGCGTAGGCGCCTCCACAGGGCCTGGGTCTCAGGTCCATAATGCTGTCGGGATCGCTTCCAATGAGAAAACTCTGTTCTCATGCCGCGGGGAGGTCCTAGAAGCCAAATTTGGTAGATCTAGTAAACCGAGTCCGCGAATATTTATCGTAACCAACAGCAAGTTCTACATTGTAGCGCAAGCGCTTGTTGGCGGCCAACCACAAATATCCATCGAACGCGCGATGACCCTGGGGTCTATTAAGTTTATCGGTACTTCGTTCTGTAGAGACGATTGGTTCTCGCTGGGCGTCGGATCACCCCAAGAAGCCGATCCTCTGCTCAATTGCGTTCTGAAGACCGAACTATTTACGCAAATGCAACGCGCAATGCCTGGTGGTTTCAACTTAAAGGTCGGTGAAACGATAGAGTATGCTAAGAAGCCTGGAAAGATGCAAGTGGTAAAGGTCTTAAAGGATTCACCGCAAACTGTTGACTTCTACAAGAGCGGTGCTATTCATACCCAACCGGGCGAGCCGCCGTCTTCAGTCTCTCGCCCTATGCCAAGAGCTAACCCTGTTCCACCTCGTCCAATCGCTCGAGGTAAACTTATAAAACCGGGTGGCCCCGGCGGCAGGCCATCGCGGCTAACGGGAGCCCGGTCAAATGCTGGCAGGTCTAGTTCAGCTGTAGTGCCGGCTCCTCGACCCGTCCCTGTCCCTACTCCCACTGCTGCAGCGCACACCCCTCGACCAGTTCCGACCCCAGCTGCTGCCTTCGCGAATAGCATTCCCAGTCATACGCGTAACAGGAGCTCAACGTCGTCGGCTCGCCCCCCCACCACCTCCTCCCCCTTCGCCCCCGAAACCCAAGATTATGGCGAGGGTTTTGTATGATTTTGCCAGTCAAAGAGAGAACGAACTTTCCATCAGAGCGGGCGATATCATTGAAGTTGTGCAGAAAGAAAATAATGGTAAGGAAGCAACGCCGCATGTTTATGTGCAGGTTGTGCTAACTACTCCTAGGTTGGTGGCTTGCAAAGAGTGGCGCGGGACAAGCCTGGGTTCCGGCTGCATACGTTGAGGAGCAAGCGCCGGCATCCTCCGCAATAGTCCCACGGGCCCCACCACCGCCTCCGGGGGGTGAATGGTGCGGGTCGAAATAAGCCGATTCCACCAGCGAAGCGGCCCGCAACCGCCAGAAAGCCAGGGTCGTTACAGGCCCGGGATTCGGGCATGAGTATGAACGGGAATGGATCGGACGGGAGCAGAAGCAACACGCCGACTATCGCCGGCTCATTAGCCGACGCGCTCCTTGCAAGAAAGAATGCGATGCAAAGGAAAGATGACGAGGACGACTGGTAGATCATAATTGCACACGCTTAAAATTTGGGTGGCTCGCTCAATCGGCGTTATCGCTTACTGGCTCAGACTACAATTCGGAAGCGTTGTAGGCAGACCGTCAATTCAAAAAAAAACATTATTACGTAATTTTGCTTTCCCCTTTTTCCGAAGTTCGAAACCGTTGAGTTCGTGGAGGAATGTGGCGTGCCTCGAGGCATAAGAAGTGGATCAGAAACTGAGATGGACCGGGCGAAGTAAGCCGTGCGCGATGCGCACACCTCTCCGGGTTATCTAGATAGTGTAGGGAGCCCCGGGTTATAGAACGGACCAGCATTGAGATGTAGAAAAGAATGCGAATTAAGACATTTCGATGGCAACGGCAAGAGTTAGTTACCCCGTGAAACATTACATTAACTTCCTAAAGGCGATTTTCTTCTATGATTACTTCATGGCCGTGGTGTAGGTTCGCATCGAAGATCCTCCCGTCCTACATGACGATGGATCTCCCTCTTGATCTATCGTTATGTATCCTCCCCGTCCTTTGTGCGGATTTTCCTCCGCCGTATCAGCTCCGCCAGGGGCACTTCCTCGTCATCGGGATCTAACAGATGCGAGGCCTCCTCCCCCCGCCCCGGCCCGTCGTCGAAGACGTAATCGTCGTCGTCGAACTCGGCGTCCTCGTCGACGCCATAGTCGCCGAGGTGCTCGCCGTCGGCGTTGACCCAGGCCGACCGGCCCTCGCTGAGGACGACGTTCTGGCGGGGGCGGTAGGGCTCGGTCGGATCCGCGTCCGCGTCCGCATAGCCGCCGCCGTACCGATACGCGTGCTCCCCTCCGGCCGGCGGCGCCTCCTCCTCGAGCTCGCTCATGATGTGGGCCCGCGTCCCGCGCCAGCGTTGCAGGTCGCGCTCCTGGCGGCGGCGGAAGGCCTCCCTGCCTTGCTCGGGGGAGAGGCCGGCGTCGAGGGGCAGGGCGGGGTCGCGCAGGCCGTCGCGCCACTGCTTGCGGTAGCGGGCCTCCTCGCGGCGGCGGCGGCGCCAGAGGCGCGCGTTGCGCACCTTGTCCGGGTCCGCGGGCGGCCAGAGGCCCTCGGCGTCGTTCAGGCCGTTCTCCTCGTACGCCCAGCCGACGCCGAGCCGCGGCGCGGGCGCGGCGCCGCTCAGCCTCGCGACGACGGCGTCGAGCGTCACGCCGGCCGGGAGGCGCGCGACGCGGGGCCGCCCGCGAAGGGCAAGGGCCAGACGAGCGGGTTCGCGGTCCCCATGGCCTGCGCCATGTTCGCCCACACGCCGACGTCGTAGGGGAACTCGAGCGGGTCGACCATGGCGCGCGGGGCGGCGTCGGCGTCGCCGTCGGACGCGCGCCACCAGCCGTCGTCGCCGTCGCCGCCGCCGTCGCCGTACCCGCCGCGCTGCAGCACGGCCTCGTGGCGCTCGATCTCCCAGCCCTCGATCATGGTGGTGTTGAGGGCCCAGCCGCGCGCGGTCGAGAGGAGCAGGAGGGCCAGCATGAGCGCCGTCAGGCCCGCGGCCAGGGACAGGCCCGTCAGCGCGACGAGCTGCGGCAGCGAGGGCCCGAGGTACGCCGGCAGGTCGCGCGACGCCCAGAGCGCCGCGAGGCGCTGGGAGAGGAGGTAGAGCAGCATCCAGAGCGAGGCGTTCGTGTACGCCACGAAGCGCAGGAAGTGCGGGAACGTCTGCAGCGAGACGCAGTTGCCCGTCCACGGGCAGTGGTGGTCCATCTTCGGCACGCACCGCCCGCACGTCTTGCAGTGGTGGGCCCGCGGCGGCTTCGGCGCCGCGCACTTCCGGCACCACCGCCGGCGGGCGGCGGTGGCGGCAGTGCGGACGCGGTCGTTTGAGGGGTGGTTCTCGCCTCCTGGCTCTCGGGCTTGTCGACCCCCGTGTTTCTCATCGTCATCGTCATCGTCATCGCCGTGCTCTTCCTCATCCTCCTCATCCTCTGAGGTATGTGTGGCGGCGTCCTCGTCCACCCTAGCGCTCTTGTCCCCCTTCGCTACCGCGGCCTTCCCGCCGTCATCGTCCTTCTTGTTGACCGATCGCGGAAACTCGTATCGGCCGGGGTCGACGGTGCAGGCGCGCCAGTACGTCCACCAGAGACACGCGAGGAGAGCGTTGAAGACGCGCGACTGCGTTGTCGTTAATGGGCCGGGTTCGAGGTCCGGGGACGTTGCGAACAGCCACTGCGAGCCGTAGCCGAGCACAGCGATCAGCAGGCTGGCGAAGGGGACGGCGAGACGCTGGAGACCCGGTGCCGTGGAGCCGACGAGGAAGGCCATCTCACAGGATAGTCGGAGTTAGGCCATGGGCAATGGGAGGGGGAAGGGGGGAGGGGGGAAGGGATTAATGTTGGTTTGAGGGCCGGCTTGGTGGGCTGGTGGTGGTGATGGTCTCTCTATATCTTCTTCATTCGGTCAGGGAGGAAGAAGAGTAAGGAAGGTATACGCTTTCAAACACGCTTGCAAACGACTTCAAGCTGCTGCTACCCAGGCCGAGATATATTAATACATAATTTAAAACCAGATGGATTTTGTAGTGTGTGGAAGAAATGCAGTAATATAGTAGTGTTGTTTCGTTGTGTGTTTTGTTGTGTGTTTTGTTGTGTGTCCTGTTGTGTGTCCTGTTGTGTCTTGAATTGTGTTGTTGTCAGTCTTACTTGGCTGGCGAGTGACGACAAAGCCAAGACTTGTGCCTAATGCAGGGACTATCCATGAAGACCCCACCCCCTGCTCCCTTATTAGGTAACTAACTAGTGGTGGCAGCCAACTCCCGGGTAGCCTCTCCCGCCCTGGCCACAGTCCTGTGCGTGTAAGTGGTGAAGGATAGAGGACTCGTGCTACGGCATAGGACCATGGGTGTTTTTGCGGGTACTTTTGTTACTTGTATACCCTCACTCTTGGACTGCGGCTCGGAAGCCTTTTTACTGAGATTGAGGCTCCCTGCGGCTTAGCACCATGTATCCGCCATGGCACCTGACCATCGCCATCGCCGACTGGAGTGATTTCCTTCCCACGGGCAAGAAAAAAATACCACTACCTCACATTTCTGTTCTTGCTCCTCTACTCTCTTCTCCCACCCTCTCCCATCCTCTCCCATTCTCTCCCATCCTCTCCTTTCCTCTCCCACCCTCTCCTTTCCTCCACAAAGGCCCATCCATACCCTTCCTTTCCTTCCATCACCCCTCAATCCTTTGTGTATCTGCACACATTCCCCCCCAAAGCCCACCTCCCATCATCACTCACTCCTGTACCCATCCATCAGCGCATCATGTCGTCCTACGCCACTAAACTGATCATGATGGAGAGTGTTGAGCTTGTCAAGGAGAAGGAGCAATTCAAGGTCATCTTCAAAGAAGAGAATATCCTGGAGTTCGATGCCTTCATCACCGGCCCGGAGGACAGCGTCTACCGCCACAAGCTCTTGAAGCTTCGCTTCTATGTCCCCGAGCGCTACCCCATGGTAAGTTTATTGATATCTTCTCGCGTAGTCACAGCTTGAAGGCGAGGCCAAGTCGAATTAACCAAACACACGTCGTGAAGGCGCCGCCCAAGGTCACCTTCATCCAGCACACCGGCGGCCGCATTCACCCCAACCTCTACGTCGAGGGCAAGGTCTGCCTTAGCATCCTAGGTACCTGGCCCGGCGATCCCTGGTCCGCCAGCTTCAACATCTATACTGGTAAGTCTTCTTGGCCCAATTGCTCCGTTACCGGCCACCATTGGTGACCTAACCGGCGATCGCTCGGCAGTCCTGGCCTCGATCCGCGGCCTCCTCGACTTCGAGCCCTACCGCCATGAGCCCGGCAGCGAGGATGATCCCGAGTATAACAAGTTTGTCCAGTTTGTGACCTGGCGCGCACGTAAGTCTACCCCCTTTCATCATATCCCTTCCCATCCCCAGGCGCGGAGGGCGGGGAACCCGATCCTCAGAGCCCCAATGTCGGATAACCCCGAGGAAGGGCGAGCAACCGGCTGACCGAGGGCGGTGACAGTCCTCCTCGACCACGTCGATCGCGAGACCGAGCAGCCTGCTAAGGATTTCATCAACGAGTTCCTCCGAGAGCACGCCACCGGCATCATTGAGGACATCGAGGCCGAGAAGGAGCTGAACAAGGACATCCCTTACATGTCCAACCCGTATTCTGAGTGGGTCTTCAAGCCCAACTACGATCGTCTTCTCAGCGAAATGAAGGGAGCCATCGCCGTTGCCAACGCTGCTGCCGGCGCTGCCGCCAACGCTGCTGCCGACGCTGCTGCCGACGCTGCTGCCAACGCTGCTGCCAACGCTGCTGCCAACGCTTAAGTGTTGTGTCGCAGATACAGGAGTAAGATGGCTTCGTTCGGCAGAGCAATCATCAGAGTTGTGAAGGATCATTTCCGGATTCGACGGGAGACAGAAGGATATGTCTGGTTGGCAGACGAAGACGATGGACAGTAGGAAGAAGGCATTGCAAAAGCCGGTTTGATGGGAGTTTGGTTTGCTTCATAGTGCTTCGTGGCCTTTGTTCCTTGATGAACATGGTTTGCCAATGGTTCCGTAGACGAACCCAATTCTGCGTAGTCTAATAATAAGGACGTAACTTGAACCACGCCTCGTATATTCCGCTCTACGTATTTGTTTGACATTCTATCAGTTAAAGCCCTGATGGACACTACTTAGAAACCTGCCCTCTTTCTATGATACCGACTCTGATTCTTCGGTCGCCCTTTCGCTTAGTACTACGCACAATTTAGGGGGGGGGGGGGGACTTCCGGAGGGGGGAGATGCGAAATAATTAGAGTGTGTCATTCACAAAGTTATAAGCTCTCCTGTATCCGCCAAGAGCGAAGGCAATTTCACAGTATGGCGCCTACCAAGCATTCGCAAGATTATTGTAGGCAGGGGCAGGCATCATAAAAGAAGCTACCCCACGGGCAGTATGGTAATAGGATAAAAGCCACATCCTGAATATTTAGCATGATACCAACAAACAGGATTTTCTTATACGACCCAGGCGTTACCCATGGTAGTGGCCTCGTGTGATTTGTTGGACTAACCCACTGTGAGATAATTCAAGACATCTTAAATCCTTCTTCGAGGGCGTTTTCGCACCCGGTTTCTAGTATCTGCTGCAAGTATACAACTTAAAGGCGGAGGCAGACATGGGAGCAAATACGGTAGCACAGTTGAAGAGAAGGCAATCTATAACGCTGCAGGCCCCGCCTCTCTCTCTCCAGTTTTACAACTGGCGAATTCACGCCATTTCTCGATTGCCTAGCAATATAAACGGCAAACTCTAGCATTTCCCAAAGAGTTTGTATTCGGAATAAGCTGTTGGCAGCAAGACGGAGTAATGAAAGCCTTAATATTATTGACCTCGGACCGCCACTGGAGGTTCTGGTCCCAAGGTGGCACGAGGTAAACCCTTTTGCATTAGCATAATTAGACAGTACTCAATGAGGACATAATACCTCCTCCTGGAGTATCTACGACCCCCTGTAAAGCGTATTCTATTTTCTTTCGGCATACATCCGTGGTCTTGAATTTAGGAAACTACGAATGGGATTGTGGTAACGGTTGCTGTTGCCTAGGTGCTTACACAATCGCAGCCCTTGACTGACCCATAAGAGAGGAGCTTATCTGAGGCCAACCTTGTTGAAAGAGATACCGTGGGTATGTCAAGCTTTATACTCTAGGGTTTGATGCAGTATTATTCGACTAGAACACTGAAGCTCTACCATTTGCAGGGCATATGATATTCTAACATTTATATTGCTATAAAGAAATACAGACGGAGAAGACGGGGAGGGAGAGGGAGGGAGAGGGAGAGGGAGGGAGAGGGAGAAGGAGGGAGAGGGAGAGGGAGAGAGAGGAGTAAGAAAGGAAAGGCTATTGCAGCGAGGTTCGCTAAAAGCAGAAGGACTAATCGAACTATAAATTTACTATAAAAAGAAGTTGCAACAGGGGAAGGCATGGCTGCCATAAGCTGGCATTGATAACCTATCTACCCACCTACCTTACACCTTACCTACGTACCTACCTAGGTAGCCTACCGTGGCCATGTCATCACGGCTTCCTGTATCCAGTATCACAGAACCAAACCTGTTCCCATGGTCTGCATAGACCACCCTGATGCAAACTGTATTAAAGAGAAGAACTTTGTCACGGAACTAGTTCTAACCTAAGGACCCCACTAGGGCACGGGCCAGAATACTGTATATAAAAGAAGCGAGTAGCTGGCGACTGACCAAGCGAGGAGTTTTCCCTCCTTGTGCAATAACATAAGTCATTTCTGGAACTACCAGCAGTGTGAACTGTGACAAACTTTCCGCATAAGCGCGGATGGAAAGCTGTCAATGCGGTCGCTTCACCCATTTATACTCTACACACTGTCACCAGCTATATATAGTGCGGTCCAGCGTAAATACGTCTGCGAGCCGGTCAGTGGGTGCTGTCTTCTCTACGCTCCTCTTCGTCTTGGCGTCTCTTGTGTGCAGCAAGCCCAGCTCGGCTCTCGGCCGGCACCCCGACCGACGCTTCGTGTTCCCAGAAGAGACCGACAATTAGGGGATGGCGCCGATCCCGGTGGTTTTATCATGGAGAGCTCTGGAGGGTGGGCAATGCGCACACTGAAGTGAAGTATTGTGACTTGTGACCAAGCCACTAGGGAATAGGGTATTAGGGGCTAAATTGGCCGGAGTGGCATAAAAAGGGGTATGAATACCATCTATATAAATTCTCAAGCTTTGCATCTTCAGCTAGTTTTTTTGCCTTGTTCATTTTTATTGATTATTTTAGTTTAATTTTACGATCTCTTGATGCTTTGATCAACTGGTTCCCCAACTGCGCGAGTGATCCGAACTACGATTGGAAGCGTAAGGGCGACTTATCTCCAACGGAACCGCTATTGTTATCCCCTATTCCAGGTGGCTCACTTCAACACAATCCAACAAACCTTGTTTTTTTTTTTTTTTGGGAAAGAAAAGAAGAAAGGGAAATGTTCAAATCTGGCGTACTAGAAAATACGCCTTGTATAAAGTCAACTAACAACCTTTCGTCGGCAATAAATGAATATGTAGGCAAAAATAGTATAGTTACCGTAAACGCTAATTTTCCAAACAAATTTAATACGATAACTTTGAAGCAACAATGTAAGGAACCTGAAAACGGAAATAATTCGTTGCAGCTGCAAGGGGAGCAAGATGATGAGCTATGGATACATTAATTATACGACAAAATATTGTCCCTGGCCGAAGGCATATACTTGACGCGCGCTGGCTTGCTAGCCCTTGATTGACTGCACTGGTCATCTAAACTACATTCACTGAGTGGACTCCATTGACTGACTGGATTGAATTAACCAGACCGCATGGACTAGATGGACCAGACTGGATGGACCAGACTGGATGGACCAGACTGAATGGACCAGACTGAATGGACTGGTTAGTTGATCTTTGACTTGCTGAGCTGGCCGGCGTCCTGGGTATACGCTTTCGACTTTCAACCTGGGATAATGTTGTGTCGTATAATGTACTCATGGACCTTCATTGGGGGGTCTCGACGGGAGAAGCTCGAGTCAATATACCGAAGTATTTAGCTAGCCAATTTTACAAGAGACTACAACATCATGATTTATTATAATGATAATTATAAGCTGTACGCATGTGGCGTTGGCTTGAGATAGTTTAGGTCCTCGTGCTGCGCTGTATGGCCCCCGGACCCGGATGCGGCATTGCCGTGGCCAGCGGTTAGACTCGGGGTTTAGAGAGGTGTAGCGATGTGAGGCGATGAGAAGCTCTCTAAAAACCATGCTGAAAAAGGAGACTGCCTAGTGTTCCCACAATACTACTAACCGGGAGGCCATTAAAGTTTAGCTCGATTAAAATTGAGGCCACGGCGCTGGATTTCATTGTCATAGAAGGAGGTGGCTACTGTTTAATTCGAGTCGAATACAAAACGAGAGACATTGCTGCTGCAATAGATGCATGTTGGGACCGAGTTAACGAGAGAGAGAGAGCAACCTGCATAGGGGGGATACCAGCAAACTTTGAACGCCGCACAGAGCGTCTAATGTTGCGAAAGTGGTTTGGAGCACTGCTTTCTTAGCGCAAGCGGAGGGTCTGTTGCTCAAGTGCAGATCTCTGCCCAGTGGTTGGTTGGATAGAGCATTAGTCATCATAGAGATACCCAGTGTGCGATGATTGGCCCATCTTACGTGACTACAGGCTGCGCTGCGGGGCAAATCGAGCTGGAAAAAGGATCAATACAATGGCCATTGTATTTCCTCACTTCCTCTTTCTATCGCTACAAATTAATTCGATTAGGATACGACTAGTCCAGTTAGCCATCGCCCCGTGACATGATAAGCCTTAGATCCGTCGGGATGGTTGTTTACCAAGGAGATTGTCACGCAAAATCACGCAGAATTCTGAGCGCCGCGTTCATACCACAGAAGGTGAAATTGAATGGTAGGGGGTCGAAGAAATGCATGCGTTCCCCCTGTAATTATTGTGCTTAATACGAAGAGTTGTTTACACTACCAACTATATAGAAGGAGACTTATCACCTGACCTGTGATGACTACTGACTACACGAGTGCATGTCTCCATGGCAACACGCTGCAGCATTACGTGTTTCGTCTAAATAACCTTCGACCTCCTTGTGAGGCAGTTCGAGCATAACTTAATTTTCAGGAGATGGAAGCGAATGTGTATGGATGATGCTCGCCCTGGCAAAATCACATGTCACCATAATATAGTATACCCCAATACCTCAGCCAGCGCCGGCGCCGGGTCTCGCACAGAGAAACTACAAATTTTAGACATATACACTAGCATCTGTGCAGCTACCTGAAGAAGCTGTTATGTGGTAGGTGGACTAACTCTGGCGCTACAACCTAGCAGTTCGGTTAAATTTTATTGTCACTACTCACGCTATGATATGCAATGAGACCTGTGTTTTGAGTTAGTGAGGCTTAGGTCTAACACGAAGGCGAAGAAGCTTACCTATCTGGCTAGGAGTCACGCGCCGACACGTCTATTATCTGACGACATATCGGCCCAAGCCAATGACCATGACTTCTCGTCATGCTGTATCTCTCTCCGTATTGGTACCGGGCTGAACGTTTTACAGAACGGACACAATATCGCGCGTTTGGTTTGCGTTCTTGAGGCCACGAAGAGGGGGGAAAGGGAGTAATCGCCACCGGTAGGTAATCCGGCGCCGTATCTTTGTACATCAGCCCCCGTTCACTGCGTATCGCCCTCCTCTTGTTGCCGGTCTCGATCTCGATCCCGCTCCCGCTCCCGCTCCCGCTCTCGTCCCCCCTCCGGGCTGCGGCTGCGACTTCTGGCGCGGCCCCCCCGGTGTGACTGCCGATTCCCCCGCCCGCCCTTGCCGGGCGGTGGCCGGACGAAGGCGAAGTCGACGTAGATGATCTGGTCGAGTAGTTTTGTCTCGTGCGCACCATCAATGGCAGCCCGCGCCTCCTGGAGGGTCGGGTATTCAATGAGGGCGTATCCCTAGATTCGGGTAGAAAAAGGGGTTCGAGGTTAGCCACTTTATTTGGTAGGATATAGGGCGAAGGAAACTAAGGGGGAAAAAAAAAGAAAAAAAGGGGAAAAAGAGAAGCCAGCTTACCTTGACGTAACCGCTCCGGCGGTCGAGGTTCAGGTGCAGGTTCTTGATCTCGCCAAAGTCGGCGAACTTGTCGTGCAGCGCCTCCTCGTCGGCCTCTTCGTGCACGTTGGTGACCATGACGATCCAGCCCTCGATGGAGCGCACGGCCGTGGCCTTCGCGTGCGTCTGCATGTCGCCGACCTTGACCTGGGTGGCCTGGGGCGAGCCGGGCTGGGGGGGAGCCGGGCTCGTCGATGTCCATTTCCACGTCCGCCATGTCGAAACAACCGCGCGTGTGCGGTGGAGGGGGAGGGGGGTAACCGGCTGGGTCGTCTAGAGTGCGGTAGGGGTGGTTAGGCGAGGAAGATGGCAAGCGGATTCCGGTCGCCGTGGGGTTGTGGCTTTGTTGGTTGGTGGGTTGTCAATGGGGGATGGGGGGGAGTGAAATCGTGGTGGGGACAAGACGAGGGACTCTGGAAGGTCAAGCAGATTAGGTAGGCATGTGCGCAGCTAGATCCGGGCGCGACGCCTGTTGCTTTGCGCTGCGTTCACTTGGCCTTGGCACCGTCGTCGGCTGACAGCCAGCTGTGCTTACCTAAGTACTAGGTAGTACACAGCTAACCTATGTACTACCTAGTACTTAGGTAGTTGCCTATCCTTCCTATCTCTCAGGTACCTTCGTCTGTTCGACTTCTACCCGAATTGAATATCCGACTCTCACTCCAGGCATGCATGGTCTTTTACGATACTGGTGTGAGAGGAATGAATTCAATTCACGCCAGGATGGCGACACATCTACAAGCCGGGGGTGTAGTCTATGTTACTTTTACTTTGAATTGAATGGCCGAGCGCTTCCACACCTGGCATCTTAAGAAGAAGGTAAGAAATATTGTGCACATAAAAAGTCGAGGATAGCTACAGCCGCCAACATAGTGTAGGCATATGCCCCGATAGTCACATTGACGTGTCTCAGGCCTACATAGCGAGCCAAGTCGAGAAACGTCCGATATGCGTGAACGAACGAGTGCATTTAGCAGTAGTTAGACTCATCCGAACGCCTCCCATCCTTTCCTCGCATGTCCATGCGGTTCGCTTGACTAGAGCTTTTGCGTCTACCCAACGCCGCCAGATCATGCAATTTGCGCAAGCCATGTCTAGTCCCACAAACGAACGCTATGCGTTGAATAATCATACAGAAACGCCACAACACCCTATCCATGCTCGATATCCTATGACGCCGTTCCCTCCACCATGGCCGCCCAGGTCGGTCCTTGAACGGCCGTCTGTTGCTGTAAACCGTATCCAGCCTCTCGCAATCGGGGCCGAATCCTAACCAGTAGTCCATCATCCAACACCAAACAATATCCGTTATCCAGGCCAAACGCTTTTTGTTGAACCGCCCCATCGTGCCGTTGACGGCAGAATCCTTGCCAGCCCAATGGGCTTCGAGCATTAATAGTCCATGCCCCCGTTCCAGTTTGGATCCTTGCTCAGCACGCTGTTGATCGTCATGTCGACAGCTTCTTGGCTCATCAGTTGCGAGTTGGCTTTCTGGCCCTCTAATACGTCGTGGAGGTCGTAGATCTGATCTCGCTTCAGGTCTCGACGTTTGCGGAGGACCCTTATTTCGGCATCCAGCTGTTTCCATAGTCTCCTGTTGACTGATGCGTCGCATTCGTCATAGATCGCCTGCTTCTTGGCTACAGCGGTTCGAATGTGCCTTTCCTCGTCCTTTAACCCTTTCATTACCTTGGCTAAAGCGAGGGCCGGGTCCTGTGACGGTCTCAAGGTCGGTTGATCCTCGTAATCATGAGCCGAGGCCGCTGGCTGCCTTTCCACTCTGTCCGTGACTGGTACCGGCCGATCAACCCGGACCGTCTTCTTGCCGCACTTTCCGTTCGACTCGTGTCGGTGGGATTGGATACGAGCGCAAACCATACAATTATAGCATTCATGATCTTGGCATAGGTTGTTCAACACGCGCTTGGCCGATTGCGTGAGCGTCGGGGGTGCATCCGTCTCTTTTTGCTTTCCCGTCTGCGCATCCTCCGTCTCCGAAGACGAGCCATCAACAGATAATATGGGTGATAACACACGAACTGTGGCGGCACCCTTCGCCCTCTGTCTTTGGATAAACTTCTTGTTGGAATCCATTGTTATGTCATCAATGAACAAGGCTGAAGTCATATTCTCCTGATCGGAGTCTACATGGGGCTCTCGTGTAAGATCGATCTGCTGGGTGTAATCCTCCTGCATTTGCAAGTCTGTTTGAGATGTCGTGGTCTTAGCAGACATCTCGCTCATCATAGTGTACCTATCTCCGGGCTCCTGCATGTGAGAGGCCCTCGGATTTTTTGACGTTGTCATAGTAGGTGCAGGGGCGCTGGGTTCCGGTGAGTATCGGCGAGGGGATTCTTGTGTGAGGACACTCTCTCGGGTATCGTCATCTTGCTCTGGCAAGTGCGGCCGGGATGATGTAACCTTGATGGGCGTCTCATTCGCCGTAGTGTGTCGGTCCACAGACTCGGAATTTTGAGTCACCTTGGTAGGCTTCGGCTTGCTTGGACCAGGTGTAAAACCCTTGGATAGTTGCGTGTACTGGCGATTCTCTGTTGCCTGTGACAACTTTCTGTTGAACTCCTCAACCAGGGCCTGGAGCTGTCTGACCTTGTCCTGTAGAAGTTTGTTCTCACGCTCGAGTTGAGAGTTCTTCTGCTGAAGCAACTTGTTGTTATTGAAGAGATCCTCGTTGTGGCGCTCGAGACCAAGGTTGTCTTCCTTCAGGAGACCCCTCTCCTCAGAAATTATTTCGTACTTCTGATGAAGATTATCGAAGAGAGCACGCTCAGAGTTGAGCTCTTCTTCTGTCTCCGTAAGAGCCTGTTGAAACTCTAATTTCTGTTGCGTAATGGCATCGTTGCGCGTCTGAAGCCGTTTGATAGTGGTAATGTGGTCAGATGCTCGCTGAAGGGCCTCGTCGCGCTCAGCGACGAAAGACTGATTGTGGATTTCATTGAGGCTTATTTTACGGGTTGCCTGTTCGAGCCGAGCTTTGAGAGAAGAAATTTGTTCTTCGAGTTCTGTGATTAAATCCGTTAGTATATTGAAACAAAAATTTGTCCCAAGCTGGCTAAACATACGTGTATTTTGGGTAGTAAGTTGGACAATGACGGAGTCGTCGGTATCTGAGCCCATTCCGCTATCCTTGCGAGACTTGAGCTTGACAACCTGGGATTGAAGCTCCATCACTTCATCTTGTAATTGCCCAGCTTGTTTTGACATGTGCTCATCATGTTCTTGCAATGTTTGGATTTCTTCACGAATCTTATCCATGGAAACAAAAATCTCCTCTTCTTCATGGGGAATAGGGACGGCTTCGAAGTCGGCATGATAGTCGAGAGATATCTTTGTCTCTCTGTCGTGGACTTTACCATGTTTGACAAAGACTGGAGTCCCGTTCTTTAGCGACGCCCATCTTAAGGTTCCAGATACAAAGTCATTGAGATGATTGAGGTTGGGGACGAAGAATGAGTGGGCCGTCTGGTTGATAATAGACGGACTTGGACTCGTGCTGCCGTGGTTGTTGCTGCTATTGCTGTGAGAGTGTCGGCTGACCCGGCGCGCTGCGTTCGCAGAGAGTCCGGCATTGAGTGGATCTTTCGGTGAGATTTGGGATGACCGCTTCACAGATTCCTCCTCTGCTTCAGCCTTTTCCGATCTGGCTGTCCTGAGCGTGTCGAGTAGCGTAGTCAGGTTTCCCCTTGAGGGATTGACTGGAGCATTGCGTTCCATCATATCTTCTACAATTGGCGCCTGGTAATGTGCGCGTAGTCTGGGTGAGTCGGGGCCGAATAACGACTCGGTCTGCATCAGTAAGATGTTAGTAATTTAATAACGAGGTACGACAATGGGGGAACGAACGTTGGAAAACCGCGAATCAGACAAGGGAGGGGAGAATGCAGGAAATTTGGGTGAGACTGGGGACATCGGCCGTATATCGTGCGGGCGAATGCGTTTGTGGCATAGAATTGGTGATAATCGATTCATATCAGACCGGTCCGAGTCTGGGCTACGCGACTAACGCGCCGAACCTCGGCGGTGGAGGATAGTATTATCATAGGAGGTAACAGACAAAGTACTAACATCATTGAGGGCCGGAGGCGAAGAAGGCTGGGTGTTCTCCTTTCCGGACTGCTTCCATTCAGGAAAAGTGCGACCCAGCACTGAAGTGTTTATAACTGGCAGCATTGGTTGGCGCGTGGATTCGCCGTCGGGAATAGAGAGCTGTGAGGTAAGCGTGACTGTGCCGTGGCTGCCGGTCGACGATGGCGGAGAGAAAGGGTTCTCGGCGTTGTTGCGCATCTCCCTGAGGATGCGGGATTGGTACCTGGAACTCTTGGAGTCCATGTTGTCGAAGGTGAGGGTGACCCGACTCACGCGGGGGCGTAATTAGATTACGACTAAAAGCAGATAACTCTGGAAGAATAATTGGTAGCGCGATTTGTCGTCACGGTAGATGTGCTTGAATTGGGTGCAGGCGCAATCGAAGGCGTGGCGGAACGCAGTTGGGATTGCGGTGCGAATAACTAATGAAGTTGTATGTGAGAAGGAAAGATACTGGCGGAGCGTGGGCGCGCGGTGTGTTTGTTTATGTCCGCCCGGCCCGGGTAAGGTTAGCTAGGTTGGGCGCTAAAAGCACAGACGCTCGCTAGAACTTTAAACGCGACGCAATTGGTGTTAGCGTTTCGCGGCTCTCGAGTGAATGCGGGGACCCTATAAACAATGTGTAATTATTGGCAAGGTTAGCTTTGCGCTAAATTGAAAGTTACAGCGTACAGATCAATATGAATTCATGCGCCCTCTCATTACGGACAGTAAATCTGTCTATGGAACTTGGACCTGCGGGCGTGCGATTTTGTAGTATCTTGTATGAGAGGGCAAAGATTAGATGCTAATTGATTGTCTTAACGCAGAGCTACCCAACGTCCCTGAACCTTACTGGTGCCTAAAGCTGGAATAACTCGAAAGGAGGCTTGCTAATTGGATTGGCCATGAATATGCGCCGGGAATGGCGGCTGGCGGTGCACCACCCTCCCTTACATGCTACCTAGCTAGTTGGCCCTCCCTAGCAGGTCTTCAAGAGCCCTCTTCGAATAACAATAGCTCAATAGGTACCTAGGCATTTAAGGTAGCACGAGGTCGCCTCGCCGCCTGGGCTAGCATTTAGTTAATGGGTATACAACACATGTCGACACCTTCACCACACGCTCCCAACCGTTCTTGTTAGGGTGTTCAAACCTGGGAGCTGAAGTTGATTATTATAGAACGAGCTGATCACTCAACCTTACATTAGGCCTTGGTCGCTTTCATGCCCGTCATCATATTTACATACATATGTGGTACCTGCCTACTTAGTACTTGCTTGCAGTGGAAGGTGTCGAATACCTATCGAATACATCGTGCATATCCACAGCACGGGCGTCCCGGGGTGTTGGATGCCATGTGGGTCGTCCCCCACTTTAAGCTGGGTGCTGGGGTTACCTACAGTGTTCCCGTACAGTTTGTACAGTTATTTGCACAGTTCTTATAATACAAGTTGGCCATCATCATACTTGCCTTAGGTAGGTACCTATTTAGGTAAGTAGGTAGTATGTTTTACCGTTCCGAATTCATCCAAATGAGAAATAGAACCCAAGCCTGCCTGAGCAAGACCTGCTGTCACATACTACGTATACTAAAACTAAATGTGCTTACTCAACATGCTTGCAAGACATGACTTGTTATTAATCATTGCGAATCCAACAAAACGAACAGGGGTTTTACCATTCTCTTATTCACAACTAACAACGATGCAGCTGCTAGAGATGAGATTACACTGTAGATCTACGAGCTCCTACAGGCTGCCTATGCCTCTAAGACTGAAGGCTCCAGGACCAGCAAGTCGACTCCTCTATACATATCATTCGTTATCCGGCTGTACCATACCGAGAAGCTATACTTTTTGTTGCCTGCTCTTAACCCGACTGTATTTCATTCTGCACGCCACAACTTACACTATAGATGTTGATAGATGTTGATAGATTTTGATATAAAACGCAGCTTCCCGTATCAAATTGAGTCTAAGGTCTATTTCATCATACTGGGCACCAGCCTTCCATCGACCCCCCCTGTTCGTTTAGGACCTCGGAGTGCTTTGCAGGGCAGAGTGCGCTACTGGCCTCTCTCGTCATTGATCCATCGTGAGATTTCTCGGTCGCTTGGCTAGTTAAGCGACAGCGGCCAGGAGCCGATAGCACGAGCCCGTGGTAATGTAGAAAGGGTGGCCATGTAGATATTTCCAAACTTCTGAACTTCATGATAAGTTGGCACAAACGAGCCAGTTATCTCTAAAACTCACATCGTCAGCTTCGACTGACACGACATACCATTTCTCGGACACGCTAAACCTCACGATGGCGACAACCTCAGGCCAAGTAGCGACGACAAGTAGTCAACACAATAGTAAGGTTCGTCAAAAAAGGCAGGGGGAAAACGCTGGGAAAGACTTGAGGGTGGGATAATGATGCTGAGAATAGAGGTTACGGGGCGTAAAGCACAGCTTGTATTTGATGGGGGAAATCACTTGGCAGTGGATGGATCCGAACGAGGCTTTGATGCAACGCTATGAGAAGGAATGGATGTGTCGTGGTGAAATGGATAGCCTTGGCAGCAAGGCTGGTACGGTGATCACAGCCCCCAAGTGCCGCGGTGAGCCCTGTGGCTAAATTAAATTGGTGGTTGTTGCAGAGACTCTGAGAGCGATCCGGGCCATAAGAGCCCGGCTCACATAAATGGACCAATTACAAGGCAGGAAAGACCTGGCCCTTTTCATGGCTGTGTACTTAAGTAGGTATAACTAAAGCGGCTAGTCCGATCTTGTATTTACAGTACAACTTACCTAGGTAGATCACACGACACTGTTCGAATTGGCTTGCCTGCCCTGATCGCTCTGCTCTAATTCCACTGTTTCCATCCGATCCGTCTGTTCCTCTGCGACAATACGACATAGCGAAAGACTTAAAACCATGCCAGGTGGCGTTAACAAGACTCGAACCCGTTCTCTGTTAGCTATCCGCATAAGATGACCCGACTGGTACGGCCTCCATGGTGAACAGAAGTGATATTGGTATCGTAGAGGAGCACCTCTCAGAGCGAGGCCGCAATGTATCCTACCTGCACTGATATTGTCATGTTAAGAATGCCCAGAGTGAGGTCTAGTCACTATGAGGTAGCAGCTGGGTAGCAGGTGAATAGCCAAGTATAGGTGTAGGGCTCAATATCATTGATTCCTGGGCCTACCATCTAGGTGGGAGGCATTCAGTCCTTATATACACAAATATATCTCTAGAGCTACACCATAGGGTAGCCAGTACCTCGCCGTGTGATTTATCCTCCTGACAGATATGTAGGTTCATGCAACATGCTTTTGCGATGCCTACTAAGTAGCGTGCTTCATAAATTCGCGGCTAGCCCGCTCTCCATGAATACAGATTCGCGTTCTTTGCGAAATGATGATTAGCGTGATACCCCTGGTATTGACCAGTTGGCTGCAATAACAACCTGGAAAACCCAATGGATGTCATATGCTGTGGTATTTTTGGCGTTTGTGTTGCTTATTGTTGTTTCTCTCGTCAATACTTGACTTCCTTCGCAATAGTCACTTTTGTTGGTTGGTACACTACGCACAAGACTAGCAAAACTGGGGCCGGTACCAAACTTTGAACACATAAAACCGCTCGTGATTAGCGGAACTGGGGCAACCTTACGGTAGAGATTGGACGGTAGAAAAGATGTTGTATTGGAAGTGGAGGGATTGACCCCGGTCGTCCAGTCGCTTGACTTACTTGTAAATACAGCATTTAACTAGCACTAGGCTCAAACCTATGTAGGACCGGGCGACAGGCTATAAGATATGAGACTAGAAAGAGATTAGCGGTTGAAAATAATGACATCCGTGCCGCAAGCCACTTTGCGCCCGTCACACTGACTTCGTGGGATAGGATATGCGTTCGACAGCTGACTGTTAGCGCGTAGTTTTGGGGTAACTACTTATCTATATGGCAAGGACCTGGCAAACTGCCTCCCTTCAACACTCCGAATGCAAGTTCTGCGAGAGTCGACCACTAATACATCCGCGCTCTTATCATGGATAAGGTACGAATAGCAGTGATCGGAGGAGGTAATATTCATCCCCAGCAATCATACACAAAGAAAGAGTTCTCTGGTGCTAAACTGGGCTTTAGGTCCCGCAGGGCTGACTGCTCTGAAAACCCTCCGAGAAGAAGGCTTCGATGCAGTTGTCTTCGAACGACGAAATGAAATTGGTGGGCTGTGGGTATTTGCCGATGATGCTAGCTACACATCGGTATTGAAGGAGACCATGTGTAATGGTAGCAGCTTCATTGTAAGTGGTTGGAAATATCCTTGAGTGCAAGTCACCCCCAGGTTCATATGACTGACTAACTATATCGTAGTCAGGTTTTAGCGACTTTCCAATGCCTAAAGGTGGGCCTAAGCTACTTCAGATAACTGCTCAGCCTTATTACTATGGGTTAATGTTGGTTAATATTGGTTATGCTATATAGAATATCCCGCCTATATCACTGCCTACCAGGTCCTTGATTTTTTCAAATCATATGCCTCGCACTTTAACCTATTGCCACACGTTCGCCTCGGTACCATCGTGCAAAAGGTCATTCGGAATGCGGCTGATGATGCCTGGGACGTTCATATCATCGATTCAGATGGGGTCGCCGCCGTACTCTCGTTTGACAAGGTCGTATTTGCTCACGGTCGCGAAACCCTACCATTATGGCCCGATATGCCAAATAGAGATAAGTTCAAGGGCACCGTACTCCACGGGCAGGCTTTCAAAAGGTCTGGATTCCCATTCCTAGAAAATTTCCTCTTAGCTAACCAGATGAAATTGAAGTTCCGAGCCCTTCAAGGGTAAACGAGTTCTTGTCGTTGGATTTGGCACTACTGCCTGTGAAACGTCGTTGATATTGCTCAAGCACGCATCAAAGGTGTATCTATCCTATCGACGGGGCCGGATCCTGATGCCACGCTATCATGATGACGGTGTTCCTTTAGACACGAAATTCTCGTGGCCACTTCTGCGCTTGAAATATGTTCTTGACACTCTAGTCCCAGGGCTGGTTCATCCGGCGGCCGATAAATTCATATTGAATCAGATAATTTCTACCGCCGTCAAGCATGAGCCGGTGGAAGACGGGATCTCCGCGAGGGAAAGACGGAAGCGCACGAAAAAGAGGGTGCTGGACGATTGGAGGCTAGGGCAGGCTCCTAGTCTAGCTTATGTCCACCCCGTCGTAGAGCCCGAGAACCTCATACCGGCTTTGCGCCGAGGAGATATCACGCCTGTCTATGGCTTCAAGGAATTCGCCGGGGCTTCGGAAGTGTTACTGAGTGACGGTTCAGTGCTCGAGGTCGATGTGGTCATCTTCTGCACCGGATATGAAATGGATTTTAGCATCATGCCCGAACTCGAGATGGACGGTGCATTTGGGCATCCACTGCGCACTGCCGGCGAGCTATCCAAGGAAGGTATCTGGCACGGTGCCAGGGACGCGCAAAGCCAGCCGCATATCCCCCGACTCTACCAGATGATGTTCCCACCACGTTATGCTTCCTCAGTCGCAATCATCAGCTGGATGAGTCCCCAAGAGAATATGTGGTGCGCCGCGGAACTCGCGTCGATGGCTGTCGCCCAGATATGGGCTGCCGAAGTAGCGGCGGGTTCGACCGACGCCAACAGACAGCACACCGTTCATAATTACCGCTCCTCGGCTCTCCTACCGTCGTTGGAGGAGATGAATGCACAAGTGGACGCATATCAAACATGGTGGTGGACACAATGGAAAGCAGACCACTCCATGGGCGACGGCCATGTACAGTCTCATTCTTTGCAGCGCTTCCTACACCAAGCCGCCGGGACGGGTCTATATGATAACTTCGGCCATATTTTCACTACACGTTGGTGGAGCCTTTGGTGGTCCGATCGCGAGCTATGGAGGTGGCTCTCGAGTAGCCCAATGAATAGCTACTCGTGGCGCCTTTTTGATACTAATCCAAAGGGGGTACCGGGATGTGGTAGGAAAACATGGCCCGAAGCTAGACAGGCGATGAAGGACGCTGTGAGTATGTGCCGCGCAAATATGTGACAGATAACTAATACTTGGCCAGCATGAAAACTACCAAGAATACTACAAGCAACAGGTGCAGAACAAGTCTGTGTAAGTGGGATAGCTTCTGAATTAAGAAGTGTGCGGTGCGGGAGCGGAGGTCGTGGACTTGCATCTGTTGCGTAGTCTGTCTGAGGTAGATTTCCTTGCTTTGTTTCGACGTAATGCTTCGGCCGCGCTTCATATATAAATACATAATTACATACTTCTGAATATCACATCTCTTCATTACGGAACTTGGAGCTGGGTTATCAGCCCGCCTGAGGGTTTTCAACCGTTAGAGAAGATAGGCGTTGACGGCATAGCTCACGTTGTAGCCCGCTTCGTAGGGGCTTATCATGGCAACTATTCATCGGTTGAGGGATATAACTCGTTTTAACGTCTGAATTGACACAGCTCGGTCAGTCGCTGAGATCCGATCCAACGGGAGGTTCACTCCTACAACCAGCGGCAGCTACCTACGACGCTTGATTGGTTCAGCGCGCCCGATTCATCTCCTAGGCACAATCGGCTCCTAGCAGAAGGACGAGAACAAGAGAGTCCTAGCTCCTCGAGCACAAGGCTTTCAAGAGACAATATGACTCCGCCTCCACGATTTAGCTCCGCAGGATACTAGGATGTGGCAAATGTGTCCTCAGTTTCATTGTGATTGATCTTGTGCAATGTTATATCAGAGCGAAGCAGCAGGATACCGCTGCTATGGCATATTATCATTTCGACTTTAGCGATAAGAGCAAATCGAGGTCGCAGATGATGTAAGATAGGATTGATAGCGTGCGAACTAGCGACAATAAGGGAGGAAACTTCAAAAAAACAAAAAACCAAAAAAAGAACAAAAAAAACATGTCAATAGGGTTAGTCTCAAGATGAATATGAGTCACAGGTAGGTCGCTGACGGGTAATGGCTTAAGAGTAATGACCCAGTTTGATTGACCCCGGGACTATTCCGTGGTTATAAAGGGGGGAGACTGGACGCTTACATATACTTGGGTATATCCTACGCTAAGGCAGGCCGAAAGGTAGCTTCCTGGTGCCCTGATGACTTTGTTAAATCTTTCGGTAGGTGGTGAACCCCCTATTAAAAGTAGCACTCAATTCATACAAGATTAACACAGCTCGCCCTCGCGTCCCATCGATACCTGCACTAAGCCCTCCCTCCGGTTGAGTTCCGGCCCGCGAACATGGCGCTATCGGCCTTAGCGGTGGTAAGTCGCGTAAGCATCGGCATTACGCGGTGATTGTCGGCGGACGGCTCCGGAGATCGTCTATCTTCCCACCTTGCCCGTCCTCACCCCTCGTTGATGGATCTACTGACTCGGGTATTCGTAGCCGAGAAGGGTCCGAAGCGAAACTCGCTTAATGGGTGTAAGTATACTACAAGTGCACGTGTAAGGCCCATCTAGATAGGTAGCCGGGGAGAATGCAGAGGCCTGCGGCAACATGGGGTATATCATATGCAGTGGAGTTAGCTGCGTGCGGCGTCTAAATGCGTAGATAGAAAGGTATATTATCCTTCGGCTCTGCATAAGAGAA
The DNA here is from genome assembly GCA_021209875.1 of Rosellinia necatrix. Lineage (NCBI taxonomy): Eukaryota > Fungi > Ascomycota > Sordariomycetes > Xylariales > Xylariaceae > Rosellinia > Rosellinia necatrix. The sequence continues at coordinate 1,972,047 of JAGYVD010000010.1, forward strand.
TTGCGAATACCCCCGTTCGGAGACCGAAAGCCAGGGACCGAAACACTGACTTTGGCTCCACTGAAATGGTAACGAGGGAGAGATACTTTTCGATATATGAAGACAGGCTTTCCACCTTACTATATATAATCAACTTACACAGTACCATAAAACATTGGGACCATAGAACCACTACGTATATTAGCCTACCCGCTTCAACTCCTACTCCCTCCCCGCTGCCCTCTTTTCTTTCTAAACAAATAGTTTTAAAACCCAAAGCACACATACACACACACATACACACACACACACACACACAACCAATGGCCTCCCAACGCCGCCGCCGCGTGCTCATCACGGGCGCGAACGGGTACATCGCGGCGCAGACGGTGGCGCGGTTCCTCGCGGCGGGCTGGGCGGTGCGCGGCACGGTGCGGGACGTCGAGGGCGCGGGCGCGCGGGCGCTGATGGCGCACTTCGCGCGGGCGCGGGCGGCGGGGGTCTTCGAGCTGGTCGAGGTGCGGGACATCCGGGCGGCGGGGGCGTTCGACGCGGCGATGCGCGGCGGCGTGCGGGCCGTGGCGCACCTGGCGACGCCCGTGGTCTTCGACAGCGGCGACGTCGAGTACGTCGTCGGCACCGCCGTGCAGGGGACGCTGTCGATCCTCGAGTCCGCCTTGAAGGCCGCCGCCACCACCGTCGTGGGGAAAAAAGAAGAAGAAGAAGAAGGAGGGGAAGGGGAAGGGGAAGGGGAAGGGGAAGACGGTACTCTGGAGAGCTTCGTGTTCATGTCCAGCGTCTCCGCCGTGCGCATGCGCGTCCCCGGCCCCGTCACCTTCACCGAGGCCGACTGGAACACGATGGCCGAGGCCGAGGTCGCCGCCGCCGGCGACGCCGCCTTCGGCCACGTCGTCTACGCCGCGAGCAAGGTCGCGTCCGAGCGCGCCTTCTGGGCCTGGGTGGAAGAGAAGAAGCCCCCTTTCGCGGCTACCGTGTTGTGCCCCTGGTAAGTTATCTTGAACCAACCAAGCCTACCCCTCCCCCCTCCCCCTCCCCCCTCAGAACCGTTATATGGCGCGCCTGCTCGCTGACGAAGGGTGAAAACGGAAAAAAAATTATTCAGCTGGGTCGCCGGTCCCCCCGCGTACTTGCCGCCGTCGCCCGGCGGCATCGCGGAGACGAACGCGTTCGTGTGGCAGGTGTTCTCGGGGCAGGCGTACCCGCCGGGCCCGGCCGGGTACGGGACGCACGTCGATGTGCGCGATGTGGCGCGCGTGGCCGAGTGGGCCGCCGCCCACCCCGCGGCGGCCGCCGGCGAGCGCTACATCGTCGGCGGCCCCGCCGGAGTCGGCGTGCCCCAGGCCGCCGCCGACGTCCTGCGCGCCGCCTACCCGGACCGCCGCGACGTCATCCGGGAGGGCGTCCCCGGCGAGGGCTACCGGCCCGGCTACGCGCCCGACCCGGAGGGGGTCGCCGTCAGCTCCGCCAAGGCCGTCGCCGCCACCGGCCAGGGCTGGATCCCCTACGACAAGATGGTTTTGGACGCCGCCAAGATGTTTGAGGCTTTTCTGTAGTTTGCGTGGGCGAGGGTGTGTGCGTGTGTGTGTGTGTGTGTGCGTGTGCGCGCGTGTGTGTGTATGTGCGTCTGCGTCTGCGTCTGCGTGTATATTGCGTCTCGTGTTGAGGTATCGCGTCTCGTGTCAAGGTCTTGCGGGATAGGAACGGACTGGTTCGCTCGCTCACCTAAACGGTGCACGCTGAAATGCCTAGTGCTTGAAAAGGGTAACAAGAGCCGTCTCGCCGTTGCTTTATTAATCTAACATAACAATTGCTGAGCCTAACATGGGCCAAATCTAATTCAAGATCTTCTGAGATAAGAGTACAAATATTGGTTGCTTAAAAAATAACCCTCTTCCTATTAGAAAGGTACAGGCCAAAGCCGTGACTCCTGTTCCGTACTCCTCACCCGATGCAGATTCAGCAAAGAAACTATCCTGACTCCATAACTCAGCCGTTCTCAGTAGACAGTAACCGCGCTGACATACCCATTCTTCAGCACTTCGAAAACAAGGCCTGGGAAGCCGTATAAGGTGGTGGTGGACTCCACGTTGTCATCTAGCTTCTTGGTCGTCATAGCACCGCTACTATCCTCCCAACCGCCTAGGAATTCGCAGCTGCTCCCAGGGCTGTCACCCCATCCCCGATTAAGGACCATCCCTCGCTGTCGTTTTTTGGCGTCGTCCTCAGACGCATATGTGCTCTGCCATTCTTTCCGCAATCGCTCCTCTATTTCATCGAAGGGGGTCTCGGAATTCACAATAGTGTCGGATTCGGGCCGGCCCAGGTATGAAATTTCCCACCGTGATCTTCGGTGCCGATTGAATGGATATGACCCTGGAACATTGGCGTGTAATACGACCTTAGTAGCTACTAGCTGATCTGGCCGCCCGTTTTTGATGATGCCTGCTCCCGGGAGTTGGTCCTCCTTTAGGTTCGCTTGCGACGGCGGCGTGCGTGAAGATTGTTGCGGTGCCGACACCAAAATGTCAAATCCGAGATAGAAGTAATTATAAAAAACACTCTCCGGATACGTTATCCGCCGTATCATCTTCGATCGCCTCATCATCCGAATCGTCGGATCCGGTAGGTGCTGATGACTGATCTGTGTCGGTGAGGTCATCCGGACGTACGTAATCAGCGCCGCTCGACCTAGATCTGCTGTGGCTCGCCGTCCGATTCTTATGAATATACATGCGCTGGTCGTTCTTGCGGTATATCGCATCCGGAGGCCCGAGCTCGATTACCAACTCTTGAGGGCTGGTTTCTCCGAGGTTAATCCACACATATGAGTTAGTCCATTTTTTTGAATAGTTGAAGCCGCCCGCCGCCATGTATCTTGACGAGAGAAATCTCATCCGGTACAACCTCCTTGCTCTTATTGAACAAGAAGGCCGACTTGACGCTCGGGAGAACCTCGGTCCAGAGTTGTTCCCTTGCGTGCGCCCATGATTTCCCGCTGAACACGGCCACGGAGGCCGCGGTATGGCTCGCCGAGGATGAGAGAAACGATACCACGTCCTTATTTGGAGAATACACTGTTGCAGACAAGGGGAAGCTGAAGGCGACACCGGGGTATGATAGGATGTATGTTCCCATGCCGTTGGCATCATCGTTGGCCGGAGCGATGTATTCACCAGCGTATGTTGGTCCGAATAGCCGATTATAGACGATTCTGAAAGCGGGCCCGCTAGAGATCTCGCCGGCCGTCCTTGGAGTTGCTACGGCACCCTGAGTGATGGAGGCTTTGACGATATCCTTGTCCTGGTAGGTAATGCGGTTCTTGGTGAAGTCGAGGACCTCGATAAGGCGGAGTCGCTGTTCAGGGCCGTCGAATCGCAGGCGTATACCGTTGGCAGGCAATGTAAGGATCACGGGCTCGGTGACGGGCTCGGTCGAAGAGTATGCAAGATCGAGTTTGGGAAACCGTTGAGGCTCGGCCTTGAGTCTTGTTAGGATATCATGGAGGGATGCACCGAGTACTGCGGGCGAATGCGGTCAGTCCATCTCTGGCCCATACATCCACGCCCAAGTTCGTGGTAAGCACATACTTAAGAACCCCAGCCCGACGCCTGGGTGTAGAGCGGCGGAGAAGAGAGACATGGCGTCTACAGATCGAAAGGAAGAGCCGGTCTGGATCTGGGATCACGGTCGCCTCGATAAACTAGCGGGGATGGCAACCGGCGGTGGCGGTATCCATGAAGGTCGATGATGGAACAGTGATGACCTGAGGGCAGATGAGATGGGACAAGGCCGATTCCCCTTTATGTACCCTGTACTTGCTTGGTTGGGAGTGACGCTATTTGTGCGGACCGAATAGCGTGGATTACAACACGTAAACGATGGTTGGTTTGACGTCTTGAAACAGTCTTTGATTGCCGGACGCTTAATTAGGCAAAGGGGGGAGCTGAGTAGATATGTGTAGATGATAGACTCAGGTCCATGGGTCCATCCATGTTGGTCATCGGACAGAGACGTCATCCGGCACGGCTATAGAGGGGCATTCTGCCAAGCAGCACATGGGAAATCAGCTAGGACCCTGCCTTAGGTAACTACAGCACCTAAAACTGCCTAGATACCTACTGCCTAGGTACCTGTGTAACCGAGAGCGATAAGCTCGCGATAAGGCCTCTGCAGAGTGGGGTATGTACAAGCATGTAGTACACTAGTAGTATTATTAACGTCTAAATGTACAAGCATGGAGATCGTGGGTCGTTTCAATGCGCTAACTCATTACGGAGATCTTCAACTCTGGTAGTAAGGGTGGGGCATTTGTTTCCAGGGCAACCGGGAAACAGCCGTCCCAGTCCGCTAGTGGTCTGTTGACATCCCATTGCAACTTATTTATGTTCTCGCCAGCCCCACATCAAGATACCAGGTACGTACCCACTTCATTGTACGTCAGCGCGTCTTGGTCGAAGGACGCCGCCTCAACCTCACATATCTGCTATACCAACTCCAATTATTGCCCAACGGAATAGTCTGCACGACTATCTTTGCTTATTCTCTTGCCCCTTGAGCCCAAAGTCCATCCCATTTCTTATCAACAAACCAAGCAAAACTGAGACCTTGGACATACCGCCATCTCTCCCATGCAAGGCCGTTCACGTCGGGGCGAGACGCCCTCATCGGCGGCAGCTAGTGCCCGCTCGGCCGCTGCAGGGCGCGCGAGCACTCGATTGACTGCTGCCTCTCGGGCCTCAAGCTTAAGGCCCCCTTTGCACCATGCCGTCGTCGCCGCGAGGATTGATCGCACCGCCGCTCCGTCACCCGCCGACTCTTTGGCGTCAGTTGCAACAACAGGAACTAAGCGCAAGGAACGTGGCTTCGAGGTAGACGGGATACAGGAAACCAATATAAATGTGGTGGTGCGGTGTCGAGGCCGGAACGAACGAGAAGTGCGCGAGAACAGCGCCGTCGTTATAGAGACCGAGGCCATACAAGGAAACGTCGTCAGTCTGTCCATGGGCCCTAGCGCGCTTAGCAACAAGACGTACAACTTCGATCGCGTCTTTTCCCCAGCTGCCGACCAGGGCATGATATACGACGATGTCGTCAAACCCATCCTGGAAGAGGTACGTTCGCGCGCAGACTTTTGGGTAATATCCTCCACTAACTATCGAATAGATGCTGAGCGGGTACAACTGCACCATTTTTGCATACGGCCAGACGGGCACCGGCAAGACATACACCATGTCGGGAGACATGAATGACACTTTCGGCTTATTATCCGATGCAGCCGGCATCATTCCAAGGGTACTGCATTCTCTGTTTAACAAGTTGGACGCGGACGATATCGAGAGCTTCGTAAAGTGCTCCTTCATCGAGCTTTACAATGAGGAGCTTCGAGATCTTATGTCGGTCGAGGAAAATGCCAAGTTAAAAATATTCGATGACGCGCCTCGGAAAGGCCACGCCACCACTATTGTACAAGGGATGGAAGAAGCTCATATTAGAAATGCGGCTGAGGGTATCAAACTGCTTCAAGCCGGGAGTTTGAAAAGACAGGTCGCAGCTACGAAGTGCAACGACCTCAGTAGCCGAAGTCATACCGTCTTCACAATCACAGCTTGCGTCAAGAGGGCGGGAGAGGATGGCGAAGACTGGGTCAGCGCCGGAAAGTTGAACCTCGTTGACCTTGCTGGAAGCGAGAATATCCAACGATCGGGAGCAGAAAACAAACGTGCCGCCGAAGCTGGTTTGATCAACAAAAGTCTTCTTACCCTTGGGCGGGTTATCAACGCTCTGGTGGATCGCAGCTCACATATCCCTTACCGAGAGTCCAAATTGACTCGTCTGCTACAAGACTCTCTCGGCGGCCGGACAAAAACCTGCATAATAGCTACCATTTCCCCGGCAAAAAGCAATCTGGAGGAGACCATTTCGACCCTGGATTATGCCTTCCGGGCTAAGAACATTCGCAATAAACCCCAAGTCAACCAAATGATTAGAAAAGGCGCCTTGCTTCGAGATTTCACGCACGAAATCGAGAAACTGAAAAGCGAACTCATTGCCACTCGACAGCGAAACGGAGTCTACTTATCTAACGAGAACTACGAGGAGATGGCGACCACTAGTGAATCGCGGCGGATACAGAACGAGGAGCAGGCGGCGAAAATTGGGACACTTGAGTCTAACCTTCGCAACAAAGTTCAAGAGCTATTCTCATTAACATCAACTTTTATGGGCTTGAAAAAGGATCATGACGCTGCCAAGTTGCACCTAGAAGAGACCAAGGGTGTGCTTGATCAGACGGAGCTTGTACTAGATGTAACGCGCAAGAAGCTGGCCGAGGAGACTCTTCTCCGTGAGGCGCATCAGAGGACGGAAGAGCAAATGCATGCGGTAGGCACCAGGCTTATTGGCACGCTGCATAAAACGGTTGGCCACGTAGGGGGCTTGCACGCCAAAAACAAGAGAAAATCTGACCTCCAAGCCCTCAACCGAAACAAGTGGGGACTGGCTCAAGAGGAGGTGTCAGAAATAACATCCTTGGTTGAAAGTCGGATGGAGGAGTTCCAGCACGAGCAACAGCAGCACCTTTCCGGCGTCTCGGAGCGTATGCAAGCTTTTGTCCAGGCAGAATTGGAGAAGCTCTCATCAACGCGGTCGTTTCTCGATCAGAATCTGGAACTGTTTGCTACATCGAAGATGAAATTGATGGAGCATAAAGAGAAGTCGAAAGAGGAGATGGATGGAGTCCTGGAAGAAATAAAGGAAGTGAGAGACCACATAAAGGAACGGGTAGGAGACAGCCTCCGGGCGATCGCGACAGCAGCGGAGACAATCGCCCAAGATGTGCTTAGTGAGCTTGGCACATTCCACAGCCTTCTACACACATCATATTCTACGCTAGGAAAAGACTTCAAAGCCGTGTTCGAAGAGTTGGTAAGACACAACGCCGCGCAGAGGCAAGAGTCCGATGATCTCAGACAGCAGTTGCGGGCCGCCACCGACAATGTAGTGCGGTCCAACACATCTATCGCAGCGCGGATACAAACCGCGATAGACGAGGAGAGAAGGCGAGCCTCGGATGAGCGTCGTGTCTTATTAACGCAAATAACCTCTCTCATCAACTCGCATGCGGATACACAGGCGTCCCGTCTATCTGACAAGGCAGCATTCATTCAGCGAAGCGTCGAGGAAAACACCGTTGTGCTGGAGGGAGGTATGGCACAATATGCCCGTGGTATGGATGATTGGGATGCCCGAGAAGGGCAGTTCCTTGATACAATTGCCACCTCACGGGATACGTTGAAAGCTAGACTCCAAGACGACTGGACCGTAAGTTCTATATACCGTACTCCTACGTTGGAACCCATGCTAATCTAGACTAAAAGGCCGCGAACGTGCACAGCACATCAATCCGAGAGACGACAAAATCTGTCCACGCCGAAACAGTGCGGGTTGTTGACGAACAAATGCGGGATCTCGATGAGCAGATGACTTCGCTTGATGATTTTGTCACCCGTGCTCGCCTACAAAATGCACAACATAACGACCAGCATACGGCATCGCTACACAAGCTTTCTGACACGGTCGAGGATTCATACGGAAATATCGGACAGCACTTTAGGGCGACATGTTCTCGGGTAGAGGAGCTTGGATTGGAGATGGACATGGATATTACAGCTGCAGAAGAAGCCTTGGATCCGTTGTCCGCCGACATCCGCCAGCCCCTCATCGACCTTCGTGAGGACATCTCCAGCACTGTAATTCAAGAATACCAGCCAACAGGCGAGACGCCCCAAAAGTTGAAGTACGAGTATCCCACTGAACTTCCTCGCACTCAGGCGCATGCCTCTCTCATCGCCAGGTTTCATGGAGAGCCGTCGCCGAGCAAAGCAGCTGTTTTCCCGGACGCCGACCAAACACTTCCGGAGAATCGGTCACCTTCCCGGCCGCTCAGTAGCGATGACTCTAGCACATTAGGGGATCGCGGCCGCAATCCCCTAACCGCAAGCCTTCGGGAGGTGCATCCGAATGTCAATAATAACAATCACATTTCAAGCTTCGATCAACGAGCTAGCACAACAATACATGGCTTCAGCAGCAATGTTGCGGACCAGAGCAGTCTAGCGGGCGCAGAGGATGACGTATCCGAAGACATGACGATGCCCCTTTTCAAGAAAAGCAGGACCACTCGAAGCAGGTCGAGCAAGTCGTTGCTAAGCGTCGACGGACGGGAGAACCTACCACCCCTTGCGACGCTAGTACCGGGGGGTGGCAAGGAGATATTCACCCAGAGCATTAGTAGGAGAAAGAGCCCAAGACTTAACTAAAGGGGGGTTCATATTTCCGTGTTCGGAGGTTACGGGGATGGTGGCTCGGGCAAAGCTACTCAGGCACCGGGTCTAGGCGTTTGGGTTGGTTGTGATGAAAGGGAAGGGGCGTCAGTTGCATCGGCGGGGCTTTAGCACTCTCTAACGAGAAAATCTTGTTTGTTTACACCGGAATACCCATTCATTCAAAAGTACATTGTAGGATACCGCAACATACCGTAGTATACCCCTGTCAGCTCGAGTTCTTGAGCCACAGAATGAACCGGGGTTGAAATATAACAATCCCTACAATATTCATTCAGTCCATCTTCTCTAGCTGTCTACCTACCTCCCTAGGTAGTAGAGATGCACCAGGCATATGCCTATCATCTTTTGTGGTTGTCCCAGAGATGCTATAAGGTTCCTTACCCGTTCTCCGAAATTGTTGACACGTACCTCATGTTTATTTGCCCGCCCGGCCTTTAATAGGAACCTAGAAGATAGATAGAGTCTAAATAAGGCCGTGTAAGGGGAGGTACGACCCACAGTGTCGAGTGGTTACCTACTACGGTGGGCTTCGTGTTAATTACTAGGATCCATCCCATCTACAACTTCGCTTTTCGACTGCTACATTTTTGGTGAGAGCAGACAGTATTCGAATTCCCCCTGCGCGGTTTCCCACCGCGGGAAAAGACACTTAATACAATAATCATAATAGAGATTCCTTCGGAAAGTTCCCGTCGTACAGACGCACACATGGAATCCCCGTACGAACGGCTAGAGCGTACGGCTCGCCAGTCCTTCCGCCTGTCGGAAAAGAAACCTACACAGACCTCTATTATTTAATTAATTTATCACGATATACGACGGGGATACATTGGAATTTGGGTTAAGTCACGGTTTAAACAATACGTCCAACAATACTACGTGCACGAGTGCTGGTTACCCGTGTAGGGGCCGGGGCGTTTTAAAGAGGGTCGGGTTGAGGAGTATTGGCCGGTGATAATATTGTGGAAAAAAGAGTATTTGGTTCGAATGTTGAAATGGAAATTCTTTAGGTATGAAAAGGTCTGCGGATAGGTTTCCCTCTCGACGGTGCTCGTGGGAGGGATATTTGGCCGTGTGTAAGGGGAGGTACGACCCACAGTGTCGAGTGGTTACCTACTACGGTGGGCTTCGTGTTAATTACTAGGATCCATCCTATCTACAACTTCGCTTTTCGACTGCTACAGCCGTCGACATATATTAAGTTGATACTTGCCAAACCTAAAATAAAAGGGCAGCACATGACGCTTTTCACGGCGATCCATACCCAGGTAGCAGAACCTCGGTTTTCCCTGCCTTTAACGAACTACCTAAGCTACCTAAGCAGGTGCATAGGTAGGACGCCTACTACTACTACTACTATCTAGGTAGCTAAGAATGACAGGCCCTCACCCCTTTAACCCAATCAATCCACTCTCCTCCGATTGTACAGCTGGTTCAAAGGCTCCACCCACTATGTAGACAGTGGGCAGTCTTCACGGCATCTTAGCATAGGCCATAGGCACTCACCTGACCAAGACGTCGCCTTAATCCCCGTGAGGTCAGGCCATGCCACTTCCAGGTTGCCGAAGAGGTAGGTAGGTATTTGGTAGGTAGATACTTGATAGGTACATTTGACTACTACCTACCTGGTCTGTAGATAGGTACTAATACAAGGCTCTATCATCCTTCGAGCACCGAAATATCTTTATTAAATAATGCCCTCCCTAAGTACCTACCTACCTATCTGCCTAGGTAGATAGTTACCTTAGGTACCTACCTAGGCAGTAGGTAGATACTTCTTGTAGATAGGAGTACAACCAAGGGTTGGAACTAGGTTGCGCACTTAAGTAGGCAATAACAAAACAAGCTACCCAGATAGGTAATTTCTACCTGCACATATTACGGTAGCTATTGCCCTGCCTTACATATAATGCCTTGTGTTAGCTACTTGTAGGGAAGCCACGCCCGAGTCAAATATCGATTTGGCCTGCCTACCTAACCTAGGTACCCATAGGTAGGTAGTTAGAAAAGTTAGAAGAGGTACCTAGGCAGGTACTCTTCATCATCCCAAGCAAAACACATACTTACCTATTTCTACCAGGCAGTAGTCTATTCTGCTTCCTTCACGATTCAACCTTTCCGTGGTAACCTCCAGAAATAAAAGTTTGTGTCACCAACAAACTAACAAACTTTAGGTCGCCTGGTAGGTAGGTACCTGGCTGGATGGAACGTCTTGGACTGAAGTCATCCCTCTCATCTACTACTTCCCACCTCTCACATACATACCCATTATTGCTTGCCGCATCTCGCATCTCGCATTCCGCATTCCGCATCCCGCCTCCCGCCTCCTGTAGATCATCGCATGTTGCATCCCGCATACTAGCACACGACATCCCGCGCACTAGTCTTCGGCATCTTGCATCTCAGTATCTCGGATCCTGCATCCTCACTCTTCAATCTCAAAATCCGCCTTTGCCCGCAACTAGGAAGGAAGGGCGGGCGAGCATCAGACAGTTGGAGAACCTCACCTCTCCGAGCCCAGTTCGCTCTGATTGAATACGGCCTGGTCGTTTGTGTACACTGTCTTATATCTGTACCCTACCTACTCCTCACCCTTTCACATCGAGCCGGAATTGCGTATGCCCCTCCTTTACCCAATCCAAAGCCGGCTCACCGTACGGCTACGTCAGACCAGAGTTGTTTTTCTTGTTGCCCTCGGATAGCGGAATGGCTAATCCCGGGCTACCCCATGCCCTTGCTATGGATCTTATTAACGAACACCACACCATGCCCCAGTCGTTTTCAACCGAGCCCAATCCCGCTCAAAGCGATGAGGGTCAGGACGGCGACCCATTCCAAGGCTACAACCCTTATATGTACGGCGATAGCTGGTACTCCATCCCTAGCACTCTTTTCGCTATGGAGAACGATCTCAATACCATACAGGGCATTGCTGGGGACATCGTTGATGGCATAGTTGAGGACATTGTCGACGGACTGATTAGTAATGATGACAACGAGGCTGAGTTCTCGAACAGCGACCTGGGTGGTCCAGATCTTGGTAATGTCGGTACTCATCTTTCTACGTTTCTCAACAGTCAATCAGACACAGACATCGAAGGGTCTGGATTGAACACTACTACGGCAGTCACCTCTGATGCTGCCACTGCACCTTTACATCCACAGCCACATCCGTTGGCCTGGATACCACCCAACACGACCATAGCTGCTTTCCAGGCCTGGTTAAATGCACCGCCGCTACCGGTAAATCCACCTGTGTTTGGCCTTGCTGTGACAGGCCCCGTTGGTGGTAACGGCCTTCCCTTACTCTCCGATAACGTTATCGTCTGCGTCGTCTGCGGCGGTGTATGCAATACAACAATTGTGTCTGATCATTTCGACCCCCCTCGCGACGAACGAAATTGGATGAGACCAATTCTGGTACAGGCTAAGCACGCGTGGCTAGAATGGCAAAAGAAGAAACAGTCTGCTCGCATTCCGAAAAACAAAGATTCGGAACTTATCGAGCAAATTCACGTCACCTCATTCTTAGGGGGTAGTCGAGGCATGAGACTCAACTCGAAAACTCTAGAGATGAACACGAAGGACTTGCTGATGAGAATCCCTATTCACAAAGCATGCCTTGACATTGCTCACCGCTTTTGTAACGACCAGATCCGGTATAAGCTTAATTTTCGTAGTGCCTTTGGTGGTGCTCCTAGCAGTATTTCTCAACTCTACGAAATTTGGTCAAAGCGCGCGATCGCCTCATGTCCTGAGGGTCCCATAGATAGACCAATCCTCGAAGCGAATGAATACTTCGGGGCCCCAGTATTCACAACTACGAGCGAATACAGGCTTGCGATAGAGAAAGATAGGTCTCTTAACCGCTTCCTTGCTTGTCCGCTAGATATTCCAGACCTTACCGACATCGTTGTAAACTCCAATCTCCAGACCATGGACGGTAAGGAGACCCGCATGAACAGCAACCTAGCTAAGCTATGGAGCCACGTGGAGAGTATGCCACAGGAGATATTCGATCAAATTATGGGAGCCATGGAGCCGTTTGAAGAAGGGGGGGGCCTACCACTCGAACCCACGCGCGTCCTACCGCCCCACTGGTGGAAGTTTAATCTACTAAGCGGCAAGATTATCCCGTGGCTTTGGGATCTTGACGAAAGCCGGATTACACTTTATCGGTCTGAAATTTTCTATAAGCAAAACCCTGACGATGCCGAAAGGGACAAAGCGGCCGGCGAATATGTCTTCGACGAAGATATGTGGGACTGGGAGACCCTCTGTCGTCGACTCACGCGACCAGATGTCTTCAGCAAAGGGGGTTTGCTTCAAGGCCGATCTGAGCAACTATGGAATCGTCGTCGAATTTGGAAGTTGCTTGATGCGGCCAGACTAGGTCACCTTGTGTTTCCGCGTGACTAGGATAGCAGCGTGCTGCTGTACATACCGCTTGGAGCCTGAGCTACAAGAGTTCTAGGGCGGCTTGAAGTCAGTTCACGATACATTTCTATCAAATGAGGACAGCATCCATCCATCGTTGCTCTAAGATACCATAAAAAAGTTTTATGAGGCTCGAGGCCCCGATGCATTATGGAAAATCAAGCAAGCTAGGCAAATACAAGGAGGCAGCGCTGCTATTGTTGAGATGTAAATGAGTCAGATTCTTTCCGTTGTGCGATTTTTCGCGAGAACCTTAGTGTATTCGCGGGCACATGATATGAGGCGAAAATTGGCTTTTCTTTGGCTTCAGACAATTACAAACGTTGACGAACATTAATGACCTATGACTCAGAATAGGATAACGCAGTCGAGATCTGTGCCCGACATGCAATCCCCAAAGATACCCAACACTAACTGAGAGAGGACCTATCGATGATAGGCTTAGCCAGTGTCTAATGACTTGGTTGACTTAATTGTAGTTGCTTCTTAGGGTGCTGAGAATGAATGCGCGTTGGGCAGAGAAGAAGAAGAGCGTGAGTGTATGAGTTTTCTTACGCTTCTCGGACCCCAGGCACAATAATGTAAATCCTGTTTTCCATGTATGTAGGGACCTATGATGTCAAGTCGAAGTGACTGAAAGCCATTGCTCGCCTACTTCAACTGGGGTAGAGGGGTGGAAACCCTATTTGCCCACCGAGGGGGGCACGCGTCCAAACTGAGGAGGAAGAGGACGAAGAACGGGTATCAACTATCAATACATACATTGTTATAGTACAATTTCCACCTATCTATTCTTGTCTGCCTATGCCTGTTAATATACCTATTCAATTCTATGTTGACGTATTCGTAATTCTAATTTTACTTGTCAAGGCCATGCGTTGTTGCTTAAACACGGCTAGGCTTGAACAACATCCTCGCAACGAGAACATAGCGCATCCTCTCTCGGAGCGACATAGCGCCAACAGCGAGGGCATTTAGCGTGTTCGGGGGGGCGAACCTCGACGTGCGCCTTGACGCCATGGACCTCGAATTCCTCGCGGAAGACGAAATCAACTGGGGGGCCGCCGTTTCCGCCGCCGCCGCCGCCACTATTCATGCCAGCGTCCCGGGACTCGTCGATGCGGACGCCAGAGACGACGAACATGTCGGCGAGCTCGGCCGCGTGTCTCCGGAGCACGGCCAGCACGGCCTCGTGCTCAGGGGTGCCGCCGCCGTCAGCGGGGACGCGAATCTCGACGGTGCTCTGCAGCGACGAACCGACGTGGCCGGCGCCGCGGGCGCGCTCGAGGGCGGGCTTGACGGCGCCGTGGACGGCCATCAGGACCGGGATGTCGGCCCGCAGCGCGGCGGGGTCGACGGTGAGGCGACCGGGGTCGATGACGGGATCGGTGTAGAGCTGGTGGAGTGGATGCGTCGCGGATCTAAAGGGGGTAAAAGTCGTTAGTAAAGCGCAAAGAACAGTTTATTTTGTGTGTGATTTGGGGTGGGAAGGGGGCGGGGGCCGGGGTTTGCGTACGAGTCTGCCTTCATCCACTCGGGACGGTGATCCCAGGCCTCCTCGACGAGGAGCGGGGTCATGGGAGCCAGCATCCGCAGGAAGCCGGTCAGGAGGGGCTCGAGGACGCCGCCGCCGTCGCCGCAGTAGAGGCGGTCCTTGAGGGCCTCGAGGTAGAAGGCCGAGAGGTCGGCATTGACCCAGCGGTTGAGGGCGCCGTAGGCCCGGTAGAACTCGTGGTTGTCGAAGGACCGGCCGACGTCGGCCATGGCGTCCCGCAGCTGGACGAGGGCGACCTGGTCGGCGACGGTGAGGGGCGCGGCGCGCGCGGCCTCGCGGACCGAGCCGAGGAGCATCTTGATCGTGGTGCGGTACTTGACGAGCGCGGTGTGCACGGACTGCAGGACGGGCACGCCGAGCACCACGTCGCGGGTGTAATCGCTGCTGGCGACCCATAGGCGCAGGGCATCCGGGCCCAGCGCGTCGTACGCCGGGGGCGCGGCGGCGGCGGTCTTGGCGGCGGCCTTCCCCCTGCGCTTCACGGGCGGCAGGAGCGTGCCGTCCATGATCTGCTGGGGCTCGATGATGTTCCCGATCGACTTCGACATCTTCTTGCCGTCCTGGTCTAGGGTGAAGCCGTGGGTGATCAGCTGCTTGAAGGGCGCGCCCTTCGCGAGCGCCGCGTCGGTCTCGGCCCCGGCCCCGGCGGCGGCGATGCGCGTGAGCAGGCTGGATTGGAACCACCCGCGGTGCTGGTCGGAGCCTTCGAGGTACACGTCCGCTTGATGGGGCATCATGGTCCAGCTACTGCCGCTGTCAAACCAAACGTCCATGGTATCGGTGCCTCGCCTATACGCGCCCTTCAGCGAACTTGGGATCCACGCGGGGTCGTCCGCGGCGTCTGACCACCACGCATGCGTACCCCTCTCCTGGATGACCGAGATGATGTGTTCGACGACTTCTTCGTCTACTACAGCAGCCCCGGTCTGATCGTACAACGCTGGGATGGGAACGCCCCAGGCCCGTTGTCTGGATATGCACCATTCACTACGGCCCTTGACAAAGCTCTCGAGGCGCGTCCGGCCGGCCTCCGGGAAGAAACGTACGCCCTCCAAAGAATCGAGCGCGTCTTGCTTGATGGAGGCGACGTCGGCGAACCACTGTTCCGTAGCCCGGATGACCACCGGCTTTTTCGTCCTCCAGTCGTACGGGTATTTGTGCTGGTGCCTTTCCACTAGCAAAACATCGCCATGGGGCTTCAAGAGACCGAGGACGCTCCGGCCCCCGCCGTCGATGATCGAGGGCGCCAGCTGCAGCACCTCAGGCGCGTCGGGGAAGGCATCCTTCGTGAACCGTCCCATGTCGTCTATGGGAGCCGCTACGGGGATGCCGTATGGCTTACACACTTCGTAGTCGTCGAAGCCGTGCCCGGGAGCTACGTGTACGAGGCCGGAACCAGAGCTGGCCGACACAAAGTCCGCGTGGATAATGGGCTGGACTGGCGCATTCTTGCCTCGCAGCCGATTTGTATATTTGAGGTCCCGGAGCTGCGATCCTTCGAAAATTTCATACACGGTATCCTGTTGGGATTCTGGTCGAGTGCTGTCCGCTTTCCTTAGTGTTTCGTTTAGTGTGTCGAGGCGGCTTTCCGCTACTAGCAAAGCGTCCGCTCCGTCACGAACTACGCAATACCTCAAGTCATTGTGTAGGGCGATGGCCCGGTTTGCCGGGAGCGTCCATGGCGTCGTAGTCCAGATAACTGCATACAGGTTGCCTTTGATCTTCTCTTGCAGGCTTTTGAACTGTGTGAGGGACCTCCAATCGTTTGTGATAGGAAATCGGACCCAGGCAGCGTGAGAGACATGGTCGTCCTTGTACTCTAACTCGGCCTCGGCGAGAGCAGTCTGCGAGGATGGCGACCAGTACACGGGCTTGAATTTCAGGTAGATCAAGCCCTTCTTGACCATCTTCTGAAATAATCGGAGCTGTCTCATCTCATAGGCCGTATCCATAGTGGTCCATTTCTGAGCCCAGTCGCCCATCACGCCATATGACCTGAAACTCTTCATCTGCTTCACAATGGTGTTGGAGGCAAGGTTACGGGCGGCCTTCCGGATCTCAAGCGGGGCTAACTTCGCTTCTTTGGCACTTTCAAGAGCCTTCAGCTCGATCGGAAGCCCATGACAGTCCCATCCCGGGATGTAATCCACACGCTTTCCTGTGACATTCACGCGTGAGCTGGGGCCTGTTGGCAGCGTCCACACATCGGATGCTGACCTTGTTGAACCTTTGTCCGCAAGATCATGTCTTTCAAGACCTTGTTGAGGGCATGGCCGACATGGAGGTTGCCATTGGCATACGGCGGGCCATCGTGGAGTACGAATAGGCTGCTGGCAGGCCGGTTCTGCCTCTGCCATTCATAAAAGTGATCGGCACACCGCTGAATGTACTTGTCGCGCGACGCAGCAAGAGGCCTCGGCCTAGCAAAGCACATATTAGCGCCATGGCCGGTATTCGCTCGGATAAGCAGGCTTACGGAAATGTTGACTTAGGCAGCTTTAAGGTTGCTGTCCATGATTTCGACATCGTCATGCCTAGAGCACATTCTGGTCCGGCCTAGCCCTCTATCATACTTTCCCTCTGAACCTCGCAGAGAATTCACGGAGCTAGCGAGAGGAAGACCGACCAATCCGCGAGATCGAGCGTGATCACGATGCCTTCAAATGCAACCAGTCAAGGGCTCGAATATTTTATCGATAACATGGGGCCAATCGGTAGAGACGCCGAGGTACGCCTACCTAGGTAGCTCACCACGAGCCACAAAGAGGTACCATGTTCCAAGTACTCGCCACATTATGACCCACATGTTCCACCTTATCAGCCACTTACTACGCTACTTACATGGTAGTTATGAGAGCTCGGCATTTCGTCATCTGCTCCCAGCTTACATACTCATTTCGTTTAGGCGGGATGAGACCATCGCGTTCATCACAACACCGAAACGAGTTAATATGATACTACCACTACTATCATGGCGCCGATCCGGAGATACCTTCGAATCACCAAGTATTCCGTCATAGAGTGTCGGATATACCTCGATAACCCAGGATTAGCTCACACCTGGCTGCTCAACCCGAGAAAGCCGGTTCTGCAGCGAGTCATCGAGAGCGTCCGACCGTATGTGCTACCCAAGCTGCGCGAAGAGCGCGAGCGGGCCCGTAACAAACGCAGCGCGAAGAAGAAGGGGATCAAGGATGTGGTCGTCGAAGGTATGTTCCCACCCCTCAACCATCTGTAGACCCTCACCCCTCGACCATCCCTAGACTATCACCCCTCGACCATCCCTAGACTATCACCCCTTGACCATCTCTCGAAGTACCACCTTAGCCAGCACTGGCAGGAGACGAAGTACAGTACATCGTAACCACAACCACTTCTCCGCATCACCTCGCATCACCTAGCCACCTGGCCCTGCAAGTCCTGCCCCATTATTGACACTTTCATGTGCCACTGCGTAGACGATTTCGAGGTCTCTATATTTCTCACCGAGACAAGTACACGCCATTCGCTTGTCACCAAACACAAGCACTTCCATGACACAACCCAGACCAAGTTGAAATCGAATTCGGGCCGCCTCATCAGCGAGACCAATGACGCCCCCGTCGATCTGGACATGGTCGCAGAATCGGCCACCGTGATACGACGTGAGGAGAGCGACGACGACGATGCCACGGTCGCACTGGCCGCTATCCCGGCCATAGACGACACAGCGCCTACCGATAGGACAAGGCCGCCGAAGCGTACACGTAGCAATACCGATATAGAGGTAGATACAGACGCGAGTCGCGCCCTAAGCGACCAAAACAACCAATTCGAGGTTGTATCGGACGAGGATAGCGCAAGGGATGATGATGACGGCTTATTCGTGCTGAGCCCGACAAGAGAGTCCCCGAGCTACCCGCCGCCTAAGCGCCAGAAGCCAATTCCGGCTGCAGGCGAGGGCGGAGACGATGACAAAAAGAAGCTGGCCATGGATATCTCATACGAGGGCTTTTCTATTTACGGGCGTGTGCTCTGTCTCGTAGTCAAGCGACGGGACAACAGTGGTGCCGAATCCACGGAACGAGGCGGCGGCAATGCGTCTACGGCGGCTGCGGACGGAAACGGAAGCAGCCGAACCAAGAATGGGAGTCGTGGCCGCGGACAAGCCATGATGGAGAGCTTCATCATCTCAACGCAGATACCGGCGGGTACAGACGTGCCGTGAGGGCGGGTGTATGCAATGGAACATAGCCGGTTCAGAATATCCTCGAATGGAATCATATAGGACCCGCTGAATGGGCAGGCCATCCAGCCACCATCGCCGGATGCATGGGCATGCCATCTCGCCGCGCATGAATCCACGCGGCTTGAAGATTCCCGTGTGTGGCGCATGCTCCGTGGGGGCGGTTCATTCGATAAATTTAGAGCTCCAACAAAGCTTGACCGGTGCCGTGATTGGTGCAGCAGGCAGTAAGTACCGTCCGCAGCTGCGAGAGCCGGGGATAGCTCTGCATTGCAACGTATTCACTTCCCCAAGGTTACGTTGGCGATCCTCGACTAGAACCACCCCGTAATCGAAACAACCAAGACAACACAGGAATAAACAACAACACTCGCCGCCAGCCAGCGCAGCATGGCCTCGTGGTCCGCGGCCAATGAGCGTTAGGCGATCTTTTTCCCTATTTTCTCGATTGTTCATGGTTGTTCACATCACCTAACCCGCATCGGAAACGCTTGGCGTGGCGTGTTTCAATACCGGCTGGCCCCCAACTCCCCAAACAGCCCCCGGCGTCAACTCGAGGCTCTGACGTGGTGCATAAGCAAATGCAACGCCCAAGTTCTAGACTTCAAATCCTTCTATAGCCTGCCGCTCACCGGGAGAGTAGTACAGGATCACAAAACCTAATGTACGATAGTTGTTATGAGCGGTTTAGCAAGGCGGTGGCATGGAAAAAGGCCAACTTGACGGGCCGCCATGAAGATGCATTTTAGCCTAACAATGGGGTTTCACGGCCCGAAATGCAGTCATCTCTGGAACGTCGCAGCATGAGTGGCCGTTAGTGTCCAAATCGCACATTTTCCATTCGTACGAGCCAGGTTGACTGCCTAAATAACGATAATTTTGGCACAGCAGGTGGAGTGTCATGTCCCCATCGTCACCACTCGGGCCAGGAAAAACGGCGAAGCGATACTGGGGTTCCGTTGAGCCTGGGAGCCGAGTGGCCGTAATCAAAAAAAGCAACGGCACTCGGCATGCGTCGCTCAGCCTGGATGAGGTAGAGCGAGGAAAGGGAGGAAACCAACCGGCGACCAAAACTCTTCAAGCATCGTACGATCTCGCGTAGCAAAAAGGCCCACGGGAAGATGGCGATGATATTTTTTTAGATTGGTCCGTTGAACCTGTTATCGCTCGAATGCCCTCCCACGACACACACACCCTGATCGTGTTTGGGAGCACGCTCATTGATGCTACGTTATCTAAGCATCATCGAGCTGTCTTTCTAGACAACAAAGTTGTGATGTATTTCAAAAGTAAGCTATCCTATCATCCAAAAATATCACTCACCAGGTCGACGTATGATGTATCCAAACTATTAGTTAGTTCTTAAGCTATCATATCTAAGCTCTCGTCCTTATGATATATATCCTATCTACAACGAGCATTTATCAAAAGAGTCGGCGGCAAGTGCGGTTTATGACCGCCGCGTATGCTCAAGCCATAAGTTAGCTTTGTTGACCACTAAGTCAACTAGAGAGTAGATTGATCCAAACAAACAAGCCTCTCTCTAACCAGTGATCTCTCGGATGGAGATTAAACCTCAAATGTCTGGATGTGCTCATCTCAAACCCCGCTCTGCCCCCTCTTTCTCCCCTCCGGTTTCTCGCAGGTTCTTCCATGCACACGGGCATATGAGTTGATCTACCTAATACAACGCTCGTCCCACAACATATAGGAGACCGTTCCACAGTCTCTCTCTCGCAGTTCCCCGCCATCCAAGAATGCGGCCAGACACAGAGAAGACCGGGAAGGCCGGGAGGAGGAGATGAAGACGATAGGAAGCCAAGCAACTCTTCTGTCGACGGTAGGCACCAGCTTCTCTGAAACGGGCTAGTTGTAGCAAACGTCGTCGCCTAACTGGTGCTCCGGTCCGTCGTTTATACCCACCCTCATGACTATTATAGGCGCCAAAACAGGAGAGAGTCTTACCTGATCTCCGTCGCGAGGAATGACGAGGCGGTTGACGGACAGCACGGGCCCTACCTGCCTGTCACGCAAGTCAGTTGGATGCCTTAAGTACCCAACTAGCGCGCCGAGACATAAATTCGCACCATCGAAGTTGTCGTATAGGAGCGTTAGAGGCTGTGGGGTACATAGATAGACGAGATTCCGGGAGGGGGTGAGTGGGTTTGGGCTTAGGCTTGGGCTGGTTCCGCACCTTCGGATCCGACGTTACATGTGCTTGCGAATCCATCGTTTGAGAAAGAGAAAACAGCAGAAGTAGAGAGAAGTAGAGAAGTAGAGAATCATAACGTTCCCAGTTGTCGACCACCAGGGGGGGAAACCCTAGAAGACCCCGCATGCCCTGGGCTCAATTTCATTTCTGTTTCCTATTCTTTTCTTGGCCCTGGGGTACCGTAGACGATCTGCCCGTCCGGGCGGTCATCTAATTTTCGGCACTTTCGATCTGCGCATCGAAACCACCAGCCTAACCGATGCTGCCGACGTGCTCGGACGGTTGGCGCGCACGTACATATGTTTACTGCACCGCCTTTTCGGCTGGTGAACGGTCGCGCGTTGCCAGGGAAGGACGACATGCCTATCCCGGCTCGACGCCTCTCCGAAGCTGCCGCGCGCGCGCGGGCCAAACGACAAACAACGACGACGTCGTGTTCACCGCCCGGTAGTTATTTTGGGTTCCGACCGGGGTTGGGGTCGTGTGTGCTTTGTTCGGGTTTCGTCGTCTAACTCGCTGGCTCCGTCTGTAGGAGCACTCCCCTCCCCTTCCCTCCCCCTCTCTCCCGCACGTGAGGGCCAGGAGAAGGTATGTACTTGCATCCCATACATAAGAGTGCCTGACCTAGATCAACAGCAGCACACGGACACGGATCACGCGAGCGGATCCTGACGACGACTCGGGTAAGGGCCATCGAGGTTTCAACGCTCCCTGGCCGGGGCTGGTGATCTTGTCGTTCCCGATAATATACGTATCCAGTCTCGCTCCGCAAATGCCAAGGCCCCGAGAGGCATGATGTAGGTTAAAACCCCGGATTCTTGGCTCGCTGTGGCACGGGCTTTCGACTTAAGCTTATACAGCCACGTCGTATCGGCAAATTTGTTTCAATCTCCTTATTCTGCTTTTCGGTATTTGACATTTGACGCATGCTTGCGCGCACGGGAATCCAGCATTCCAGCGTTCCGTCTCGCGCAGTTTCGATTCCGAGAGTCTGGGAAACCTTTTGACAGGGGGGCTTGAGCTCTGAGGCTAGCTAAGCACCCATCAACTAACCTGACTAACCAACTAACCTGCTTCAGAGAGCTGTCCTTGTTCCTACATACTAGCTTGGCCTAATGTGTCAGCCGCTATATTGGTTGCTATGAATAGAAAGACAGTCCCGTAATTAGTGGTTTATTCCCGAGGAGGAATCAGTTCCGTTAGAACACGCAGATACAAAGGTCATGATAGATTCCGTGTAAGCTCCTCCCCTAGTGCACGAGAAGTCAATGCGTGCTGCCGATCCCGCCACGGCGACTTATATGAATGACGCCATGGGGCCAGTGAAGACTCGTTCTGCTTACACTAGCCATGACATACGGCGCAAGAGGTATCACGACGGGGATTTCCCCTCGACACTAATGCTGTGGACGGTAACCTAGGTACGATCTACGGAGTATTTTTTTTTTTTTAAAAAGAGGGTGTGAATCTAAAGTCTAGACCTAGCGTGTGCGTGTGCGAGTCGTAAAAGCACACAGCATCGAGGTACTTACCTACCTCCTTTCAATTATAGGTGCTGACGGGGATTAAAAAAAAAAAACAAAAGGAAAAAAAAACATGCCATTGCCTGACAACTAGGCACGTCGGGCACGCTACCGCAATATAGGGCTACGGTCCTCCCAGCTGTGAACCGAAAAGAGCATGAATGAGGCCGCCGCCACCGCCGCCCGCGGGCCCCCGTCACGCAAAAGCCCGGGCGGGTGATGCCAAAACCGTTCAAAAGAATGAGGAAAAAAAAAAATCACGCGAGTAAGGCGAATATGCTTGGAAAAAGTAAAGTAAGTAAGTAATCCCTTCCCCCCCCCCCTTTTTTCCCGATAGGCGCCAACCGTTCTTTTCCGTTGCTGACCACCCACCGGCCATCCGACTGCGAGGTTTGGAACTTCGGCCACATCCAACGTTCTATCCCCCCCCCCTCTTCCATTCCTCTCCCATACGCCGCTGGTGCTCATCCGTCCCTCCTTCCCAACTGCCAGACGCCGCCGCGGCTCTTTTCTTACTATGTATTTGCTTTTTATCTCCCCCCCTCCACCCCCACCAGTTGGAATCGTGGTTATTGTGGGGTTTTTTTTCTTCTTTTTTTGACGGCTGTGCCTTACGCTACTGCGAGGTGGTGTGCGAAGAGGGAGGGACGGATGGGACGGACAGAGAGAGAGAGAGGGAGAGAGAGAAAAGAGAGGTCAGCGAGATCCAGGAACCATCTCCAGCTCCCATGGCGGTGGCTTGTGAAGCGGGGATAGTCCAACCTAACCTTAGTAGGCAGTGTACGTTGGGCAGCGCATATTGCACCTAGGTATGTATGTATGTGGTTTATGTGTATTTGATTACTTTCTTTTTTTTTTTTGTTGCCCGCCATCCGTGGACACATAATCCGCACCCCCCTCCCTGGTCGCTGTAGGGCTGTGAGGGGAGGAGGGGGGAAAGAGATACATAGGACAGAAAATAAGAGCATGCTGTCCGTCCGGATGAGGCGGAGTGCATAAGTACTCTACTTGCAGTACATCCATCACAAGTATGTACGATCCGAGGGCTGAATCCCCACAAGGAGAGGGAGAGAGAGGGAGAGGGAAAAAAAACACCTCACCGGCGTGGGAAGATTTAGTCTCTCTCGGCGTGTACGGTCTCGCCTAGTGCCATTGTCGTCATGCCGGGAAGGGCTAAGCCAGGGCATCATCGTGGTAGCGTCTGTGTGTTCGTGTGGAGAGCGATGGGGGTGGATGGGGATAGGAACATGGGGTGAGGGGAGGGGAGAGGGGGGGAAGCGATGTTGGGAATGCGGCTTTGCATGGCATGTGAGGGAGGGAGGGCCAGGTACCGCAGGTACAGTACATCGCTACCGTTTGATCAGCACGATGATGGGGAAGCATTTGCCGGAATTTGACGATCCTTTGGACTAAAACATAGCTGTAGGCGTGTTCGTCGTCGTCGTTGTTGTTATTGTTGGTCGCCGGTGCTGTGGTTGGTGAGCTAGGACTAATTAATATACCCCAGGTCTCTCATATCATGGACCCATGAAAAAGGACCCAGGTGATCTCCTTTTCGGGCGTCTAGATAGTTAGCTGGATGGGCATATAGATATTCCCGTAGCTTCACTTCACCACGGTACACTACACTACACTGCACTACACCGCACTACACTGCACTGCACTACTACATACATAGTAGAGCCAACCCGCGCCGTGCCGCATCACCGTCTGTTTTGGAATTTAGCATAGCATAGGGAACTAAGACCGAAGCAGAAAGCTCGGGATCAAGCATGTGGCCGGAATAGGACTGAGGATCTGGCGGCCACCACAGATATCCATCAGATTCGGAGCAAAATCCGGGCGATGGTAACCCAGGCATGGGCACATGTCGCCCTTGATGTCGGCCTGCGTTGAACGAGCATGGGGCTAGTTCGGCTATCTAAGGACACTACTACCTACTACAGTACACTACTTGTAGTATGTATGATACAGTGATATTATAGTAGGGCACTAAGCGCTCGCCAGCTGGGCGTAATCTCGGGCGGGCGGAGTCCGGGTCCTTGGGGTCGGTCTCTCTGCAGAACACAGCCTGCCGGGCTGTCGACTGCCCGGAGGAAAGTAGAATCCCGAATGTGTCTTGGTTACTATGGTCCTATGGGTAAGGTAGCGAGCGGGTTGAGTAGCGGGTTGAGTAGTGGGTTGGTTGAGTAGTGGGTTGAGTAGTGCCATGTCGCGACAGAACGGGTGGTGTTGTGGTGTGTAAGTCAGTAACCTAGGCCCAGTCGGGGAAGTAGGTGTGTATATGGGACGGCAAAAGTCCTTGATATGGTCTTTATTTATCAGCTGACCCCCAGAAGCCGCTGGGCTGGATCGGACCCCTGTCCATGTAAGATGAGGGAAAGGGCCAATTGACATCACGAGGTGCCTGACTGAACATCCACTCCACCAAGTTGGCTGGGCTGGGTAGACTACTTTGGGCCTTAGTCTTATGACACCGCCGGCCGGGTCGGGTCGCTGCCACAGCAGCGTGTTTGCGCTAGTATTCGACGACGAGATGAGAGCAGGTACGTAGTAGACAGAACTCTAGTGAGTAGGTAAGGTAGGTAGGTAGGTAGGTAGGTAGGTAGGTAGGTAGGTAGTTTTGAGGTGCATGTACGATGCACATACATACATAGTCCGTCTATGGACGCGCGATTCGCGATTTCAAACAAATACATAAATACGCTAGATAAGTGGCCGCGTGAAGCGAAGGACGAACGCACATCATCACTCGATGGAGGCTAGTTCCGATAGATATCATGTTGTTTTCGTGCCTGATAAGTCCTTGTGCCTATCTAGTCTGCTTTTTTCCCATGCATTGATATTATGATTTCGTATGCTCGCTTGCGACCCTACCATTCACCACCTGGTACATATTTTACAAACGTAGTACTTTTAGGTAGGTTCAGTAGGTTGTGCAGGTAGTGTTAGGTAGTGTAGGTAGTTAGTTACGTGTTCCTAGCGCCGAAGTTAGCCATCGGGAGTTGTCAAAGGCATCTAATATATGGAATGCCGGCGCAAAGATAGGGTAAAATCAATGAATGGCGGCTATTGACAGGCAAGGTTGGCGTCACCGGGTTTTGCGTGATCAGCAAGGGGACTTTTGATAGGTGTACCTAGAATAGCGTACCGGACAATGGAACTTCTGGATGGCTACCTACCTGGGGTAAGCATGTAGTGTATTGCACGTTGATCGTTGGTTTCCATGTTCCTCGGCGCGTCGGCGCATCGGCAAACAGCGGGCAAACACCGTTTCCCGGGATCTGCCCCAGAAAGGGAGAATGGTATGGCATGGCATCGCACCGTATCGCATCGCCGTCGCATCCCAGGCCAGGCACCGGTAGCCACATGAAGCAGACTATCGTCAGCGCTATTGGCCTTACGCCACATAGCGTGTGTGGTGATTACTCACGCGAAATCCTCCTGCCAGGAGGACGCCAGGATAGTTTGACACCATGAACGCTGCCTGTTCGGTTGGCGAGGATGGATGGATGAATTGAGGGGACCGCCTGCAAGGGGACGTCGATCGCCCAAGCTTGGCGTACCCGGGCTGTCGGATTCCCCTCCCATCCCCCACGATCGCAAGCGCACAGCCGATGGATGGGCTCTGACGGCAGAGATACGTACGGTAGGTAACAACTAACCATAGTACCTAGGTAGGTACGGTAGGTACAGTAGGTATAGTACCTAGGTATAGTAGATATAGTAGGTATAGTCGTATGCACCTACCTACCGTCGCACATACCTAATTCTTGATTTGCAATGCGTCGCAAGAACCGGCTCCTGGCAAGGGCAACATGCATAGGCCTCATCAAAACTATTGCTCTTCTCATCTTCGGCTTGCAGCTCAGCTACGACGGGGGCCTACCTGCGATGGAACACTGCGGGTTACATTCGCGCCTGGTTGCTCATACATGGCACCCGTCGACTGACATAATGGTCAGCTCTTCTAATCAATCTACGTATGTAGTGTGTGTAAATATGTGTAATGCATGTATGTATGTCTGGATGTACTTGTATTATACTATACCCCCCCTCCCTCCTCTCCCCATCGTGTAACGCCCATTATTGTTTCGGCTTCCGTAAAGTGGTGACACATTCGATCATGTGCTCACTAGTTGGCATGCAGTATACCATTATGATATATGATGAAATGCACCTGTCCGGGAGGGGTCGGAGGCGCATATGGATTAATAAGAAACCGGCTCCAAGCCCACCGCTCGTATCCAATAACGGCCAAGTTCGTGTCCTATTCCCTGCAGAGACGATGCCACGGGGAGGATTCATCGTGCGAGGAATGGGAAGATAATTGTCCGTGACTGATAAGGGTAAGACCTTGGACCTCTCGGCGCATACGACGTATGTACAAGTATGTAGTAGGAAGACATGATGCTGTAACTATCGGAAATTGCCATGGCGGGTTTGCCTCGGTCGGCAATGCGAATCCCTAATGTGAATCCCCAATGCCCAAACAACTGCTGACTTTGGGAGTTCATCCCCTGGATGGATAGGCCGGCCTTGATATTGTGTTGAATGGTACCCGCGTAAGGTGTGGCGCACGCGGTACTACCGTAAGTGGTAAATGTAGAGAAGCTTTTGGTTCTTTGTAGCCAGGTCGAAGCAAGCCTCTGCCGTCATTGTAGTAATCCGCGTTGGGCAGCACACAGCACCAGCGTGGGTGGGCTGACAATAACAAGGTAGATGGTGCAGGTATCTTGGGCGCTGCGCCAACAGCGGGTTATTACCGACGCCACTATTTTCAGCCTGGATTTTCGGATCGAAGACAGGAGCTACTGTCTGCAAAACATCGAAGCTAGCGTGCCAATCTGGTGGAATCAATCACGGCCTAAGGTAGATAAGTGGTAAGTAAGTAGGTATGTAAGTAGGTATGTAAGTAGGCATGTAAGTAGATAAAACTGTAGCTAACCCCGGTCACATACACATACACTTATAACATATACATATACATATATAGCATAGTACGGTGCATACACTGGAATTAACAATACAGTAGGGTCTATCGAACTTAGTTCGTCGCGTATTATGTACACTACACTATCGCCCTGCAAAGACCATGGGCGTTAGCGAGGTGCCTGGCTGCCTGGATAGCAGGGTCAGGTCAGCCAGGTCATGCATCGTACATATCGCGTGGACTTCCCAATCAATGCAGCCAGCGACTATACCTGGTTGTCCGTATAGTGATCTTCAGGCATGATGCACACGTTTGCGTCGCAAACTGCTGCACCCCGTGAAACCCTCGCTTCTCCGCTGGATGGTGTGTTCCAACGTGGCCATCCCGCATCAATACATCATCATACATGAGAGGGATTGAGCGGACAGGGAGGCAGGGCAGGGCAGGGCAGGGCAGGCAGGCTGGCTATCTGACCCCTCGGCACGCCGTACACCACCACACCTCGCGACGGCAGGCTCTCTCTCTCTCTCTCTGTCTAACCCTCGGCTTCCCTGATTCGTCGTTCGTCTCACCATCAGCAACGTCAGACGCAGGGACGCCCACGCCCGACAAGGGCCCTGATTCCCACGTGGGATCGTGAATGGGGACTTGTACCTGAGCTCGTGCGGGGTCGTGTTCGGCAAAAGTGCACACAGCGCGCGCGCGCGCGTACACGAGGCAGCAGTAGACCGAGGGAGCTATTGCCTTGCGTGCGTTTGCTTTGTGACCTGTAATTAACTATACACAACCGACGTATCAGTTATCGGTTTGAGCATCAGCGCGTTGGCAGAGCCTGGCCCTACCGGATTACCTAGATAGTGTTTAGCTTCAATCGCTACCGACATACCGCACAGAATAGGACCCGGGTAGTATTTTGTACTCTGGGCATCCGAATTTACCTTGTTTACCTTATTTACTATTTACGTGTAGGGTTTCAGCGCTGTTTCGAGCTCTGATTGGCTGTCGGGGGGGTTTATAGGTAAATCGCTTGTGTTGTAAAGAGATAAAGCTACTCGTCAAGCTTAACTAGTTACATACTTAACCACCGTTTGTTCAACCTCGGCCGATAAATGAAGCAAATCTATATATACCATGGCTTTTGTTTTTGTTTTTTTTTTTTTTCCTCCCCATGATCCGAGGCATCCGGATATTGAGTGCCGTGGGCATGGGCAAATTATGGTCCGGTATTACATTCTGAAGCCGGCCTAGCAGCTCCGTAGTATGGATATGCACGGCTGATTTTTCGGATGAGGCAATAATAGGACGGGCCGGCGTGTTTATCATACCTATATTTCATCGCCGTTTCCAAGTACTGGTCACGAGGCTCGTGAGGCTCACCCGTATCGTATAGCGGTGAGTATTCAGCGTCAATCACCTAAGGAGTCTCGCAGAAGCTACCTAGGTGCGGGCATATAATGAAACAACCTATTTGTAGATCCAGGGCAAACCAGCAACAGTATACCCACATCACGAGGCCGGCTATATCATGTCGATTAGCCAATCGTTATTTGTCCATAGGGTACACTAGTGACACTGGATACTTGTACCGGCTTGTACGAATATGTAGGTATATGTAGCGTATATGTAGCTGACAACTTACAAGGATGGAGGCGTAAGGCTGCGTCGGCGGCTTATGTATGTGTTGCTATGCATACCAATCAACCTGCTGCATAAGGTATGAAGTAGTGTAGTGTGCCTTGTGCATCCGCACTCGCACACCAGCGATACCGCTTGCCATGGGCGAGCAACCTGGGCTCCAAGCTAGCGTCATACCAGTGCCGGAAATAGAGCGATCGACCCAGGCCAAGGCGAGATCTTTGCATAACTGACGGATGCAAGATGTTGTTAGCGCTGACCGACATCCGTCCCGTTAGAATCGCGAAGAAGGGCTGGCTGCGAACTCGCCATCAAAATGGCCTACGGAGTGCACTCCGATGCAACCATAGGACAACCGGACCCCGGATATCACGCGTCCGAGTTAGCGGAAGCGACACATATATCACCAGAGCACTCAAAGCGAAACATCTGCCCGGATATACACCAATCGGTCATCGATGGGGCATAACACAATAGAGGCAGTATGGCTACGGGCAAACGGGCTTATGTCCGTGATCGGTCAGCCGCGAAGCCTGCGGTATATTCCATCAAATGCGATTACAATGCGCGCATCTGGGCACTAACTCAAGGAACCGAGTACCAGACGTTGTGTGATGGTTGCTCAGCATCCGGCACACAACAGCTTATGAATTCGCTGACGTCGGCGTAATTAAGAGAGAGCTGATCGCCTTAACTCAACTGCTTGTATCCAAGGCTTGCGGTGGCTTGCAATAGCCGCATATAGTGAGGCGACCACGTAAATAGCCTCACATAACTGCCTCACATACCCTGTAATTATGCGGCCTGGAGAAGAGGATGAAGGATGAGCAGTTTGTAATCACGTTTGCGGCACACCCACATGCCGCCTTGCTCGCGGCTCAAATTCGGAGAATAAATCAAGGTTGATTGCAGGAAGGATACGGGATACGGGATGGTGATCCAGGACTAGAGGGTGCCTTGGTGACCAGCACTTGACGTACCTAACCCAGGTACATACCACCTTGTCGTGGATACTATGCATGTGCAAATAACTAATAGTATGCTTTTTTTTTTTCCGGCCTTTTTTTTTTCTTCTCAACAAGCGGAGGCAACATCGATGCTTTGGGCCAAACGGGTTAAAATAATTCTGATCAGAGATCTGTATCAAACCCCTTTTGGCATCGTGTGCCTCCTCATCTCTGACCGCCGTGTGCAAATAGGTGGTGTGGCGTAGCGCAATCTAATTTCCGATCGCAATCCAAGGAAGCCAAGACGTTACAGAATTTTTCTAGAAGGTCTCCGATCCGCGGGTCTCGTATGCCAAAGCTGCAAACTGGCATCTGTAGGCCAATAAAAACGAAGGAGCCTCAACACCTTAGGAACTGGATCCGGCACGCGGCCAACAAAAAAAAAAAATTGTTTGGGTCCTACATGGTACACTAATTCTTTTTTTTTTTTTTTTTCCTCACTGCCTTTCTGCCTCCGGTTTGGGAGATTGCGGTCAGATTGCGGTCAGATTTGGACAGGGAAAGTAATGAGTACCCACTTGGTCCCCGTTCACCTTTACCTCACCGTCGGGATTAAGGGTCCATGACTTCATCGTCCACTTGACTAACTGGACCTAGTCCCGGAGAACTAGGACGCGCTGGCGGCTGGTTCCTACAACGAAACAGTCACAAAATGCGGTGTGCGGTGTGGCAGTATACATCTTGCAGCTCTTGCACGGCGCTTGTACAGGTTGTACAGTACTTTGCGCTGTCCCGACCAGCAGGAGCGCGAGCAACAGGAAATTAACCCAGTTCACTTGACACTAGCAACTCGAGACTACGCGCGTAGGCAAGTATTTGGGAGCAATACTAAATAAGTGCAGCCAAGTCGGCCGTGTCTTCTATGCACACTCCATGCACCGCCTGACATACTAGGACTTTTTCAGGTGAGCGTGAACCCCGAACCTACTACTGATTGCCATTGCCTGGAAAGGAAATCTGAAATGTTTGTGGGTGTTCTGTATCAACGCTTTGACGCTTTGTCAATTAGTTATACAATTAGTTATACCGCCCGGCGTAGTTGGATAGAACATGCAAAGAACAATTCTGACTAATAACTATTGGCTGATCCAAAAAAACCACATGCATACATACATGCATACATACTCACATAAGCCTCTCAATTCGTGGCATGTCGTGGCATGTAATACATGCCGTAATGCATGCCGTAATGGACGCCCGCTCATTCTTACACACTCCCATGATCTTATACCTTATCGAACGAGGTGGTTGTGTGCGGCCCGGTAATCGTTTCCCAGCCCTAACAGCCCACTCTGCAGCTAGATCGGTACGACTTTCTACGTATGTATACATATATTGCACATACATACCATACACTGCATATGGATTATATTATATCTCACCACTCGGTTGTGGCTCTTGAGGGGCAACGACAGGGGTAACCCGCAGATGTATCCCTGTGGCTCACAACGGTCTGTTCTGCATAGGAGCCTCAAGCCTCACGATGTTGATGCCTAAGATGTGGGAGAGAGAGCTAGTCCGAAAGCCACCTCATCGTGAGTCACGGGATACATATCCGGCATGCTGGCCGGTCCACGAAATTTTCGACGATCTGCAACCTGTCTGCGACCGAACGGCCAAAATGAGGGGCCGGACAGCCGGACAAACAGACGATGGGCAACTGATAGAGCACACGTGGATGTATGTGGCCCCTATGCGCTATCAGTTTCCCATGAAACCAGTTTAAGACATTTAAACACTAGTCTGAGCTAGTTAGCGCACTGCTCGACTGGACTAATTAGGTTCCCGCCTAACGGAAAATAAACAATTCGTGTCCCTAGATTACGCCATGCCGGGAGTGGTTGATGAGGTGCAATTACGACTAGCTATCAAAGGATGGTGCTCGCCCGCCTTGCAAGTCGTGTAACTACGCTAGGAGCCCAGGAGCCCAGGAGCCCAGGAGCCGCGGGTGGCTGTCGTCGAGTTCGGAGTTGCCAGTGGCTGGTCGCCCGGCTCTTGTCTCAGTCAATAAGCCGCCATGTGATGACAAGCGAGACATAGGGCCGCTATACGAAAGGCGTTGCCAAACCGGAAGGCCATCGAGGAAAAAAGCAATGAGTTATTCGATTTCGCTAGCCGATGCCAGGCATCCATCGAACAGCAGTGTGCGCCGGAAAGGGCAAATATACCGAGCCATTGATTGAGATGCGCCGGCGCTGCCTAAGTATGTATCTCGCGGTTCGAGTTTGCCATTTTGTAGGATAAGAGGCTTGAATTGTGCGCTGAGAACCATCCTTGTGCATTTGCATGCCAGGGGTAGGGGGGACGACTGGTCCATTTCATACCTACATACCTGGGGTAGCTACCTACCGAGCTAGCTAAGGCCACACAGGCCACAGCCTCGAGAAGCAGCTCACGCAAAGGTCCTGTAAGGCTGGACGGGGTATAGAGGATGCTCAGCCACCCGCTAATCATATTGCACTGGAACTGGAATGCGAGCTTCATTCAACTCGTATTCTTATCCCCGGATTACACATTACACATTACACATGTGCGTGGTTGCATCACAATCAAAAGGCTACGAGTAACCAGTTAGTTCGTGTAAGACGAGAATGATTGAGATGTCCCGGTCCCGTGGCGACACATTCTAACTACAAACCTCCCGAGGTTCCTTAGCTCTACCTACCTACTTGCTCCAAGTACGTATTTATTTACCTTAGGTACCTCTTACTTGTAATGATACAAATTAGCAGAGGACTTGCCGTGCTAATCATGCAGTATATAGTAGCTACCTAGTGTAGGCTAAATATTGATTCTATCAGGTGCAAGTATAGGCATAGGCATAGGTATGGTATAGGCCTCCGAACTACTGTAGGATCTGTATGTATGTAGTAGTGTATGCATGCATGCATGCATTGCAGGTATTGAAGTTGACGATATCCGTCACAATGCGGCCTATAATGGGCGACGATAATGAGGCTCCACCACCCTTGTTCAATCCTCGCGGCCAACACTCTATTGTTGCAGGCAGGAGATCGCCGATTGTTCTTTTGTTGGGCAATCGCCAGAGGAGAACAATATCCGGACGGGGAGCCCACACAATTTGATTTTTCCATTAATTGCTTCTGCATGCCGACTCTTTGTCCACCAAAATGTAACTGTATAGACCGATTGAGAGCCTCGTGGTAACAGAGATCGTCTACTATAGTGGTTGTCTAGTGGTGATATTTCCAACTCGACGGCTGCTGAATGCGCACAGCATTCCCCATCCCTCCCGTCACTGGCGAATGGCGTGTGCAGTTGTAGTATCGAGACGCTGGACTATTTTGGGGGTGGGCAGTCCTGTCTAATTTCAGGCGCAATTTTGATTTTGTCCCCCTCTATGTGGGCAATGTAGAGTACATCCTCATGTCCGCTCGCTA
Source organism: Rosellinia necatrix (assembly GCA_021209875.1). Lineage (NCBI taxonomy): Eukaryota > Fungi > Ascomycota > Sordariomycetes > Xylariales > Xylariaceae > Rosellinia > Rosellinia necatrix. The sequence continues at coordinate 2,005,320 of JAGYVD010000010.1, forward strand.
CGTGCCTACATGTACATACACTACACTACTTACAGACAGACGCCTGCAGTCAGTTTAAGTGGGCCTCAACCAGGGGGGGGGAGTACACTATAATAGTGTACATGTGCTGAAAAGCAGGGATAGAATGGCAGGGGTTGGAAGCCACCTGGACAGGCCGCCAGGGGCTTTACGCTCGTTTCAATTTGTTCCACTGCAAGATGGGCGTGAGATAGTGACACCCCCTCCAGCAACCCCCCAGCTGCGTCGCAATACCCACCTGCTGCTGCAAGGGTCAAGCCATGATCGACCTGCCTGGAGACAACTTGCCAGACGTTCATGAGCAGCAGCGAGAAGTACTTTTGTATCCTTGTCACTCCGTACCTCCGTACCTCCGTACCCACCTGGTCCCGTATGTACTTCACACCTTGGCTTCGTCACTCTGACTCTTGGACCCTATACCCCTGGTCTTGTCCAACACGAATTATTTTTGCATCTCATCGTGAACCCGGCCAGAGGTACCTCCTCACCCAGCCCTGTAACTGAATTGCCCGATTTCGCGCCGGGCGGTACATTGTATGATTGTATTCTAGCTTCGGCGGTGTACTTCAACAAACACGATCTGGTGCAATTAGTGACATCCATCATGTACCTCTGCCATCCGCTTCAATCTCACCAGCCTGGAGCATGCCAGACGATCGCCATCCCCGGCGACAGAGCAGGGCATACATAAACCTACCTCCTCCCCTCCATCCACTCGACTTTCCTGGCCTATCCAGATAACCACCAGATCAAAGATAACCTCAATCAAGCTTCAGTCTCCTGACAAGACAAGACTCGATACATACCTCTCCATCTTCTACCAAAGACAACGACCCTTGAGCCCTGCTGTGCCTGATAAGACACCTCGGCTTACACGCCATATCCTATATACACACACACATACATACGCGCGTGTATACACCACACATATCTCCTAGTACCAACCAGATCCGGCTTCACGCCAGATTCCCAGAACACCGTCAAACTGGCTTCCTCACGAGATCTCGAGATGTCCGCTCAGCGCCCGTCGCAGCTCCCACCTTGCCCGGGCCCGCCACCCAGCCGGCCTCTGCCTCCCCTGCCCAAGAGTGGCTAGAGGGCCAACCCGGTCGTCCATGCTTGGACGAACACCAACCAACATCAACAACGAACTCACCCTGCCAATGGTTTATTGCCCGAACGATGAAACTGCAAGGAGGCGATCTGCGAATGGCGCAGAGGGGAAACAATGCAACACATGGGCGATCAATCGGTGATCAACCAGCACCTCGAGTACCAGGATTTCGTCTTCACAACAACCGCTTTCCGCTCTCCCTTTGAGCTCCACTATCAGGCACGCACGCATTGAAAGCATAGCATCTGCTACATTGCTTGCTGCTCGGTACCATCCCGCCTAGCTCTAACCCCCACCGACGAGTACCAATTGCATCGACGCAACACATGTGCGAACCGCCTTTGCTCATGACCAGTGGTGGCATGCATCTGGCACAGCTAGCCCTGTGATCCTCGCCAAAGCGCCATGGTTCGCCGCCTTCTGGGCACCACAACAAGCTCGCGTATCCTCGAGCTGGCTCAAAGAGGAACCCTCATTCTTTCTTACTGGCGCACCTAGCGCAACTGTAATACTCTACACACCACTTGTAATACCGTTCTTTTCAAACACAGTCGCATTGGGAGGTTTTATATGGTTTTACGGGAATACGACGGTCACAGATGCCACGATGGGGATTGCTTTTTTTTTCAACTTTTTTTTTTGTTTTTGGCTGGTGATTTCTTCCTGTATACATAGAAACGGCACACGGTTTAGGGCGCCACCTGCGAGGATAGGCCGCGAGTGCGAGGATACCCATGGGGAGGGAAACTGCCGGGATGGCGGGACGGTAACGGCGGGATTATTGCCTCTGGAATGCACGGCCTAGGAATTACGGAATGAATACTATCACGCGAATTTTTACTATCACCCCCTACCATTATGCCTTGCTCTTTTTTTTTTTTTTTTGCACCTGTGCTACATGTGGTCCGTGATAGAATGAATCAGCAGTCCATTGAATGTTACACACCTTTTTTTTTTTTTAATTTTTTATCTTATATCTCTGCCTTGGCAGCTGACCGCCGCCGGCACCAGCAATCCAATTCGTCTGTGAGGTATTTGGGCAATGAAACAAGGCACCTACAATTTTGGCTCTGCCGAATAGTTAGCTCCGTGTCCTATTCCGTCTCGGGACTGTCCAAGTCTTGCGCGCGCTGCTCGTTCAGTGTTGCGTTGATGGTTCAATTTACTTATGAAACCGCTACGGCAAATATTAAGGATTGCCTCAGAATTTTTTTTTTTCTTTCTTCCCCCTTCGTACCACGCCACATAGCTACTCTTCATTTCACAATTGTCGAGCTAATTTCAAGTGGACTGTAAGTTCGAGACTATGACTTAAGCAACAGGACAGTATTAGTGGTCTAGTAGGCTAACCAGTTTATGAGAGCCCTAATAGCCTAGTCTCTCCTTAGGGCCATATGTCCGGTATGTACATCTACATATGTCCGCGGGTATCTCCCTTTCCCCCTTTCCCTCCGAGCGCGCGAATCCCCAACCTGACCACGTGTTTTCCCCCAATCATTTTTCGGATATATGTGGCCGATACTACAATGCTGCAGAGGAAGAGGGGAGGGACAAAAAAAAAAAAAATTAGTTAGTTAGTTAGTCTTTGTTGAAATTAGGAAGATGCTCAACAACAACAATCGCATTGGACTTCTTTTTTTTCTTCTTGGCGTTAATTAGCCTCTCGCTATTGGTGCTCCCTCCCATCACGTGTGCGACAACACCCGACACCAAGATACACTACGACGTATTTATCCCATGCACGTCCTCGTTATCGTCATTTGATGGCGAATCCTGTTTCAATATTCTGAATCAGAAATGTGATTCCGGTAAATACCGTGGTGCACGTTCTGGATATGCCGGAATAGTGAGAAAGGGGTGGGGTTGGGCGATGGGAGATGGCAGATGGGGGATGCGACGCCCACGAATGGGCAAAATTGTGCACGCTAGGCAGGGCGAGAAACAAGATTGCCCTCGGGTGGGAGATGAGTTGTGCGATCTTCTCATGTCGTGTGGTGGTGGTACGATGGGAGTGGGAGGGTCCCTTGTCTTACCTTACCCAATCTACCGTCCTTACACGATACTGTTTGGCGCGGCATAAATCATCAGCTCGCCAACGCCTAGTTAGTTGATTCTGACGACGGTCGAGACCTCGAGAATGGACATTCCAGGTCCCCATCTCAATCAAGGAAAACCGGGTTCGCGCACCCCCGACTCGCACCCACTCGACGCCGAGACCACAGATTAAGCTTTTGGCAGTTTTCTTTAGTGCTGATAGCTATAGGTCCTATAGATAAAAATAAAGAGCCGGCGTCTTTCGCGGCAACTACTTGGACTTCCCAGCGCCCGGCCTACAATCTGCCCGCGATGCCTTGCGAATGCGATGCAACGGATTGTAAACAAAATGCTGGTGGGTAGGCTTAGGCTCCGGGCGAGGCATAACAAGAGTGGAACAAACCCTCCGTTCCATGTGCCAAGACCCCAACTTGGCCTGGGGGACTAAACGCTTGTTATTTCCTAATCGGGTGTCGGCGACACACAGGAGGGATGGATGGATGAGGGCAACCGCGAGTACGTACTCCAGGCACCCTTCGCGTAGGCGTGGTATGGGCAGAGATGGGTATAGGGTCGGCCATCGCTAACTACTAGCTGCTCCGCGGTCGAACGATGGGAGCGTGCCATTGGGGCTGTCGACCATGACGAGATTTGCCTTGCGCCGGCTCGTACGGATGTTTCATTGCGGGCTCGGGATGAACGGCCGGAGAAACCATCAGCGCAAACGGTGGGCGAGCGCAGCAAAGGGCACAAAAAAGCCTCGGCCCAGACGAAGCGCCGGATTGGAGCGGGGGAAGGGGAGGGCGGATGATCACCGAAATTGTTCGAGGCAATGCCCGCTGGGCGCATGTCGTCATTCGGGTTACCCAGTTGGCAAAAAAAAAAAAAAATTAATAATAATAGTAATAATAATAATAATAATGATAAAATAAAAAGGAACCAAAAAGGCGTATACTCCCCTTGTTTGTGCATAGCGACAGCAAATACACCTGCAGAAACCCCAGTTCTAGCCTCGTGCTGCAGCCGACAGCTGAGACGGTGAGCAGCGACCGTAGCCAAGGCAATTACTGGGCAGCTTTGCTGGGCTTAAATCCAGAGGCGCGGGTCGCGTGATGCCAGCGACAGGCAGTCCGCTCCTTTGGGACCCGTGTAGGCGGAACAGGGCTGGGAAGGAATGTGACGACAGCATAGAGGCGTCATGAATGATGTTCGTATTGTCCGGCTCCTATTCTGACCTGCCAAAAGAGGACATATCGACTGGGATGGATCTACCATGCATGAAATATATACTTGTGCAGCTGACCCCGACGCCGCGCTCGCTACTATACTACCAGACGAGGGGGCCTTGCGAATAATTATCACGACGAAGCGCCGACGATGTATGGTAGTGTCTGTATGTACGCTGAGAGCCCTGAAGGCCGCCCGTATCTACTGCTTACATGATCCGCGCTGTATGGGGCTGGGATCGATGATACTCGGGATAACTGATCGTACACATGATCTTACACATGATCGTACCCGGGTTGGCCGGAAGTTCAGGTGACTGGTGTACCGTAAGTGGTGGGAGAACCCCGGGTCGAGTTTAAGATTGTGTGCTGGGGAGAAGAGCACAGACTGCCGTCATCGAAACAAGAGACTCGTTGAAGACTGGATGCTATTCGTCCTAGGCCCTGTGGGATGAGATCGCAATCTCGGGAATTATTCCAGAACATTTGGTTTCGAAACGAGATAGTTTAATGACCGTTTCCTGTCAAATTGGATGAGATTTCGCCACCTCCTGGATCGTCAGGGGGGAGGGGTGGCGAAGGCTACCTCACCGTTGGTCCAGAGTGAAGTATTACTGTAAGTAGTCAGTAGGGACCCCGAGTGAGTGAGGAGCTGTCCTGGATAGGCATCAAAGATTCTGTTGTTATTTCGCTAATATGCAGCGGCGAGCGCATACCACGGTAGCAAGCAATAAATACAATGAGGGGGTGGGCGATAGAATAAACAACGAATCGAAAGGTGCGTAGAAATAGAGACGTCGGCGCATAATTGAGGGGAATGAATAGATGGGGTACGCAAGTACATGCACTTATGATACATAAAATAACTAACTACTTGTACATGCTGAGTTGGGAGCAGCGTCAGGTACGCGAGGCGCCTTAACCTAAAAAGTGCTTAGCAGCAACGTTCATAGCACCACCCCTGTCCTGGGGCGCACTGACGTCAACGTCGAATCTGCTTATCACCACGTGGACGCGATCCTGAAACGACGCGATAGCCCTGCTTGGGTAGATTTTCCACCCCCACATACCCGGCGTAGTACCTGCCTGGGCATGTATCTAAGTATGGTACTTTTTCGCGAACCGCTCTAGATCGCCAGCAGAGAGAGTCATATACCTCTGCTCCCTCTGCTCTTAGCGTCACATCACTCCGTGTTTCGGTTATCCCCGCCGATTCGTCGATCATCCCCGTCCAGCTCAACTACTGCTGCGGCACTAGATGAATTGCGGCTCACGGTGGGAATCATACGGGGGGGAATCATACGGGTGAACAAGAGAGGCTGGCACATCACAACACAGCTTGTCTTGTTGTTGCTATCTGGAAGGACCAAGGCCGGGGATCCTGATCTGGAACGGTCGGACGAGGTGCTGGAAGTAATCCGCCAGACGGGCCCGTAATCTATCCGACGTAATGGCTTTCCAACTTCATGTCTGGGGCCCAGCATTCGGTCTCGATTCTATCGATGCCGAATGTTTGGCTGCCATTGCAGCGCTCCGCTACATTCTCTCCAGTGGCGACTGGTCCCTGATAGCGAGTAATGATCCATCGCTCACCTCGGACCGTACGTATTATTGATCGTCCATGTGGAGACTCGCCTTCCCTCCGTTAACCAGCCTCCCAGATGTCTTGCCCGCCTTGTTTCATCATGGCACTTGGCTATCTGGGTACGCGAGCATCATAGCATACTTGACACATCATATCACGTCAGATATAAAACCATTCGCCGACCATCACCTCACCCCGCAGCAAGAGGCAGATCGCCTGGCGTATTCCTCATTCCTTACGACGCGCGGATCCGGCCTGATTGCACTGTCCCTGTACGCGTCACCAAATGCCTGGGTGGACCTGACAAGGCCGGCATATTCGGCCCTCTTGCCGTTTCCCCTGACCTGGACCATCCCCACGGCCATACGAGCCGCCGCCATCGAGAAGGCGGAGAATCTCGGAATGGGCTACCTGGCCGCCGAGGCCGAGGCGGATGAAGCCGCTGCCAAGAGCGGAACCGAGACTACATCAACTGGTTTCCTACGTCTGCGCCAACAAATTGGCCCCCGGAAATCTATGCAGCCGGAGCAGACGGCCGCTATCCGCTTTCAACAACTAGCAGATGACTTCTTCACCACTCTTGACAACCTGCGAGCCTCTACGAAATATCTGCTGGGAACTTCGGGTCCCTCTTCCCTCGACTTCCTAGCCTATGGATACTTGTCACTAATGAGGGTACAAACACCCTACCCGATTCTAGCCCGTACTCTCACGGCAAACTCCCGCCCCTCCATGCGGTTTCTCCAGATAATGGAAGCAGAGTCACAGCGCTACGCCTTGCCTTGGCAAGAGCCCAACCCAAGAGGGCTGCCCAGGGTGATGTGTCTCTTTGCCGATGGCGCAATCGAAAACATAGCTGGCGCAGGAGAGAGTTGGCGGAGGTGGCGACGCGGCGGCATCCGGTCTGAGGAAGGAGAATACATCCGGGACTCAGCACAATACTTATTCGTCACCGGAGGAGCTGTCGCGGGCTTAGCAGCAGCGGTTGGCGCTGCCGTACTATCTCGAGGGCTTACCCCGTTTGGCGCAAGTACGCACCGCTTTGAGGCGCCAAGGGAGGAAAAAGGATTATACCGATTTGGTGAGATCGGCGCGATGCTCGATAGCCTGCCGATATTCGAGCAGCCCGCGACCCCTTCTACGGCATTTCGGGCTACAATCTAGCGTGTTGAGTCAACACGCACGCGCGGAAGCTCACTCACGCGTTTCTTCAACTTCCACACTTCTGACAATGACCTAACGAATTGACGAATTCAAAAGTATGTATTACCACAGCATGTAATTCGCATAAAAGAAACAGCTCATCAAGCTGACGTAGACATGAATGTAATCACAAGATATGCGCCAGAAAGTGTTCGATATCAACTGTTCATACCTAGTCGTAGAGCTATCTATTTCCAGCCAAGATTACCCCTCAATGCGGTTATCTTATAAGTTTCTATTTCGTTCAATTATATCTAATAGGACTACGTGCCGTATGACACACGTGTCAACACCAGTATAGCCATACTAACAGCCAACCGAGTACTCGCTGCACGGCAGCTAACGTGTGAGAGTTAACGAATCCGAATCATTAGTTGCCAGGGTAAATACAGACGGTGGTGATGCAAGGGACCCAGACGGGTTTCCCCTGAAGCAGCTGAGAAGCTGCCTACTGACACCCTTCAAAGATTTTGCGAAAACAAGTTTTCGCGATATTGTGAACAGGGTTGCCATCGCCTACACCCCAAGTGCGATTAATGGTTCCCAGCGTGACGGCAAAGACCGGAGTACCCGTCCGAAGTCGCAGCTGTTGGAGCGAACATATCAGTACAAGTATCGTGTAGCAATATAGAAAGCTTTTGCATTTTCTGTGTTTTGTTAGGGGTGCATACATGGTGTTTGGTCTTCGTCACGTCTGGGAGCTGCGAGTGGTTGTCGCTGAGTCGGTTCAGCTGTACCGGGATGGGGGGCGGTGCTGGAGGGTGACACAGAAATATCCCTTATTATTATATCACGGATTGGTTCTTGGCTCGCCAATATTCGTAACCGCTCCGCTCCTATTGGCTAGGCCTATTCATGTCAAAAACACATAGGGTTGATGAACAGTATTAAATAGTAGTTCTGGCTCTTCTATTCAACGTCCCTAATTATCAATTCCGTGGCTGATAACGAGATTTGTTTCGAAGGTTAGCTTGCATATATACATCTTACAAATGTATCAATGTTGACGTTTTTCAACTACGTATAAATAGTAGATTTCGTAATAAACCTACTCTCTCTATGTACTTGTTTCAGGTAGCTTTCTGATACGCAATGACAGGGGGCGGTTTCCTACCGGTTTTTATAGTATTATATTTCAAGGCCATTGGTCCGTTTGTTTCGGAACATTTTGGTGCTACTAGCTGTGAAACGACCCAGTCTTTCTTTCGAGCATATAAAGCGTCGTATGGCATGCAGATATATCTTAGAATTAATTCACATAGAAACCCTCTTTCCTTTTCCCTGCTATTAAATGGGATCTTTTCGGATTACGTAAAATCGGTTTGAGCCATGAAATATAGTTATGTTCAGCCTGCGGATGTGGCTATATTCCGCCCTCCAGAGTTTGATGTTATCGACAACCAAGTTGGTGTTGTCGAACTTGAGCCCCTTGGAGTTCCTGCAGTCCGAGAAAAACTCACAGGGGATGTTCAGTTCGTCTGTCGAGTCAAGGATTCGGCGGCAGGATATGTGTATCAGCCTGACCATTTGGCTGAATTCTGGTAGGAATCCATCGAATTATCTCCTGCTCATCTATATTTTTGGACTTACAATTTACTAATTATAATGTCGAATAGTGCTACGGCTTATGTCTCTTCACGACGTATACGCTCACGGGGCAGAGTGAATACGGGGACTAACTACTGGATTTCATTGACGGACGAAGAAAAAAATGATATTGTAGAAATTCCTTGCTATGTAGCATATAAACCGTTCGGTTTCGGAGTGTCCAGAGCTGGTATCGTAAGTTCCCATTTTAACCATGCCTAAACTTCCTTTCACTCCGCTTAGGTCACTTTGAGAAAGAATGCTTCTGTAATTTTATTAAATATCATAACCACTAACTCCAGATATCGCAGTATGTTGGTGTTCATGCTACCCTTCAGGATACCCAGAAATCATACATCTACATAGAGTTGAAATGGGCGCCGGGGAATTGTGCCGCACAGCGGGAATGTCGAGCCAACTACCACAGTTGCCAGATTGAGATGGAAATGGGTACATCGGAATTGGGTAGGTATAATTACCTTTGATTCTATAGTACTAGCTTGCCCTTGTTGGTCTTTACTGACCGTATCACGATGGTAGAAAATCTCGATAGCCTCTTAACGGATCTAGGCCCATTTTGGTTACAGGAATCTAAGGAGTTGGTAATAATGGAACCGCAACCAGTAAGATATGGTGAGGCCCCTTCATACCTAGCCGGATCCTTCTCGGAGACATAACTAGGGTGCCAGCGTTATGGCTTTATAAGAGGTAGTCTTTTTATTATAAAAGCGTCTTCGACTAGATAATAGGTAATAGTAGAATAGACTAATGTTGGCCATGCACAGATTTTTAAGGCGAGGAATACACTTTTAGTACTTGCTGGGTTCGCTGACAAAACTGGATGAAGGGTGGATTGACTGTATCTAAAAAAAAATATAATTATTGGCGATATGTGGCCAGAGCTAGAGGGAAAAATAGGGCTTAGAGATGATGCAGCAATATATAATAACAGTTCCGGTTTAAACTAATCTCACGATATATTCGACAAAGTCCTTGCTTCAGGAGGCAATAATGAATGATGACCCAATATCACCTATCTAAGGGATCTAATGAGCAGTAATAGACATTGAGGATTAACATTTTGCTAGCGGTGAAGGGTGAGATATCAGGTAAGCAGAAAAACAAAACTACAAGGATGTAAAAAGTATGTTTTGATCCTGTTTGCGAATATTACTCAATACTGTTAGTGGATATGCAGCCATTAGTATAAGGAAACCCACATATTCGATTACCATGGCCACTACTGATATACTATAAATATTTTTTAATACCTCTATCTATTTATATTATGTAAGAGCATGTTCTAAACCCTTGTCACGTCGGCTGTGAATATATATGTGGCTGCAAACAGTCAAGTGTTCAACTTGATAGGGTTTTACTTTTCCTTGTTTTGAGTCCCCGCGATGATGATAACCACAACGTTATAAATCTGTTTCGTGATTCCTTATATAGACAAATAGCAAAACAAGCAGTATAAAATGACTATAAACTAGCCTGCTAACAGGAACTTCGAATAAAGCTAGTGGTTGAATACTTTCGATGTAATTGCAGGCAACGGAGCAGCCAATGAGGGGTATCGTGAAATTAAAGGCGCAATATCAACAATCACGAAACATGAATAGTTGCCGATAGAGCGTTTTTTAAGTTTGAATAGAGCTCCAATATTGTCTCAAGTGAAAGGTGTTACATAATTAGCATGGGTAAGCTCTGAAACATGATCCTATGCTCATAGCACGGAAAGTGTGTAATGCAGCCGGTGTCATTTATAAGCTACTCAAAACGATTCTGTTTTGCCTTGAGCATATTACTAAGTTTTCATGCTTGGTGTAGGTATCCCGGGGTATGTAATAGCTTTTGACATGTTCGTATATTCCTAACCTTGGCATATATCAAGTTTATCATTCAGCAGCTTACTCACATCTTGCATTCGGCGACACGAAGTCCGCTTTACTAGTGACAAGTACCAGACGTCTCTTTAAGGAGGTCTGAGACGATTATCATCTCACCGCCGGCGAAAGCCGCCGCACGAGTTGCCACCACCGCTCTAAACCTAGATGAGTTTGATTAAGCTTTCAACCCTGGATCCATCACCCTAGCTCGCTTACTAACCAGCGGGCTATCAGGGCTTAGATTCGCGACATCATGGGCATCTAAGCAAGCCTGCCGGCTCAACAGCACAGCCTGGCGGGTCCTCTGGCGCATCTCCGTCTCGAAGTCCTCCAGCGCCTGCGCCCGGGTTTTCGAGCCGCCGTGCCACAGCTTCAGCTCTTCTGTGAGCTTGCTCGCGTCCAATAACCCGTGGTTCGCAGCCTCGCCGCGATCTGTCACAGGCATTAGCAATCATCACCACGTGGCGACCGACCGCAACCCGTAGGCGGGCGGGTAGATGGGGCAGACGTACACATGGTCATAGGATGCGCGGCATCGCCCAGCATGGTGACCAAGCCGCCGGCCTGCCACTCAACCGGCGGCCAATCCGCGATCTTGATCTCGCGCACGACGGTGCCGTCAGGTACACGCTCGATGGCGCGCCGCAGCACCTCGTGGAATCCGCGCGCCGCGTCCCTCATCCGGGCCAGCCTCTCGGGGTTCGTGCGTGGGACCTCGCCCTCGGGCCCGGCCGCGGCGGGCCAGCTGAGGTTGATCTGCGCCTCGTAGTGTGGGCGCGCCGAGCCGGCGGTGCCGTTCGTCTCGGGCGTCGAGAGCACCGAGAACCATAGGAAGTGGTTGGTCTGTGGGTGCGTGCCATTGAACAAGAGCGGATTGATGGCGCGTAGCGGCGCCATCTCCTCCTCGTCGAGCGTCGCCGTGACGCCTATGAAACGTATAGGGAGCGGCTGCAGTGCCCCGGCCTCACCGAGAAGCAGGGCTCGCGTGCGACTGCGGCCCCCGTCGGCGGCGATTAGCATGGCGCCATGGGCCGAAGTTCCGTCTGCGAATTGGACGACGATGCCGTTCCCGTCGGCACTGGGCGCGAAGGACGAGAGTGCCTTGCCCCAGCGGATGTCGAGTCCCTCCGCGAGGAGCTTTCGGAAACCCAAGCGGCTGACCCGCTTACGCGGACTAGGTGGGATAACGTATAGGGGCTCCAGAGTTTCGAGGTCTAGGAACAGGAAGCGGCCGGTGTCTATTTTACTAAGGTAAGCTCGTGTCATCTACCTACTTGGCCGTGCGAGTTTTGAGTTCGGGTCTTCGGACCTTGCCGTCCCTGCTCGGGGTCAACTTGCACATTGTCCACTCTGGTGAATAATTCACTAGGTAGACACTTTTCGAGGGCTTCGAGGGCCCAATTGATCGAGATCCCCCATCCTGCTGCTAGGGGATCGAAGCCTTGGTCGCGTTCGTATAGCTGAAAGGGGATGTTTTCTTTTTTGAGAGCTTGGGCGAGTGCCAATCCGACTATGCCGGCGCCAACGATTATAACCGGTTGTGCGTCTTTAGAGAATCCCATAGCTACTCTCATATATGATATTGTGCTAGCAACTCGCACCTGGGCTCTCGTATGTGTTTTTGGGCCCTACTTTGTCATGTTAGTAGCGGGGTGGGCTAGAGTAGCGTATGTGTATTGATTCGTTACCACATGTCCCGGAGTACCAGATGAGGACTCATCATGCCACCCTGATTGTCTGGCTCCTATAGATTGTCATCTCTTCGCTTATCTAGATGCTGACGAAGAACCGATCATGGGTCACATTGTCAGCTTACATCTCGTACATTGGTGGGGGTTATATGGAGTACCCGAGGCAGAATACTCCTCTCATTTACCTCTACTCCGCATAAGATATAAAGAGTGCCATACCTAGCCTTATCTGGATTCTTTGACTGCGTCGTACGATATTATAGAATACTAGCCATCTCCTGTGGATGAAAAATAGGAGGACAGCTTATACAACGACGCCGACTTTAGTTATACCAAACTATTTCTCCATGGATAGTCAAGATAAGAACACTCGATGCGATGGTACCGAATCGCTCACTGGGCCATACTTGCCCCCGACAGGGATAGACGATAAAGTACTCTATCGTAAAATTGATGCTCATATCATTCCCCTCATGTTCGCGAGCTATTTCCTGCAGTTCCTGGACAAGGTGCTCATAAACTACGCCAACATCATGGGCTTGCAACAAGATTTAGGAATGCACGGGCAACAGTTTAGCTGGTTGGCGTAAGCAGTTCCTGTCGTTATTTCCTTCTTGTTTCGGCAACTCTTCCGGCATCGTCGTCTTTCCAAGCCATAACCATTTTGTATGATCTTCTCACGGGACGGGTTCGAGGCGGTTGTAACTAATTCCATGTTATAGGACGGCCTTCTTCATCGCATACAGCGTTGCCGAGTTTCCACAAGGATGGCTGCTCCAAAAGTTCCCCCCTGCAACAGTGTTAGGGGTAAACGTTTTGCTATGGGGTATACTGGTGGGCTCCACAGCTGCCTGTCAGAACTTTGCGGGCTTGGTAGCGGTGCGGACTTTGCTGGGTGCTTGTGAGGCTGTTATCACTCCGGCGTTGATACTAATCACAAGCCAATGGTACACCCGGCGCGAGAGCACACCGCGGTACGGGATTTGGTATTGTGGACTGGGCGTGGGGCAAATTGCTGGTGGACTCGTCTCTTTCGCGGCACAACATGGACCGAAAATGGCATCACTCTCCGGCTGGCGCATAATGTTCATTGCTGTGGGGATTTTTAATCTCGTCATAGCTGCACTAATTCTTCTCTTACTGCCGGATACACCCGACACCGCCTCCTGGTTAACCAAGAAAGAGAAGACGCGTGTCCGTGAGAAGCTGGCACTTGATCAAGCTGGTACTGGGAGGAAGGTGTTTCGGAAAGCTGCGTTGTTTGAAGCGCTATCCGATATTCACGCATGGATTCTTTTCTTGCTGACGGTCCTCATCGTTATACCCTCGGGTGTCGTTACATCCTTTAGCGCGACACTGATCGCGGGGTTTGGGTACGACTCTAAGAGCGCTGCGTTGCTTAATATCCCTTCCGGGGTCGTCTCGATTATCACCACCCTGGGTTGCACGTATGCAATCCTAATGGACTTCCCGCGGTGGCTCGGCATCGTGCTCCTGATGGTGCCAACACTCATTGGCGCCGGCTTATTATCGTTCTATAAAGGTACCAAGGGTGGCGTTCTTGCGGGTATCTACCTCATCAACTTCGTCGTGGCGCCGTTAGCTCTCGTGTACGCTCTTGCGGGTGTTAATACACAAGGGTACACGAAGAAGGTGACTGTGAATGGGGTGATAGCGGTTGGTTTCGGAATTGCAAACATCATCGGCCCCCAGACATTTTTGAGCTGGGAGGCGCCAGGGTATATTAGTGCTAAGATAACTATCTTTGCGGTTAACGGGGCTGTTATCATCGTGGCGATCGTGCTGCGGTTGTTGTACGGATGGCGAAATACGCCGAGAATTGGGGAGAGACGAACTGAGCTTCATGCTCTGAGGAGTGGACGCATAGATATTTGGGCGCTCGAAAAGCTTGAAGGAGAAGAGACAGATATGCGGAATAAGGCTTTTGTGTATGTGTATTAATACACGGGTGGGTGCTGGTGGTTGGCGGGGGGGGGGGGGGGGTAAATTGGCGCGAACTGGTAAATGCTGATTGATATACAGACTAGTTAGCTTTCACGATTCCCGGTGGAGTTTGGGCTGAACAATTGTTGAAATTTTTTTGATTGGGTATAATTTTGATGAGGAGGACTGTAATTTATGAGCCAAAATTGGCGCAGACGTTCTATATTTGTCGAGTCTCCTTTCCGACCATCTCTGGCCGCTCGACTTCCCACTCATCCCTTAACACTGCAAATGTCAAGTCGGTGACCAACAAACTCTGCCCTAGGCTCCAGACCAACGTGATGGCGTAGAAGAAATTTGCATTACCGCTGCCGGCATAGATCCAGAGGTAATAGAAAGCGGGACCTAAGAATGCGGAGTAGAGTATTGTGGATGCTGCGAAGAAGGTATATCGCATTAGGGGGAAGACGTGACGGAACAGAGGCACGGCGGCCAAAGATAAACTAATATCTGCAATGCTAGGATATGGTTTGAAGATGCTGAAGATGCCGAGGAGGATGGTGAGAACGGCGAGGGGTTGTGTGCGGATGCGTATCGACAGACCACCAACATATGAGGCGAGATGTAACCAGAATACACCCAGGAAGAATGACCTAAAACTATCGAACATTTCGATAAAGAAGTACCACCAGAGGCCCACATTAGGGGTTAGGTCTGTAAGCGTGAGCTGAATGCCGTAGGTTGAAGAAAAAAACTCCCACGACCCGGTTAGGGCATACGATATAGCGAACAGCACCGAGAGAGACACGGTAACAGTGAGACCCATGGTGCCGCTGAACTGTACAAGAGAAGGTATTCCATTTGACTGGCGCTGTCGATCATAGGCAAGGAGGACCAGAGGGGGTAGCAGGAGGATCGGGTACATGGAGAGATAGGCGGCGAAGGAGAGGGCCAGCATTGACGTGAAGGCGTTACCGGAAATGGCCTTGGCGATGGCATGGAGAATGGCGCACGTCGTAAAGACATTGGTTGGCCGGCCTAGACAGGTGGCGATAGTGAAGGGGTTGAAGAGAAAGCTACGGCGCATTAGCAGACGTCCCGACATGCCGTCAGAGAGACGGCACCCAACGGCGCATGTGCAAATATTTACATCGCAGCAACCACGTAACCGCTCCATTTTCTATCCTTGCGGGCCGAGGCGAACAGCTTCGACACGGCGGCCTCGCCCGACTCGGCGATTTGGTAGAGGGCGTCGGCGCTGACTATGTCGACGAGGATGTACAGCAGGTATGTGAAGAAGGGGTACGTCGAGGGGTCGGGGAGGAGGGAGAAGAGCGGCAGGAGGAGAGGTGCCTGGTGGTAGACGCCGCCGTCGTACGGCGACACATTGTGGTTGTAGAGGAACAGGCCCTCTTGCACTAGATCACGGGCGCGTCAGCATTGGCCCTCCCCGTGTCCGCCATCGGCTGCCATCTCACATCGCTTGAAGCTCGTGACGGGGGTCGAGACCTCGACACGGTTGGTCAGGAGGTTCGGGAGCGCGGGAAAGAAGGTGAAGAGTGCGAGTCGGAGGGCGGCGGCGGCGGTGTAGAGACCGGCTGCGTCCTGGAAACCCATTTTACCGTCGCTCATGTCCAACTCCCATCATCGGCGACAGAAGGCTTGTTTGACACACACTCATTCGCTTGGGGGGCCTGGTGGGTGGTTCTGATCGTGTCGACAAAACTATGGGTCTTACGGCGCAGTAGTTAAGTTGTGTACAGCTGTATGTTAACCTGGTCCAGTACCACCATGTAGGCACTACCTACCTAGGCAAGGTAAGGTACTACTACCCTGATACGGTTAGTTAGTCGGTAAAGTATTATGACCAAGCATGTCGAGGCATGGCGTCTATCATTTGCTGTTCTTCATTGGCTAGTTTTTATTTGAACGGGAAGTGGGACTACCAGAGTTATCGATAAGGTAGTAGTGCCAGTGCTGGCTGGTGATTTGGGGAAGCTAGGAAAAAAAGTCAAAAGGCCCCGCCAAAGCTGTCCGTTATCGATTGCTGGAACAAGTAGTTCTGCTTGGGGTCGTCTGAAATTTCCCATAACGCTTCCTTCGTCGACCCGAGATCAGGAGTTCAAACAGGCCGTAACCCCAATTGATATTCATAATGGGTAGGATAAAGAAGAAAGGCGAGGCTGGTAATGCCAAAAACTACATTACTCGCACACAAGCCGTCAAGAAGCTCCAAATCAGTCTCCCAGATTTCCGGAAGCTGTGCATATGGAAAGGGTAAGAAGGGTTCTTGTCTTGCTTCTCTGTTGTCGCGATGGGGTTTACGCCATACATTTTTCAGTTGTTGTTGTTGTTGTTGTTGTTGTTATTGTTGTTGCTGCTGCATGCCGAGCGCTAACATCTTTATAGCATCTTCCCTAGAGAGCCAAGAAATCGGAAGAAGGCCTCGAAAAGCTCGACCGCCTCGACCACCTTCTACTACGCCAAGGATATCCAGTTCCTCCTGCACGAGCCGCTGTTACAGAAGTTTCGGGAAC
This sequence comes from Rosellinia necatrix, assembly GCA_021209875.1. Classification (NCBI taxonomy): domain Eukaryota; kingdom Fungi; phylum Ascomycota; class Sordariomycetes; order Xylariales; family Xylariaceae; genus Rosellinia; species Rosellinia necatrix. Next base: position 2,022,148 of record JAGYVD010000010.1, read on the forward strand.
AGAAGACTCTGGAGAAAAAGATCTCTAAAGCTCTTGGCCGTGGCGATGTCGGCGATGCGAGCCGACTCGAGCGCAATGCGTCGAGGCCAGAGAAGACTGGCAAACCGCGCTACACCCTCGACCATGTGATTCGAGACCGTTACCCGACATTCGTCGACGCCCTGCGCGACCTCGACGACTGCCTTTCCATGCTCTTCTTATTCGCAAATCTGCCTTCCACTTCGACAGTGCCCGCCAAGATGATCGCCCGCTGCGAGCGCTTGTGTCTAGAATTTCAACACTACCTCATCGTTTCGCAGAGCTTGCGCAAATCCTTCCTGTCCATCAAGGGCATCTACTACCAAGCGAATATCCAAGGCGAGGACATACTATGGCTCGCTCCTTACAAGTTCAACCAGCGGGTTGTTGGAGATATTGACTTTAGGATCATGGGCACTTTTGTCGAATTCTACATGACTCTCCTCGGTTTTGTCAATTTTAGGCTATACACATCCGTCGGTCTGAAGTACCCGCCTAAATTTGACCAAAATAAAGATAATGAAGCAGCTGAGCTTGCAGCCTTCAAACTTGAGGGCAACCACGCCGCTCCCGTATCGAGCGAGCCGGCCAGGTTATCGGATGGTGACTCTGTCGCCCAACCCGATCCCCAGACCCAAGCTGAGGTAAATAAACTCATCCGACAGATGAAGGACGCCGCAGTCGATGGAGACCAAACCGAAGCCATTCCAGAGATAGACGAAGCGACCGACACTATAGATAAATTTGAGCCGGCTGCGCCCGGTGGCGATGTTCTCCCTCAGCCTACTTACTCTGGTGACGAGCCGGGGTCATTATTCGCGAACTGCACATTTTATCTGTCTCGAGAAACGCCCAGACAGTCATTAGAATTTATTCTCAGAGCGTTTGGGTGCAAACGCATTGGTTGGGACTCCGTTTTAGGCGAAGGCGCATATACGACCAACGAACACGACCCGTCTATTACTCATCAGATTGTCGATCGTCCGGTGGTCCGGGCTACCATGGAAGAAGACGAGGGTGAAGACAACCAGACTTCTCAGAAACTCGCATCGAACCAAAGGATGCCGGGGCGTATTTACATACAGCCGCAATGGGTCTGGGATAGTGTTAATGACGAGGAATTGAAGCGGCCGGACGAATATGCGCCGGGTGCTCAGTTACCGCCCCATTTGAGCCCCTTCGTGCAGAACACGCAAGGTGCATATGATCCGACACTACCTCTCAAAGACCAGGAAACCGAAGGAGAAGCTCTGGAGGATAGCGACGAAGAAGCGGACGAAGAGGACGAAGAAGACAGTTTTGCCGTTAAAAAACCTAAAGCTGCTAATGGGATGGATATTGATGGGTCTGATGATGAGGAAGACGAAGATGACAATGGTTCATTTGGAGGCTTTTCTGGAGGTGAAGAATCTGCCGAAGGGGAGGACGGGGAGGACGGGGAGGATGAGGATGAGGATGAGTCCGAAGAACTTCGGAATCAACAAGAACTTGAGGCAGAACTTAGCGGCAAGCCTGTCAAGCAGACTAAGGTGAATGCTCAATCGCGGAAGTTAGAAGCAAAGAAGAAGCTAGCACAAAAGGCCAAAGAAGAGGCGGAAGAGATTGAACGGGCCAAGGGAATGCTGAGCAAGAAGAAGCGGAAATTGTTCGAGCAGATGCAATACACCAACAATAAAAAGAGCGCCGAGGACCAGAAACTCCGTCAAAAGAGGAGAAAATTGGAGAAACAGAAGGCACGGGAAAAGGCGTAAGGAACTGTTTAATCGGGCTGTTTATAATACCACAATAAGATTACTCTGATATTGCTACTTCGGCTCAGCCATGTTGTGAAATATTGTGTGTCCCACCTTCTGCGAGGTCGGGAGCTTCTGGCGTGAAATTGACGCGAGCTTTTATCAAAATCTAAAAATTTCACTTCTTTCCTTTCTTTTTTTTTCTTTTCCCCTTCTCTCTCTTTCTCTCCCTCCCTCCATGAACGACTTGGTTACTGGTTGAACCCACCAGCATCGTGCCCCATCTGTTCACAAAATCTTTTAATTCAATCATGTCAACAATTGCATCACAATTAAAACATGGCATATGCAGGGAACGAATCGGATGAATATGTCCCGGATTCTGATGATTCGAATCAAGAGGATGAGCGTCCCAACCGCTGGACTGGCCCTCCATCCACCTGGCAGCAGCTGAACAGCGCCGAAATCGACGCGCTCACCGCACTCAATGAAATTCGCAACCAAGACCTATCCATTCATTTATACAACGCCTTTGCGCTCAAGCATCGACATGGAAAAGGAGCGATACAAGACGGGGCGAAACCAGTGCCGAACCAGGTGCGATTTATTCTTGACCGCCACATATGAAGAGCCTGGCGGGTGCTAACCGGGAGCGACAAGCAGGATGTCGATGCCGCAACCGGCCAGCCGGTCCAAGAGGATAAATGGGCGCCGCCGAAGCTATGGACGGCTTGGCCCTTGCCTGCGAACCTAGTGCCGCGCCCAGAGTTCATGAAGCGTGCAGACGCTGCCGATGGGCCTCTCAGGATGCACGTGCCGTATACGCCTCGGAGTGAGCTGGAAGAGACGGTCTCGGCTACTGTGCTAAGGCTGGCCAAAGAAAAATTCCGAGCAAGACAGGCGGCGCAACAGCTTGCGGATGCAGCAGAGTCGGGCCCTGAAAGTGGGAACGAAGAGGGCGCTCTGGCCAGCCGCTCTAAGGCGAAATCAAGGACTGGGGCCGGTTTGAAGCCTCGAGTGATGAAGTCCAGGAGTGCGAGTGAAGGCGAGATGATGGACATCGATGATCCGCAAGTCGGAAAACGGCCTTCTTCTATCCCGCCCAAGCTTATCCCGCTGAAAACCGTCGTGGCGACGGATGACGAATTATCATACAGTCTCCTGCGCCCCTCGGCACAAGGGATACTGGCAAAGCTGGACACGACGCTGGCGATCCTCCACAAAGCGCAGGAGTCGAGGATCAACTGCGCCTCCGAATCCGACACGTCCGACGCGTCGTCCCGCTCCCAATCCCTATCGCGCTCACGCTCGCGCGGCCGCGGCCGCGGCCCATCTAGGGACCTGACGCGATCCCCGGACGCCGGGCGCGGGCGCGGGCGGCCCCCCAAACTCCCGCGCCTCCTCTGCCACACCCGCCCCTCGGGATTCGGTGCCGCCGGCTAGCGGGGGACGCGGCCGGCCACGGAAGGTGTACGCACGGCTCGAGGGCGAGACGGAGAGGGAGTACGCGGTCCGGATCGCGCGGCTGCGGAAGAAGCCGATCCCGCGCTTCCTCGCGGGCGACGGCGGCGACGACGCCTCAGAGTCCACGCCAGCGCCGAACTCCGCCGCCGAATACACGGACGGCGGCGCCAACGCCAACGCCAACGCCAGCGCGAAACTACCACGCACGCCCCGGCGGCGGAGGGATTCGGCAGCGGGAGGGGTGTGGTCCGACGCGACCTCGGCATCCGGCTCGAGGCCGCCGCGCGCGCCCTCGGATGTCGCGCGTCCGCCTGCGCGACTGGAGGGACGTGCTCGGGGCGGCCGCGCTCGCCGGGTTCCCCGCGGCCGCGCTCGACCGGGCCGCGCGGCGGTGCGCGGACCTCTTCGGACAGGGCTTCACGCTGCATACACTACGGGAAGGCGGCGGAACGGCGGCGGGGCGGCCGGACGACCTTGTGCGCTACGAGCCGGGCATGGCCCGCCCCGGCATTCTCCCCGACGGCTCGGACGACGATGGCAATAACGACGACGACGACAACGACGAAAACGACGAAGGGTCCGCCGCACTACGATGGCGGCGCGCGGCCAGCGCGACACCGTCCGAGGGGGGTGAAATAGGGGGGCGCGTCCGCGGGCGCTCGCGCAGCACGGCGCCGCGGAGCAGCAGGTCGCGATCCGCGTCCGGCGGGAGGACGGGGGCGGCGAGGCACTTCTGCGTCTTCGCGAACTGCCCGCGGGCGGCGGACGCGTTTGCGCGGCGGACGAACCTCGTGCGCCACCTGCGGCTGGTGCACAAGTGTGAGGGCGCCGACGCGCTGCTCGAGGTCGACAGCGAGGACGAGATGCACGGCGCCGTGCACGTCGATGGCTTCCTGCGGCCGATCCGGGTCCGCCCCGGCTGGCGCGAGGAGGAGAGCCACAACGACAACGACAACGATAACGACAACGGAGGAGGAAGAGGAGGAGGAAAGGGGGGGGAGGGGCGGAGAAGAGGAAGAGGCAGCGTCAGCGGCAGCCGCGGAAGCGTGCGCGCGAGGCGGACGCGAGGATGCGGGATGTGGATTCTACAACTGGGCATGAGACGTCTGACTGAGGTGAAGTGATTTGATTTGGTCGGCTGCGGGATGTACACTCCCCGATCCTCGTGTGTATATTTGCCTATTAACTTTATTATTCTCTATCGAACTACCTCGCGTACAATCTCGTTATCTCAACCCCCCCCCCTCCCCTTTTCCCCTCGATTGGGCTACGTGCCCCAAAGTTTACGACCCCCATGAAAAGGGAAACCCCTCACGACGCCGCCTTCGCCGCGAACTGCCTCTCCACCTCCGCGAACGGCTCGCTCACGCCGTCCGCCACCGCCACCCCCCCGCCTCCCGCGCCAGCTCCGACAGCGACTTCGCCAACAGCTCGTTGTACGGCACTGTCGGCGCCCGCGCCTCGTGCGCCGCCGCGATCTCGTCCAGCCGCCGCATCGCCGCCACCGGCGGCTCCGTCCGCAGCGGGTGCGTCGCCGGCAGCTACGACACCACCGGCTCAAGCGCCTGAAGGATCCCCGTCTCCCAGTCGATCAGCGTGCCGTAACAGTCGAAGCTGGCGCACCGGGGGGAGGTTGGCGGGTTAGTGAAGGGTTGCGCTTCGGTTTGGGCCGGGGGGATGTGGGAAAGGAAGAGGAGAGAGGGTGAATAGGGGCTTGTGGATATGATCAGGCTGTCATTGACCTCCCTCTATAGGCTTCGTGTAAAGGGGTCGGTGGAACGTACCTTAAAGCTTTGAAGCCTGTGAGGTCCGGATATGAGGACGTCATGGTCTATTCCACGCTTCTTTTATTTATTCCTACGTTTCTATACTAGGAGGGAAACCTAGCTGTAGAAGTAAAGCAATTGATCTCGAGTCGTGCGGTATCTTATCTTTAAATCGATTTCGAGACTTATAAAATAATTTGTGATCGGATATTGAACGATGTAAGTATGGATATATCTAATAATCTAGAAAAAAGAAAGAAAAAGAAAGATTCACCATGGTCTCGGTCTCTCCTCCTGCTTTATGTACGCGACTGACATCATCGTCTCTCCAAACCTAGCAGCTGTCGTCGGGGCTCTAAGAGCTGCTTAGTTATCTACACTCAGGAGCTCTCCTATCAGTATGAAGAACACTTGGCCCCTGGCCCCTCTTGCCTCGGTGTACATTACCCTACTAACTCGCGCCCTGTTCCCCGCGAAAGGGCGTGGTTGATGAGTTGCACCCTGCCAATCCCACCACCTAGAATCGATCCAAGGAAATTGATAGTTCAATCAGCATTACGTTGATCCCTATTCTTCAATGAACCAGCTGATTCATCGGCGCTTTTTTGCGTGTTAGGTTAGAACCTGCTGTTCAGGCTAGGGAATGATCTCAGAGGTGTATTTCATAGACTGGCATTCGGGTAAAGAGTAGACTAATAGCTCTGCACCAGATCTACTCAAAATAAGCAACGATTCCGCCCTCCCCAGATCGCTTAGCAAACCGCATGGGTCATTATCATATTACAACGTCGTCGTAAGCGCAAAAGAGAATCCAGAGTGTCGCTAGCCTCATTTAAGGAAGTATTAATGTATTTTCCAAACTTCCATTAACTTGGATAGATAGAGCCTGGGAATGAAATTCGCTACAGCAAGAATCTATGTTTTCCGGATTAAATTGCAGATTATTGGCGCATTGACAGACTGTAGGGATACAGCAACGGGATGCTCAGGGGTGAAGCTATAGCCGAGACAGTCACCGCTAGGACAAGGGAGATGGAGAAGTGCATATAAAGGGCTAGGCTCCAGGATTTGCTTAGTCTGCTTGAGGTTGCATTGAATGAATCTGGGGGCGCTATCGAGATTTAGGTTCTACAGTAGCTTATGCACTCTTCCTTCGAGATTTTCCATTGTCATGTTGTAAGCAACAAACATTGTGATGGCATATGCAGCGAGCCTAACGGCAATTCATATAAGCACGCTTCTGCGTTATTGGCACTTGGCGTAAGCGAGCCTGCTTGACCTCGCCCCCATGGAAGCAACTACAGTTTACTCGATTCAGAATTGCCAATAAGATTATCGTAGGATTCCAGTCAGCCAAAGGCATGGGGTCAATAAATCAACTCAGGGCGTAGTAGAAAATCAAGTTTATTTTCATTCACGACATAGGACTCTAGTAACTGAAACTATAACCTGCAGCTTGGCAGCGCACGCTAAACTAGCCGATGGACTCTTGATCAGGCTAAGTTTGTTGAGTTGTGGCTCCTTGTTACGCGATGGCAGCCTGCCGTTGTTGTAGAGGCACAACTTTCATGTGGTAGCACGCGGAGCAACCCAAAATAAAACAAGCGGCTTCTAATGCGACACCCTAGAACGAGAAGCTTAGGCGACCACCCCAAGCGGAGTCGTGCCGGAATTGTAAAGAAATATGTTGGCTATAGTTGGGTTCCCCAATCAAGAGGACATTATGCGAGCCGAGGATTGCAAGTACAACCGATCCGACTAGGCTAAGCCCAGATGCGAATGTTGCGGAATCAACATAGCTTCCAAAAACTATCAGGTTTGTTAAGCGTTCATACAATTACTCACTGTTCGTATAAGGGAAGTAGACGTTTCAATACATGTGGAACTTGATGTTGGCGCTTTAGACATATAGAAACATGGCAATATAAGCCCTATAGCTAGTAGTCATGCTTAGAGAACTTGACAATAATTTGTTTATTATAGCTTACATGTTGGCAAAAATAGCTTGACGGCCTTTCAGTGAGATTGAATCTTCCAATATACTCGCCAAAGAATTGTGCAAGATTGCTATCTTATTGGTCACCTTTGATGATTAACTATCCTCAACAATAAAAAAGAGCGTGTTTAACTGTTAGCGGCGGGTATCAACAAACGGCAGGCTCTAGGCATAATAGTAGAAAGCGATACCAAGTGAGTAATATAACCAGTTGGCATTAGAATTCGCATGAATGAAGTACCACAAAGATTACCTACGCGACCCCTGAATATATTACCGGGCTAGCTAGCGCTAGATCCATGATAACTAACAAATCACTAAAGCCGTCCAGCGTCTAATTACCCATCTAATATCTGCCAATTACCATCAGCTTCGCATCCGTGAATCAAGTTTCTGCGACGCAAGAGCTAATAGCACCTACTATATTCATCGAGTGGCCTACTGCTGGGCATCAACCGGGGAATGGTATTCTTAAGATCAACAAAAATCTATTGAGCATCTACATGGCGTACAACTGCTATCGGGATCTTTTGCCAGTTTTGTTGCTGGTCTACCGGGCCAGTCAAAGGGGGGGAGGTTCCGGAAGCGCCGGCAACAGCGCGTTTCCGAGGCTCAGATACTATAGCGACACGGTTTTACGTATAAACCTAGATAATGGATGACACGGCAAAAGTATTATGCCTTATTCTCCCCTTGGAGAACCCTCGCTTGTTTCAGTAACCCTTCAGCCGCGAGTTTGCCCAGCGCAGAGAGCGTCCCCATTCCCAGCATCTCGCGGACGCTGATGTCAAATCTGAATACCTGCCTCCACCAAGCGCGCAGCTCGGCCGCCACTAGGGAATCCATTCCTAGGGACGCCAGTGAGGCGTTTGTATCAAGCGCCTCATCTTGCGACTTTAATAGCATGTCGGCCAATTTCTTGCCTATCTCAACACTGAGTAGATGCCCCGCCTCGACCGACTTCAGAGCCGATGGATCCGTCGCGACGTCAGCTAGGAATAACTTGAGGGTGCTTTTGGAGTCAGCATCCTTCTGATTGTTGTTTGTGTCGCCGGTGTAGATACCCATACGACGGTCATTCTTCCAGATCAGCGGCAAGGCAGGGCCGAGACCTATCACAAACTGATTGGGATAGCAGTGTGAGTGCCCGTGTATCGCCTCACCGGATGATGGAATATCTTGGAACATTGCTACCATGAACGCATCGAGTAGTTCCTGCTCGCTGACCGCGTGGAACCCGTTGGCCTTCATCTTGTTGAGAAGTCCCTCGTTGCCCACCAGTGCGCCGACATCTTCCACGGCACCAATGTCTACCACCGACGCCGCGAGCCCACATTTGTTGCGGTATCGGGAAAAGGCATCCAGGAAGGTGTTGGCGCTCGCGTAGTTCGCCTGACCCGGTTGGCCAACCTGCCCGGCTATGGAGCTGCACAGAACGAAGAAATCGAGGTCGATGCCGGCATCGATGGTGGCATGGTGAAGATTCACCGTTCCCTGGATTTTCGGCGCGGTCGCTTGTTGCCATTGATCGAAAGTCATATAGGAGAAATTCTGATCCCGGAGTACCATCGAGAGCTGGACGATACCTTTCAAAGGATGTACGGATTTTCTCACCGCTTCTGCGACATCGCTCTTGTTGCACACGTCTCCTCTTACGAACGTAATCTCACATCCCATGCTGTGGAGCTCAGCTGCAAATGCCGCGTCTGACATAGTTGTACCGGCACTACGGGAGAGGTAGACGAGTTCTCGCGCACCATGCTCCGCCATGTATATTGAAAGTGCACGGCCTATCCCGCCGAGGCCACCAATGAGCAGGTAGGATGCATGACTTTCGAAGCGGAGAGATCTCGGGATCGGCCTCACAGTCGATCGCTTGGATGAAGCCATCGTGATCCCAATTCGCCCAATATGCTCCCCCTTTTGCATATACTGAAAAGCTTCATTCACCTGTTGCGCCCTAAACATCTTTATAGGGTGGATCGGACTAAAAGAACCATTATGGTATTCGTCGAATATAGAATGGAGAAGGCTTGAACTGTCAGTTAGTACGCTTTTGAGAACCGCATGTTTTCTGTACTCACTTAACCATGACAGTAGGTTTCTTCCAAATTTGGTCAAAGTTGACACAACGATATGATCGATTGCTGAGAAATGGTCTCATATCGAGTTTGGCGTCCCCAAGAAGGTCACGTTTCCCAATCTCGATCATGGTGCCAAACTCTGCCACACATTCCCATGATGCATGTAACAGCTCTCCGGATAAAGAATTCAGCACGAGGTCAACCCCTTCTCCGTTTGTCTGGGTCATGATACCAGCCCGGAATGAAGAGTCCCGTGAATTAAAAATTCGGGACCTAGGAATTCCGAATCTTTCGATGAGGAACTGTGCCTTCTCTTCTGTGCCTACAGTCACATATATCTCTGCTTTGAAAAGTTTAGCTACCTGTATAGCCGCGAGACCGACCCCGCCACAGGCACTGTGAATTAGGATAGACTTGGCCTGCGAATTACACGAGGGTCAGTTAAATCCGGGCACAGGGAACTGTCGTAGCTTACCTCGTGGTGGCTCAACTGCCCAATGTTAACCAATGAATAAAGCACGGTGCCGAAGGGTATCAACATAGTGCTGGCCTCTTCAAAGTCCAGTTTTTCAGGCAATGGTACACAAAACATCTCCGCGGTTTTGACAAAAGTAGAGAAGCCCTGGCTGGTTGGGCAGCAGACCCTATCTCCAACTTTTATATTCTTCACATCTCGCCCCACGCGCTTGACGAACCCTGCTACCTCGGATCCAAACTGGCGTATTGGGAGTTCAACGATACCTAGCGCAATCACAACGTCCTATAATTTGTTAGTATATACGCTCCGGGCACCACCATTGATAAATCTAACCTTAAAATTGAGCCCTGCTGCATGGACCTCTATCTCAACCTCGTCTGCGTTCAAGTCGTCTCTCCGACACGCTGCCCAGTGTAGCGTATTGAGGCGACCAGGGAGGTCGATATTAAGTACGACACGATCGACCGGGTCGGAGCTCATTAGCTCATTCTTCAGAGCAAATGGGTAGTATCTGCCGGTATAAATATGCTCGTTCTTGATAACATACTCAAAGTCCGGCTTTATGGACTTGTCGTTCCTACGGCATTGGAAGCGTTCGAAAATGTCTATAATCAGTGGCGGAGGCTTGGAGACTTCATCCACTTCGCAAGTTGCGAAGTCCAGTAGCATTTCCGAACGCAGCGTCCTGGCAAGGCCGATGATTTGGCCGTATCCAGGATCATCGCACTCTATTTGCGAGTGGCGCGTTATCCAGATAATACCATTGTCTTGCAAGTGTTGTAGAAATTCATTAAGTGAGTTATATTGGGACTCGTCTAGCTTTCCGAGAAATGGGCCCTCCTCGTCTAAAAGAGAGATGATGTCTTGTTCAGGCGAAGGTCTGTCTGCTAGCAGACATTCCGTGACGTCGTAACCTTGTTGCATGAAGTGCGACATGATAGGGGAGGGCGCTTTCCCCAGGGTGGTGCGAAGAAAAGTGACCTTTTTAACGACGGCCGGCAAGTCAGCCCTCTTGATGACTAGAGTAGTCTGGTAAGGGACCTCTTCAATCGTAGATACACTCCTAGCATCAATTTGAAAGCCGCTCGTCACAAGTTTTGAGGCTAGATTGCTTTCGTCTAAACGGCTAAGTGACCAGTCGACCATTGGCCCAAAGGCATGAAGAGCCCATTTGCAGGCCCGCGGCAGCTCTTGCAATAATAGCCTACCATTGGGACCAAGTAGTTTCTGTATATTCTCAAGTGCTGTTTGTGTGTTCTTCAGTTGACCCGCCCCAAGTCGCACAATTATAAGATCGTATTCTTGATCTTCAAATCCGTGGTTATCCAGACTTTCGCCGATGCTAAAAGTCGTAGTCTCTAGGCCTATGCTTTGGATTTTGTCTGTTATATCCGCTCCAAAGCATGTTGAGTCAGAAGTATATTTAGACACGAAAGTGTTTCCATCACGACGAGTCAGAGCTTTGATAGTTTGCCATGCGAAAGTATCAGTTCCCATGCCCAACTCGAGGATCCTCAGCCCGGGTTTATGGTGGCGCATATGACGAATGAATAGCGTAATATCAACCTCGTACATGAATCTGTGTATTCTATCTATTAAATCGTAAGGAAGGACGCTGTTCACAGCGCTTCCGGTCGTGCGATGGTGAAATTCGGAGCAACTTTGCCGTAGACATTTCGTCGCATAAGATGCTGGAGTGGAGCTGAGCGTTTTCTCCAAAGCTAATATACGGGCTTCAATGTCAGATGTATCGATTTCTCCCAACTTGCCCTCTGTGAGTGGCTTCTGGGGGAGCATGGCTGCCCTCCAGGCAAGGAATCGGTCGGGTGGCCCATCCACCATTGTCCCCCGGCAAAGCAGGGGTTCCATTAAGAGATAGAGGGCTGAAAGTTCTTCTAGCTCGTGAAGCTGCTTCTTGAAGCATTTAGTGTAATTCAATAGCTCATTGGAGGATACAAAATCAAGGCCAGTTCCCCATTCCAGCCTCGCCGCGGCATGTGTATCAAGAAGCTCGTCTGTGGTGACACCGTCAGCAGGGGTTAGCCGTATGCCCGAAAACTTGATGACGGTTTCTCCGGAAGATGTGCAATAGCCTTCGGCGTTGAGGGAGCCGTTACTGGTAACGGCAGAAGCAGTAAAAGCCTCGATTCTTGTATCGCAGCGCGTAACTGACAAGTTCCTGATACTAATTGGGATCCAATTCTTAATGAGACGGGAGCGCCCGTTGACTGCAGCGATACTCGGGAGTTGGAAAACAACATCCAGTGCAGTAGGATGTATGTGATAGTCGCTTGAGTCATCTTGTCTCTCGTTTGGTACGATGCAAACTGTAGATTGATTGGTCGCCATGGTTTTTATTTGCGACGAGGTTTGAAAACATGGACCTAGATCAACGCCAACTCTCTGCATACTCTTGTACCATGATGGAGCGTCGACTTGCCTCGAATATGAACCCTGAGGCTTCTCTGCCTGTATGAAATCCGAGACCAGCGCAGCTACCTGCCCTTGGCAATGCTTCGTCCAGACATGGCCATTGAAAGATGCAATGGTAAAGTCCCACCAATCACTATTCTGAGAATTGGTGAGGCGGCAAGGGTGGAGTGTTGTGACGATCTCAGTCGATATCTCTTCGAAAAGGACCAAGGCGACATCTGCGTTGACGCTGCGAACACTATACCACTTCTTTTCGCCCGTGACTTGGCTGATGGCCTCTCCGACTATGGACAGATACCCAGCAAACGGAAATACGAGGTTGTCGCCCACCTTGTGATCTTGAATCCAAGGGACATTTTGAATGTGCAAGAGATTACGCCACGATGGTTCAATATTGGTGCTCTCGGGGATCTTAACGCCTAATAAGTTGTGGTACGGGTGCTTCCGCAACCTCCATTCTCTACTGACACGAGGCTCGACCCAGTAGGTTTCCTCGTGGCTCCAGGGATACCTGGGTAAATCTGGGAGGCACCGCCCATTTGGTATCAAAGCTCCAAGATCTAATGGAAAACCAAAGCTGAACAGATTACCGGCTGCAGTTAGGAATGATAGTAAGCTGTCGCGGTTTCGAAGCATTGCCGAAGCGTACGGACGAGGCTGTGATGACAAAATTTGTCTGAGTGGGCCAGCCAGAGCTGAATGCGGACCGATTTCCAAGAATACGATATTTTCAGAGCCTAAATCCTTTAGGAGGGCGTCAATGGCCTCGTTGAATAGAACAGGTGATACCAAGTTTGCTTTCCAGTAGCTTGGCCCGAGTGGATGCCCGTCGGCAAGGCGTGCCCCTGTCACGCTCGAGAAAAAGGGCACGTTGGGAGACAAGGTGCGAAAGTCATCCCGCTCAAGAGATGATTGATATCCATTGCCGACCTCAACCATATGCGATGAATGATAAGCTTTGTCAACAGCAAGCCTTTTACTTAGAACACTCGGAAATGACTGTTCGATTTTGGCAAGAACGGTCTGAACAGCAGGCGTATCTCCCGAAATAGTCGTGCTCTTGGGGGAATTATGACATGCTATACTAGCTCCTGGCACGAGATGCTTTTGAACCTCTTCATGGCCCAGGCCTATTGCGGCCATGGACCCCAGTCTCTTTTGCCGACTGGCAGCAACTCCTCTGTAGTGAGCCGCCGCAAGTGCGTCCCAGGCTTTGAGCGAACCGGCAGCATACGCGGCGGCTATCTCTCCGCTTGAATGTCCAACCACAGCAGAAGGGGCTACGCCTACTGATCTGAAGGCATCAACTAAGGCTATTTGAATCGCTGTACATAAGGGCTGGGATATAGCCGCTGAGGATAGACGGCTCTCACTCGCAGGTTTGAACAGTTCGTCTTCGATTGAGTAAGAGAGGGGGCCGCCGATGATGTCTCGTAAGCACTGATCCAACGATCGGATGGTGGATCGGAAGACATTGTTCGAGTTAAATAATTCGCGTCCCATTTGGGGCCATTGCGCCCCTTGGCCGGTAAACACCATGACTAGATGATGTTTCTCGGATGCCTTAGAGATGTCTGGCGCGTCGTTGACTGTTCCGTCGGCGTCAATCACTGCGAACGTTCGTAAGGGGAGATGTTCCCTCCTGTGCGCTAGGGTATATGACAGGTCGTCGATCTTCATAGGATTGAGTGTAGCCCAATCCCTGTATTGATCTTTCAGCCTGCCCAACGACTTTGCGGTAGTCGCCGAGTAGAGGAGTAGCCGCGGTATGGATATAGGGGTTGGCAGGGGTAAATGATCCATGAGACTGGCTGCGGATTCGAGAATCACATGGGCATTCGTTCCACTGACCCCAAATGAGTTGACGCTCACGCGAAGCTGGCGGGATTTTGGCCAGGGCAACGGCTCGGTCGGAACAGAGAGCTTTGCAGCTTCGAACGGTATGTCCGGGTTAGGCGTCGTAAACTTGATGTTTGGAGGGATTGTCTCGTTTTCCAGAGCCAATACCATCTTGATTATTGATGTGAGGCCCGAAGCTCCCTCGGAATGTCCGACATTGGGCTTTACAGATCCGATGTATAGCCCGTTGTCTCCAAAAACCTTAGCAACGGCCCTGGTTTCGATCGGGTCACCGGTTGGGGTGCCGGTTCCGTGACATTCCACCATCGCTGTCTCCCCAAAGTTCGATATGCCGGCGAGACGATAAGCCCTTCTCATCAACTGCTCTTGTGCATCCGAACTTGGTTGATAAATACCCGGGGTCTTGCCGTCATGGTTCACGGTTGTAGATCTTATAACCGCTCGAATTGGGTTTCCATCCCTCAACGCGTGTTGCAATGGCTTGATATAGATCGCCACGAGAGCTTCGGCCCGAGCATACCCATCGGCTTCCGCAGAGAATGTTTTACATGAACCTTCTTTAGACAACACGCCTTGACTTGATAGCATAGTGGTCAAACCTGGGGTCATGATCAAGTTGGTGCCCCCGACCAGAGCCCCTTCACACTCACCACGGGAAATAGCCATGCAAGCCTCGTTAAGGCCAACCATGGCAGCCGAGCATGCGGTTCGGATAGTCATACTAGAAAATTTAGAACAATGTTCCAGTTGATTATCACTTGTTGAGCAAATACCTTGGGCCTTGCAAATCCATCTCATACGAGATGCGGTTTGAGAGCAGAAAGTCGCCAGTCTTGTACGAGCCCCATCTTTGGGTTTCTCGACTGCTCATCTCCGACCAATCCTCGCCGAGGCTCCCAATATAGCACCCTATCGATTTTCCTCTCCATCCCGTGACTCCGGCGTCTTCAATACACTCTCTAGCGATTTCTAGCATCAGACGCTCTTGGGGATCCGTTTCTTCAACGTCGGAGCGTTTCATAGAGAAGAATGAAGTATCTAAAGTGCCAAGATCGATACTTTCGTCGAGGAAATAGCCATACTCGCTAGCTACGGAAGCCGGCTTGCTAATTGGCGAATGGAAAGCATCTATGTTGTAGCGGCTGGCGGGCACCCTGCACCGAGCGTCCCGTTTCGCGATGATGAAGTCCCACAGCTGTTGCGGCGTCGACAAGCCTCCAGGGAGGCGGCATGCCATGCCACATATTGCTATGGGGCGCGTACGCTCGCTTTCGTTTCTGGAGTTTTCATCTAGCATAGCGCTCGTGTGGTCGAGTGTTGCTTTAGTGTTTGGTCGGAGGCTTGGCGCTGCTCTAAATGTAAGACAAACAAGAGGGCCGATATAGTTCATAGATCGGTTAAGTTGGAATAGGTAATGTTGTGCTGAGTAAACACCGCCTTCAGGCATTTTGTATAAATTTCCCAGCCACTAGGGGCAAGGCCCCTTGTCTCCCTAGTGTGGCGTTCAGCACAATATCGGTCGTTGGGAGCTTGGCTAGTATAGAGCCACCTGCACGGAGTCGAGGGCATGGTATCCTTGACTTATCTTAGAATCAATATGCTCTGCTGGTTTCTAAGGAGGGGCTCACGGACAGTCTAGGCCGGCAAGCGATGATTGGCTGTATTAAACCTGATGTCGCAGAAAAGCCGTATTCGTGGCACTATACATATGTGGTGGAAGAAACACGAAAGCTTCGGGCCTTCTCCGGTTGTTCTACTGTGTGCCATTCCCTCCCTGGGTAACATTGGTACCGGGATAGGCGCTTTCCCTTGCATATTTCTAGAATGGCACCGCATCTCCACGGATATATGTACATGGCCAAGATCTACCCGCACAGGGCGAAGCCTAATCACAAGAGGCCTAAGATGTATATGTGTTTTGTAGTCCCTGATTATCTCTTGACCATATTACGGCGTACGCGAACTGGGATGTATGATACATAAACGCTTTGTCTGACAGTTTTATATTGTTGCTTTTTTAGACAGAGTTTTATATCATGTAGTTGAAGCTCCCTATCTCCTATATATTCTTCCATAGTGTTCGCTCGCCTCAAGCCAGCCTTCAATCTATGAGAACTTGTTTCCTTTTCCAAAGTAAGGCTATAGTAAATACCGTAGCAACCGCAAATCCAAGTATGATTCGAAACTGTAGATTGAAGCTACTCGTGAATTCCTCCCTAACTTTCGCCCCAACGTCTGCTGGGAGATCGTCAATGGTTGCTGCCGATCTGAATATTTCTCGGATCTGATGGCCCGTGAGAAGTTCAGACAGTCTGTCCTTGATCCAACCATTCCCGACAGCTGTAGTAATCGATATCACCACAGCACTTCCAAGAAAGCGGAATTGGGTGGCAGCGGCCGTGCCCACAGCTAAATATTTAATTAACGATGCTCGCATAGGAGGTTATTTTGACTCATCGTCTCGTACCGAGATCTCTATGTTCTACCACATAAGGCATCAATATAGTGACCAGGCCAATGTTACAACCTGCCCCAAGGCCAACAAGGACTTGAAATCCATAGATCGCCGTCCAACCTGGGTTACTGGGAGGAACAGAAGACAAGAAGACGAGGCCAATTACCTGTAGAACGATTCCGGCGAACCCCAAATATAAAGGGGCAACGCGTCGGTTCTTACAGATTATTGCGGTAACAGTGGCGCCTATAGGTGTGAATACTGCAAACGGAAGAAGTTTAATTCCAGCTTGGAGAGGGTCAACACCCAATGTCGTCTGATATCTGATGGGGAGTTGGACAATACAGCCGATGCTTACGGCTCCTGTGAAAAAAGAATTTCTATCACGTCAGAATTAATCGGATGGATTGAAGAACGCACTTACAAGATAAGCCCCATCGCCATCCGATTGCAGCAGAACCGCCACGGGAAAACTGGCTGGATCGAACTTCCGGGACGCGTGAACCACCACTGGGAGAAGAGAAATGCGATCCAGCCGAAGAAGGATATGATGATAGGAACAAGAGCACTCGCTGAGGTCCAGGATAGGAGAGAAGCGGCTTCCTCTAGGCCAGTAATAAGAAGAGCCAAAGATGAGAGCATGAGAAATGCGCCAGTAAAGTCGATATTCCCTAGTCGCTGTGGAGGCTTAGATCTCTCTGTGTTCATTCCTTGATATGGAAAATCATTCGGGACCGCTAGGAATACACCAACAGCAGTTAGAACGCCAGCCGGTACACTACACGACTATTAATTCCTTTTCATAGATGAGGCTTACATCACTAACTTAAGTAAAAACACCCATCTCCATGTCGCCCTCTGTGAGATAAGGCCACCGAATATAGGGCCAAGGGCGTTCCCAAGAGCGATTAAGCTCGTCGAGATTACCGTAAATAAGGGGTACTTGCTCTTGGGCACTAGTTCAAATAGCATAACAAAGGCCACGGCATAAAGCCCACCCCCTCCTATGCCCTGAAGGGCGCGGAAAATAATTCTTTAAATTTTAGCCGAAGGACCCTCAAATTTCGAGTCATCCTCATTGGCGAAGGGTCAGAGACCTACAGTTGAATTATATGCTGAGCTCCTCCACAACCGCCAGAGAAAGCGCTGAAGATCAACAGTGCGGCAAGATATGTCTGTTTCCGACCCAGTATATCGCTCAGCTTCGCGACAATGACTAGGGAGGCTACAATAACATCAATCTCAGAAGCAATTAGCACACATCATCGGCGTTGGGATATAGAATTTATTGACGTACCTGTATACGTTATCAAATAAGCTGTAATAACCCAACTTGTTCTCCCAAAGTCATTTAAGTCGTTAGATATTGAGACCAATGCTGTGCTCACGATTGTGATCTCAAAGTTCACGAGAAACAAAGCGAGCTCAAGGCTAGAATTCGAGCCGTTAGCTCCTAGTTACGGTAAGCATCCTCGAGACACGCTAGACTCACACCAAGGCAACGACATAAAACTTCCATCCGGTAAGGTATTGGAACCCCACAACTTGATCGTCCGACTCCGAGGCGTTGCATTTCGGCGAACTGACCGGCTTCCTCAAGGACATCTCGTAATCCATGTCTACCAACCTTTCAGTAGAATGCATTACGATGCGTTAGGTGCCAGGCGACGATGCTAATGTTTCGACAATTCTCAGAGAAATAGTGTTGTATAGTTCGTATTCCGGTAATTGCTGAAATTCTGGGCGGCGGGACTCTTTAACAAACGATGCATGCTAGTTTGGGCCTCGGAGGGGCCGAAGTAACACAATTGAATTGTTAATAAACCTCCTACGTTTCAGCTTTTAGGAAGCTTAGCGACCCGAGTATGACAAGATTTCAGTTTAATCCACAGTAGGAGAATAGGTTTTTCTTTTTCACTTGCTGAGCACACGGAAGTAAGGGAGGTTTGAGACAGACCAAAGTAGCCGTCCTGCATTATCCTAGTATTAGGATAACCATGCCCCCCTGCCCAACCGGCCAAAAAAAAGAAAAAGAAAAAGAAAAAGGTGTACAGCGCCCAATAAGCTATGGGTTAATTGTTACAGCTTTGTAACGTTATCCTGATTCCATGAATTGAATGGATTGGGGATCATTGTGTCGTGATACCTTGGGTACACTTGCGGAATATAATAATAGCCACGCCATGGAGAGTGATTTGTACATAGAGACATTTTGTTATCATAAATGCAAGAGGGTTATAATGCGCCAATCCTGACAACCTTTTAACTCAGTGGTTACATTGTAACACATATGTGTGTACCCGAGAAGCTAGTGTTACGGTCATCCCAGATCTACATCAATAGGGGTAGGAGCAATATTATGGGACGAAACAGACGAACTACCAGATTTATATACTATGCAACTACCCTAGGTGTAAGCTTAGTTTTGTAACCAAGACACCCTACCGCTTAGGCAAGCGGGCGCCTTCCTCCAATCGCATTCGATCCATCCTCCGGGCACCGCCGTCCCACACGGATCCACGATCAGGGCCTCCTTTGGTTGGCTGATGACCCGGAACATATGTCTCGGTCACTACGATATCCGTCGTTACAGCAATCCCATACTGTCGGTCTGTAGGGCGGGGCGATCCGAGGGCCTGGAGGCATACACTCCCCGATTCGTCAATCTCTTCGTAGTCGCGGGACTTGGATGTCATCTTGGAACGTGGCTGTCTCCCATCTGGAGCCGGTCGGGACCATTTCACCCGACTCATTATCGATGAAGCTGTGACTACGCAGCCCGAGAGACATCTCGGTAACCCTAGCTCCCTGAACACTTTTGGCAGCATGGGCGCACAAAATACAAGGATTCCACCCGTCATTTCGGCGATAGCCCATAAAACCACTGCTGAGTAGTGGTACGTCATATCATCGGATTTATTCCATTTCATGATAGAATCAAGTAAGAAAGCCGACGCAATGGTGGACCTGAGAGCCCATGTTAGCAGTTTAGCCAGATAGCGAGTCCCAAGGGGTTTGAGAACGTACAAAACACCAATCGTGAATACCGTGGATACTCCGATTTTCTTGGATTTGGTCATTTGCAATCCCCAAATAATACGCTGCGGGAGCAGGAGAATTCCTATATCTAACATCAAATCCACAATTACCGCAGCGAGATGAATCTTTCTTAAATCGATGCAGGATCCTTCCAGTGTCTTATCGAAGAACTTCCAAAATGGGCGACACGAAAGATTGACCGTGATTATGATGGAGCTATAAGTTAGAATGTTGACGGCGAGTAGGACCTTGCAGCATGTCGAAAAAGTTGTCCGGCCCCGAGCCGGTGCAAATAGACGGAGCCATTCAACCAGAATCGATGCCTTTACGAGAAGGATTCCGCCCATCCAGAATTCGATTCCGACCAAAACTATCTGTGGCGAGTCAACTGGCATGCTCGGCATGCGACCGAGAGTTCGGAATACCAACTTGAAGATAGTGCTTGATATCTCCTCCGCGAATGTCCCACTGGTGAACAAAGAGACCGGCCTGAAACAGCCGTATGAGAGAACCAATACACACCACCACATAGAAGACCTAAAGTCCGCTGTCAGATTCCCTTTCGTCTTGGATCGTATATAAACATCGCTTAGCTCATGAATTTTCACGCACATAGGCGACAAGCATGAGGTCTGGGGGAACAACGGAGTCAGCGTGACAAGCAACGACGTAGGTATCCAGAAGGCTTACAGTCTCCTAAGCGTGATTGTTTCATCTTAAAAAATACCACGTACACCCTTATCAAGAGGAACATCGTTGTCAAAATCAAGGGCACGAGAATTCCGGCCAAGGCCACAGTATTCCCGTTTTCCGGGTGGCTGAAATTAGGCGTAACGCCATCTGGTGGTCGCAGAGCCGGTCCGTCGAGTTTCTCTTGGAGATCCTGAGGCGATAGAGACGAAAAGTCGAGAGTGGCCATCTTAAGTGTACCGGGAAACGGCGATGGAATAAGCGAATGCAAGCCAAAGCCTGATATGTCCTTGTTTTTGTAAATCAAGCCGCTGGGTAGATGAGTCTATGCATGTAGCTCGCATCTTATTTCTGCGAGGAGAGACCTGCGATTATTTCAGCTCTGGTCTCAGGTATTATTCATGCTGTCGGAGGCCACCTTATCACAAACTACGCACCATGTTGAATGATGACAGTCGGTGAAACGAGCTGGGCGAGGATGTTGTCGTGTGTTTCTGAAGAAGGGAAATTCCTTGCCATTTTCCCTGATTCCAACAGGGACTCACTCGTGTTTAGATAATGCTATGAACGCGATAATCAAGGGAGAATGAGGGATCGGCAACCTAAGTGCCGTTTGGCTGCAACCCCTGTTAGCGGTGATCTTTTTCTTGGGGCCCCAGGGCGAGATGCCCGGCCATTGTGCCGAAGGCAAGATCGTGGCTTGGGAGCGGGGTGTAGTGCAAATAGCTTCTTAAGACTCGTCACCTGTCCATCTGCACGGCGTACATGACAACCCGCGGGGCTTGGCTTGGTTGTTATGGCTACTTGCTCACCAGAAGGAAAATAGCACGAGTACCAATAGAGTTGTGGCCACTGACTCTTTGATACATTATCGATGTAGCAATAACAACGCGGTAGCTAGACGATGTGGCAAGCCGTCACCACCTAGACCTATGTCGCCGTTGTACATGCCTTTCATAGTTGGGAAATTGCATCTTCTAGGGCGCTGCACTGCCAAGTATTTATTACACCCATTGTCGACGCTTGATTTCAGCCTTTTCCATGATACGTGGGGGTTGCAAGGGAGTTAGGGCGCGGGCACTTGCATCAACGTTGGCAGGGTGTTTTTCGTTGCCACAGCATATAATAGTGTTTTGACTAAATGGGTCTTCGGATATTCAAGCAGATTTTTAACACGACATAGTATCCCTTCTAACAAGGCCAATGTATTTGATCTGCTGTGCAATCTAGTCGGCGCTAGGATGTTGTTGTTGTTGTTTGGTCCCCCGTTACCTCAAATAATATTATAATGCATCACATGGAGGGTCAATGCACGCACTTATCGGAATACGACTGTCAGCTCAACATGGTGATTTGGTGAATTAGACACGCTCTGTTTTAGGGTTTGGCCGAATTGGATAGTTTAGATATCTGGGTACTGTCACCGCTTGAGCCCGGTAGCTTAATGCACGCCCTAGCCATAGGATGAATGGCTTCCAGGTGTGACCAAGGATGTGTATTTACACCCGAGCCGGTTTGGCTTGGGTGGTTGGGGCTCCAGAATGAATGCCCTGTGTAGCCAATAGCATCATTCGATGAGCAATACTATAGTAAATACGCAACTATCACCCTCATTCTATCATCCATGTAGTGCTAGACTGAATAAATGCGACCAAATGAAGTAGGTACATGTATTCATGGCTTGTTTCTGGATGCTGGTCGGATACAGTGTTGTCAAAAAGGCGAGTGTTCGCATTATTGGAGACTGGGAAGTCTGGCAAGGAGGGATTGGGAAGGATTAGGAAGGAGAATCGTTCTTGCGTACTTTTGTATAAGGTTTTTAAGGTTATTTTCTGTTTATTAGAAGAAAAAAAAAAAAGGGTATATCGTTGTTCCTGCTTGCAGGACAACCGCGCGTGACTCACACTGAGACCCCATTCAGCCCTGCAGGCACACCCAAGAAAAGAATGCGTTTAAACGCAGTTGCTATTGGACACAGAACGCTGGGTAGTGTGGGTCTTCCAATCCATTGGAAGTGATCATGTTTTCTTGGCAATCTTCTATCTACACTAGTTATTTGGTCCCTTCATGTTTCAGGGTCTTGGGCTTCCAGTACCTTTTTCGGCCCTTCTCCGTCCTTTTCGCCCCGATATTTCTGTCATTTGGAAAGGCTAATGGCACTTGTTTGACCCAGTTGTGGTGAGCATCCCCTTAGATCCCACCATGGTTTGGCGTGTTCGAGCCTGATATACTTGGCGGAACCCTTGGGTATACCCAAGTCAAAGGAGGTTGATCTCTATCCCGTGTGAGACTTCTCAAGGCACTTTTCTACGGATATCGAATGCGTGACAGAAAAGTACCCAAACCTGGTACATTTCCAAGAATATCGTATATAATCCATGATGGGTAATAGCAGGCGACGTGCTATTTAGGCGAAATCCATGTGTAATTTGGTGGCCTGTGAAGCCGGCGTCCGGATATCTGCCCTAAACATATCATCTATGTGTCATTTAAGCCTTGAGACTGAGTGACTGGCCTACTTCCATCTTGGTGCCCGTTCTCCCATAATGTATTCATTAGAGTGATCCCCAATTGGCATTGATTCAAAGAAGAATGCATATAATCTCGTCCGTATCAGTCTATAATGACCTTCAGTATCCCGGGTGCCGATCGTGGTCTTTTCAACAAGTAGCTAGCATCTATTGCTGTTAGCTTAAACAAGCTTATCAACGGCGCTTCAGTAAATATTGGGCTGGATTCATTCAATTACGCCCCTTGTATATCAACGGTTACAGCCTTGCTGTTAGAACTAGTTGAATCCTAAGCGTCCCACAAGAGCGGCGCAGCGCTTCGTGGAACACCGTGGCGTTACGAACGACGATCGGCGTTCCCTATGAAGAATTTGAGGCGCTTATCGTTGATAAGAAATGGATACTCAAGAATGATGTTCAAGGAAAATCAGAGCGCCCAGCGCGCGTTGCAACCACGCAATTATTGTATAGTGACCCCATCTCTGGTTACTTCGACCGCCGCGTACTTAACAATGTACTCATATCTTGATATCGCGCTGTGGGCTCAGCTTTACTATGAGCGACGAATAGTCTGGTGAGGAGCAAGCCGCACGAGTCCAATACTGGTGGCGCTGAAGGACCCTTTAATCGGCGTCAACCTGAGAGATGGCATCTCCTGACTAAATTCTAAGATAGGCAGGAACGACAGGAGTAATAAGGGTACACGATACGTTCACAAAGATTGCATTTATGGCCAATGTCGGATGGTAACCCCTGGGACGCCGGGTTGAGGATATAAAGTAAAAAGTTGAATTAGAATTGTGGGCGCACAATTATTCTGAGTCAAACCCGATCGCTGCGGATTGCGTATTAAAACTTGTAACTCGTACTCGCGTAGCCCTATAGCCAAATCGATCCCTTCCTATCCACAAAAGCAGGGTTGTGTCGTGGGGCGCAAGCATATCATGTCTGGTCATCCGATATTCGTTATATATACACTCCTGGGATTTCAAATGGAGGCTGTCATAACCTCCTGTACGGTCTGTGGAGATCCCCATCTCGACATGTGAACAACGAAGTAAAGCTGATTCTCCGAGGCGTTTTAAATGATACAGAAATCGCAGGGTAGTGGGCAAGGGATGCAGAAGCAGAACCGGCCAGGGCAGCAACTACTCCTTTCGCCGCCACGCAAATTCAATTGGGTATCTTCATGGGGGCGCTGGGGATCTGGGGCCACGTCAGCTCACATTCCGTTGGGTTATCCATTAACGACAGCATCGCAACCATCGCAACCATCGTATGGACAAGTACAAGAACGTTGAAATGGGAGAGGGCGCCTACCCATAGGCTTGGATGACATGGGCTGCAGTGAGATTTCCTGCATCTGCTCTCGCGGTGGCTCGCGTTGTTCGTTGTTTGAGGGTGACGCCGCTGACGTATTCTCGGGCTGCGAGGGGGCCATGGTACAGGTGAGATGAGTCCTTGGGGCGCGGGAAATGCAGGTCTTGATGGTGATTTGCTATGCGGTATAGTGTACGTTGCGCGATAGAGCCAAGAAGGAGGATGAAACGAATGTTTCTAGGTATGAAAATGAACTGAACCGAGCCGTCAGCTTGGGATGAACAATGCTGGTTATATGAAGATTATGTCACCGCATAAGACGCTTTGATCGACAGCCAAGCCACTACTATGACGTAAGCTCATGGCGTGGCTGGAGTGTGGCTTTCCATGTGGCTGGGTTCAGCATTTTCTGTCAAGAGAGAAGAAAGGGATTTAGGTACCACTTAGTATACACTACAGAACGCTACTTATAGTGGGTTACACCCACTGTGAGGTAGCACTGTTAGGTAGCACTGTTAGGTAGAAATACAAGTAGTTAGTTACTTAGTGCACTAACTACCTATGCCTTACCATGTGTGGGCCCTGCCGAGTCATTAGGAGTCCGAAAATAATGAAAGGGGCCATCGACTCCCCTCGACTCCCCTGTCCGGCTGTCGAGACACGCGTCCCTCATACCATGATTATATGCACTCGGATTCCAGGATCCCACGCTTCTGCTTATCCGACACGGGTTACAGAATCTACCTTCACTCTGAGCTGCCGGTTTGGGAAAGACGAAGCGATGGCAGCACCCAGGACGTCAACGATCGGCGAGAGCTGAACTCACGATCTGGAGAACGATTTGGGCCACTTGGAGTATTGACTGACCTTCGGCCCTAATGCCAAAATCTGCGTGTGTGTCGTTTGACAACGATAGAATGATGACAGGATTTGCCGTTGGAAGTGCCGCGGCCTCTGGTGGTACCGTAGAGATAAAAAAGCACGACCAGATCCGTTACGTGAAGCCAGAGCTGGCCTCCGAGCCAGTTCACCGATTAAGAACCCGTCTAACTGCGCTGGTAAGACTAACCGGCTCCTGGCGACTACAACATGCTGTATCACTCGCCGGGGGCTCTATGGCTCATATTAGCCACAGCCTCTACGGCGATGGCCGCTCGTACGTGCCCTTCATTTCCAGGAAGGAAACGTTACGAGCCCTGACGTTGGTAAACTCGCAGTACCGGCCGCTATCCCCAACAGACAACCATTAGCAAGCCGGCGATGGCTGCTCGGCGGTGACAAGGTACGAGGTGTCAATCTGGGCTCCCTGTTCATCGTCGAAGAATGGCTCGCGAAGGACGAATGGGCAAGCATGGGCTGCGATGGCTATTACGACGAATGGTCCTGCGTGGAGGCGCTTGGCCAAGAGGCCGCGGACGCCGCCTTCGACAAGCACTGGGAGTCGTGGGTCACCGAGCGCGACATCGCGGAGATAGTTAGCTACGGGTTGAACACCATTCGTATCCCCGTCGGCTTCTGGATCAAGGAGGACCTCGTCCGGAACGACGAATTCTACCCGAGGGGGGGCCTGAAGTACCTGGATCGCCTAGTCGGCTGGGCTGGCGATGCCGGTCTGTACGTCATCGTGGACTTGCACGGGGCCCCTGGCTCCCAAGCGCCGAATGAAGAGTTCACAGGACACGTAAGTGACGCCTCTACCTCCGAGTCTTCTTCTCGTAGCGCTAAGGGAGGGGGGTTGGGGGTTGGGCCACATCATAGGGCACTGCCGTTCCCGGTTTCTTTACGAATGAGAACTACGAGCGCGCACATCAATTTCTAGAGTGGATGACGGAGCGCATCCACACCAATGCTGCGTACCGCACGGTCGGGATGCTCGAGGTGATCAACGAGCCGATCAAGCGACGCGTGAACGCCACGGATGCCGACGACATGCTGGAACGGTTCTACCCCGCCGCGTGGGACCGGATCCGTAACCGTGAACGCAAGTTAGGCATCGCGACGGAAGACTTGTTGCATATCCAGTACATGGTAAGCCCCAACACTGGCCGTCTGTAGTTATTCACAAACACTCATAAAATGCAAAGGGAAGTAATTGGGGATCCGGCCATCCGGAGAAGTACCTCAACGATACGGCCTTTTTATACTTTGACGATCATGTGTACTGGAAGTTCGACACCAGGTCTGGTAGCAGCCAGGAGAGCTACATCAATGCTACCTGCAGCCTCTATAGACCCGAAGCCGACGTGATTGTCGGCGAGTTCTCTCTTTCAGTGGCCACCAAGCTGCAGAACAACGCCGAGTTCGGCATCCAGGGACACCCGGAAAACGTCGCTTGGTATACCGACTACTTTGCCGCGCAGGTATCTATTTACGAGAGGAGTGGCGGCTGGGTTTTTTGGAATTGGAAGTGTAATTGGATCAACCAGTTTAATGACTGGAGATGGTGCTACCAGGCGGCTGTGAGAGCCGGTGCCATCCCGAAGGATGCCTCAAAAGCCGCCTCTCTAAGCCCTTGTTAGCGAACTCGATGAAACTGCTGCTGGTTTGAGTAATTCGGTGCAGCGGAACAGATCCTGCTAATATTCTACCGAAATATTAATTTGCCATCTTCAATTGGCTCACAGCGTTTTAGGGGATTATAAATACGCCGCGGTAGCTCGTGCGAGTGTCTAAGTGACTCTAATCCCAATACTCTTCAAGGGGAGATTCGATTTCTTCATGAATTCAGTATTATAAAAAGGAAGCAATTATCCCAAGTCTGATAATCTTACTCACAATCGATTTCTATATTTGTTCCTAATGTGTATTCTATAGGCAATTCCATCACTAGTGAGGATCAACTATGTAAGTTACCATTTATACGGTCAGAACCGGCACACTCTTCCTCCAGAAACACCCAAGAGTGCCCACGAAAACAATTTCTAGGCGCAACGCAGAATGCCGAGGAAGAAAACCGCTGACATTAAGCGTGGTTCCATTCGTGAGAGCGCCGAGGGGTTAGAAAAGAAAAAAATAAATAAAAGGGACAATGCGCACTTTCCCTCCTAGTTCTATCTGACGCCGGATACGAACAATAAGGAGGCGAGGTACGGAAACGACGCAATTCCTCACGGCTGCTTACCAAGGGCCAAAGACTTCTTCTTTATTGGTGTTTGACACTATAGCGCTCTTTTCTCGAGGCCTTTCCCGCGCGACGCTCGATTCTTTGTCGCACTCGACGCCTTGGGCACCTTTGTTATATCAGCATTTCCTTTCCGCATTGGGATGGCTTTTTGTAATGTTTTTCCTTCGACGCGCCCGTATAGCCATCCGTGCTATGCAATAGCGAAAACTCATACTCGACGTGCATCTCTGGGCGTTGACTCTCGCACTCCTATCCGACGCCATCAGTATAGCAAATTAGCATTCACCCATCTCATCTCCCGCCGCCAATATGAATATGAGTGACTACACGGTGCAGACCAGGCACCTCCGCAAGCGGCGGTTCCAAGACGCGAAGAGGGCATGGAAGCGGATCCACGGTACCTTCCTGCCGTGCCAGCAGGCAGGCTACATGCAATACCGGAGCGTGCTGGGCTTCGGGGGCTTCGGGGTTGTGCAGAGATGGGACGTGAACAAGCCGGATGGGACCTTCGATCGGACCGTCGCGGTCAAGGGGCTCGTCAATTCCTGGGAGCCCAGCAGAACCCGCGCTCTGAAGCGTGAGATCTGGTGGATGAAGGTCAGTTAGGATACGGCACTCTTTCATCGCCCTTTCGTCACTCTCCTGAGCCTCCCCCCCCTTCTGACCTCCGGACTTGAACTGACGGACGGACAACTACGAAGCAATTCCGTGGCAGCGAGCACCTGGTCCAGCTCGTCGACTTGGACCCGAAGCTCACAGGCGCGCTCGAAATCAACAGAGAGGCCAGCGACGATATCGATCCAATGATAGTGATGGAGGAGCTTGGTCGGGGGAGTTTGGCGCTTCTGATAAAACGGATCTTACACATGCGGAAAGCGAACAGTGACCTACCAGAGGAGCACAGGGTGATGGAATATATCCCCAACCGAGCTTTATGGCACATATTCCTCTGCCGTATGTCTTCTTTCGGGCATCTGCGTATCGTTTTAACGAGCTAAATGATGAATCTTAGTAACTCGAGCTTGTATCGGAATGGCTTACCCGTCAAGCACACGAGAAGCGAACAGCGATAGTAGTATCCGAGAGTCCATGCACAACGTCCCGCCAGGTGTCGAGCCACGCAAGATCGTCCATAGCGATATAGATATTCAGAATAGTATGTCTACCCCATCTTACCGACTAGGTCCATACATCGGTAAAAAGCCTAATTAGACAATCTGGTAGCTTTTATCGCGGACCCCGAACCATCAATGCGAGGCGGGCCTACGGCGATGCCCGCCGAGCCCGGCAGTGAACATATATATAACCCGGTTATCAAGGTGAGCCAACTACTCCGACATCCAAATGATCTATGGGTTGGTTGAGACTCCGGTGGGAGGTTTCTGATTCTTCTTTAGATTGCAGATTACGGTTGCATGGTTGAATGGGACGATAATTGGAATACTCAGACGTATGCATCCGGATCCCCTATTGCATATACCACCTAACTAATATTACGCTCGCAGAAAGCTCGAATCCTTATGGGGTAAAAGGTCGTATAAAGCACCAGTAAGTGCCTTTGTATCCCCTTCGTCAAATAGCAGGATCAATCGGCTAACAGCTCTCGAAGGAGCAATTCAGTGACATGGCATTAGTACCTGGAGCGATAGGCGTCCACACCAACATTTACCAGATAGGGGGCGTAAGTAATCGGTCTCGCTAGAGCCCTCGCCGCTTTCTAGAAATGCGTGCAAGTTAGGGACTATAGATAGGCCGTGTATACTAACTACTCAACGGTCCAGATCATGCACGATCTCATTACCCTTGCACCAGTGAGTTTTTACGACCGTGACAAAGTAGGTAGACCAAAACCGTCCGCTACTCGAAAATCGAGGTTTCTTTATTTTACATTTCCTTTCGGACATCCGGAGCGGCGTATGGAATATGCGAGCAGTACTGTCCCGATCATAACACGCATCTTTGGCGAGCATATTCTCGGTAGCCGGCCGTGCCTGTTGTCTAATTCGGGGCTTTCTCATAGTTTACGCGCGGCGTGGTGAATGATAGTATGTCGTTCGAGACGTATGGCTGGCGGCTGCTCAACGGCTCCGATTACGAGATCGAGGGGGACTGGGGCAACGTCGACATCGAGCTCCGGGAGCTCGTGGTCGGGTGCATGTCGCACGACCCCGCGTGGCGGCCCGGGCTCGCCCAGCTGGAGGACCTGATCACGAACCACATAGCCCAGGTCGAGCGCGAGGCCGAGCAGTTGAGGATGGACCCGAGGGATACTCCGTGGACGCACGTTCCGGGCCTGGCCCAGCCGGTGCCTCACATAAACAGCGACGCGTCTTACAACCAACGAGCCACCAGCTGGAGTGTCGAGCCCGACTCTATCCTCCAGAAGTTCTACAAGGATTACTTCATCGAGGCCTGGGGGGACCCAGACAAATATTCCCCGTATTGGGAAGCGATGACGCTTACCCCCGAGGAGCAGAGAGTGATCTGGTCCTGACGGGTATGCACTAGCTGGCCTAGCAGACCTCAAGCCCAGAGCACACGGGTACTTCAGTCAGCGAGGCAAACCTAAAAAGCTTTTCGGTATCCCTTTTTAACCTCTACCTAGGTAGTGCTAAATGTCATTCTCTGGGAGGAGGGGTTGGCTTTACGCACATGCTATAAGAAAATCGGGTTGCTTGACTTTTTTGGTCGTCAGTAATAATCGAATAGCTTGTTGCTGGATGGCTACTTATTTTGAATGTATAGCTAGTGGTGGTTATAAGATGCGTGGGCTTTCATTATCTCATGGGAAGGGACGTGTTGGTGGGATTGAGCATTGCCTCGGTATCTCAATGGCTGTGTAGATAGAAGACACTACCTACCTAGGTTACCTACCTACCTAGGTAGGCAGGTAGGTAGGAAGATACTCGGGTTACGTACTGAACTTACTTAAGTAGACAGCATGTCTTGTTGCGAGGGGAATGGATGAATGTATTAGAAAGCAACCCGACTAAGAAGTGGCGGTTAGGCACGATGATGTCATGTCAGGTATCGCTAGACCGTCGCTAATTCAATTTTGCCGAGCCGAGTGTTTGTAACATTCAATTCCTGCCTTCAATACTCGCACCGTACTGTGTGCCTCCTCCCTTGAGACAGATAGTATCTTAGGTAACCTGTAGGTGCCCACCTACCTACCTACCTACCTACCTACCTATGTAGGTACGCTCTTATTACCTTGAGGTGATATCAGGTGTCGTAATAATAGAGGCTCGACCCTCGAATGAGTTTTGAAACGCGGATGTCATGTAGGCGATGGCACGGAATACCGTCGGGGAGACATGATGCAGATTAAAGACAATGAAAAATGGGCGCCTCGTCACATGGAACATGGTGTCAAACCCAGACGGCCCTATTAGCCGCAGGTGGGCTCTTCCCACATAAGCCATATGTGAGGCGGATTTAGGCTAAATCACTCTGCTCTGGGCGCTTCTCGACTAGTCAAGATACGAGAGCACCTCCCAAACGCCTCAAGGTCCATCTCGGTCGTCGGCGAAATCACCCCCCAGACCAATGGGCGCCGCAAACATTCCTGTCTGTGTCAGAAGAAGCTTATCATGGGAGGCTAGTTTGTTGATCGCGAGCTATCTTTCTACCCTCTTTTTCCCCTTTTTTTTCTTTTTCGTTTGCTTACCCCTCAAGGCCTAAGTCAGTCTAAGTCTTGGAGAAATACATCCAAGCGCACCAATGAGGTGCCGTCTCCGGGCCAAGATAGGAAAGTTGCTCTCACCTCCATCAAAAGGGGGGGGGTGTGTGTGTATGCTATGCATGTGTGTATATCCTATGCATGTGTTTGTATGTATGTATGTTTGTGCATGTGTAAGAATATATGAGCGCATATGCGTGATGGGGGAGTGAAAGGTGGCCCCAATTCTAGAACGGTCCCGCCGGCGGCCCCCCGAGTGATTACGGGGCCCCGATCCGAGCCCATATCCTGGAGGATAGAGAATAGCCATGCCAATCAGAATCGGACGGCCTCGAGGGTCGCATGTTACATAGTGCCACGGTGCAGATTAAGCCTCTGCGCTTCTCCGCACCGCGCGTGGTATCGTCGTCCCGAATCGACTAGGGAGCAAGCCTATCTAATATGAAAGGGACGCCATTCACGTACAGATCCAGCGCCCTGTGACATCTTTTGAAACCGCCCGGATAAGCGCGTTATAAGAGACACGTCCCCACCGAGCCGCCAGCTCTTGGTCAGTCAGATGGACAGAGGAGAAGGAGGAGGAGGAGGAGGAGGAGGGCCTTGATAAATATAAGCCGGGAAGGGCTGCTTTCCCTCACGATGCCTCTCTCTCTTCTCCTTCTCGACATCTCCTCTATCTCCCGGACTGAACCTCTTCAGACCCTCTCTAGATTTGCCCTCCACGCTTTGTATTCATCTATCTATCTCACTTGAGCCCCCGTGGATTTAGCGAACCCCGACTTATATTCACATACTGATCGCAAGGGCGGCCCCGCGCGTACATATACCAACGCACAAGAAACACACAAGAACCATGGGTCCTATTATAAAGTTAAGCAGCGGCCACGAGATGCCCCAGGTGGGCTTTGGCCTGTGGAAGGTGGACAATGCCGTTGCGGCGGATACCATTTACGAGGCCATCAAGCTTGGCTACATGCTATTTGACGGTGCCTGTGGTAAGTAGAGAGATGGCGGTTATCGTCAGAGAACCGCCTGCCTTCTTCATCTTCGCCGTCCACAATTCCAATCCGCGCCAATGGCCAAGGGGACGAAGACAGTAGCAAGATGAGTAAAGGAGCTGAACTTGCCCCTCACCTTGGGGCGACGAGAGTTACCCCGCCAAGTGGGCAACGGGCAGGATCCCTGCTCGCTGCTCGGAAGAATGACACCCGTATCGGGCGAAGCTACCCTCAGCTCACCTCAGAGCCGTCATCCCCCTCCCCCCCCAGCATCCATTCAAACCATCCATACATCATAGGAGCGCATAGAAGAAAGTGGCTAGCTGACCAAAGTTCTTTTATACTAGACTACGGTAACGAGAAGGAATGCGGAGAGGGCATCGCCCGCGCCATCAAGGACGGACTCGTGACGCGCGAGCAGCTCTTCATCACATCTAAGCTATGGCCCGTCTTCGAGGACGGCGACAAGGTCGAACCCGCGATCCGGCGGTCCCTGTCGGACTGGGGCCTTGACTACTTCGACCTCTACCTCATTCACTTCCCGGGCGCGCTGAAATACGTCGACCCTGCCGTCCGGTATCCCCCGGGCTGGCATTACGATGGCGTCGCGCAGACCGTCCGCAGCGATACCCCCATGCACGTGACCTGGGCTGCCATGGAGTCCGTCGTCGATAAGGGCCTCGCCCGCTCCATCGGCATCTCCAACTTCCAAGCCCAGCTTATCTACGACATGCTCCGCTACGCCCGCATCCCCCCGGCCGCCCTCCAGATCGAGCACCACCCCTATCTCGTCCAGCAGGAGCTGTTAAACCTTTGCAAGGCCGAGAATATCGCCGTCACCGCCTACTCGTCCTTTGGCCCCGCCAGCTTCCTGACCTTCGGCTTCAAAAACGCCCACGCCCTCGTCCCCCTCATGGAGGACGAGCTGATCATTGACATCGCCAAGAAATATGGCAAGCAGCCTTCCCAAATTCTTCTGCGTTGGGCCACGCAGCGTGGCCTAGCTGTCATCCCCAAGACCTCGAGAGTAGCTGTCATGGCTCAGAACCTCGATTGCACGGGCTTCGACCTTGAGCAGGAGGACATAAATAAAATTAGTTCCAAGGACGTTGGGTCGATTCGATTCAACCAGCCGTCAAACGTGAGCTGGCCCCCCTTTGATCTATTGCTATTCAAGATCGCAGCCTGTTTGCTTGTAGCTATCTCAAGTAACGCGGTCGTTCGAGCCGGGGTGTCTTTCTTTCGCTTCCTTGTTCGTAGTACCCCGAGATCGAGACCGTATGCTAATTATTGCCTGAATAATTAGTATTTCGAGACCGACAAATTCTGGATTTTCGGTTAAAGCCTAACGACCACTTGGGTTATTATGCCTAGATACTTCGATAAAGGGCATCGTTCGAAGAAGCCTCTTGCGCTGATTGATGTTTCAAAATGCACAAATTTCTTAGCTTCGCGGAGTAACTCGGCTTAGGAAGAGCCGTAGACTCGTTGGGATATAGGAATGTAGAGCGACGTAGCATAGATACGGAATACCCTTCCATATAAGTTGTCTCAACATTGACATGGGTTGCCAAGAACCCTTGTGAAGTTGAAACACCCGTTGGAATGCTTAAGGCCATCTGTATCATTAACTGAGTATAATCTAGACCATCATGTGGTGATCTGAGTACTGGCCCTCAAAGTTGCATTCCTGTCTGGATATGCTTCGTGACAAGTAGTATGCCGCGCAAAAGCCCAGATACGGCATCCCAAAATAAACATTTCATGAACTCCGTGGGTATGTGGTACGATGCTGGGGTTTCCTATGCGTTATTGATTGCGGCATATTAATTGGATCTGACCAACGCTAGAGAGATATACGTAAGCTATTCGATGCTAGGATATTCACGCGAAAGAGGATTAAAAAGAACGAAACTTACTGGCATCAATTTGCTTGAGTTGGGGTAGAGCCAGACGGACTTTGTTTCGATACAGGGCTGGCTGTCTAAGCTGGAGAGGATTCCCTTCAAAGTACACCGTTGTAAGGTTCGCTTTGTTGCGCAGTTCCCTCTCAACATCGACAAAATCGAATAGTTGGTTGGAGCTAGCCCATAGCTCCTCAAGTTTCTCTAGTCCACCAAGGCCTTTAAGGCTCGTGACTTTATTCTGCGAAATATCGACGGTAGTCAGGTTGATATTGGCCTCCAACCCCTCGAGGGTCTCAAGCGCATTTGATGATACGTAGAGTTCCTCGAGCTGCGGAACTTCGCGTAGTGGTGATAGGTCGGTGATCCTATTCGACTGGATGCTCAGAAGCCTCAGCTTCGGCAGCCCACCTAGGCCACGGAGCTCAGTGATCTTATTCTTAGCCAGGAAAAGCTCCTCCAAATTTTTTAAGGTGTCGAGATTTTGTATCTCTCTTATCCTATTCGACCCAAGTTCGAGCTGGCGCAAGTTCACCAACGTATTGAGACCTTCGATTCGACTAATCTTATTCGAGACAAAATACAAATCGGTCAACTTCGTGAGATGGTCAATGTTTTTGATGTGCTTGATCTTGTTGTAACTCAGATCTAGTGAGGTAAGCTCGGTTAGTTCGTCCAGGCCCCGGACATGGGAAATGAGATTATCGTATAGGTCCAAATCTTGCAGCGTGAGTGATAGACCAGATAAGCCCGCGATATTCTGCACGGTATTTTGGCGGAGGCACAATCTCACGGTCTTCTTGAACCGTTCCAGTCGAAGGTCCGGGATGGAAGAAATGCGCGAATGGGAAAGGCTGATTTCGTCGGTGTTTGGGTCTTCGTCATCGAGTAAGTCTAAGAGACGCAGAGGTCAATATGCTTGCCTTTAAAGCGCAAGGAGAATGTTACGTTAAATGAGGGACATACCTTCGTCGGCACGAATCTCCTCGCCGGGCAAAATGTTCTCGTCATCGGAGTACTCCGGGTCCGAGAGCGCCTCGGGGTTCTGGATCAAGGCACTGCGGTCGACCCGTAGCTTGCCATCCCAGCCTTTGCTATCCGTAAGACTACGACCGAGCTGGCTCTCGGGACGCTCCGAGCGTTCTTCATTTAGGGAAAGTTCGACGTGCGCTGGCGGCGACTCATCGGTGTTCTCGGGATTGCCCTGACTAGGCATAACGTGTTTAGTAGAGGCTGTCGAATCTCTAGTATCCTCGTGTTGAGAGACGCGGTCGATAGATGTTACGAGGAAGAATGGCTGTCGCGCTCTTTTAGATATCGTGGAGAAACAATAGACGGAGAGCACGTCAAGTACGTCTTTGGTTCCAAAGGGGGGAGGAGGGAAATGCTACAATAGGTCCTCGCAAGCCGAATCGTGAT
Organism: Rosellinia necatrix; assembly: GCA_021209875.1. Classification (NCBI taxonomy): domain Eukaryota; kingdom Fungi; phylum Ascomycota; class Sordariomycetes; order Xylariales; family Xylariaceae; genus Rosellinia; species Rosellinia necatrix. The sequence continues at coordinate 2,057,121 of JAGYVD010000010.1, forward strand.
CAGTCAAGAGTGTGTAGGACTAAGTACTTAGGTAGTAGTAGTAGTAGTAGTAGTAGTATTAACGTCTAATCTAGGTGTCTTAAGTACTTAGGTAGGTTAACACAATACATATGTCACAAAAGGTAACCTACCAATGACAGAAGGGGAATTGAGCACCTCGAAGGTGGGGGTGGGACCACCTCAACCTATGAATCCCTAAGAGGTATTCCAGTGGTGCATATATGCAGATATGCATATGTGCAAATATGCAATGAAGCTTACTAATCATTAGTTTATCCAGAGTCAATCAATGCGTTATTGGTTATTACAATATGTATTTATAGGCTATATTAGCAATTGCTTTAGGAGGCAACACGTCGATAAATAATATCTACGTTCTACGTGCCCGGGTAGGTGCCTGATCTCGTCTGTTCTGTCTATTTCTTTCAATCTCTTCTTGATCTCTCCTTCTTCATTCGATTCACTTCTCATTTGCTAGTCTTTGTTGTTTTCTCCGACCATCCCACCCTAATTTTATTCACATAGTGTGCAAAGGGGATCTGGGCGGCAACTACGGCCCGATCCCGCGCCACGTTTTCTCTGCTCCAAGTCATCATGCGGAGTTCAAGGTTCCATACATCTCACTCCAACCAGAGCAAGGCAGGCTACCACGTAGAGTTCCTAAAATACAATTCCACCTACGTGAATCCCCGATTAACTTCACGTGGCTGCAGGCCTAGAGGTAGGTGCCCAGAAATAGACTTGCAGGGCGCGGAAGTTCCAAACAGCCGCCGGGGTGATCCCAGTAACTCTCACTTGTCCAAAACATGCTGTTAGAAATCACTAGTGCACTGTACCAGAAGATGAACTATTATTCAAAAATCTTCGATTTAAATATATGGGTATCTAACACATCCCTACCTAGGTAGACAGGTACCCTAGGCAGTTAACATGAAACCAATTCATTGATCGTGGTTCGCGTGTCAAGCACACCTGTGTAAAGTATGTAAGCATATGCAATGTAATCCTATCCTAGCTTGACCCAAGGGTGCTGACGAAGTAATACGCCGTCCCCGATGCCTTTATCTATATCGCCAGGCGCACCGGTCCGGATCTCGTCTCTACGTATTTCTACGGTCTTGACTACGACACATACTGACTCGGGCGGTCTTGGCGGACCTGCGTCCATCGTTGTTGAGGTACAATGTGTTGTAGCCGTATCGAGGGCGTTGGCCGGAAGGCTATTTCTGTCAAGGTTTTTGTAACTCTTGCTTGGCCCGGTCCTGCTCTCCCGCCACAAGCCTGTGTTTCTCGTATTAGGGCTGTCCCCTATCCTGCCTGTCGATAACTCCCGCGCCCACCGCGGACAGCAGAGGGGAAATCCAGCAGCGGTAGCTCCAGCAAATGCCGCGGGTATGGCCGGCAATCCGTACACAACAAAAATGCTGGTCATTTCGCTGAGGGCCCAGAAGCAGACGGGGCTAACGGAATAGGTGCGATCACCCGAGCCTGAGTGTTCAACTGTCGCGACCAGTCGGAGGATAGCCGAAATAGTGCCGCTATACAGTCCAGTGTTAGAACATCCGAACTCACAAACGTGTAAAGAGGCATAAATCTGTAGCTCATGATCTTGCACACTCACAATAATCCAATGGTGGAAATCAAAGCCACGCCAATCTTCCGCGCTATTGATAATTTCAAACGCCAGACGATAAACTGCGCCATCACCAGCATAACGACGTTGGAGCCCACATTAATTGAGAATATAGCCTCGTCCACCCTCGCGTTAAGGCATTTGCCATTGACGGTAGGATCCCAGATCCTTTCGCGCGGTGTGCATCGCATGCTTTCCACGATGATGGCTGCGGTGTAGTAGGCAACGTTGAACCATAGGGCCCCCTGACAAAGCCAGAAAAAGGCGCTGCGAGAGCTTGAAGGGAATATGCGCATCCATTCCAAAAGGATAGCCGCCTTGACAGGAGCCATCGCGGAGTTGTAAAGAAGTCCCGCGATATATACCCACTGCAGTTTGCGAGTCAGTCGGCCTAGAATATATAATATCTATGGTAATAAGACGAGGAAATGAAACGAGAAGATATTCTTACGTATGAGAATCCAATCCTGTCTCCGACCGTCATATCCCATTGATGCACCCACCATCCTACCTCGAACTGCGATATGCGGAGTAAAGAATAGACAAACCCGATATACGACGCCTGGAATACTATGATTAGTCAATGGACATGGAAAGCACTCCCAAGATTTGACTGACAAATCCGATGATTACGAGCACTGGTAAACGGGCTGTTAGTCACTAATATTCTTATCATGACATGAGCTCGAGATTCTCGCACCTGCTTCAAGTCTACCTTTGGGCTGCTTCAAAACGAAGACCCAGAAATGAATTCGCGCCAGGACGGCGAGGGTGGCGATGGTGAGCGCAGCGATCGCCACGCCATCGGCGAGCGCATTCATGTTGGGAGGGTGCACGAGGTTGGGCTCGGCGTCGTTGGGCGTGTCCAGCGCCGGCTGGGCGAGCATGGCCCGGCGGCCTGCCTCGTCCATAGCTATAATTCCCGTGGGTAGAAGAGCTCCCGGGGGAGCATGCCAGTGTCTAAGAGGGAAGACGAACAAGTCATCATAGAGAGATTGGATAGGGCATGAGACATTTCAAGGTGGGCGGACTCGACAGTACCGCTGAGCACACCAATCCGGGTTTCTGGGGGTGGCGCGCCCGTTTCTTATGATGGATGGATTCCGAGCTGAAGACGAGATTGAAGGCTGGCCGTGTCTTGGCGGCTTGGGCCCAGCAGCGTTTCGGCAGCTTTTATTCGACATGTCGGGGGTTTGGACAGCGCTACTCCGGAAGCAGCAGCAAGGCACGCATAACGGTGGGGGGATCCTCCTGCAACACGCTACACTACACTACTTCGTATCAGCAAATACAACGTTGGAACGCTATGGATGCGGCCACACACGCTGCGCAGCGAATTGGCTCGCCGCGGTACCACCCCAACCCGCCCGTCAGCCCCCGCGACGGGCCAATGAGACCCCCGGGCCTAATGCAGGCGAGGGGGGGGTCATTACATAAATCGGACAGCGGAAACATGGACACAACGTGATAGAGTGGTATTATTCACTAAGCCTGCTTCTCTGCCTTCGCAGCAACCGCCCATCCAAGCTGCCTTCCTGTCCGAGGATTTGGAAGACCCTGCGCCCCTCCCGCCGTGCTACCCAACATCGGGACCCAAGACCAGAGACCCCGATACCAGCGACCCAGTGCCAGAGTGCCAGAGGACCAGGCAGTCCAGGCCCCAGCGGCATAGGCAAGCAAGGAGCTAATGCGCCTGTCGCGACGCCGCCGTGCCGAGGCCCGTCCCCACGGCGGAATCAGACGACAGGCAGGATGAGCTCAGCCGGACCGGTGAGTGTGGGGGGTCGAGAGCGCCGCCGCCGCAGCGGCGGTGATGGGGGAGGCGTGTAGGCTAGATGGACAGGTTGGCCACTGCCGCCGCGTCCGGTTGGGCGTCCCCTGCTACGCATCCTTCCGACCCCATCTTCGTCTGTCGAGCATCCTGCTCGGCTGGAGCGGCCCCGCGGGCTTCCGGTTGTTTCAGACGGCGTGGGATGGATCAGAGGATCGTAGTCCGCGAAGGCGCGCCAGGTCTCCCCGTCGAACACGCGCCCATGGAATTCGGTGATGAACCGGTCCAGCTCCGCCTCGCTCTCCAGGCATACCCAGCCGTGCGCGCCCGTCCGCTCCATCCCGACTGCTATTGGTCGGTAGCTGGGGAAAGCGCTATATAGTCGTTCCACGTCACGAATGACAGAGCCTAAAGGCTTCCCTTTGATGCCAACTCGGATTGTGAAGGGGTAGGTCAGCGATCGGAACAAATGAGCCTTGGACTCGAATTCCCGCAGTTTGGGTCGAAGTCCCCTCTGCCCGTTTTGATGCCCTTCTGGCGCGCTTCCCTCGTTTGAATGCTCTATTCTGACGAGGAAAGTTACCTGGAGGGGCGGGTCATCTTGAAGCGTTGGGATACCTAGGCCGCAACTAAAGTCGAACAGCGAGTCTCGCATATTGGAGCGTTTCTACAGATCAAGCCAAGATATAAAGTACTTGGTAGTTTGGGAGGAGTATAATGGAAGGGCCGTGGTTCCAACGATCATGTAGAGCCCAACAATGACGGATGGGCTCCCGAACTGGCGCCAAATCGGTTCAGTATGTTGACGAATGTAGATTTGAGGCGCCTCTCGTGTCCAGCTTACGAGATTGTGCGAAATGAGATGAGCCCTGAGGCTTCGCATTCTTGTACCCTCTATCGAGCTCGATCTGGCAGCTTATTATCGTGCTATATCCAGAGAACAAACGCTTCAAACGGTAAGGCTTGGGAGTCAAAGGCGCTGGGTTAATAATATTGTATTTTCGTTTTCGTGGCTCTTTATGTAGTCGGGGGCATCAAGTCGAGAGATATGCTGTAACACATTCGCTTCCGGCACTTTGTTATAAAATATGATCCTTGTGTGCTGAATAACCATGGTTAAGGTGGTCTCTAGTATGTTAGTTCTCGTTCTTAGTGATGGTGTTTTAATTGGCGGGATAGGATTAGTAAAATAGGATTATAGAAAGGTTACGGCCCGTGTCGAGGTATCATTTCTCCCGTAAACTCTGTAGTCGGCCAGGTGCGTCGCCAAGAAGGGAGGTGAGGCCGAGCCTCGAAGCATAAGTTAGTAGGTATCTACCAAAATCTAGGTAAGGAGGCAGTAAGCTCGGATCAGGCATATGGCCTACCCACCTACCTACCTACCTACCCAGTGGGTAAGCGACAGTTGGAACTTTGAACAGGGTTGGGATCGGAGCCAGATATGATACCTACCACCGACGTTATCTAACGGATGTGGCCATAAATACCATTGCCTTGCTCTTGCTTCTCCGCGTTGTCAGCACCGTTTTTATGACCGACCGATGCTTAAGCTTCCAGGCGTGATAACCGGTCACCGAAGCGCAAGCTGGTCCGATTTGATAAGAATACATCTATATTACCCGGGTAGGTGCTTAGGTAGGTATTACCACCTTCTCATTCCTTTTGCTCTCCGGGGTTCTAACTCAGCGTACGTATTCTGATCGTTAATCTGCTTGGCGTCGCTATACTGACACCCCTGTTTATAGCATCAATAGGGGGATACTGATCTGCTCGAGTACTAAGTATTGTAGGGAGGTAACAGGTGCCTGCTCTTCTTCAATAGTATTCCCCCAGCCGACAGCAGCTGGCGATCCGGATAAGGTCGAATATGGTGCTCTATCTAACATTCTTCCTCGTTCCTCTCAATCCCATCCGAGGAAGTTAAAGCCTCATTAATAAGCCTCTACAATACACAACCGGCAGCCCGAATGAAACCCCCTTGAAATACAATGTTGCGCGTCATCTGACCCAAACTCATCTATTTTATGTACCCTAACAAGCATGCTGCCCGGACGACCAGTACTCATCCTCGGCCGCCACCACATCTGCGCAACGCGGCCCGTCGCTTTCCCCTTGCAACACTCGCCATTATATAAGAGATGTTTGCATATCGAAGGCCTGGCACTCGCTCCCGTGGTTTTCGGGGGTCTATTACTATCACTATGGACTTGGAAATGCCTCATGATGGTTGTCTTCCAGAATAAGATCATATATATGCCCGGGCTGCCGCCGAATTCGCGATGGGAGAAGATAAGCGACTATAAACATAGACTCGGCGGTATCTCTTGGCGGGAGGAAAGAGTACGTGCTACCGACGGCACTAACCTTGCCCTCTGCGTTGCAGACCTAGAGGTAGGGGTGAATGGAGGCCCCTGCTCACCAGGCACCCCTTTCTACATTCTCTACTTCCAGGGTTCGCATATACCCTCGCATTGCAGAACCCGAATTATAAGCTTATAGCCTACTAGGGAATGCTTCCTCGATTCCCCCACGTCTTCCAGATCTCTCCGCAACGTTAAATATGTTGAGAAGGGAGATGGCTGCTGAGAAAAAGAGCGCCAGGTGTACAATAGTTTGTCTGAGTTATCGAGGGTATTGGACATCGCGTGGCCGGCCGACGGAAAATGGTCTCCGACTAGATTCTAATGCCGCGATAGAATGGATCTCGCGCATGCATCAAGAAGCGTCCAATGAGGATCCCAGAAATCTTCAAACTCCGGCACAGATCGTTCTATGGGGCCAAAGTATCGGGTCTGGCGTGGCGACCAATCTGGCCGCCGAGAAGTGCATGCCTGAGAACCTTCGCTTGAACTCATTGATCCTCGAAACCCCATTTACTTCGATTCGTGCCATGCTAGAGGTCCTCTATCCCCAAAAGTGGCTACCATATCGACACCTCTGGCCATTTTTACGCAATCATCTTGACAGTTGGAAGAACTTCAAGTTAGTTGCCGATATATATAGCACGAAGGCTTTTATGCCCGAGATTTTAATCGTCCAAGCTGCCAAAGATGAGCTGGTGCCCGCTGAACTCAGCCAAATGCTTTACGACAGATGCGTACAGCTCCAGCTGCCTATAAGCAAGGTCTCGGTCGCTGGAGCTTTCCACAATGATGCAATGTTTAGGGCAGAAGGGAGAAGGGCTGTTTCCCAGTTCTTGGCGCGAAAAATCAGGGACGCGCAAAAATAGATTGAGGAGTTGCAAGATGGCATCTAGACCCGACGACCGTCCATCTTGAATTGTGTATCCTACCAAACGAGGACTGGGACTACCGGCTCGCCATCTTCATGCGATTTACTAAGTGAGTACTAACTGACGCTAGTAGGAATGCCGTAGACTTCATATCTTCCCCCCTCACTCTCGTTCGAGATAACCCGCTGAGTCTTCGATGTCTACTCTCATGCTACCTTAGGCAACATAGGAAATGAGGGCATTGGGCCGGCATCGGATGAGGCATCATGCTTCTGAGAGAAATATTTTGCGCAAGATAATACTACAGTGTGATAATGTGGCTCGAGGTGTTGTAGAAAGCGGAACGTGAAAGCGGTTTCAAAAAGCCTACATCACCATTAGAAGTACAACGAAGTCTATTCTTATCCCAGTTTAAGCTAGATAAGCAATGTGCTCCATGTAGCAAGCAAGACAAAGTATACATGGCAGCTTGTACTTGCTAGAATAAGATAGGTATGTGGTTCAGCTTCAATACGATTTCAGTATCCATCGAAGCAAGCTGTGATGGCAGAACAAGCTGATATATGAGCCTTTCACGAGCCCACGGTTCAACAATGCTCGGCGTCAAAATATATCTTGATCTCAACTTCGTTGCCCCAACCCGAATTCAGACCCATCTCACTCCACGCCTTCTGAATGTCAATAGCCAACACACAATCGTCTTTCTGATCAACCGCTACAGTGTAGGCAGGTATGGGCAAGCCTTGAATGGTGATCATGAAATCGCGTTCAATCGACATATCAGGAAGGCCAGAGATATATAACCCTGTGGAACGTGTTAGCAATGAACTATTGATTATTGGAGCATTCTAGTACGAGACGGGTGGGATAGCGTACCAAGTGTGCCCAGGGCCTTCAGTCGTGTTACAGAAATAACCCGTCCAGTAGGAAGGAATTCAAAGTGATTTTCGATAATGGCAGCAGCACCGGTCATTTTTCCTATGAGGCCTAAAGAGGCAATATCAACCTTTCCGTTTGTTTCACTGTCGAATTGGGTCACCGGATATGCCGTAAAAATATCATAACCTCCTACATCTAGGGTTACACACAGACGAGCCGTCCACGGCCCAGTCGTTGTGGCCGTAATGACTTTGCCGTGATCATGTGACCTTAATATATATTTTATTGAAGGAACAATGCCTGGGAAAAAATCGAGTGAGATTATCTCTGTTTGAGTGTGAGGTCTCGTATTAAATACTCCAAGCATGGGCGTCCCTGTCGCAGCTTTACCGTGGTAACACCCGACCTTGAGAAGTGCACTATTCAGACTATAAGTTAGCAGTTTCTATATGATAATGGTGATTCGGGCAATTCCCTAAGGGTATATGAAAGCAACTGATGGGAGAAATGCAATAATGGGACACTCAAGCTCCAGAATGCGTACTCTTCATCATAATTAGTATAGGGATCGACCGTCCTCCCCACCACACTAGGCCGGAGAATAATAGTCTTGCCACGAGATGTTAAGGCGGTCATTTGGCTGATCAAGTCAAGATCGTATGTTCCAGGTGTATCGGTGATATATAAGGGTCCACCACTAATACATCGAGCAGCGGCATGGTAACTAGCGTACGTATGCGAGGTCTGAAACATATCCCAGTCCGGTAAGATATTCAAATGTTGCGTGAACAATGCATTATAAGCGTTCGCCCATATATGCCAAGGATGCGACTCTGTCACGTCGGGAAAGTAGTCGTCCGAGTTCCTTACCACAATGGTTGGCCGATTCGGCGAGAGCTGCTGGCGGAACAGTACCTGTGGTGCTTGTGACATGCACGAGATATTCTTGACGCCAAAATGACGAAGAGAGGCGGTTGCCCAAGCATCTAGGTAGGTATTCGCAAGCCCTCGACGAGATTCCGCTGAAACCCAAGTGTCAACCATAAATTGGGCGTCCGTTTTAACCCCATCTACACCACATGACGACAGAAACCGGTAAAAATCGTCGTAGAATCTCCGGACGTCCGCATTAGCAACGACGGTCATCGGACCCTCTACCGCCCAAGCCTCACGATGAACTTGAATTGTCTGATAATGCTGAGCAACGTCTCCATGTGGTGAGATTCCGCCCCAATAACCTAGTAATGCACTGTCCGGCGTATTGTTAGTAAGTCCCATAAACGGTGAACAGTAAGGGTCTCCGCCAGATCTTGGGCCAGGCCAAAAGTCTAGCCTCACGAAACAGGGAAACAAGCTAAGGGGTACTGGGGAACATACTGCCAGACAGCGACGTGTTCGATACTAGGTAAGCGTTTGCGGATTTCGGATATTGCGTGTTTCAACCCATTAGGGAAAGCGCTTGGTTCGGCCTCAAATCCCTTCAAGCCATAAGAATTCGAGTCGGGACCATCACGGTCAATATTTTGCCAATTGTCGTCTATGATGAGATTACTGATGCTGATATTACTTCGTTTGAGGGAATCTATGGCATCCAATAGCTTGTCTTCGGTCAAACGCTGTCCTAGAGCATTCCATGTGCCTGCCATTCAAGCATTCCTCGGTCAATAAATATATCACCAACCCAATAATAATAGTAGCACCTACAATAACCCAAGCCATCGTACCATTCCTGCATCCACAGAGGCTTTAAGTCGTTGCTGTGAATGGACGGTTGCTGGGGAAGCATCTCGTGTTCACTAGATGCAGATAGAACAAGAGCTCGCGCATGGTACACAACTGCCGCAATAGCGCTGTCACAATTATCGCCTACTGCCGCTAACAACATACCAGCAGAACTTGTGTTTGCGTCGTTGCGTAGCTGCACCGTCAAGGTCAATCAACTTGCTTGATCAAATTTGAGTTTCGAAAACTTACATGGACCATCACCGGACCACGGCCCGAGCTTCGGATGAGGGTTATGGCATTATTTATGTTACTGAGCCCTAGCAAAACAAGATGTTTACCCTCGTGATTAAGAAACGAACACAACAATGCATCTTTGTCAAGACTGAAAATATTCTTTCCATGCCTTGGGCCTAGCCATGCAGCTGAATGACGAACCAGTGCCAGATAGCTGCCTCACATTAGCATAAATGTCACTCATATGATAGGCATATGTCTTTGCCCCCATAGAAGTAGCCCAAATATGTCGGAATCAAAAGTGAGGTTGGGACGTTATGGCAAGGCCAGACTCGACACTTGCCAAGAGACTCCAGAATATTTCCGGTAGAAACCCTGTTAAGCGATGAAATAGCCGCCTACCGTACGAAGCCGCCCCAAGGAACGCCTAGTTCAATATCGGCATATGCTGATACGTCATCACTTGCTGGTGGAACTGCAGCTTCAATAGTCCATAGCCGTGTCCGGGGCGTCTGGCTCGCGACATGGTTGACTTTGAGCTCAGGATTTAGCCCTTGGATTACTGTCGATAAGTCATCTATTAGCAGCGGCTGACGCTCTGTGTTCAGAATCACGAGGCCATCTTCAACGCCCAACTCATCTCTAGCCCAAATCCAGGACTGGGTTGGGTAGGAGCGATATTTCAGCGTAAATCGTAACGAAGATGTCATGGGTAGCACAACGCCGTAATAACGATGCCTATCCTTAAGGCTATCGAGTTGTAAGAATGTGGGAGATTCTGTGCTCGGAGTGGGCGACAACAGTGTCTCCTCCCAAGGCTGTTCGCCTGAAGAGCGCCAGAGGCAGACCTCCCATGACTTGTCGACATCATGTTCTGCAATTTCTAGAACGACGGATAAAGATATGGTCTGGCTCTTGACCTGGGAAACTCGCCCGAGTGGCGGGAAAGTATGGAGTCTGACTACCATTGTTTACTGTCAACGAAGGTAGGTATGACTGGTGGTTCAGTCTGAGACCTGACCAACACCTCGATCACCTCGGCGATTAACAACTTGATTGGGAAGTAATTAATCGCTATCATATGAGAGAATTTTATATGAAATGCGGAAAGTAGTGGCTTCACACGAGTACCGCAGGAGATGTTGATGTCGTAGGCACATGGATAAGTGCATCTGTCGGCGGGGTGGGGTGGACTCTAATTACCTATGTTAGGTAGGTAGGTACTTAGACTTTAGGTAATAGAGGAGAAAAGAAATGGGTCTATACCTGGACATGGCTCTTGTCAGCTGGTCCGAGCTTCCGAGAAAATCCTCACCTCGACCGTCATATCGGGAGACCACAGCCAATCAGAGGGTGATTATTCGGTGGCCAAGGATTGACGAGGAATTTGCGCCACGTTCAATGTTGACACCAGCCACAAAGGCCGGGGAGTCCCAATTCAGACCAACCAAAATTTGAGCTTTTGGGAGCCGAAGCCGACTCGAATCTGTTCACGATTTCCATCAAACCGCTCAATCCTCCTCACCACCTGCTACCGCCCCCTCCCCAAACGCACCACAATGGCGTCCAGGAGACTCGCCCTGAACCTCGGCCAGGTGCGCAGCCGTGCTGCCACGCCTCTCATCCGCCCATTCAGGCGAGGACTCGCCACCCCGGTGACGTCGCCCGCCGGTGCGAAGACCCAGACCACGACACTGAAGAACGGGCTCACCGTAAGCTCCCACACTCGCCAATTGATGCCCAAGCCGCCGCGCTATCAGAGTTTCTGACGACCCCGTTCCAGGTAGCTACCGAATATTCGCCTTGGGCACAGACATCGACAGTAGGCGTGTGGATCGATGCCGGTTCGAGGGCTGAGACCGCCGAGACCAATGGCACCGCACACTTCCTCGAGCATCTCGCCTTCAAGGTACGATCTTCGGATCATCGGGGAACCAACTCGGCCTGCTGATGGCGTTACAGGGCACACAAAAGCGGACGCAGACGCAGCTGGAGCTCGAGATCGAGAACATGGGTGGCCACTTAAACGCCTATACTTCGGTGTGTGGAAGACAACTGCGACAGCCCCCAGACAGCACTGACCCCTCACAAGCGCGAAAGCACCGTCTATTTCTCCCGAGCTCTGAACGCCGACGTTCCCCAGGCTGTTGACATCCTAGCCGACATCCTTCAGAATTCCAAGCTAGAGCCCTCCTCTATCGAACGCGAGCGGGACGTTATCCTCCGTGAATCCGAAGAGGTCGAGAAACAGCTCGACGAAGTCGTTTTCGACCACCTCCATGCCACTGCCTTCCAACATCAACCACTCGGCCGGACGATCCTGGGACCCCGCGAGAATATCCGCGACATCACCCGAACCGAGCTTACCAAGTATATCACGACTAACTACACTGCCGATCGCATGGTTCTGGTTGGAGCCGGTGGTATCCCTCACGAAAAGCTAGTCGAGTTAGCCGAACAGAACTTCTCTAATCTGCCGCTTACCTCCCCTCACAACGAAGCCTACCTTCATTCCAAGCAAAAGCCCAACTTTATCGGCTCCGAGGTTCGTATTCGGGACGACACTATGGGTTCGGCGCACATCGCGCTTGCTGTGGAGGGCGTTAGCTGGAACGATGATGACTACTTTACCGCCTTGGTCACCCAGGCCATCGTCGGCAATTACGACAGGGCTATGGGCAGCGCCCCTCACCAGGGCAGCAAGCTTGCCGCCTTTGTGCACCAGAACGGTCTCGCCAACAGCTTCATGAGCTTCTCCACCAGTTATAGCGACACTGGGTAAGACCAAGCCATTATATTTCTCTCTTCTTTCGCTAACCTTATCTAGTCTATGGGGTATCTTCCTCGTTTCCGACCAGCTTACTCGTCTCGACGATCTGATTCACTTCGCTCAACGTGAGTGGTCGCGACTTGCGAACAACGTCACTTCATCCGAGGTCGAACGCGCCAAGGCTCAATTAAAGGCCTCTATTCTCCTATCCCTCGACAGCACATCTGCTGTTGCCGAAGACATCGGACGCCAACTTATCACTACCGGCCGCCGGATGAGCCCCGGTGAGATCGAGCGCGCCATCGATCAAGTTACAGAGAATCATGTCTTGAGCTTTGCCAGCCGCAAGCTATGGGACCAGGATATTGCTATCAGCGCCGTTGGCAGCATCGAGGGCATGCTAGACTACCAGAGGATCAGAAACGACATGAGCCGGAACTTTTCATAAAGGGTGTAACTAGCGGCGTCAGTGGTGACAAAAAACCCGGTCATAGAGTGTATGAGTTACTACAATCCCGCATATTATTAGTTGTATCATAGAAGATTTTTCATCTGTTACAGCGCACGCCCAACTTGTGCTTCTAGATGTTTATTCCTCTGTGCTTTCGAGCCTTACACCCTCCCTCGCCTCAGCCAAGCACGTTTTAAGTATATCATATGAGCAGTAACAACATTTAATTCAACCATAATAATTGCATGTGTCCTTAGCTACCGCGATATCAGAAACGGATGAGAGCTATCTAGTATAGGGCAAAGGGACAAGGCACATGCAGGACTACCTTCCTGTAGGTGCTTGGGTACTTGACACTCCAGAGCGTACGGGCCAGTCCCCAATATTCTACTTATTCACCAAACTTGCTCGATTATACAAATATAGATTTAGCACTAGCTACAGCTGATACATAAATTTCGAACCCCACAGAACAACAAAAGTCGACTTCCCACCTCAAGACGTCACCGCCTTATGCCCCGTACACGCTGGCTGTGAATCATATTTCTATATTTCTAAGCATACTGGCGAGGGCTACGATGGCGGTAATACAGGGGCAGTTAGGTGACGGCTGCTCTCGAGCAGCGGGGTCTATGTAGCGCGTCTATGAGCACATACACAGGCCTAATGTCCTCCCAGAATGAGATTCGAGTTGGAGTTCTCACGGAAGCTAGATTTACTCCTCCTCGCGCTTCATCGGGGGGGTTTCACTTCCCCATACATATATCAACGGTCTTGTTAAGAGAACGAATAGGGTGGGCACCTAGCTTGTAGCTCAGCTAAATGGCGAACAAGGAGTTGTACCGCTATTTCCACGAAGACACGCGCAATGCCGATGAAAATTCAAGGGGAAATCAAGGCAGGTAGGTGTATCTGATATGTAAGTCTGCGCAAAGTCGGTGTCCCGCTCCTCCTACATTTGTTACCAACCCCTTCTCCTATCCCTCAGATGATATTGCATGTCTACTCAGGATAGATGCTTAGTCGTTTTCGGGTTAGGCACAGGTAATCTAGCCACACCAAACATTCCACGTTCTTTCGGCTTCCATCAGATCCACTTGGCCGTTGCGTAGAATCAGATTGCCTCGCCGGCCAATGGTGGCACAGTCACATCCATCCCTCTGTTGCTGATTCAGGGGCATTGTAGGTAGTCCCGGCGCAGCCGCCGCATGAGCACCGAAAGCCCCACGTCACAAACAGATGCTGCGGGTTGCTTCCATATAGTATGAAGAGCTCGCTTCCAGCCGAAACGTTCATCTTGGTCACAAACACCATACACTTTTTCTGGTGGTCATATGAGTAGTCGACATTATTACGGCCTTTGCATGCGTGATTGAACCGCGATGCGACGAGGAAGACGGAGCCCCCTGGACCGGCTGAAAATCTAGAAGCAAGTAGTAAAGGAAGGTGTCAGCATTCTTATCACCAATCATTTGATGCTGCGCCGGTATCAGATTTGAGGGCGCGTGGGGGAAGCCCGCAATACTGCACTTTGGTCTGATCAAAACGTACCTGTTTGTGCGCCAGATAGCGGCACAATCATCCTCAGATGAGCTATGCTTGTAGTTGTGCAAAGAGTAGTACGCTTTCAATTGCTCCGCCGTGAGGTCGTCCAGTTTCTGATAGAGGTTGAAAGAATTGGCGTTAAATAGCTCACGCTCGACAAGGATGGGCGTAAACGGTTCCAGGTCACAGACAGCGAACACTCCGTACCCCGAAACAGGGGATCTCTTAATCTCCACGAATCCATTATTGAACCCTTCTACCCAAAGGTATATATAAATAAGCGTGTGTGTGCGGGGTAAATATAGATCTACTGGGCCTTCACGACATACCTATATCAGAAGCAAGCTTAGGCTGGAGTCCGTCACTATTCAGGATGGTGAGTCCAGATTCAGAGAGGCTGACAGCTCCTAGTCTGGTGCGGATCTTATCTTCCTCAAGTATCTTGTCAATACTAGAGTTTAAAAAACATGGTATGTTAGTTTCCGGTACAATCGGCGTTGCCAAAGGAACGCAACTCACGGTAATTCAATGCGGTAGTGCCGCGTCCCGCCAATGTCTGGCAGTCTCTCAAGAAAACCTAGCCTAGTAAGCCGATCTTCGTACTTAGGCTTCACGCTTGTACCTACGCACTTAATATTAATATCGATAAATGAAGACACGCTTGCTTGTAAGGGTACTTACTCAATTTGATAGTTTCATCGTCACTGCCTTCACTATCCGATACGGCTTCTTCAGTGAATAGCAGAAGGTTAATACCTGGATCCACCACCACTAGTGCTATATTCACCAGCACCAAACTCAATCCAGCTTACCATATGGTCCGTACACATAACTTCCTCCGCCCTGTTCTGTGGGGGCTGCTTCACAACCCTCATCGCAGGACCCATCGGCATCTGCTTGTAGAGCAACAAGTGAGCCACCCCCAGGTAGGATCTGAGCATTACTCTAACGATCATGTCAGCCAGATAATGTTATCCTCTTCATATATAAGCCTGAGAACACCAACATCGGCATGTAGTTGTCGGGGTCTGCTATGAAGCAAGAGCTGGTCGGTAGTACTGACAAGGGAACTGCTGTTTGGATTTCCACCGCTTGCCCCGCTAGAAGAAGATGATTGGCAATCTGAGGCTGCACTACTGGAGCCGCAAGCCACCAAGCAGGGTGGTTTTGGTGTTGCAGCGAGGAGACCGGGTAACGAAATTTCTTCCGGCATTTCTAATACAGAGCAGCCGCCTCCACGGGAGCCTTTAGCCGGAGCTGAACGATAGATGCTTCGTCGCAGGCTTGAGAAGCGATCTTTCAAGGAGTTGTGGCCGTTGTGGTGGAAGTGCAAGCTTAGCTGGTGACATGAAGTGGAAGTTGCCCTTGGAAATCCCACTTTATCATCAGGTACCGCGAAAAAAGTAGTATTACCTACCTTGAGGTGGTGATGGCAGCGGCGATACGATAATAGAATAAGCGTTATTAATATATTATCCACTACTGATTGTCAGCTCATATCAGAGAATTACAGAATTACCGCGCGCTTCTTCTGCGAGGGCACTGTGAACTGAGTCGTGCGCGGAGAAACGGCCACTATTTCATCTTAGATATGCAGCTCCAGCCAACAGCCGAAACCAGCGAGCCACGGGTCACAAAGCGAGATGCAAAGGTTGGACTGCCTGATTAAATCAAGAGAAAAGTCAGGCCTCTCAAGTCGATATTGTATTGGTCACGTTTAACAAACTTTGTGTCCCGAATAAGGCTCCCAGAGGCAGCAACAGGAAGGACTGGATAGAGTATTTGGTGTGCCAGTCTCTTGCTAGGAATCTGGAGACAGATGATATGTGATAAGCAAAAACAACACTTTGAGCTGATGATCATATCATAGAGTCCAGGTTGATGTGACCTTCACGCTTGACCATTCATTGTCTTCCTGGCTGCTCTCGTGTTAGGAAGAGAGAAACGTATTGCGGAAGTGGACTCATTGTGTTGCATTTGATAACACACAAGGAGGTCAGTCTTCTGGTCATATTGGAAACCTTTGCGAATATCGAGCTGATTGTTCAAACTCTCCACTATGTTGTCAAAATAAGAAACAAACATCTCAACTATCTAGAAGATACCTAGTTAGGTGTGCAGTATTCATCAACCAGGCAAGCCGCGCTGCTACAGTGTGTGTGGGCACGGTATTAATTTGTACATATTACCCATATTCCGGTAATAATAAGCAATGCCTACCTAGGCAGGTTACAAGAGGTAACCCTCCTCCCCTTTCCACTTATTGCATTTGCGCTGTTCCACGCCTCTCCGTGGGGCCTGCCTATAAACATATAATGTTGGGCCAGACTTGCATGAACCCCCTTTAATGGTACCTACTTACTCTCAGGAGCTTTTATATTTATGTCTGGCATTCTTCAGTCGTAAAATCAGTACTGCCAACCCTTACGCCCCAACAAAACGAAGTGAATATGATAATCTCCAAGCCGTGCCAGGGGGCTCAGACTGTTAATTATAAACACGAAACCTGTTCCCGGAGCTAAAAAGATCAATTTCAACATAGTATCTCGCTGTATCACCCTTAAAACGCCTATTCTACATAATGGATAGTTAGGCTTTATACGCTCCACTCGGACACAGTGCTGTGCTGCTCAGTATCCACGGTAAAAAGCGTGCCATAGTCCAGGATGAGTAAGAAAACATACCTAGGTAGGTAGGCGTCCATGGCAAGGTGTGTGAATAGCCTTGATGGGTTGGGTTGTAAGTATTACCAGGCGGGAGCCTGGTAGGCGTCTAGAGGCGGCTATGCCCGCGTCTCGCATGAGGCGATGCTCAACAGCCTTTTATCTGCTGCAGACGCAGCATCTCGTGCACCTGTTGGAATTTGGTGTCATACGTCACACCATACAAGGGGCCTCTTGAGTTACCTAGGTAGGCAACTACCCTAGTTCCAGTCAAGGTTGGATTGCACAAAGAGTATCTACTGACCCCTGTGCCTTCGTTGCAACACCAGCCATGACCTTGGGGGCCCGATTGGGGTATTATGATGTATCCAAAAACCGGCGTAGTCAAGTAAGGCGAGCGTGTTGTGCGCTTCGCCAGGTACTACCTAGTTTAGTAAGTGCTACCTTGTTATCTCGGATTCCACCTACATAGCCGATACCGTTGCCGTTGTACAACATGACCCAAAAGCAAAGGTCCTAACGCGAGCAATTGCTGCGCCAGCGCCGTACCTCGCATATTGTAACACCTACCTACCTGAAAGTAGGTACCTAAGTAGCAGCATTGTGCAAGTCAGTGGCTCAGATTACTGCCTGGGTACCAATCTCCCGTGAGTGCCTACCTCAGGGAGGCAGGTAGGTACTTAGATGTAGACATTGCCAGTCATCTAAAATGCTCCATAGTAGGGCCGAGTACGCGATTGCCACCTCGGAAAACTACCTACCTACCTTGTGAACCCAGGCAGAGATAGGGGCGAGGGAGGTAATCCACATGTAAATTCAATGTCTGCAAGTGGTTGCCTCCGTCTGTAAGTCGGTATAATGCACGCAGGGGTAGTAAGGATGCCTTAGTAATGTGTAGAAACAGAAGTAGGATTCGGCAGTGCAAAGGCAGCTACCACGTTCCACAACAGCTCATATTCCCTCCGCCCCCATGGCGGTTGTTTCATTTCGAGCCGTATTTTATCCGTCCGACAGTTGCTGTGTTGCATGTCAAGCGGGAAGTGCGAAAACCGTATTTTTCCAAGGGATACTACCTAGGTAGGGTGTCAGAAAGGGCGTCATTTACCTTCACCTGCCGACAAGAGTTCGGATGATGCAGGTGTTGCTTCGCTCGGCGAGCCTGATTTATTTGGCTTACAGTTTGCTGTCAGAAACCAACTTCCTAGCAGAAATATGAATATAATTAGGTGAATAATATATAGCTTTGAACTGCACTTTTATTTCACGTATATATATCAGAAGCAGATCTAAGCGATGAAACCAAAGGGTTATATCTACAAGGAAACTCATAAACCTGTTTGCATCAGGAGCGTTTGTGAAGATGCTTGGGGGGAGTGGATTACAAAACAATCGATTGACTGGTGCCGATGTTAGAAGTCCAATTCAAATTATTTGACAAAAGGGAGAGAAAAAACCGAAATAATACCAGTAGAATAGATTAAACCTACCTACCTAGGTAGGTACCTAAGGTATTCTCAACCCTTGAGCCTGGGCAGGTGATGCAAGAAGTCGCTCTTGACCTCCTAACAGCTTCCGGTCCTTCTTGCTCTTTATCTTTCGAGTTTGTAGAGCTGTGAAGGTAACCAAGTCGTAACTTCTTGGTTTCATGTCTAGATTCCCTGCTATCGTTCGATTCTCCTCCCAGTAGCCATCTAGCCATGCCGCAACAGCAACATCCCCCAACGATTCCAACCGTCTCCCTCCCACTCCTTTTATTCACACAACCGAGTTGAATCATCCGGCGCCGATTCGAGGGAAAACCCAGCCGATATTTCAAGCTCATTCAATTTGGAACAACGCAACCCGATCCATTTACCCTCTTCATATATCACCCCTAATAAAACCCCAAGATGCATCTCTCGGTTCTCGGCACTGCTTTCATTGCCGCCCAGGCAGCCCATGTTTCTGCACTTCCCCCAGGGGCACATTCTGCTGATGAGCTAGAGCTAGCCTCCTTTACGCCCTCTAATCCCATCAATGGATGGCCCGATTTTGCTACAACCTCCAGCTCTACCGCTAATACGGTCACTAATGACTTTATCCCATGGACAACGTCCACGCTGATCAGCGGCTGGCCTCGCGGTGGTTCGTCGAGTGCCTCGTCTGCCATCTTGTCCACCGCGTTGTCCAGCACGTCATATTTCACGACTACGGCTTCTCAGGTAGTCACTGCTACCACGATCACTGTGACGGACAACTCCATAACTTGGACTCCTGCCCAATCCATTAGCGGCTGGCCACCCTCCGGGATCCAGACACATACAGAGCCAGGCCAAGCTCTGACTGAGACTTTCACTATAACATACACCACCTACTCAGAAGAAACCATCTTATTACCCCCAGCCTCATCTATCACTAGCTCGACTGCCCAAAATCAGACGCCCCTTTTCACTTTCGTGACCGTGACAGCGACCCCGACTTTTTTGGACTCAACCCCAACGAGAGTGCCTCCATTCACGGTTATCACTGTCACCGCCACTCCAACGACTACAATTCACGCTACAGGGACTCCACGGTTCACCACCATTACGGTGTCGGAAGTGACGATTTGGCCGACACATACTACAGCACAGAGTAGTACACAAACCCCACGGGTGGTAACATTGACCTTTTCATCAAGCTCTGTCAATTGGTCGTTGAACTCCACCACGGTTTCATACTCATCCACAGTGATGACACTCAATCCACCCTCCTCATCCGCCACGGGCATCGCAACGGTCGGCGTTGTTAACAAGAGACACATGTGACCAGTTCTACCTCATAATATGCCTTGCTGCATATCAAGCGGTTATGGGCCCTGGTCAGGGAGGGTCTCGCTGAGAGGGCGAGCGCCGTACATATCTTGGACCATTGATGTATTTGCGGCCCAACTAGCATCGCCTCTCGGCAACAGAGGGATTGCGCAACATCCCTTATCTTTGGAGTGGGTACAAAACTCTTTTCATCGTTAAGTAGGAGCAAAATGACATACATTCGTTGTTAATTGAGAAAATCAGAGACATGGTGTGATAATCAAGGGGGAAGGGGGCTCACTAGGGGTGACGGAGTTATTGTTGGTGACGCTGGTCCGATTGTTGCTTGTAGTCTGTGGCTATTAGTTTTGGCCTCCCTATGCGGGTTGCATTCTCGTGTGCAAGGCTACACCAAGCCGTCAGAATACGTGATATCTGTCGCATGATGCAGATAATTTTCTGGACCAACTTCGTTAGCTAGACTAATCCGAACACAAATAGAACTATTTACCCTGTGGACCTTTGAAGTTCGATACCTATTGTCAGAAGGGTTTATTTTCACGCCGCTAAATAGTATCTCATGAAGAATAAATTGCCTTGGTGGTGTCTGGAGTCAATACACGTCCTATGGTTGATACTGTGGGGTGGAATACGAATTGGCGATGAGGTTCGGGCGTAAACCAATGACTGACATTGAAACCCTATAGCTGCCGCCCCCATAGGCCTATAAGGAGGCCAAGAGAGCTTAGGTGCCTGATGTGGTACGACGAACTTGAGAAAATTTATAGTCGTAAATGGCGCAGTTTCGGCTACCGTAGCAGACATGCCAACGTTTCTAATCCCCGTCACACGCGCCTGTAGATTTTAATGCACGTTAGAAATTTTGGTTCGTCTGAGAACGGAGGGAAGGAGTTGAAAATGACGAGTTTTCATCCCCGCAATTAGCGGGAATGATAAGGAAAAGCCTAGCAGGATTTTGGTATGGCGCCGGCATGTAAATTGATGATGACCGGCAGGGTGAGCCATCTGGCATCGACGTCTGCTCTAAGATGGGATCGCATCCAGGGCTTCGCACTCGGATGTGGAGGGATCGCCACTCGGTATGCCTGGCTCCTTCTCGGCGTAAAACGGCCGGCGAGGTGGACAGGATGCGGCTCCTGTTCCTCTCCTCCTCTCCCTCTCGTTCGGCGCAGTTTGGGCTTATGTGGGCGTGAGCCGGAAGCTACCTCCCGTCACCCCGGTCGCTGACTAGAGTCGCCAGCGAGCGGGCGAATAGAAAAACTCGGAGAAGGGAGAGGAGAGGGGGAAGGGGAAGGGGAGGGATGCGGCATCTCCCGTTTCTTTCATTCGTTCGCTGCCTGATTCCTAGATTGGCCATGAAGCCTGCCGGCGCGGTGGCTTAGATGGGAAATGGGAATCACACTAAGACGAGAGCAGACTACTTTTGGCGACCAGTCATCGACGGATGTAGAAGGATTTGGCGTCATCCTCTAGATGCAGCGTCCTAGCTCAGCAGCTCTTACCACTGCCGGATGGGGTCAGTGACGCACGCCGAGTGCGATATCGAATGGCTCTCGATGGAAACCGGTAGCATCGTTAACTCCTTTCCCATGCACCTTGGAGCACCATAACTCCGGTATTATGGTAACTCGGCTGTGTAGTATTTATGCGCGCCCCTTCACATCATTTGCAGTGGGTGCCCAGGGTTTGGGGCGGGTGCTTGAGCCTCACGCACCGAGGGGGGATGATTCCACATTGCATATTCACTGCGCAGCCGATACATCTGAATGCTCCAGCTCGAGCAGCCTGGCCGACAGGGCTGGCAGGGGGTATATGTAGAGTAGTAGAGCGGCAGGGCCGAATTGGGTTGGCTGGGTGTGTCCCGAGAATCTAGCTCGCATGCTCCAAAGGCTCGGTTTGGAGCCAAATAAAACGGGCTATCTGTGGGCTTAAGGCGTTGGGCTTACCGAGATTCCCGCTGCCCCATCATGCAAGGTCCTTATAGCAGGCGAGCTTGGAGTGTAGTGTATACCCGTGACGTGTGCGACCGTCGGCAATGCATAAGGAGCTGTGGAGGCTACAGTACCAGAACGTAGACGACTCCTTCGCCTTGGCAAGGGACAGCAGTGTAGATCTGTTAGCCAGCCCGTCTGGCCCCTGAGTAGCAGAAAGCCGTTAGTTCTCCAGCAACTGGATGTAACTTGGATTGAAGCTACGGTATTGTGGAAGGTCCAGCTCTCCTCCACGAACCTAGTTGCAGGTTCTGAAATCAAGCTGCCGGAACCCAAGAGAGGAAATTGATGTCGAGTCTGATAACAAAACTGAAAGTAGCTTAGGCTACCAAGCATGACCAAAATAAACTTTTGGGTGGCCAAACCCGAAGTAGCTGACGAATGTAACATGACCCGCGTAAGCCTCAAGCGAGACTGCTTGATCAAAACGGGTGGCCAGATATGCGACCACTATGGGCTTGTATGCGGTTATAGATCGAGCAAAGCCCCGAACCGCGATTATTAACCAAGTTAGCTCGAACTTCCTCTACTCAGCAACCCTAACGGTATTGCGGTGACAAGCGGTTGCGGGCCACCCAAGTTCGGTTGGCACCTGAGAACCAGGACCGGACCAGACCCATCTAAGATGGAGAATCTGAACCGTTTGATCGGATGGATTAGTAGCATCGACCCTCCTCCGGGCGAAGTTTTGGGAAACGCGAACATGCGCTGCGCCGCAGCCAGCGGTCGTTCTACAGCGAATGATGGTCCGTCGCCAATCCGTCGCCAATCGATTGAAACGTTATTGCATGACCATGCCACAGCTCATCAGCAGTGCATCTCAGACTGGAATTCCAGGCTGCTCGACATCGAACTAGACGATGAACCGGCTTATCTATGTGTTATACAAAAAAGCGCGGCTGATAAGAGGGAAACACAAACACCCCCTTCGCCTCAAGCGTCAACTGAGACGCCAACTATTGTTAATGACACCCTATGATTCGTTATAAGCTGACTCTACCCAACGAGTATTTGCCGCATGGGGTAGCATGCAAGCCTCACTGGGAAGTTGAGATGACCACATAACTAATTTGTTATCCCAATGTAAGCGTTACTGTAGGCTTAGTTCGCGAATTCCGGGAATGCAACAACGTCGGAGGTGGAATTGCACACAAGCTTGAAGCTATTTCTTACCAGTTATCAAACTCATGACGGCCGCCGGCCGGGTTCAAAGCTGTCGATGCTATTTTTGCCCAGATCGGACCACGGGATGCTTGCCACGAGATGTCAAGCACCGGGGTCGAAGACGAATGTGAAGATGCGTATAGCACCGACACCCGCATCAGCACCAGCATCAGCACCAGCATCAGCATCAGGTATTTATTCTCATGACCACTAGACTCGATATTTCGGGCAAGGCTAATTTGGTTAAAAAAGGCCTCATGTAAACATATATCCATACATACGTGCTTAGACTAGGTGTATTTGAGATAAATGGAATCCTTTGAAGACCGTTGTGGTATGCTTAGAGAAGGGGATTCGGGGGCCGTTTGGCATTTGGGGCTGCCTATTAATAGGTAGTTGAGTTTGGTTGGGTTGGTCTAGCCTCTGGACAGGGTTGGAACGCCTTGGCAGAGGAATGGGGGTCAGAAGGGGGTCAAGCCCCAAAGTTACGAGAGAATGGCTGTGGCTGTATCCGTGGCTGGTGCTCGTCAAAACCTGCCTATGCTGGACCGAGCGAAGGCCCGACGAAGCGGATCAGATATGTGGAGTAGAGCTGAACGGGAAAACCGTCTCAGGTATTTTAGGTATCCTTCTTGCCGGAGAACCAGCATCATACGGCATCTTCCACGCAACGCGCTGATATAATCGCAAAGCTTCAATTGTTGTAGTCGAGGACCACCTTTCACTCTGTTCCCCCTTCCTTAATTACCTAATACGAACAGCACATCCGAAATTACTTCCCACGCTTTTGGTTAAGTCAGAGTCTCGCCAGCCTATTCCTAACCATTTCCGGCTAGATGGATACATTTTCGGAAATCTACGCTAGTTACACTGCGCTCCCTAGGCTAGTTACCAGGTTACACTGAGGATTTAGGGCCAAGAGCAGGCAAGATGTAGTGTACAGATGTACAGGCGCACAGGGGTTTAGACATCCGCGCGCCTAACGACTCATTTATGTGCATCATCAACAAAGCTTCAATGGATCTTGCCGTCCATCCCTACCCAGGGAATCCTCATCGATATCCAGGAGATTATACCGTAATACCAAGCCCATTCATACAACGCACAACATTACACACCACGCCGCAATGCAAATCTCGTCCCTTGCATCTTCTACGCATTGTTCCGTCATTCTACACGCCCGGCAAGCTCTCGTCGGTACCGCAGTGTGGATACAGCACAGTCCCGTGTTGCTTCTTTATCTGGAACTTACATGAGACCAGGTACCTTTTGGGGGTCGAAACACTGCCCTCCAATCTCGGATCTGTCATGGTTGGGGGAGCTCAGGGAAATCAACACGAGCCAACCCGGGGGTTTTGGGACGCCAGCACACGATAATAACCTTAGCGGTCACGACAAATGATATTTCGACATTGTGTTCACCTGGTCGGACAAGGGCCGTGGAAAGCAGCGTACGGAAAGGATCGTTAGGATGATAACCCCGGCCGAGCACATATCAATCTGCTGCTAATCACTCCCCATCTGCCACCTAGATGCCTAGATGCTGCTCGTAGGCTTGCAGCATGTGCACAATACCAAGCCGACGATGTTGTCTCCAAATACGTTACTAGTCAATCCCGGGCCATTTCGAGAGCCCTAATTATCCACGTTGATGCAACCTTCCTCACATTAATAAACAAAGTTCCTGATATAGAAACTGTGGGAACGCATGGGACGTGTAGTGGCCCGTCCTTCCTGTGTCGCAAGTTCAGCTCGATAGGGACCGCCCGATTGTCAAAACGTCAAAACCCCAACCCGGGATGGCCAACGACGCCCACTACATCATATGTATTAGCCTCACTTCTCAGCTCCCCGAAATGCTATGTATATAAAGCACCGTGCATGCCAAGCCCATTGTCTCGAGTTCGGCTGTTACCAGGATTCGCGTTCATTTCATTTATGGCTATGACGTTACACTTCCCACAGACGGGTTGCAAGCCTACAAGTAGGGCGCCAACATGGTGACCTGCATGCCCATCCGACAGAGGGCATTCGCCTCGGCATGTGAACGAGCAGGAACCCTAATAATGTTTCATGTAGCATCGTTTATAGATATTTTCTCACTGCCCGACGGCCTCGTCCGCTGTATCCCCATGAGCAAAACGCTTGGGGGCAATCCCGCCTCTAGTGGGAGACCAGAGTAGGAGGCCCTCTACAGCCACCATCTCCTGTCATCCTCAGTTTGGATGGCGGCTCTTATAGCATCATACGGCCGATATCCGACACGGCCTTCCTTCCATTTGCGTGGCTGTGAACCATGCTGTGAACCATGCTGTGTAGGGTAATCCTAACGTTGTAGGAATAGGCAAGGCGCATTCGTTTAAGGAGCCGGAAACAACTTGTTGTAAGGTACGGAGGAATATGCCGCTATCATAGGTATCCTGGAATCCATCTTCAATGTGGGCCTCGTAGCATCTGGCATCTCTTCCTCCTATACGATAGGGCTGCAGTAGTAGTATTCCAGATCGAGAGTCATCATAGACGTTGAGTTGGGTTAATGCGGCGCAGTGCTACCTATATAGTATGTCCATGTCCCTCCCGACTTTGAGCCATTCTCACCATCACTATCAGTTCATTCACATCATCACGAGACTTATAAGCCAAAATTAACAGAGTCTGCTCTATCTCTACTCTTGAGTTCCTGTTCAAAGGTAGGCTCATAACCCCACGCTTCATCACATGTGTTAACGGCCAGTTACCGTCGCCCCAAATCGCCCCGGAACCTTTTTTTTTTTTTTTTCCCTACAGAAACCGGTGCTAACAAAACTTCTAGATTCCCAAACCGAACAAGTCTAATACGGCAAGAGTTTAAACTCATCAATCAAAATGCCTGACTCCAACGACACCACTTCCAACGACACCGGTTCCTCTGGAGCTGACACCACCTCGGAGACCCAAACCACGCGCGGTAGAAGCCGGAGCGGGTATAACTAAGTCACCAAAAATGAGGCGAATACAAGAACGAAAGCAAGCATGGAACCGGCGTTTTGGGTGCACTGTTATTCGCCTTTTCGATCTCCTATCAAGCAAAACAACTCAGAAACATGGGAATGATTTGGAATAGACTGGAGTCGACAGAGGGAACCGGCACACTTTCGCTTACAGCGCCAAAGGATACCTTGGATCGGAAAACGGGTAGCGAGTTTTGTTAGGGATATGAGCATGAATTATAGATACGATTGGGATGAGCTGGTTATCATCATGGGCTCTCTCTTTACATGGGCTCTTTACACGGGATTCGCGGGCTCTTGATGCGTTCGTTTTATTTCCTTTGTCATCATGTACCAACATCATTCCTATTTCTTCATAGATTTCTATTGGAGAGCTACACGGCTCAACGTCTCAGACCAGAATCGATTTTATATCTATATATATGTAGTCACGTGGCACTATATCATCGTCAAGCGAGGTCGCGTTTCCCAGGCCGCAAATTACAACCTCCAGGCAGACATTTGCTTGAGCTTGGACTTGAGGAATAGTGGCTAGCTTGGCTGACAGGGCGCTACACCCGAACTCCGCAGGTATCCTTCCTTTAATAAGCTATCTCTTGATAGATGATCGCCAAGGTTCTTAAACTTCATGATCATCCCAAATCCCTCGCTGCCAGATCAATGTACACCATCCCACCGGGGTGGGTAGGAGAAGGAAGACAACGTCGGCCAAGAACATCCGGGCGTTATATATAAAACGAATATTGTAGTAAGTTATAGGACGAGACATTCTAATATTCAAATTCGCACCTATTTTGAGAAGGTCGATAAACCTTGCCGTGGATATTTATAGACTATAAATGCATAGTATGAATCTTTTGATTAGGTCAGGTAGTCAGAAGCTAGATGGTGGGACTACAGAAGATAGACCAAGGCCTGTGTATCTCGTCTACTTGTGAGTATGCCTACTGTGCCACGGGCTTGCATCCGGAGGATATCCGAGCGGAATCAGGCCACATACACTAACCTACCCTGTGCACATACCCATTCCACGGGGCATCTGACGGCTGGGGACTAGGTTAGGTAGGTACCTACATACAGCAGATGCACCCCGCCATTGCCCCTCGTCAGCCGGGGTCCTCCCTGGTTCCCAGTGGTACAGCTGCCCCCAATCTCTGCTAGTAGGTAACATTACAGTACCTACTTAACCTAAAGATATAGCGCCTAAGGCCAGGTCTAGCTACCTACCTTAGGTAGGTAGGTAGTGTACAAGCACACGGGCAGGTAACTAATTAGATGCCTGCCTCATCTCATGGCTTCCACGTTTCTCACCGGCCCCAGTTAACAGCGATTTCTAACGATAGACCGGCGCCGAATCACCAACCAAAGCACCTACTTAAGTCAGCAATGACTGCCTACCTAGGCGTTTATCTTCCTCTACTCTACTCTCAGATTAACAGGGTAGGTAGGTACCTAGGCTGACAGAAGCATGCCATGCCATGCGATTTCAGTTGCGAGGGATCAGACACAGAGCGCAGGCGTTCTCTCTTTCCCAGGCCTACCTAAGCATCTAGGTTGGGCAGCCGCACAGGTCAACTCAGATACCTGTTTACTACACGACGTGCACCCGTGTTGAGCTGAAATGTAGTGTACACGGCCGGTCTGTCTGGGGTATGATGCCGTACACCAACTACACCACACCGTTCTCCCTACCTCGCTGTACCAGGGAGAAGGGTCCTCGTTTGCCCGCTATCTAGTGTACGGTTTCCTTCTCTTGGTAAGCAAGGACGGAGCCCTTGTTTTCGCAGGGCTGGGGCTGTCGTAAAAGCCCACGGTCCCAAGTCAGGTATGTACCCACGATAACTCAACGTCGACGCAGGACGTTCTGTCCTACCTAACCGAACCAGGTCGGTCCGACCCGCCCCGTTGCGTTCTTTTGCTCCACGCTTGGGGTCGTTCCCAGAGCCTTCCAACGTTAGTAAGTTCCTTCTCAGCCAGACAGGCAGCAGTGAACCGTCAAATCCCCAGCGCCGAATCGGGGCAGGATGTCTCGTAGGCAGCTCCCGGTTGGGGCGGCGATCTGTGATTTATGACTTGAGGGCACCACCGTGTCTCGTTACCAGCCGAGCCAAGCATAGCAGTGTTCCAATGTGAAGAGAATAAAATACATCTCATCTCTCGTCTCTCGTAAAAGACTCTATTCATACTGTTGACCACGCGGCTCTCGTGGGGTTGCAACTTGAGTGCGTGCGGACGAAGCAGCCGAGCGCCAATCGCGCATGCGTTCAATCCCACTCGTTCACAACCGTTCCGACCATGATCACGAAAACCATAACAGCCAAGCGAGGGGAACTTGCTGGGGCCCCGCCTCGAGATGTGCGGTGTGACAGTAGCGCCTGCATCGGAATCATGCGTATGCAGCCCTCTCAGCCAGCCCTCTTTGGCCGCCGGGATACAGATCAGGGCTAGTTGCGCCCGTTATCACCGTCTAAATCTACCACGGTATCTGACCAACATTCCCATCTTAATAAATGGCGAGGCCAGGACATATAGCGTTAGCACCCGCATTCTCAACTCGTGTCCTGCTGAGGAGTGCTTCCGCCTCGACTGTCCGGGAATGCGGAGGTGGCTTGCTGATGTAGCAGCTATCCGCTCAAGCTTTCGAATAATCCAGGGCGAGCAGTTCGGAGCATTCCTTATCTTTGGTCATCAGATACGGCAACAACACCAATCGGTCGACTTGTCGGGTGGTATGCGACATTCACTAGCATACATTGTAGCACCGCACTTCTGCCAGGGCTTGATTGTGTGATCCATGATGTCCGCCATGGTAGGTATCATCTGCAACATCCTGAACCCGCTGATACCGGCACCTGGACCTCTGCAGCGACCTCTGAGATGGTGGGGGGGCTGAATGAGACAGATTAGCGATCGACCCCTGACCTCCGCCTTGACCAGATGGGGATCCGAACGGCACCGATCACTGCACCATCGTTCTCCTGTCGTTCTATTGCAGTTGACTAACCTTCAAACCGCTCGGATTAACACCTTAGCAGGGCTACCAGCCGAGCCCACGCATATGCCCGCGCAAGTGTAGTGTATGCGCCAACGATTAATTCCCGGTTTTCCCATGGCGTCTATATACCACCTAGCCTCTCGCACTTAGATTTAATTTTTGTGGTCTTGGGTATGCCAGGTGAATTGTACAAGAATAAGGAATACGCCCGGGATCCCCGAGCGCTTCATGGGCTTTAATTCTCGTAAACTAACTAGATAAGTTACATATCGTCTGTTTTACCGGTCTCGTTTGTTGAAAATATGGCACACGATGAAGAGCGACGACGCGATGACTCACTAGACGAGGCCGCAGAGCTCGCCTCGCTGCTCCCGGACTCACCACGAAGCCCACGACATCGACTACGTGGGGAGAATTTTTCCATCTCTTCAATAGCGTCTTCCATTTCCAGCCTCCACTTGCCCGGGCCCGCCAAGACTGCCTCGGTCACACATATTCTTTACTTCATAACATTCATCGCCTCGTATTCGGGTGGTTTCATCGAGTTGCCTATGACGCGTCTGGTCGAGGACCTCATCTGCCACGACTACTATGATGTGGCGAGCTCGACCCAGCCCATCGACGAGAGCCTCTGCAAAGAGGACTCGATCCAAAAGCATCTGGCGTACCTCCTGGCCGTGCAGTCGACCTTGTATTCCATCGTTGCCTTCGCTGCAGCCTTCCCATGGGGCCTGGCAGCCGATAAGTCCGTCCCCACGTCCACCCGTGCGCCGAATGTCCCCGACTGACGTGCCGCACTCCTAGAATCGGCAGAAAGCCCATCGTGGCGGTCGCCATGACGGGGCTGCTAGTCAGTGCTCTAATAGAGTTGGCCGTGGTGTATTGGAGCAACGTATTCCCCATCACCGCCATCTGGGCCTCGGCTGCAGGCCAGCTCCTCGGTGGCGGCAACGGCGTCTTAATCGCCGTGGTGCTCAGCATGATCGCGGACGCGACGAACGAAGAGGACAGGTTTGTTTTGTTTTCTTGTCTCTTTTTCCTGTGCTCCATTTACAACATTCCTTAAAACCAAACACGAAGAAAAGAATTTGTTCGCGTTTTTAGCTAAGCTAATATCATATCCTGAACAGGGCTATCGCGTTCCTGCGCACACATGTCGCGAGCCTCTGCGGCAACCTCTTATCGCCGTCGCTCGCGGGCTTCGTGATGGAGAAAGCCGGCCCCTGGGTGCCCCCGCTGATTGGTATTGGGCTCTTCTTCCTGGGCGGGGTCGCCTTGTTCTTCCTGCCGGAGACGCGGGCGGCCAAGGCCGACCCGTCGCAAGAGCCCGACGAGCTGGGCGCGCCCGGTAGCTCGAGCACAGGCTCGGGGGTATCGCAGATCTTCGGACAATTTCTGGACTCCCTGAGCATCCTCAAGTCGTGGTCCCTCATATTGCTGTTGGTGACGGCACTGGCCTCGATGCCCATCATGGACTCGACGCTCCAGTTCCTGAACCAGTTCGTTTCGAAGCGGTACCAAATCAAAATCGCACGCACCGGTTATGTGCAGACTACGTATGGCGTCGCCAGCATCATTATGACGCTCTTCATTCTGCCCCGGATCTCCGCCATCCTCGTCGACCCCGCCACGCCCGCGCGGTATCGCGCTAGGGACGAACAGCACCGCGACCTCTCGCTGGCGCGCTGGTCGTACGCCATGCTATTCCTCGGCGCGCTGACACTCGGCCTGTCGCCGACGTTGGCCGGCTTCGTCTTCGGCTTGCTACTCATGGCCGTCGGGTCCGGCTCTAGCAGTCTGTCTAAGAGTCTCATGAGCGTCTACGTCGACCCGGCTCACCGCTCGCGTCTCTTCAGCCTCGTCGGCATGGTCGAGCTCCTCGGCAGCGTCTTCTCCCAGCCTCTGCTCGCCGGCCTCTTCGCGGTTGGCCTGAGGTGGCACGACGGTGCCTGGATCGGCCTCCCTTATCTCGGCCTCGCGGCGCTCATTGCGCTCTCCGGTTCCCTACTCCTCTTCGTGCGCATACCGCGCAATAGTGGCTACGCGCCGCTCTCGAGGAGTCGCGAGGATGCGTGACCTAATTCGCCTTCTTTATGAACGTACGGGTAGACAATATGACGCAATAAGATAGGGAGCTTGGGATATGATGAATTAGCATGCCTTCTACAGTCTTTGTTTTTCGGGAGCAGCCTAGATTTGTCTGTTTTTTTTCTGTTTTTTTTTAGCGACGGGTAGATATGTATGGAGTTCCGGGAGCGTTTGTTTTAGGCGACGTTATTGCGACAGACATGAGACACAACAGAGACACAACAGAGAGATTTAGATTTGCAGATTGCGGAGTAACGACAAATATGAGCTATTACCTTCCTCGCAACACCCGTCGAGACGATGGGAGAGAGAAATGAACTGGCTGTCAGATTGACTACCTATTAAGGAGCAGAGTAAATAAGTTTCCAAAGGCTCATGATTTTAGATCCTGCGCATGGCAGACCAGATACAACACAAGCACTCGGATGCATATATCCCCTCCCCTACTTGAGTCTTCACCGATATTCCCAGACGCCACTCGCCGCAACCACGCGGAACCCCAGGGAGGCGACCGTTTTCCCAATTCCGTAAGCAAGACCGCCATAATTGGGAAATATCACTTTTAAGCAGATTAAGATAGGTATGTATATACACACACGCAAGTTTTCCAACCTAGAAATCCCACAAAAAAAAAGGGATCATCTGCACCTCGTACATCGCCTCCGCGCCGCGCAAGCGCAGCGCAGAAGAACCGTTCCCGTCCCATCCTTACGCGGCGCAGACGCCACCCTCGTCCCTCAGCGCGTCGAGCAGGATGCACGCCAGCTCTTTATCGCGAGCCTCTGCCTCTGTCCCGGCATCGCGAGCGTCACCGCCGCCACTGCCACCGCCACTGCCACCGCTGCGGTCGTCGTCCCAGGCGTGGTCTAGCCAGTCGCTCGCGGCGTCGTACATGTCGCAATCGTCGGCGCCCGCATTTACCCCCTGGGTCTCGCCGCCGTGACCGTGCGCGCCATCGCCGTCGTCGTCGTTGGTCTGCGACACGTACGCGGCGAGGGCGGCCTCGGCGCCGCCGAGCGCGTAGTCGATGTCGAGGAACATGGGCATGGGCACGTCGCGGGCCGCGGCGTCCGCGCCGCCGAGCGGGGGAAGGGGCGCGGTGGTGGCGACGGTGGGGAGAGGCTCCGGCGGCCGGCTGGCGTCGGTGTCGTCCCCCGTTGCGCGGTCGGTCGCGTCCGCGGAATCGGGAGATGTCGAGTCTTCTTCGTCTGATGATATTACGTGCGCGCGGCGGCGGCAGCGGCCCGGCTGTGCATGCGTCGGCGGCGGCATCTGCGGAACGGCCACCCCGAGCGGAGAAGGCGGCGGCGGTGGCATCGGAGACGGCGGTATTCTGAGATGATGGCTCCCCGTCAGGAGCGCGCGGATCGGGCTGAAGCCGTGCGCGAAGAGGCCTCGGAGCTTGAGGGGGAAGTCGGACTCCTTGGCCAGTCTGCCCTTGCTTATGCTGATGTCCATGGTCATAGCGAGGCGGAGGTAGAAGCCGGGGTTGCACGCCAATATGTCCGTCCAGTCGGAGATGATGGGCGGCATGTCGTTCGATGACGAGTCCCGGGCTAGCGCCGCGATGGACGTTGTGGTGCTTGGTGTGCTCCCGGGAGGGTCGATCTGGGCGAGATTGACGATGTGGCGTATCGTCTCGCTAATGTAATCCACGCTGTCGTACTGCGGCTGGTAGGCCTTCATGGCCTCGATCAGAACGTTGAGTCTCTGTTGTTTTAGCGCCATCCGCCTTGTCTCGTCCGGCGTCGCTCTGCTTCGCTTGTTCTGAGATAAGAGCTTTACATCGATGATATGAAGCACCAATGGCAGTGCCGTACATGCCATCCTACATGAAAAATCAGCGTGGGTGTGGGCCTGATCTGTCTTGAACTACTACTTACGCGCTGATGGGTAGCCACCGTGCAAGGCGGCGGTGTATTAGTTCGTTCAGGCATTCAGTTACACCATAAGCGGCATCTTGTAATTCATGTCGGCTTTCATAGATGTTCGAGAATCCAGGCGGGTTGGTGTGTGGGTTTGATGATGCAGATGCCATGGCTATTTGAAGTAACTCATGATGGCATAGCAAAGTCCGTGAAGAACTGACATATAACTGTAAGTGACTAGTTAAAGGGGGATTTGTTAAGAATGGTGACTTACTGATAGAACATATACATCATATTCGTATACAGTATAACCGAATCATGCTGAAGATACTTATCTCCCGACGATTTGCTTGGTTCACCATCACCTCCAAACATGGGAAAGCGAAGAGTCGCCGCTTTATACCACCTCCTCAATGCCGCTTTAGATTTTCGTACATTTTCAGCGCCCTCGACCCCGTCGTGTCTACCCCAGCCTGGAATGTCGTCGAGCGGAAATACTAGTGTTAGGAGATCCGTTAATACCGACAACAGTTCGCCGAGTTGGCCGAATATCTCGATTAGTTGCCGCTTGGTCTCCGAGTTGTATACCTTCGACCGCCCTATTTCGTCTGATAGATCCGAGAAGCCAAGCCCACTATTTGAGTCGAAGTCAAACTGAGCCCGGGATATTTGAATGCTCCGCCGCATACCGAGGGAAACTAAACGATCGCGTAAAACGCAGCACCACCATAAACGCTTCCGACAATTTTGCCTTTTGTATTCGACCGGCTCCGTTACAGGAGAGAACATAGGCATAGCCGAGTATATGTGTGCCTCTGCGCTCTTGGCGTTCTGTATCGCAACACCGAGCCAAGCAGTGTTTGGCTTCCTCGTTGCGAGTGACCAGTTCGGGGGCCAGTAGGTAAGCAGCAGCGCGGCCTGGGAGAGGCAGACAAGGGACGATTCGGTATCAAAGTCAAACAAGAGCTGCATACATTAGGCTCAGATAACTTTCTTGGGGTGGACATTGTGAATTGTGAGTACCTTCGTTCGTCGGTATAAGGCCGCTCTAGCGGTGCGGATATCGGGAAACCCCAAGGCTTTGATGCTACTTTTTGAAACAAACTATTAAATTAGCCTTGTAATTCAGAGACACGAAGAAATCGACTCACGTTACAACAGGCGAATAGCATTGCTTGGAAAACGAGTAGAGACAACCTTTCGCCAGCGCCCGCGCGGCCTTGTTGGCAGTAAATATCCCAGAAGTCGCCTTCGTTGAATAACGGCATGAGCGGATGGACGTGCAAGAAAAACTGTTGTACAAACTCGTCGAGAATCGGCCGTGTAGGTATCCTAAGACAGCCCTGAGATTCGAGGAAATTCACATCTTGAGGCAACACGTTA
This sequence comes from Rosellinia necatrix, assembly GCA_021209875.1. Classification (NCBI taxonomy): domain Eukaryota; kingdom Fungi; phylum Ascomycota; class Sordariomycetes; order Xylariales; family Xylariaceae; genus Rosellinia; species Rosellinia necatrix. The sequence goes on from JAGYVD010000010.1 coordinate 2,091,295, forward strand.
TGCAGGTTTCCGATGAAAAGAAACGGGTAATACGAGTATATGACATCTGGGTTAACAACAACTGGTTGCTCGCCAACCCAGAAAGACATATCCGTAGTTCCTAACGAGCTGAAGTTCGGTAGTGACATTGGCGAGGCATCTATTAAAAACCATGAGAAGGTAGATTATGGGAGAGGCCATTGCTACTCACTGTTGAATCCCGGTGTTTCGTCCGATGGCTGGTCAAGCGATGCCTCGGGATGCTGGTTAAATACTGGGTAAGGTTGTTGTTCTCCTGGTATATCCATCCGTATGCTTCCCCCGGGATCGGAAAAGTGTGGTGTAGGCACGTTTATAACCGCTAAGGGACCATTAGGTTCAATGGGTTCCGTCTGCGGCGTAGTATGTTCATAGTTTACCACTGAGCTAACGACATCGTTCGTCATATTTCTGTGACTGACATGGTCGAGATTATACGGTGGATGTGACACTTGAGCACTCTCATCGCCCTCACGTTCTACTTTCCGGCTGAGGCAGTGTTGTTAATTACGCCTGAGGGGGACACGTTGGTGGTGGACGAACGGCCCTACTTACAACCTTGAGGCCCGGCTTGTAACAATACAAGTCTCGCTGTCAAGATAACAGTTCATGCATGGCCGGCCCCTCTGAGACACATCGCAGCGCACTTTTCGAGCACGGCACGAAAGACACGCTTTGGGTGCTCTCCTTCTCGTCTTATGGGGATCACGGGTCGTATGGGCCGCTGGTTCAAAGGTGGCTACCGAGGCCATCATTCCGGGGCATTAGATGAAGGTCACAATAATGATAGTCTCAGCGGCCCCAGAAAGAGGAACTTGGAGACAGGAAAGGTGGTTGAAGGCACCAATAAGTTGGGGAAACGTGGGGTATACTTAATAGAATCAGGAGATTCGACTTAAAAGTATGGGGTTTGATGGAGACAGCCTCAAGTTGGTTCTGGACTACCCATGGAGATGGACGGCGCTAGTTTAGATACTTAAGTAGTGAGCGATGCCCTGCATGTCACCTACTTACTAAGTAGCCGACAAGGTTGATATTGACCACCACGAGACAAGTCACCTAATCCATTGTATGGCAATGCTCTCGGATGTCCCGGTGACGAACATGCCGATTTGCAGCGAGCGAGCGAGCGAGGCGAGAAAAGCGGCGAGTATACTTATACTCCGTAGAGGCGTAGGTATACTCATATTGCCGCCGCATGACCAATAAGGCCTATTAGTGCCTGCTATACCTTTTCGTCTCGACCCTCTCGGCCATCTCGACCGTGTCCTAGTGATACTAGCCCTGGGAACGAGGCGTCAAACACGTTGCATCCCGCAGCAACCGTAAAACAGCCCGTGTTGAGCACGGGCATCATCAACATCCCGACCAGTTGATTACGCGACAGACCATGCATACATCCCCATAGTGCCGTGCATACCGTCGATCCTAGAGCGGAGATGGATGCGTACTATTACCATTCTGGCCTGGCTCGCCCGCTTGGATATGGGGAGGATTAAGTCATACAGCAAGGATCGAAATATCGTTCTGCGATCTTGCCAATGCACTCGCACGCGTAAAACTACATGCGGGTTCACAGGTAGAGGCGTTCAAGGACCGAACCGTAGAAGGCTGGTATTGAATTATTAGCTATGAAGCCTGAAACGGATGGGTGAGTCGTGGTGTAGTGTAGGCAGGGCGTAGTAAAGGAAGGACCTGGGCCCTCCGTGAGAGATTCCGGAGGAACACTGTCTTTCCCGAGGCTGTTCAATCCTTATAGAGCGGGCATGTATGCTGCTAGCTCGGTAAGCCGTTTAGGGGCTCCACAACTACTACCGAACACCCCTGCCCCCGCCAGTTGACTCTTCAGTACCCACAATCACGCATACCTACCTACTGCAGTTGCCCAGGCACCCCAACAGACGCCCAGCAGATACCAAATAGCGGCAACTGGCCAGGTTTAACAGGCTACTCCATTAAAACCATGCCTTGAATTCAAACACTGTATATTTTGCTACCCTAGCAGTATCAGTTCCCATTCCTAATACTAAATAGTATGGTCATTATTTCGTAGCTTGAAGGTGTTGAGCCGCGAGTGTAGACCGATGCCAGGGCGCACCAGCAGCTGCCTCAGACCCGAAATCGCAAATATATTCCCAACGCTGAGCTCCCTTATTTCTAGCAAACGACCCCAGCTCGATGAAAATAACACCGAAGACGGAGCAGGTATAATTGGCACGCCGAGGGGGAGAGAGAGGACTAAGGCCTGGCCAGCCTCGGACAGGACAGGCAGTACTTCATCGACCACCATGGAATACTCTTGTTCATTGGCCCGCGTTTCGATTAGCACTGGGAACTATGTCCGATATTTCAAAGACGTCCAAGACGTCCCCTGAAGCCCAAGAACGCGAGACGAGACTAAATCTACGCCGCTCCAAGCCAGTCCGTTATTGCATCTCCGTCGAGCCCGGGAATGAAAGTCATATTGAAGTCGACGAACTGCAGACACAACCAGGATTTATTTAATATTGACCATACCGACTACCACCCGCTGAGACAGTGGCTCGTTATTCTTAGCGCCGAGTCTAACATGGAGGCGCAAGTACAGCTCGGTGTTTGGCAAGCTACGCAGTGGACTCTACTAGAGGATCTCATAAACACTGAGGGAGATGTGACGCAGCCACTTATACCATTTCTCCCAGCCCTCATCATCCACGGCCATGAGTGGTCTTTCGTAGCCGCTACGAAGTCCAGCAAGCGCACGGTACGTCTTTGCGCCCCTTACCTATGTCAGCCAACTGCCCACTCCTTTGATTGCGAACGACCCTCAGGTGTTATGGCTCGGACATGCTATCGGAAAGACCGACTCTGCCCTTGGTATTTTCTAGATTATCCATGCTTTAAGGCATATTGCATCATGGATGCGTGGGACGTACTGGCCCTGGTATCAGAAGTGTATATTACAATTAGGGAAACAGTAAAAGTAAGTGGGCTGGAGGCTGGACCGGCCATAATATGCCTATCCTCTTGTGATAACTAGTAAATATGCATTCTAGACCGCGGCAGACGATCTTGTGCTTAGAATTTCACCTTTTTTTTTTTTTATAGAACAGGCGATTGGACTTTTTTCTAGAGTCCTGTATATAGTGCGATAGACTGTGGAAACGAATAAGACAGCAGCATATGCATCTCACCAACAGCAGAGTCTAGTTTATTAGCATTTTGGCTTTGTCTTATGAAATTATTAGGCCTCGCTGTCAGAGGAAGAGAGCCCGTAGGACACAGAGCTTGGCGAAGATATAGTTCTGGCGATACGCGCGACAAGCAAACATTTTGCGGCCAACCATTTTGGTTTGACTCTTCTACTGTTGGCGCCTCTACTGGCGGCTCTGCCACTGCTGTATTAAAGGATAGAAACTAAGCTGTAGCCCGATACGTTTTCTTGATAGACAGGATGTTTGCGATCATGATATAAGCAAAGGTGTGACCAAGTATGATAAATGAGACCTGAGCAACAGACATGTTATAAGTGGTTAAAATAGGTAGGTATATACCATGGCTAGCATGGTTAGCATGGTCAGGGTTGATAAATTAGTCGGTGACTAAATTTAGGCACTAACCAACACATTAGTTCGTTAATATTAGTCAGTCTACTAGCTAAACAAGCTAAATTGTAGAGTTTCGCCGTCTTCTCAGGCCTCGAAACCTTTCAATCCCCAGCATTCCAGTCTAATTACTAGGACCAAGCGAGGTGGGCGGAGAGAAAGCCTATAGTATGCCATAGAATAGCGAATTATTTTTCAATATGAATCGTACACACAAAAGAGACACTCTAAGCCGGGCAGTGGGATATGTACTATCGTCTAGATAGTCTGTGGGAGGGATGAAAAGGTAGTAATAGTCACAGAATGGACTGAATGGAAACACGAAGTACCTAGTGCTATGATACGACTTTTCGCTGTGCTTGGGGTTACTATCAAATTCACCCTACCCGCCGTCCAGCGAGCATCTCCGAGTGCTGGCTTGCCCATCAATACTTTGAAACGTTTTAGCGAGACCGATGGCACCGAGTGCGGTAGCGTGTATACTCCAGTGGGTATTTTCTAGTCGGATATCCGGGGGAATAAGGGTACCCGTCATGGATGCTACCCTCTAGTACAAAGTCTGGCCTTGTCTATTCTATTATGACTTCACAGGTTCTTTGACTGTTCGTCCTCCACATATCTATCATACCCTAACCCAGAAACGAAACTACAGCAATTCTAATATACCCCAAAGGTGCTAGATTAAGGCAGTTTTTGATAGGCGTATCATGTCAAATGCAGACATGGTCGTCTCATGGCCTGTATCGAAAAGGTCGAAATTCACTTCAAGAGGGAGGGCTATGAAGTAGTCCAATTAGCTCAAATTTCGGTGCGAACTTTAAGGGCGAGACGGTAAATACATCTGACGATTACCAGAATTGCGAAAAGGGATATTATTGGCCCGGCGGAGCTTAAGCGCCTTGTTTGAAGCATATAGAAGGGAGACAACTCCGTGGAAGTGGCCGGGTGGATGAGCATTTTTTAGTGTGTGCACTGCCGAAGAGCATATCCAGGAGCGAGTGCTGTATAACGAAGCAATACTAAATAGAGGGAAGCGCGAGTTGCGCTTGTCTCAGAAAATTTATCAAAGGGGAAAGAGACTAGATATGAAGGTGACTTGGCGAGGAGGGTGACGTCAGATACGAAACACGCAAAGCGAAAGTCGCAGACATGATATCCGAAGGGTATTATACTAAAAGAAACCCCAGCACTCTCACAATACATATTGTGTGTCAAACCTTCAGGAGGCCAATAAATCTAGATACTGAATGAATCAAAGAATTATCTAAAGAAAATATAATCGAAATCCACCTAGGACTCGGCGTAGTGCAAGACGGCCGCGGTACTTCTCAACCCGGTATGGTGTTGCACGGCTATGACTAAAAGACCAGCCCCCAGCTACTACACCCGAATCCCCACGAGCTAGCATTTCAAAACTTCTCACAATTCTCACAATAATCCGCGTCGATCTCGTTCATAACAAAGAGAAAGATCTTAAACCCGTCCAAAAAAAAGAAAAAGAAAACCTTCACAGTGTAAAAATGAAATCAAGCGTGGTACAGTCGATCGGAGCGGCGCTCCTCGGCGCCTCCGGAGCCCGAGCGTGGCAATTCCCACAATCGCCGGGCTACGGAACGGCGCAGAGGCCGCTGGGCGTGCTGCCCGACGACGACGTCGACATCTCGTACAACAGCGGGATCAGCGGGCTCACCACGTACGCCAACATCCCGTACGTCAGCTGTTTCACGGACGATGCGCCGGAAGGCACCAAGTATGATATTGCCATCCTAGGCGCGCCATTCGACACGGTGAGTGCTCGATTGTTATTACTATTATTATTACACTATTCCACACCGGAAAAAAAAAAAAAAAAAAAAGGAAAAGGAAAAGAAATAGGAATTGACAAGATCCACGTTGATACAGAGCGTTACGGGCCGGCCGGGCACTCGTTACGGACCCCGGGGGATCCGGACTGGCAGCCAGAGGCAGCGCGGGGACTTCGGGTGGAGCGCATATACAGGTCAGCCGGAGCGCCTCCCATCTGATATGATATACCAACGCCGCATAGACGTTATGAGAGGGGAGTCCGGTGGAGGAAGAAACGAAACACATGTCGTGTACTGACAAGAATGGACACGCAGGCAGGAACCCGCTCCGGTCCTGGGCCACCGTCATGGACTGCGGTGATGTGCCGCTGACCTTCCTCGACAACAATTACGCCCTGGCGCAGTTGACCAAAGCACACAAAGTATGTGACTCATCCCTTTTCCTTTTTAATTTAATTTAATTTAATTTATTTTTTTTAATTTATTTTTTAATTTTTTATCATGAATATTCCTCTGTTTTCTCTACAAACGCCCCCTTGTATATTTCACTCACGCGCGAACCTCCCCCTCCAGGTCGTCTCGGGCCGGAAGGCGGCAAACGAGACGCACTCGGTGACGCCGAGGATCATCACGCTGGGCGGGGACCACACGACGACGCTGCCGGCCCTGAGATCGGTGCATGAGCACTGGGGGAAGGTCTCTGTCATCCATTTCGACAGCCATTTAGGTGAGAGCACAGCCAACCAACCAACCCCCCCCCCCTTCAATCCGTTCCGCGCGGACAGAGAAGGCCAGCGCCGCCCCATGCTAACCAAGTGACCAGACACCTGGGACCCGGCCGAAATCGGTGAGTCTCCTCTGGATAACCCACGTACCCATCATGACCCAGCGCTCACGGCTTCTTCCAGGCGGTGGTATTTCGGGCTACGCGTAAGTGGAAGCATAGTGCCAACACGGCAAACTCCAAGCTTACGTTCCGGTTTTTTTTTTTTGGTTCTGTAGCGGCCTTAACCACGGCACGTTCCTCCACATCGCGCATGAAGAGGTACGTAATCTGCGCCCTACCCTACCTTCTTTACCTTCCTTACGCTCTTACACTACCCTGCCGCGCCAGTCCACGCAGTGGCGTGATAGAAACCCCCTTCTACCTGCTCTCTCCCCCCTCCTCCTCCTCTAGAAAAAAAAACCAAAAACAAAACTCACTCTTGCTTACTATCCCTCTGGCAGGGCTTGATCCGCAACAGCTCGATCCACGCGGGCATCCGCGCGCCCCTGGGGAATACCCGGTACGACGTCGACAACGACGTGCGGTGCGGCTTCGCGCGCCTGACGGCGCGGGACCTCGACAGGTTCGGGACCGCCGGGGTCGTCTCGCGTATCCGCGAGCACGTGGTCGGGCCCGTGTATATCACCGTGGATATCGACGTGCTAGACCCCGCGTTTGCACCTGGTAAGTTTTTTTTTTTTCCCCTTAAAAAAACAAAACCCCCCTCCCAAAAAAAAAAACCCCCCAAAAAAAATACCCATTCTCTCGAACTCACTATACCTTCCACATCCCCTATCTATCATCGCCTTCGTCTTCAGCTTCTTCTTCGCCGATATGAAAAAAAAAAAAGGCACGGGATGGCAGGAGGCCGTCGGCTCACCTGTACAAACAATATCTAAATCCCACCCAATATTTAACAACACTGGCTAACATTTTTTCTTTCTTTTCCCCTCGAAAAAGCCACGGGGACAGCCGAGCCAGGCGGCTGGTCGACGCGCGAGCTCCTCACTATCCTCGACGGATTGGCCGGGCTCGACGTTGTCGGCGCCGACGTGGTCGAGGTCGCGCCGGCGTACGACTCGCGTGGCGAGACGACGACGCTGGCGGCAGCCGAGGTAGTCTGGTCTTTGCTCGAGATCATGGTCGAGACTCCTGTCAAGTCTCTATCTGATTGAGTTTCCCTAGGGTAAAAGAGTTATCCTACATTAGGTCTGGACCTACAAAGATTGCTGTCATGTGTGTGGATTAAAACAAGAAAAAAAAAAAAAGGGCGGGACTTTGGATGAGGGTGCAAGGTTGAGATTGTAATATATTGGATATTTGCCGCGATGCTTACGCTTCATGCGTCAACAGCTTATCGGCCTCTATGAATTGATTCCTGCCCTAGCCCCCTTGAATAAGCGCAGACGCAAGAAGTGCAATAACGTGTGGGACAAACAAGAAGAAACCCCGCCCCCTCCATGATACGGTTGCTTCCCTCATATTCATCGGATTACAGCCGTACACAATAGACTCGGCGCCAGGTAGATGAATGGGAAACGGGCAGCATAGCCCATCCCCGGCCCCCAACGGCAATCGCTTCGCTATATACAGAAATACTACACACGCGACGAACTTTGCCCCTGGGGCTGACTGGTGGCGAGCGTAGCGCACTAAATACGATCCAGCTTCCGCCGTTCGTTTCGTGTCCGTCTCATCAGCTTCTTGTACTTCTTCTTTTTCATCTTAAGCTTTCGCTGGCGTTTCACGCTGATAGCGAGCATGCTGTCGGGCCGGCCGCGAATCTGCTCGCGTCTAATCTCCCGCAATGCCATGCGCTCGAGGAACGAGCGAGGCGGATTGGCGGTAGTCCCATCATCTCTAGCACCATCCTCGATCAACTGCGGCGTATGCGCTACGATACGAGTGTTGCCGTTCTCGTCGATGGTCTCCTCAAGTGTGAACATGGCCCTATAAATGCGGGTTTGAGGCTCTTGTTGCGCTGCCGTCTCTTGTTCCGATGACGCTATTTCTGCGTTTCCAGACTCGGTCGAGGCACCAGCCTCGGTTCCGGAAAGCGCCTGGGGTATCGGGGGCGGGTGGAAGGGGAGGAATTGGCCCGACATGTGATCCAGCTGCACGTATACGCTGGACTCGGTCCCATCCGGGTGCTTCAGGCTGATCTGCTGCATAGGCTCACCGTTTGCGTCGTGGGGGGCCGAGGCGTCGGCCACGTGTTGTGTCGTGATGGCCAACCCTTGCATAGACTGCTCAAGCTGGTCGGCGGCTCGGGCTAGCGTGCTCATCACTTTGTTATGCGTGATAGGTTTCGTGCGCGGTGTGAAAATCTGGGCAAAGGCGTCATCCGTTATGGCCTTGGGAAAACTGTGTGTCACGGAGATGGGTCTGTGAAGCGAGAAGAAGGTGGCCAGGGCCAGAGCTAGAAGGCAAAGGTAGTCAGCATCCGGCGAGAGAGGTACACTGTAGTACGGCGGCGGCGGCGGCGACGGCGGTGTTTTTGGGATTGGGGGATGCCGTACCTTCTTGCGGCACATCCTGCGTGCTGGGGACGCTCGGGAGCTTTCGCTGCGGACTCGACTCTTTAGCCTTACGTCTCCGCTTCTCGCCGCTTTGCTTCTCGCCGCTCTGTTTCGTGGACTGCGCCGGGCTCGTCGTCACCTGGCCGGCTGAGTAGCCTTTCGGAGAGTCATTGGGGCTGGATGGCTTCGACGACGAGTATCGCCGTTGCGGGCTACATCTGGGGCTGCCGTGGAGAGCGAGCACGGTGGATGCTCGTGTTGCCGTCGGTGCGAACGAGGCCAACAGGGGTGACTGGGGTGCGGCTGTGGCGAGTCGCCGCACCGTTGAGGGGGAGCAGCATCCCTCGGGGTATGGACAAGGCCTGGCTGCGAAACGAAGACGGGACGCAGTCGGTGCCTAGCGACGGGATGTTACGACGAGGAAACCAAGAGTGATGTTCCGTGAGGCTATCGCCGCCGATAGCAGGAGTTGTTGACTGACTGGTTGGTTGGTGGGTTGGTTGGTTGGTTGGTTGCTGCTTGGGACCTTGAAAAGCCGAACACAGCCAGTTTGAACACCTGATCTAGTGCTAGATTGGAAATTGGCGTGAAACATCGGCCAGGCGGCACCTGGTCGGCTAACCATTGACGGAGTATCGATCATCCAGATTCCGACCCGCAAAATTGCGTTATATCGCACTGTGGGGGTTATCAAATATCGCATACTTACATAACGCTCAAAACGCAATCTAGGGGGGAGGAGTGCGGCCGAGGATCGGGGGCACTTCTAACTTAGATAAATACCTACTTAGGTACTTGATGTAACATAACTACCAGGTACATAGATACCTTCAGGCGTAGTGTAGGCTACATCGGCTAGACATCAAGTCGGTAGAAAATATCACAATGGATTGACGAAATCCACCTGAGATGGTAGTATGGCACACAGACAAGACAAGGTTTACGTGATGATATACCTAATGCATCGGCTACATCCATCTAAGGTATTCGTAGACATTCAATGGCAAAGACAACCAAGAATGCCCTACATTGTCCTACCTAGGTAGACTTATATCCTCGCTCTGCTCGCTGCGCGCCATGGTCCCGTATGCGTACCCTCGATGTGGTGGGTATGCCCTCCCTCCTAGCTAGGTGACATCATGTTCTACGAGACCAGTTGCTCAATTATGATGCTAATCATCTCAGCTCGACTATGCTTCCATCACCGTAAAAAAAAAAGGTCTCCGCCTGCTTGCACACCACCGGGGACACCTAGAATCTGGACTTATCGCCGTGTGTGTTTTTGGGGTGAATTTGCAGCCAAGGCCGAATTGAAGTTATTGGGGGAATAAGGAACAAAAAAGACAAAAAAAAAAAAAGGGACGAAACAAAATAACTAGTGAAGAAAGAAGAAGAAAAAACAACAAAACAGTGTAGTCATAAAGGAATCCCCTGCGAGATTCATCGCTAGACTCTATATGAGCAATGCGTTCTCCTGGTCATCGTCTCGAAAGTCCCAGTTTAGATGACCGTCTCCTATCCCATGTCCGGAGCCCTGCCAACGGTGCCTGAATTTTGACGGCCTTTCCAGAAGTAGCCTCTTCCTTTCGCTTTGCCGGTCCAAGGTATCCCGGCCGCGGTCATCGGCTATGCGCAGTCCTCTGTCTCTTGTGTGGAGAATAGAACTCTAGTAGTTGGTTAGTATCGGTCCGCCTTTTTATATAGTATTAAACAGTACATCTACACAAAGTTTCAGGGTGGTCAAAGCCCAGAACGCCTTCCGCTATGATAATAAGTGTCTGTGATGTGTTTGGGTCGGAGTTTTGCAAGAAAAAGCGTTGAGAGCTGAGGCTCAAAGAGTGACATCGAGGACTAAGCTGACATCCTGGACGTTGGGTCCAGCCAAATCCTCGAGAACGGGTATTAGGTCTAACAGTTCGTTATCGTGTGCATCCGAGAACCAACTGCTGATAGGAACGGCGTGTTGTGGGTGGAAGATATATGATGTAGGCGAGTTATCGATTATGATGGTGTCCTTGAGGTCACGTCCAACCTGTGACAGGTCTTTGACGTAATTGCCTTGATGGTTGTAACAGCTCTCGCGGAATAACCTGTGATGGACGACTTTATGGATATCAAGCTGGTCCAGCAACGGATCGCCATACTAAATTGCTTCTCGTCAGGTATGTAATTAGGGGTAGGCGCATGCTACATACCTTAGAAACAGACGCCGTGAAAACAACGACTTCGTAAAGCTCGCCTACACGTTTCATGAACTGGTCTACACCGGGTCGCTTGATCACGTAAACATTGTGATAATTTCCTTCGATTTCCACGGGTATCGTGAAATCAGCCTGATGTAGGATCTAAAACCTATTAGTTCCCGCACAACACACCATGTGAATATGTGGCTTACCTTGAACGAACTATGTACCAGAGTCTCGTCAAGATCCAAGACCAAGCATTTACGGCCCTTGAAACGCTGTTCAATAGGCGGTAAGAGAAATTTTTGCTGTTCTTGCTCGGCCACTACAGGCTTCTCTTCCTCCGCCACAACCGGCTCTGGAGTTGCTATCGGTGGCGGCGGTGGCGGCGGAGGAACCGTTTTAGGATAACTGTCCTCATCAACGGACTCGGCAAGCTTTAGTTGTTGCGATGCTACAGAATCAGCATCAGGCATCTCCGAATCTCCATCGTCATCTTTAGTATCCACATCTTCCACCCTTGATACCTCGGTGCTGGGATCCTCTAACAAAGGAGCGTTGACAGTGATACTCGGACCCGGCGCGGCTACAAGAGTGGCTTGCTTGGATTCATTGTCTTGTTCACCAACACCGGGTTGATCGGGCGCTGTGGACTGCGATGCGCGCTTTCCGGATTTCGGCGATTCCTGGGCTAAATGCCCGCTCTGGGGTTGTGAATCCTTCTCCTTCTCATAAATCTGCGATCTACTACCCGTAGTTTGTTCAGACGGCGTCACAGTCCTCCTGCTAGATGTCAAAGGTCGTTGAGGGATCCTGTCGAGCTTGTGAGAGGCCAGGGGCTCTTCCCCGCCTTCAGGGGCATTGGCATTATCCGGAACGCCGCAGCAGCCGAGAAGCGCGAGGAGACCACCTTTCTTCCGTCGTGATGGAGCGGTGGCCGGAGAGTTGAACTGCGACGACCCAGTAGCATTTGTGGGGTTTGGTGCCGCCGAGCGGTTGGTAGATGCGCTACCATTGCGACGTCGGCCCAACATACTGCTTCTAGACTCTCTCGAGTGTCTGCCGGTGCTATGTCGGGATTCGCTGGCTGGAGTGCCGGTGGGTCCTGGAGTCGACGACGGCTCTCTCCTCTGGGACGACGGACGCGACGGCGTGCTTAAATGACTTCGGCTTCTTGTTGAATTGGCCCCGTCGTCGGGCTGAAACATAGCCTTATCCTTAGAAGCTCGTTGCTCTACCTGGTTGTCCTGGTGAACACCTCGGGACATTCTCTCTGGGACAGGAGACCCAGTATCGATGAGCGCAGGGCGTTTCCCGACTAGAACCTATAGATTAGCCATCGCGTTCACGCCGATGATAGACCGATGGTGATGGTTGGAGAGATCGTCGTTTTCAGGGGGGCATTTGGGGGGGCATTTGGGGTTTGAAGATGCCGCTACGGTTCGAAGAGATATCGAAGTTCCGCGCACATGGCCACACGGCCGTAGTCGAATAGATAAGTCATGCGCCATGGCAGTTGAAGCACACAACTGCTCCGACGACGCAGAAAACGACGAGCCTCGTCTCGCCGTCCCTTCACGAATACAGGCTTACGCGGGCAGGGTGGAGCGGTTGAAATGTTCATTCATACGTACCTTAGCTACCTAACCGCCCAAGTGATGCGGTCAATGGCCCTGGTGGCCGCGTGAGAACAGTCGACCGTAGAGGAGACGCGGAAAACGCCAGCGACACAGCGGTATCTCAGGCGATTCGGAGGAACAGGAATGATGGGATGTCGACGCGAAAGGAGGTCTTTGCCTGCTGCAAAAGGCTGGGGACGGGATGGGGAAAGAGGCTCGAGGAGGTCAGGGAAAAGGGCCGCCGCTGGGTGCAAAGCCGCTAGCGCCCCTACCTAATCTGCTAGCTAAATGAAGTGAACGCTCACTGGGACCTGGATGTGATTTGGGGGGAGTGAGTTAGGGGGCACTCCTCTGAATAGTTAGACCGATCAGAAACCATACCGCTTTGGGTGGGTAGTATGTGCGCCATGGCCAGCCCCAGAAAGGGTACTAGATATTGCTATGGACTGTTAACATCTCACCCTTGATTGCTCCACAGCACTATCGAAATGTATCGGCCTGGTTGTCTCCTATCTCATTACCTGTGAAGCCGGATCCACATTTGAAGCTCTGTAATCTCCAGTCGCAGCCCGCACCTCATCTGAACCGACCCGTATATTTTAGGTTGTACCTATACCTACCTATGTGCCAAGCAAGTTAAACACTTGCTACTTACCATGGCCGTTTTCCTGCTCTCCGGTTGCAACTACCAACCTAATGAACTAACAGTACCAGGTAGTTATAATCTCGCTTCTATTGGTGGAGTCGGTTTCGAACGTCACCATCTTCTAGTGTACCACGAACTCCCTTGGGGCCTTTACTTATCGTTAATTGTTTTCCGATATGAAAGCGCTCAGATCATCAGATGATGTTGAGCAAGTCCTCTGCTAAGGTAAGATGGACGTACACTATATATGTATGTAAGTACCGTCTACCAGCACCCAGGATGATAAGGTCCCCACATCTTACATGCTACCCATGCACCTAGGTATATTGTATTTCGGCTACTTCTCAATAACTATCACCGCTGTCGACTGAAAGTTACCTAGTACCTAGTGTCGCCATATGCGATGCCAATAGCCACCTGTCGTCTAGCCAAGATTACTCAAAGATTGCTAATGCCTATAACTATACAATGGCGTCCTAACCAAATACCCGAGATTTCTTGTTCGTCACGCGAACACCTAGGTATCCACGTTGGAAGGATAGTACTTACACCTATAACTACTAGGAACACCGGAGATATCTGCCTGTGAACGGTATTGCTGTAAAGTGGTTGGTACCGGACTGTGACTGGTCTGGTCTCGTTGCTAAACAGGACCGAGCAAAAACTTAGCCCCCAGTCCAGATCCACCTCAACGCAACCCACATGCTAGCGAATAGGATGCTGGCAATGTGGTACCTCTCTTCTATTGGCCAACCCTGTCGATGTGGGCGCTTAGCCGTGCAGGATGGCGGCGTGCGGTGGGACTGTCCGCTGGTGCACCACTGGACCAAGCCTGGATTAGGTGCTCAGGTACACAGGGAGCGAACCGCGGACCACTTCATCCCTGTTCCAACAGCCAAGCAAGAACGAGGAAACAACTCTAAATGCGGAGGGTTTCTTCACCACCTCGACAAGGTACTTAGCTACATGACACAACTGCAGTTATGGCTACAAATGCATGCACCAGGGTTGTAATTTTCGCACTCGCAGATTTACGTACACTGCATACATAGTAGTAGTCATCACAATATATCAATATATACCGAATAAGGTGCCTAGATCTCGGCGATGGCCGAACCGGGGGGCACATATCCATGGATGTATGTGCATATTTGTATCAGGTAGTTACATGAGTCTTATCCACCAAAGCAGTGATGATCTATTAGATACATATTTTTATAAGCATCAAGGCCTATTTATGATGAGATGGAGGTCATGGGGCGTAATAATAAGATATTTTATTCAAAGTTGACCCAAGGTTTATATATCCTGTCTTAGATCCCATTGAAGAGGTCAACAATAAAAACGGTATTACGTACCTTAGATCTCCACTACCTGTTATCAAAGACTCACCATATCCGGTAGTTAGTTACTTAACCTCAAATGATCTGGGGAAAAGCACATGTAAAACGACATATCCTGTAAATTAAGCCACAATTAGGTAACTAGTGTAGGTAGGTACGACCTTATAGTCATGTGGCTTGACTAGGTACATTCTTAGCTACGTACCACCTTATAGGCAAGTTAGGTTTAGGTAAGTGCATTAGATACTTCGTACCTAAGTACCTATCCAAGTTGGGTCAAAAACTTGGGGTAAATGTGGCTAGAATTTCCGCTGACGGCATAGTTACCTGCAGGTAGGTACCTAGCTTCCAGCGTACCGAGGTGATCTATCACATGGAAAGACGGTCGCTGTCATGATGTGCATCGCGCATCCCACGAATCTTCGCTAGTCGTTTTCTTCCATTCCCGCCAACTTCTTCTCCTAATTCGGACAGCACAACAACCCCAGCCAATTGCGACACTTCCAAACTCGCCCAGCCTATGCGTCAATAACTATGCCAGGCTTCATGCTGCCGATGGCTTCGTCGCTTACCCTGCCAGACCTATCGTAATTGACGTCACGCGCCGGCCAGGATGGCGGTGCAGTCTACCCTTCGCCATGCGGCGTCCGAAGACATCCTGATGGTTTTCATTGACAAGTACAAGAAACTCGTCAAGGATCGCTTCCAGAAGACCTCGCGCCGAGCGAAGCTTGTTGCGACGCTTGCCTTGGCCCTATCCATCGTCCTCGGTGCCGAAGGGAGTCGGAGGTGGTGGAAACGGAGAAGGCAAGAAAAGGAGCAGGGCCGCAAGCTTGTGCGCACCAACTCCTGGCTTCTGGGGAAGGATGGATCGCGGACAATCTACGTTCCTTATAAGGACGGCACCTCCAAGGTCGTCATTCATAGGACGAAACCCCTCACATTCGAAGCGCATCGACGACTTTTCTTAAATCCGCCCAAGGTTTCCGGCCTGGGCGACGGAACCGTCCCATCCGCGCAGACAAAACCCGGCTTAAACCTCGCATTTCTTCATCAGTTCTTAAGCTTGATGAGCATCATGATACCGCGATGGACGAGTAAAGAGGCCGGGCTATTAGTCAGCCACGGTGTGTTTTTGATGTTGCGCACATATCTTTCGCTAGTGGTGGCGCGCCTCGACGGCGAGATCGTTCGCGATTTGGTCGCAGGGAATGGCCGACTTTTCCTCTGGGGCATAGCTAAGGTTAGTCGCCGTATTCCCCCTGTCTCACTTGATTCTTGCGCTAACTATTCCATACAGTGGTGCGGACTTGGTGGCTTTGCCGCGTATACCAATTCCATGATCAAATTCCTCGAGTCCAAGGTGTCAATCGCATTCCGCACCCGGTTAACACGATACATTCACGACTTATACCTCAACGATAATCTCAACTACTATAAGTTATCTAACTCGGACGGTGGGATCGGCCAAGGTGCCGATCAGTTCATTACCCAAGATCTCACTCTTTTCTGCGCATCGGCCGCGAATCTGTATTCATCCCTCGGGAAACCGTTTGTGGATCTCTGTGTCTTCAACTACCAGCTCTACCGTTCTCTAGGCCCCTTAGCTCTAACTGGTTTGCTGAGCAACTACTTCCTTACCGCTAGCATCCTTCGAAGGATGTCCCCGCCATTTGGAAAATTAAAGGCAGTGGAGGGCCGCAAAGAAGGCGACTTCAGAGGCTTACATGCTCGCCTGATAGCCAATGCCGAGGAAGTTGCATTTTACGGCGGCGCCGAAATGGAGAAGACATTCCTCAATAGGGAATTCAAGTCGCTGAAGAATTGGATGGAGGGCATATACATGCTTAAGATCCGATATAACATTCTTGAGGACTTCATTCTGAAGTACAGCTGGAGCGCATACGGCTATCTTCTATCATCTCTCCCGGTCTTCCTCCCGGCTTGGGGCGGACTCGGAGGTGCGATGGAAATGCTCGAGCATGCTGAAAAGGGCGGCCGTGAGCGCAATCGTATGAAGGACTTCATCACCAACAAACGCCTCATGCTCTCGCTTGCCGATGCCGGCGGTCGCATGATGTATTCTATCAAAGACCTCGCTGAGTTGGCTGGATACACAAGTCGAGTGTATACCCTCATTTCCACGCTTCATCGGGTCCATGCCGACGCGTACTTCCCCCGAGCCAGCGGTAATGAGCTCTATTCGCTCTCCGACGTCCAAGGAACAATTCAGAAAGGGTTTGATGGCGTTCGACTCGAACATGTACCCATCGTTGCGCCAGGCCTCTGGCCCCAGGGTGGCGAAGAGTTGTTAGAATCACTATCTCTAATCGTCCGCCGAGGAGAACATTTATTGATTTCGGGCCCTAACGGTGTTGGCAAAAGCGCCATTGCAAGAGTCCTTGCTGGGTTATGGCCTGTATATCGTGGGTTGGTCAGCCGACCAAAATCGATTGGCGAGGACGGTATAATGTTTTTACCCCAGCGACCGTATTTGAGCATCGGCACTCTCCGCGATCAGGTCATCTACCCGGATGGAGAACTCGATATGCGGCTAAAGCGCAAGAGCGAAGACGATTTAAAGCGTGCTCTTGATGCAGCCAAACTTGGATATCTACCGGATCGCGAAGGCGGGTGGGATACGCGAAAAGAATGGAAAGATGTGCTTAGTGGTGGCGAGAAACAGAGAGTCGGCATCGCACGATTACTTTATCATGAACCCCAGTACGCCATTATTGATGAGGGCACAAGCGCAGTATCTAGTGATGTTGAAGGTCTTCTTTATGAAACATGTAAAGAGAAAGGCATAAGTAAGTCACATGCTAAAAATACTTTGATAAGATATCTAATGGCTTGTAGCATTGATCACTATATCCACTCGGGCCTCTCTCAAGAAATACCATACATTCAACCTAGCTCTTGGCGCAGGTGACAACGGTGATGAGTGGGAGTTTGAACGCATTGGAACCGAACGCGAAAAGTTACAAGTCGAGCGAGAGCTACAAGATCTCCGCGAACGACTATCACAGGTCGAACAATGGAGACAACGTCGCCAAGAAATCGAGAAAGAGCTGGCTCAAGTTTGGACCGAAAAGAACGACGTCCCCCTGGATCCGCCTCCCTACGTCCAAAACCCCGAACAGGATACTGATGCTACAACAACAGAATTTTGAGAATAGATGTATTAGCGACAAGCCGTATTGTGCTCCATATGGCCTATATAGACGTTAGAGAAGAGCCTTATAGTACACTAGGCAAAAGAAAATATTTATACAACATATCGGCTTTTCTCAATCTATCATATTATTACCCACCACCCAATTATTTCTAGGGACAGTGATAATTGAGTTTATACGGTTAGAACTAAATCAACACCTCGGCCACATACCAGCCTGGTCGGCCATCAAATATATATTAACGCCAACACGGCATAGCTGTTTGTTTCAGCCATTAAATGTTCAGCGCGACGCTCACCTACTTTCCATGTAGTCATACTCTAACGGTATTCACACAAGAGTCTTATGAGGGTTCGGGGCAGGCGTGATGTGTACTATATAGATTGGCCTTGTTTACATCGTGTGCCATGTTTCCAGTGGGAAATTGTCGTCGTATGTGATGCATACTCCTCCTCTATAGAACTGCCGGTCAACGAAAACGATTGGTTTGTCCCTTGCCGGCTAATGCCGTGATACGTTAACTGTCCGTTACTATTGCTAGTCAAATTGTCTAGAACAATGTCGCTCTTGCCGACACATTGTGACACCAGCGAAATAACGGCTAGGATACACCACGCAATAATGATCTTAGATCGTGTTATCCGGCCACAATAGCAATGCTCCCCCAAATGGTACGCCATTTCTTTGGAGTTTGTCTTAAACTGTTGCTCGGCGAAGGGCTATCTAAAGGCTCTTGATATAAATTTATCATGTGTTCGGAACCACGAGCTGGAGCTAATTCATCGCAGCGACATATACCCCAAACAGACCGCCCCCAATATCTTAGTCAAAATGAGATGGCAATTACATCGCTTGATGGGTAGCTCGCCAAAGTAGCCTACGCTTTGCCGGTCGGGTTCTGACCGTTTAGACGAATGAAGGTAGGTTGAGTATGTATTCATGATGGGTTCGGATAGCTAAGGTAATAATCATGTTAGCCCCATAGACTCACACGTGGTTAGCTGCCTGACAGATATCCAAGGCGATTCTTTGAGCCCACTTAGTCAAGTTGGGAATCTCGGAGGCCCTCACGCCGGCCTCATTCCTCCCGAATCGGGTTGGTTTTATACGCTCCAACGTAGAGCGGAGTCAGGAAAACCGTCAAAACGCAATCTTTCATGCTCTCAACAAACCACCTCGCTCTCTATAAAAGAGCAATGATCGGTATTTAAAATAGGGGCGTGGTAATTATTGGGTATGGTTTGTTGTCGTGTGTTTTTTTTTAACGTGAATCATCGTCGACAAGACAGAATACTAGCTCAGCTTCCCGTCCTCGAACCAGGGGTTCCCCAATTCCCCAACCTTACTTTCATCGTTGGAGAAAATGGCTAGATTTGGCAGGTTTGACCGCACACGCCTCACGGCCTGGTACGTTATTGGGGAAATGCCAAGATGTTGTGAGAGAGGAACATGAAGGAACAGGGCCTGGGCGATGTGGAAGACGGCGAGCCTAGACTCTTAGTTAGCTACATATACACTCGTGGAACTCGTTTGTCCGTAGTCAAGGCCCAATTATCAACCGGTCCCTTGTCCCAAGAGTGATCTACGGAAGTATACGCCCCTAGCTTTCACGACTACGTTGCATTGTCCGTCTCGAGGCTAACACCCCCCCTGGTTGTTTTAATGACGATATAAAGTATTTGACGATCCGCGACTTTAGTTCTCGAGATGGGACGGCAACACTACTATTCTTCACACAGAAGGGCTCAAGTCTTGAGCTGACCCAGCCAGTGACCAAGCTTGCTGCGAAGTCAGGTTCAATATGAAGGCCATCGCTGCTGGACTCGTCACCCTCGCGGGTATTGCCTCGGCCGAGGTTGCTCTCTGGGGCCAATGTGGTGGCATTGGCTACACAGGAGAGACGACTTGCGTCGCCGGTGCGCAATGTCAGGTTCAAAATGACTATTACTACCAGTGTGTGCCCGGTATGACCTCCCTGTCCCCCCCTCCCCCCTCAATGGCACTGGCATGGCGTGGGTAGAACAGAGTACAACACTGTTAGAAGGGATGAAGGAAGTGGTATGGCTGACTAGATAATTTAGGATCTGGCTCAACAACCTTGACCACAACGACAAGAGCAACTACAACAACAGCTACAACTACTAGGACTACTACAACGAGTGCAGGAAGCCCAGGGTCTACAACATTCCCGTCGACTAGTGGTTTGAATGTAAGTAGCGGTGGGGTGATTTAGACTCTGTTATATTATACTTCCCCCCAAGAGCGTCGCGCGTCGTGTTCTCAACCCAGCCTCCTCCCCCCTCCCTCCTCCCCTCCTAATACACGCACAACCGGAGCAGAATATGCAATACTAACCCCGGCCGCTCGCAGTTCCAAATTGACGGCAAGACGGGTTACTTCGCCGGCACAAACTCGTACTGGATCGGGTTCCTCACGAACAACGCCGACATCGATAAGTCACTCGACGACTTGAAGAACGCGGGTCTGAAGATCCTGCGCGTCTGGGGCTTCAACGACGTGACATCCACCCCGGGGCAGGGCACCGTGTGGTTCCAGAAGCTGTCATCCAGCGGGTCCACGATCAACACGGGCGCCGACGGGCTCCAGCGCCTCGACTACGTCGTCTCGGCCGCCGAGCAGCGGGGCATCAAGCTGATCATCAACTTCGTGAACAACTGGAGCGATTACGGCGGTATCCCTGCTGTGAGTAACACCCTCCCCTCCCCTTCTTCTTATGACCTGCCCCTACCTGCCAAGGGTGAAAGAGAGAAAGGAAAAAAAAAACATCGCTGGTCAAGCGAGAACTGTGACTGACATCCAACCACGCGACAGTACGTCTCGGCCTTCGGCGGCTCCGCGACGACCTGGTACACGAACACGGCGGCGCAGACGCAGTACAGGGCGTACATCAAGGCGGTGGTGTCGCGGTACGCGGCGTCGCCGGCGGTGTTCGCGTGGGAGCTGGCCAACGAGCCGCGCTGCGCGGGGTGCGCGACGTCGGTGCTGACCAAGTGGGCGACGGAGACGTCGGCGTACGTCAAATCGCTCGACGCCAAGCACATGGTGACGCTGGGCGACGAGGGCTTCGGGCTCGCCGCCGGCAGCGACGGCAGCTACCCCTTCGGCTTCTCCGAGGGCGTCGACTTCGCCGCCAACCTCAAGATCGCCACCCTCGACTTCGGCACCTTCCACCTCTACCCCGAGTCCTGGGGCACCTCCAACGACTGGGGCAACCTCTGGGTCACCACCCACGCCGCCGCTTGCAAGGCCGCCGGGAAGCCGTGCTTGTTTGAGGAATGTGAGTTGAAGGATCTCTCGTCCCCGCCGTGTTTATCCCCTTCCCCCTCCCTCTCTCCCCCTTTGCTCCCCCTTTCCTCCGTCGTATTGATTGCTGTCCTGGTTGATTCATGAAACTAACAAAATCCTGTCAGACGGCTCGACATCAAACCATTGCTCCGTCGAGGCTCCGTGGCAGAATACCGCGCTCTCCTCTTCCGGCGTGTCGGGTGATTTGTTCTGGCAGCTTGGCACGACTCTCAGCTTTGGCCAGACGCACAATGACGGACACACGATCTACACAGGCAGCAGTGACTGGACATGCTTGGTTACCAACCACGTGGCTGCCATCGGTTAAGTAGACACGAGCTGTGTCGGTGTGGTCTTTTTATTTTTATTTTTATTTTTATGCAGCTGCATGGAATAAGGACTTCGAGTTAGCTCAAACGATTGTATGCTATGATACGTATTTGACGGCTGTTATTACTACTCTGAAATAGCACTTACTAGCTTCATTCTACTCATCCTGCCGACTTTCCCACTATACCTATGGGCGATATAAAATACGTATCTGTATCATAACGAAGCAGCACAAATATCACAAAGCAATGAACCTAGTCTAGTCCATGCAGTGGTACACAGCGTGCTAGCCGCGTGGCAATAATTAATATTGAATAGTGTTGATAGAGACGGCGAACGATGAGTAGCGGCAATAAGTAACGTCATATACGGCAGGACATTTAGACGTAGATGAAACTCGGGACGGACAAACGGCACTCACTGCTTCGACTTGGAAGCTTTAATCAGATGACAAGGCGAATAGTAATTATGCACAGCCAACGCATAAAAATGCACATAGACAGCCTGGCCGGATGCTCATCTGCTCTTAGGATCGAATAACGCCCGAGACCAAGAAGGCGATAAACCATGCCGAGGGCCCCCATGCCATATCCCCCCCTTCCCCCTCCCTTTTGACGCTTCCGGTCTTTAATCCCCAGCGGCGGACGCGGACGCGGACGCCCGCCCCTCATCGACCTGCTCGACCGGCGTCCTCTGCCGCACACCTATCTTCCGCAGCAGCCTGAGGCCGACGTTCGTCTCCTCGCGCCTCCTCTCCGCGGCGAGGCGTTCGCGCTCGAGCACGGCCCTCTCCCGGGCGGCGCTCTGGCTGCGGTCGCGGGCGGCCTCCTCGGCGCGGCGGGCCTCGGCGGGGCGGAGGACCCGGGCGGTCTGGAGGCTGGCGCGGCGCAGGGCGGCCTTGCCCTTGCGGCGGGTGCGCACGTACGCCTCGAGCCCGGCGAGCACGGCGTGGCCGCGGCCGGTGCTGACGCGCGATAGGTCGGCGCCGCGGTCCTCGAGGCTGCGGACAAGGGCGCGGAAGTGGGCCGCCGCCGGCCGGTAGTGGCCCGACAGCGGCGACAGGCGCGACAGGCGGCCGTCGCGCGCCCGGATCAGCCCCGCGGCCGAGATGCGCCGCCCGCGCAGGAACGAGCTGTGCTGGAACGCCCCGCTCGCCTTGATCCCCACGTACAGCCGGAACGCCGTGTCCGCCACGAAGATCCACGTGTTCGCCCGCGCCGACTTCCGCGGCAGCTTGTTGAAGATCGCCGCCGCCGCCGACACGTGCCGCAGCTTCCCGACCCCCTTCGCCCCATCCAGCTCTGTGTTTGCGTTCCTGGCTGCCCGGGCCGCCTCGAGCTCGGATTCCCGTGATGAGGGGCTGGACGAGCCGGAGCGGTCTTGTGGGTGGTGGTGGTGGTGGTGGTGGCGTGCGTCGTCCCGCATGTGGCCCTCTATCTCGGGAGAGAAGGCCGGTGTCGGGTCGTCCAGAGGCACGATGCCGTGAATGCTGTCTTTCCATTCCTGCGTGGTGTCTATGCGGATCCCGTTCTTCGCCCACACAAGCCGGCCCTCGCGATCAATTTCGACCAGATAGTGCTGTCTCTCCTCGCGACTGAGATACCGCACGCACTCGCGATCGAGTCTCTCCCGCGGACACGTTGCCAGATCCACAGCCTTGCCCTCGCCGTAATCTAGCCAGTAAAAGAAGTTCTCATTCGTGTCCGAGCGCTTCCATTCCTCATGGTATGTGCGTAGGTTCGAGCCGTGCCGGTGCTTGAGGTCGATCATCTCGAGGAAGTACTGTAGTCCCATCATCCGCGCGTGTTTTCGGCGCTTAGCCTGCGCTTCCTGCCTTTTCCGCCTTGCGACGTCCCGCTCTGCGGAATCCATTCGTGCCAGTTCCTCACTACTAGATGATGACAATGATGATGAATCGTCTGGGGTAGAATTATCCGAATCCGAATCGCCACCCGCTCTCCGCGCTATTATAGCTACTTTTATCCAATTCCGCCGCGCATTTGACCTGGCCGTACTGTCGCTATTCACACCTTCGGTTTCCGTGCCGAGGGCCACGTCCCCCCTTGCTCGTGGTTTCGTCAGTTCGTTCCACTGTGCATCTCGGATTGCGTGTGTCCATCTTGTGCTGGCGTCTAGGCCGAGCCCTTGTATCTCTCGGCGCACGCGATACCCGCGATAACTACGCTGGATGACCGTGGCGGCTTTAACCTCGAGGCATTCGTGCTCTCCATCCTTATCTGTAATTCCACTGTTGCCGTTATCGCCGGTGGTGCCAACGCACTCCTGAGAATTAGACTGGGAATTAGATGATTGGTGAATATAACGACTGAACACTGAGCTGTGATGATCTCGCTCTGCTTCCTTCAACCCCTCCTTTCCCTCCTCTCCTAGGACCTTGCTCTTCATGAATTCCCGCCGGGCTTCTATGCTCTTACGTGCGGTGACCTTCTCTTGGCGTCGTAGTTCGCTATTGCGGCGCTTATGATCTCTTTCGCGATCTTCCTGAAGACTGCACAACCGAGCGAAGTCCTAGTGCGAAGGGGGTTGCAGCGAGTCCAAATACTGCCGGTGGGGTGACGATGTTGTTTCAGTCCCCGGGTTTACGAGCCTTGGAGCGTTACTCCCTACCGTCGACTGTTGAGATCTATGGCCTAATTGTCCCAGCTCCGTTGCCACTACAGACTGCCGTAGTGATAGGGGTCGGCCGACCGGGCTCCCTGGCGATGAAGACGAGGACCTAAAGTGTAATACACCAAGGTCTGATGATGTTTCTGGGTATTCTCTGGGCGGGCAAATTTGCGTCTCCCGCATGTTTTTGACTATAAAGCCATGTGATATAGAGAGCAAATTCTGTCTCCGAATGATGGATGTCAAGGTATTTAGGTCGAAGAGCGTATTCGGATATCTTGGCCAGGACTTATAATATACAGTTGGTCATCATTGGCTTTGTCCTCCATTCAAGGTCGGGACCAAGGAGGTACAATAAGAATTCGTTCGTAGGTATCTGTCGTCGTACACCTAGAGGAGTTGTTGCGCTGTCTGCTCTATATCGAGGTACTTAGGTAAGTATGTAAGTGGTCTCTTCTGAGAATGCCGAATTTGAAAGAATGTGTACATGCCCATCGATCTAGGAATGACGTCATGCGGCTGTTGCATCGGTTGTCGGCTCAACTACGAAGTACCTACTTCTTAGGTATGTATGGCATACTTATTTAGGCTTGCACTAAGGTGCTATCCTAGGGTTCTTTTTACGAACCTCCCGTTGTACGACCCACCCTGCTTGCAATAGATATCGGGAGACGCAATTCTCGAATATCTAGTTGTGTGTGCATCATATCGCGTTGAACGGTGAGTTCCAGTTCCAGTCGAGTGGACATCAGCCCAACCGTCTTTAGGGCCTAGTAAGATCCTAAGTTGGAGATGAATGGCCCGGTAACATTGTAAGTACCGTAGGTGTGTAGTCACAACGTTATTGTGTAAAGCTAAACACGGTTTACAGTCCGTACGCCCTGCGCCGGGTGGATAATATAATCCTGATAGATGATTTGTATATATGAAAACAAACGCATGATGGTTGGTTGTTAGGATTGATAATGGGGAGAACGAAGACTCCGTATGTGTGGGCCTAATTTGGATTGTGTAGCTGTCGTTGGCCTTGTGAAGTGGATAGCGTCGAGTCGTACTCAGCAGGCGATTGTAACACACCATTATGTAGCAAGAATATGGCGTTCCTGACGAAGGTCAAACCCAGCTGTTTCTAGAATGAGTTGGGGCTTTCCGTGTAAGGCCCTCAGAGCCAAGGCTAGCACGACTAACACCGAAGGAGACTGTTGCTAAAGACATATATATACGTTGAGAGCCTTAATGTTGAGGGGGGAAATAATGTGTACGAGCTTCCTGAGCTAAAAGCTGACATACATGTCAAGCAAATGAGGCGCCTACCCTAACTCGTGTATGAACAATACTAGATAAATCCAAAGGGTCGATCCAAGGCCTGAGCTTCAGCCCTGCTAGCAGAGCATCAAGTTTGAAGAGAGGGACTATGAAAGAGCGTTCCCGGAGTAGAGCTTAAGGGGAAAAAAAGAGTTCTCAAATTTAGGAGGCAAAAAAAAGAAAAGAAAAGGCTTTAATTGAAGGGCTGACGCACTAACTAACTTAATCTACCTGATAGTTAGCCTGAGTCTGACTGGATGAATAGGCTCCTTTGGATGAACGAGAGTTTAGAGCTGACGCAAACTTGCGTTGTAGCGCCTTTGCTATATCGCTGGGATGCGTGGGGCTTGCGATTTGATTGGCCACCCCCCCTAGCAGAGCTGATACTTTCAGCGCACTGACTGCCCAGGCCTACACAGGTACCTCGATAGGTGCTAACTAGCTGCTGAACCCGTTGCTTCAGAAGGGCAACGGTGCACCCAGTACGGTGCTTATACCATGTACCTAATGGAAAAAATGTAGGCGCCCCCATAGGGGGGACTACGGGCCTGCCCAGGTGCTGAGTGGGGACTCTAGCAGGAGCGCTCCCCCCAATTTACAGGTCAATTGGCGTCGAGAAGAAGCGCGAGAGATTGGGAGTTCAATCGTCAATGCAACAAGGGGAAGAGAGTAAAAACCCAGAACGCCGTGATTTTCATGACAATGATAATTCTACCAGCTGCTCCCGATGGCTATTACCGTATCGCGACGCTCTGAAGGATTCCCGCGCCCACATCAGAACCGGAAGCACACTCGCCAAGCGCAACAACAGCAGCAGCAACAGCAGCAGCAGCAGCAGCAGCAGCGTCTCCTGCCCCCATCGCCCACTGCCGCCGGTGCTGCTGGTGCTGCTGGTGCTACGCCCGTTGGTGCGGCGGCCGTCGCTCGTATGAAGCGTCCACTCGATCCCATTGACAACCTGAGCGACCCTGTCCAAGCCAAGAGGCCCCGGATTGCCGTCGAGATCTTCGCCAGACCGATTGCACACGCCCTCGGCACCTCCAAGACCGTGCTGGTGAAGCGTCCGCTGGCCACAGCACAGCCCGTCCACGTCGCGTCGTCCAGGCCCGACAGACCCTCTCCGACTGCCGCCAATCCCCTCCCTCCTGTTCCTCTGCCCACATCCGTCCCTGCTGCTACCACGGCTCCGCCCCCTCGATCGTCGCCGCTCCCTCCCTCCCCCTTCCCCGGCCCCCACAACGACGACCTCGACGACGGCGGTGGCGGCGGCGAGCAAGGACAATGGCATCACGCGACACCAAGAAAAGGTTATCAATGGCATCCGGCACGAACTGGGCCGTTTGCACCCAGACACCGCTGACTCCGCCCCTGGCCCACCCGGCGGCCGCAAATTGCGCTCACAGGAGGCGACCCGCTTCAAGAGCGAACTCGCCGCCTATTTTCCCGAGTACGACGAGGTGATTGGGAACGACCCCAAGGAACAGCGTATGTCCAGATATCGTGTCAATGTAGTATTGGCTCTGCCTACCCACCAGCCACAGCATACCGACACATGCTTCATAATCTGCGCGCACGCACACACACACACACACACCCTTCAACTCATGTGAGAACGAATGTGTGCTGACTGACAACCATCTTGGTACGCAGATCTCCTCAATGCCGACACACCTATCATCATCCTCGACACGGGACACGAGCCATCCGATGGTGCAGCCGCCATTACTGCTGCGGCCACTGCAGCCGCATGTCAACGCCCGATTCGTTCTGAACCCCGACCCTATTACTCTACAGTGCGAGTGTACGGTGACTGTCTATTCACGGATTTACAGAACTCTCCTACCCTCAACTTCGATTTCCTCAAAACAGAGAACCTCCACCACGACTTAGAAGATCCATTGCCGGATTCACAATTCGAACCGGCACATAGAAGGGCCGAAAGGTTAGAAAAATCCATCCGCAATACGGAAAGGGGTCGCGCCCAGCATGAGAAGGACCAGATCATTCGACTTCTTGGCGAGCTGCAGGGTCACGATTGGTTGAGGACTATGGGTGTCAATGGCGTTACTGAAAGTCGTAGAAAGAGCTTCGAGCCTGCTCGCGACCATTTCATTAGAGGATGCCAAGCCATACTCGATAAATTCCGTCTATGGAGCCAAGAAGAGAAAAGACGAAAGCTGGAGAGGGAACGTGCATTAGCCGAGGAAACGGATAGTGAAGAGGACGAGGGTCAAGAAGCAGAAGATGAAAAAGAAGACGACCAAGACCAAGACCAAGACCAAGAAGAAGAAGATGATGATGAAGAGGCAGATGACGGCGAGTGTAGTGAGGGAGCTGGGAGTATTGATGACGTTGACATGGCGGATGTTGGGAACGAACTCGGTGACGACCTTGCCAGTGAAGGCGAGCCTCCTGAGTATAGTGATGTTGATGCTGCGGCACGCCAACTCCACGCTGAGGCAATGGAGCGGGCCAAGTACGCAACACCGACTTCACCCAGGCTAGCCCGTGGTGAACCCCTGCCCGTCGTCCTGGACTCCACACCGCGGGAATTCACTTCGTTCTTCGAGAAGAAGCACCAAAGAGATGCGGCGCTAAGTAAGGGTCGACGGCGGGGAAGGACGGTCCTCGCATGGGGGCACCCAATTCCAGACATGAGTGAGTACAATTTTGAGCTGCCAGATTTTTGTTTGGGTGAAGATACCCTGAGAACACGTGAGAGACAGAAGAGACGGGAAAGGCGTCACCGCAAACAGTGAGCTGCCACACTACGCCTATAGCTTGCAATTTTGTGGTCTTTATGTGTAATTGAGGACAAGATGTCGGGACAGTGTTTTCTCACGCTGCATAAGTCAGCGTAAGCGTAACATTGTTAACGGAGGTTGTGCCTCTACCAACATCGGCTTACCAGGCCATTACGGGTACAATTCCTGTCAAGGAGGCAGAAAAAAATGCTCTAGAATTCCAACCCAGCGAAATCAACTGTGTTTTCACGGAATGATCACATAGGTGTGTTGGTTCTGGCCTATATGTATAACCAGTAGTGTGCAGCTCTCAGCTATATTATTATTGCAACGGAGCAACACCGAGTTGTGTTTGAATGGTTCGAGAGATAACGGCATTGTGGTGGTCCTATTTGTTCTTCAGACTTCAGACGCATGTTTCCTCCCTCCGATTGCTCTCTCATATGTCACTCATTTGTGGCACGAGCAGACCCAAGTAGGTGCCTAGGTTCGTGACAACAGTATTGTTATCGAATTTGAAAGATTCCAAGGCGTTCGCGGCCTCCAAATAACCTGTTAGATCGAGGAATCCCGATATTGGTAAAGGTTAACAGCGTGTGTTGTTTACAATATGCATATATATGCTAGTTTTAGAGACCAAAAAAAAAGGGGAGATCGATTCAGATGTTGAAGAGCTCGGTACTTGTTAAGTACCTACCTATTTAGGTACTTACCTGTAGGAGGTGCCTTAGGTAGGTACCTAGAGTGAAGTTAAGATAACGTACCACTTACGAAGTAGTGTACTTACCTAGGTAGGCACCAGCTGGGCAGCAGCCGAGAACACCTGCATTTCGCGAACCTGGGAAAATTACCTACCTACCTAGGTAGGTAGGTACCTAGATACTTGTTTGGAGGTTAACTACCTATTTAGGTACCTCTGTATGTATCCCATTAGAATTACCTAGGGGGAGGGAGTGTTCCCCGCTCTCCCGCTGCTGGCTAATGCTATGGGGGGTCTTTTGAGGTTGGGGACCGCCTGGATGGGTGTGCACTAGTAGGTGGTTATGTAGGTCGGGGTGTCTTAGCACTGTGCCCAAGCTGTGGCCGGGAACAGGTACCGACAGGGCAGTTGCACCAGCTAGCAATGACGAGTGGTACCCAAAGCAGTCGCGTGTCGCCAACTCTCACTGCAAGGCGGATCGATGTTTGAGACCGACTCGGCCGCCTCAACACCTTTTTTTCGTATCCTCACCCGCCTTGTGCCAGCACCACCACTACCAGCACCACCACCGCAAAGCCATCCGCTTGACTATTACCAGCAGCGATAACGCTGCCGATAGCTTCGCGATTATCACCACTCATGCTCACGGCAGCCTGGTCTCATCGCGGCTATTGAGACGGCCTCCGAAATGCCTGGCATCGTAGAGCCGGAGCTGCTCGAAGAGCCTGAACCTGCGCCGGTCGAGCAGCCCACCGACAACACGCCCGCACGCCCCTATGTCCTTTTTGGACAGCACGTCGAGCTTGAGATAGATTTCCGCGAGAAGCGTGTCCATGGCCGCTCCCATATCCTTGTCGTCCCCATCGAGCCCGTTTCCGAGGTCTACATCGATGCACGCCACTGCGAAATCGATGTCGAGAAGATCACCGTCTCCAACTGCCCCGCGAAGGCATCCTACAAGGATCTCTGCGATGCGATCACCATCCCAGATGCCTACCAGTGGTCGGCACCGCAATGGCCGGTTCGGAAACGTCGTATGGAGCCACTTCTCCATCACCGGCGAAAGGAAGTGCCAGTGATGGCTCACGATATGGCATGTTGCCAGCCTCTGGACGGATCTCTTCGCGTTACACTGCCCAGTGCCGACGAGGTCAAGGATAGAAACCGCGATGCCCCGAAAAGTGACCAGCAGGAACTGCTTATCCACGCTGACGGTGCCGTCAAAGGATATAGGATTAGCATTCCTTTTGAACTGAAAAATGTTTACAACGGTCTTCATTTTGTCGGTGTTGACGAAGGCGACGCGCGCTATCCCCATGTCTACACTCGCCACTCCGTCGAGCCTGGAACCGCGTGTTCTATATTTCCGTGCATCGATGACCCCGGTTGCCGCAATCCCTGGAAAATATCTATCACTTGCCCTCGTACCCTTGGTGATGCGCTTCACCGGCCGCTTGCCGCCCGGCAACGCCTCAAGAACACCACTGCCCTGAACGGCAACCGCAAGGGGAAGTTGGGCGAAGAAGAGCCTACACATCGTGAGCGTGATTATGGCCTTACGGAGGAAGACAAACAACTCGAGATGACCGTTGTATGTTCTGGGTTTTTGACTGGCGAATCGATCAACAAAGACGACGAAACGAAAAAAACCATGACTTTTGAAGTCGAAAATAACAAGGCGGCGAAACACATTGGTTTTGCTATTGGTCCTTTCGAGCACGTCGATTTATGGTCGGAATTCAGAAGCGAAGAAGATGATACAAAATTGGGAGTCAGTGCGGCAAAAGTACATGGATACTGCCTACCAGGCCGTGCGGAAGAGGTTCGGAATACGTGCGCCGCCTTGGTCACGGCTGTGGACCATTTTGTTCTTCATTTCGGTCGTTATCCCTTTGAAAACTACAAGGTCTGCTTTATTGACGATATGGTCGAGGACACAACACCTCTATGCGCATTTTCTTTATGCAGCAATAGGCTCCTTTACCCCTCAGATATCGTCGACACGGAAATCGAGACTACAAGAACGCTGGTATATTCCCTCGCTAGCCAGTGGTTCGGTGTCAATATCGTTCCCAACACGAAAGCTGATATCTGGCTTGTTGTGGGCATCGCCTGGTTCATGACCGATTATTTCATGAAGGCTTTGTGTGGGAACAACACATTTAGATTCCGCATGAAGACTATGGCAGACCGCCTTGTTGAGATTGACGTGAAACGACCATCACTGCAAGATTTGGGTGAACACCTGTACCTCGGTAGCTTTGAAGCCGATTTTATGAATCTCAAAGCACCGTTAGTTCTATTCATTCTAGATCGTCGGCTTGCTAAGTCTTCGGGCTCCGCGGGCATCTCTCGCATCATATCCCGTATGGTCAGCAAAGCCAATACGACACATGATGATGTGCTCCCGTCTGATTCTTTCCGCAAAGCTTGCGAGAAAGTTGGAAGCACACGACTGGAAAGCTTCTGGAACCAGTGGGTCGTTGGGTCAGGCTGTCCTAGGTTCGACGTTTTCCAGCGGTTTAATAAGAAAAAATTGTGCGTGGAGATGACGGTGCGACAAACCCAGGATATCGCTGCTGCAAAGGTTAGACCTATCGACAAAAACGAATTCTGGAGAGACGTTCGCGAGGAGACTCATGCTGTATATGCTGGGGAACTGCAACAAGCTTTTACAGGCCCTATGACCATCAGGATTCATGAAGCCGATGGCACTCCCTACGAGCACATCGTGGAAATCCGAGAAGATGGTGCCAGGTCGGTGCGATTTGAGATACCCTACAACACGAAATATAAACGGCTTAAGAGAAACCGTCGACAACGTGAGAGGGCCTTGGCTAATAACAACGCGAAAGAAGAAGGCCAGAAAGAGCTGTACTACCTGGGCGATGTTATGCAGCATCCGGATGATGTCGAAGAATGGGGGTTTCGCGACTGGGATGAAGAGACTGAAGCCAAGATGGACCAAGAGTCCTATGAATGGATCCGAATGGATGCGGATTTTGAGTGGATTTGTGAAATGAAGACGAATCTTCCAGCGTACATGTACGCTTCTCAGCTGCAACAGGATAGGGACGTTGCCGCCCAGCAAGATTCAATGCTCTTCTTAAAACAGTCTTTCGCAAAATCCGGGGCACATCCCCTTGTCTCTACTATCCTTACTCGCACGCTCTTGGACCCAAGATACTTCTACGGCATCCGCCTCATGGCTGCTGAAGAGCTACCTCGCCACGCAGTTCAAGAACAAGTGGATTGGATAGGCTTCAGGCACCTTCAGAAAACGTTTCAACATATGTTTTGCTATCCCGGATCAACTACGCCCCGACCAAACAACTTTTCGGACAAGCGCCAATACATGATACAGTGTGCCATCCCTGAAGCAATGGCCCGTATCCGTGGAGAAGATGGCAAATGCCCGAAGGAAGCGCGGAGATTTATCCTTGGACTTCTACAACACAACAACAATTCGGAGAACGTTTTCTCGGACCAGTTCTATATTTGCAAGCTGATTAGAGCCGTTGCCGTTTGCCAGCTTCCAGACGAGAAAAAATCAAAGCCACAGATGGCCATGTCACTTTCTTTTGGGGACGGAGATAACGAAGACGAGATTATGGCTGATGCGGTAGACACAGAACCAGAGGAGTTTCGGGACCTAGCTCTGGAAGAGATCGAGCGATATCGTCGACGAGACGAATATGCCCCATCTTTTCAGAATTGTTTCACTGTGGCTTCCCTTGATGCCTTGTGTTTGCTGATGAAAGCAGGCGTCATTCCCTTAAATCCGCTCACCTTCGCCCAATATTTGCAAGACAAAACTTGCGATACCGTGCGTATAAAAGCGTGCGAGTCATTGGTGGAAGTCGGCCTCCTAGACAGGCCAGAGTTCTTGCGGTTCTTCTTCGCGCTCATCAGCACTGATCCTTCTCCATTCGTCCGGGATCAACTGTTCAAAGTGCTATGCCGTGGCCTAGCTAGTATTGCAATCGGAGAGAGACCCGAGTCTAATAAGCAGGCACCGGAGCCCGTTAAGGAAGGGCTAGATCTAGTAGTTGAACAAGAGAGCTCTATAATGGAAGAACGACAGAAGGCAAAGGCGCGCAAAGAAGACCTCCACGCAGCCCTTGCAGCCCTGAAGGAGCAAACCGAAGACAACGACGAGTTGCAGGAGGCGATTTGGCGGGCACTAGACTCGCCTGTTCTATCTGTGGCGGAACGTATCAACTTGCTGGAGACATGCTCTCTATTAGTTACTGACGATCCTGCTCTAACATTGAAGTTCGCCTACCCAGAGGTTTGGTCCGCTTCATGTGTTAGGAAGATTCGAGACGAATCGTACGTCCTGAAATTCACCAAAAGCTACAGGACAAAAACCAGGGGTACCTATGTCACCCAAGCACCGCCACCGCCATCACGACCCGAGCCAAAACGAACCATCACTTTAAACCTGAACAAACCTGCTGTCTCAACACCGACCCAGTCTCAGCCCCCAGTTGCTCCTAGCCCTGCCCCAACTCTCCCCTCTGCTCCTATTTCTACGCCCGTTCCAGCTCAGCTAAAGAAGTCGATAAGTGTTACGGTGCCAAAGTCACACACCGATTCACCAACACCCATCGTGAAGGTAGCAAAGCAGACTACCTCCAATGCCACTCCCATTGCAGCCAAGCCCGCAACCAAACCTGCAGCTAAATCTGCAATTAAATCCACGCATAAACACACACCTAAACCTACGACCAAACCCGCGCTCAAACCACCTGCTCCCCCGGAGAAGACTGTCAAGAATGGTGAACCTCGTCGGGACAGCATCTCTGTTCTCCCACCAATTCGACCAACTATTGAGCCCCCCCAACCGGAACCGAAAATCCATACCCCAAAGCCCCCGCATGTTAATGGTAATCTCACCGTGAAGACCCCCAAATCATTAAAGCGCGCGAGCACCGAGAGCGAAAGTAATCGCCCTTCAAAAATCGTTAAACTTGACACTAAGAAGATTTTACCTCAAATGAAAAAGCTTCAACCACAAGAGAAATTAGTCACCGTTAAGTTTAATTCCTGGGATCGGCTTAACCTACCAAAAGATTCCCAGGCTCCGGTTACCATTCGGGCTGCCGGCAAGAAACCAAAATCAGGATCAGAAAAAAAATCTACAGCCAAACCTGATAATATATTGGTATCTGGTAACCCTCGTTCTTCGGCAGCGATTCCAAACCGCACCCATCATGCGACCTCCTCACCACGGCCACAACCAAGATCATCGACACCAACCTCGACATCCCACCCTCCAGCGAGTTCCCAATCAGGTGGGGGTAGTGGTGGCAAGCCACGAAAACCTCTACCGGATATGATGCGCAAACCACTCCCCTCCGCGACCGCTAACCCACATACTACACCCTCTAAGCCTTCTTCGGCATCTGCTCCTATGCCTAAGCCGTTGACAAAGCTGAAAATTAAGGTCAAAAATCCTTCATAGGAGCTCACGGTTCCTTGGCCAATGATCGTTCTGGATTGTTTGTAAAATGGTACAGACATGGCAGAAGGATTACCTTGCATTTATTCGCACCATACTATAGAAATACGTGTCTTTTTTTCCTCTTTTTTTTTCCCAGCTCTTCTCTTCTGTTGAGCCAGCATAGCAGCGGCGTTGGTGGTCTTATTAGGGGAAACGCATATATTCACGCAAACAGTAGATGAATTCATGCAACGGCTTTGGTTCCTAAAGTTGGAGACAGCAATATACCCTCGTTGCGACGGAAAATCACGCTCGTAATGATGAGCATTCGCACAGCAATGCGGGATCTGTGAGCTAGCAATGATGAAATCGAGCTAGGCACAACCGGAAATCTATGACAAAATTGGCAAGATGCAGAACGGAATGAAAGGCAGCGTTCTTTCGAATTGCCCGCAGAGCAAAGCAAATATAACTTAATTAAAAACTAACGTACAAATTGCTGTGTCCATTTCATGTGAAGCTTGACGTAGTATTCAACGTGTAAAAGGAGGGATGGGTCGTTCCGTCAGGTAATGTATGTACGCCATCAGACACAAATTTGTCATGTGTTCGTAGAAGTAGTCTTTCAGATTTGATATCGAGACAAGATGCTCTCCTTTTCCGGCACGTTCCTCGACTTCCAAACATTTCCGCCCGGACAATCCCACCATGGAATGAACACACAAAAGAACCCGAGTCTGTATACGCCTCCAAGTATTGGTTCCCCCACCAATACTAGCGAACAAGGATTTCCGACAGCGAATTATCCCGCTGGTGACCAAGCGGCATCTCGTACTTATCTATACATTCGGCCCTCAAATTATCGTGAGCATTTTTATGACAATCTCCCCCGCGCGTCCTTCCCGCCCCTTCCAAACTTAGGGTATATTAACCCGAGTGCAGCAAAATGTTTTCGTTGATTTCCCAGCTGGCAGATTTTGCGTGGCATAACCTCCTTCGCCGGGTAAGAAAATCGACAAGCAAGATAAGTAGAGCGTGGCGGAGAGCTGCGATATTGGATAGCCGTGTACACATGTCGCTGGCGATAGTTTATGAGAAGGAGTAGCGAAAGCCTTATCTTTTCGCTAGTCAATGTGCATTCTATCGTCATCATCATCGTCGTCGTCTTCTCCTTCTTCTTCTTCTGGCGCCGCGGCTCCTATTGTATATCGGTTGTGCCCATTGCGGGTGGTGGGAGGCGTGTTGATGCTAGCGAAGCTGTCTGACATCCCCACCCTTGGCCCCCTTCTACCCATCGTCGATATATTGGTGGTGTCCGAAGACCCACGGGCATGCATAGGATGGGCAGTGGGAGCCGCGCGCCCCGCTAGATGCATTGTCTGCGAGCGCCTCTGCCGGCGTTGCCGCGCGGGGATTGGGGAGCCCGCCTCGACATTGGCCTCTGCCGGCATGGGTACCTCTTCGACTTGCAAGTCGGCTGTGTAGACATCCTCGTAAGCCTCAGAGCTATGCTCCTCTCCGGATTGACCATCCAATTGCATGAGGTCATCTCGGGGCGACTGCTGCAGCTGTACTGTCAGGCTTGTACCGGTCTCCCCCCGTGTTCGTAGCCGTATCCTCCTCACCGTGGGTAGCGCTGCCTCCGGGGTCTGCGACCGCGATCGAATCCGTGGTCCCGTATAGGCGCTATCCTCCACTTCGTGGGCTGCGAGATCCGAGTGCCAGCGTGCCTATCGCCGTCTCATCGTCGGTCCTGCTGCTCCCCCCGGGCCAATGTCGACCGGCCGTACCCCAGGTGCTATGCCGATCCGCTCGTCGCGGCTGCGTGTCACGCGCGCCGGGGCGGGCGGGGGCTCGCTAGCTTGGCGTCCACCACGCCCTCCCCTGGCCATCGCCGCCGTACCGCCCTGGGCTGTGCTCTGCACGGGCGTCTGTTGCAGATGGGAAGCCGGCTGCGAACTCTGGCCTAAGGGCACTGCGGGGGGCAGTGCGGATGCAGACACCGAGCCCGTAATTCGCTGCGCGCGCGTCGCTGCGGCCGAAGTGTAGGCAGAGGTCGACGTCGGGATGGAAGTGGCGTGGGAATGGGCTTGTGTCTGGGTCTGGGCGTGGGCATGAGTGTAAGAGTGCGTTTGGGTGTGCGATTGGGAGCGCGCGTGCCTGCCTCCTCTCGCGCGCATCTGCTGAACATAGGCGCTGCGCTGGGCGCCGGGAGAGATGGCGCGTGCCGACCCGAGAGCGGCACGCTGGAGATGACGCTGTGTTGTGAACGGGTCGTCGTCGTCGTCGTCATCGTCGTCTTCATCTTCGTCTTCCTCATCTTCTTCATTTTCGTCGTCCTCGTCGAGATCGGCGCTGGCGGCATCTTCCATTGCTTCGTCGATACTACCATCCGGCGACGACATCGACGTGTCCATTGTGGAGAGCTGCGGTAGCCCATGTTGCCGTAATTGGGTGCGCGTGGCCTGCGACCTGGATTGTAGTTGCGCCTGAGCCTGAGATTGAGCTTGTGCTTGAGCCTTGGCCTGCGCTTGTGCTTGGGTTTGGAGCTGGGCTTGTAGTTGTACGTATCGTCTATCTTCGTACGCCGCTATGTCTTCCGCTGTCAGCGTCAGCGTCGTTGGTGGGCGTCGAAGCATCTTCGAAGAGAGAAGGACAGCAATTGACTTTGGGGAGCAAAGGTTGGGAGGAGAGCCGAGGGCGCTCGAAGCAAGTATGAGGGAGTAGCGGTGTCACAAGAGGCAAGAGTTAACCTAATATGTGTACGTAGTACCTATGCATGGATTCAAGGCGAAGTGGGGGAGATATGCCCCGACGTCCTTTGCTGGGTTTACATTCCGAAGATAGACGCGCGCTTGGACGCGGTTATCCTCAATACATCATTGATGTAAACAAAATGTCTACAGGACACCTACATACCTGTGTAGGTTTGTACCTACCTACCTACTCTAGGTACCTAATGGCATATGGCATGTACTTAGGTATCTATTGACAAGAATAATATCGAGAACCTCGATAGTTAAACTCCGTCAAATTTAGATTGAAATATCGAGGGTCCGAAGGTCAATTTAGCCCAGCCAAATATCTACAACCACATCTAATACATGCATACGACATGCATACTACCTAAAGACAGCTTCTAGGTAGGTAGTAGTTATAATGAAAACCGAACATGAGTCCCTACTAAGCCTAATTCAAGAATAAGAACCTAAAAGTGGGTACCTAGATCCTGCGGCAGGGACTAGGTACTGTGCCGTTGAACCAAACAGCTCCACTAAAATCTCAACTGAGGTTTAACTGCCATACATACCTAATACATACCTACCCATTCTAATATTCAATTGATGTCTACATAACCGAATCCTCCTCCCAGAAGCACGCACCTCGCCCACCTTTGTCGCTCCGAGAGAGGCCGCACGAGCCGCGGGCCCCCCATGAACGCCCACGCCCTCCTGACCTCGCAAGGATGGCGGGGGACGGGCCACTCCCTCCACCCGACCAGCGACAGCACCGGCCTGACGCACCACATCCTCATCAAGCGCAACCAAGACGGGTCCGGCCTCGGCAGCAAGAAAGACCACAAGCAAGAGGCCTGGTGGCTGAACGCCTTCGACCAGGCGCTTAAGGGCATCGATATGAAGAGCGGCACCATGAAGCAGACCCTAAAGGGTGGCGCGCTCGAGAAGATCACCGCGCGCAAGGCCGCCACCAAGTACACGGGCGCGAGGGGCCTGTACACGTCCTTCGTGCGCGGCGGGGTCCTTGAAGGGTCGGCCAACGACCCAGCGGCTGCCTCCCTACCGACGCCGCCCGACAGCGGGGTCAGCACGCCGCTCGCTACGGGGCTTGGGGGGGAGAGCAGTGGGCGCGAGGAGACGAAAGAGGAGAGGAGGGCGCGGAGGGCGGCTAAGAAGCTGAAGAAGGCCGAGAAGGAGGCGCATAAGCAGGCGCATAAGCAGGCGCTGAAACAGGCGGCCGACAAGGTCGAGAAGAAAAAGGCTAAGAAAGCGGAGAGGAAAGCGAGTAAGGAAATAATCAAGGCCACCGAGACGAAAGAGGAACGGAGAACGAGGAGACAAGCGAGGAGGCGGCGGAAAGAGAAGAAGCGACTAATGAAGGCGGCCAAAACGTAGTTGGAAATGGAACGGGGATGTGCGGATTACAATCTTATAACGTGCGGTTGCGGGCAGCGGTTCTGTTTTGGTCAAACGAGACGCATGCATGTGCGAAGCATTAGGACGGCGTTGGAGGGTATCGTAACATTTACGATCTATGTCTGCTTCGGAACCTTGCCGGGCTTGTTTGACAAAATCCACGGCCTCCTATCCCAGAAGTCGTCTTTGATGATATCTAAATGATCAACCACAACGCGGGCCTTGTTCCGTCGTTTTTTGTCATTCTCATCCTGCGTTTTAGATTGTGTACGTGGCTCTGCTACGTGATCTACTGTCTCCGCGACATCGTGGCTACCAGGTTCCACGAGTTCGTACTAAAACGTGTCAGCAAGCGAGGCATGACTCAACTGACTGTTGCGGAGGAACCTACGTCACGAAAGACAACGCTGCCCTTCTTGTATATCTCTGGCTCGTTGTTGTAGTTTATTTTAAACCTTGAGAACAAGATCTCATTCTTGTCGGCCGATAGAGTGCCCTCGGGTTTCCATTAATCACCGCACTCGCCCAAAGCCCATAGGACACTTACAGCGAGAAATTTCTCGGCCTCCTTTGCATCAAATCCGCCGTGCTGGATCAGTGACCAGAAGGTTGTGTTATAGAGGTTGTTGATATGGCCTGGATTTCATCAGTATATGCAGCCCCAGGTGAGGCATATGGACCCAACACACAGTCGACCTGCCGCCAACTCATATAGTCCCTTAGATTCTGCACGCTCGGATAACATACGGCTCGGCCATCAAAACTAGGTAGAGGGGGCGACAACGGGGTGTCCGGAAAGTGAGTTGACCAGAGATGGATGTAGTAGGAGGTGAACGTCGAGGCAATGGTGGTGATTAGCTTGCTGCGCCACCATCAATAGGCATATCCCAGTCATCAACACAGGCACAAGGCCCTACCTAGTTCTTCTTTCAAACAGCGCACATGTCTTATGAAGAACAAAACTGATTCCAGGTCAGCTAAGAAATAGGATTAAGCACCGACGATGAGGACCTGTATTCGTCGCTGACTCCGTATGCAACGGTAATATCGGGTAGTTCCATCATGACAGCCTTTGCGGCGGCGTTCATGAGATCAAGTGCCCTTCTGTCGTTGGGCTTCTCGAAATTGTACTTCGCACAGAGCCTAGATTGAATATAAGGCCCGGTTTTCCTCATAGTGCTGTTATATAGGGCTTCATTTACTTTGTGAATCCGCGACCATCGATTCGGATGACTATCC
Organism: Rosellinia necatrix; assembly: GCA_021209875.1. NCBI lineage: Eukaryota > Fungi > Ascomycota > Sordariomycetes > Xylariales > Xylariaceae > Rosellinia > Rosellinia necatrix. The sequence continues at coordinate 2,130,806 of JAGYVD010000010.1, forward strand.
ACGTGTTTAGGAGCAGGTTATCCCCCTGCTCAAACTGCTTCACATACTCAAAGCTGAAGAGGCGGTTTTCTGCATTAGCATTTGGCCGATAAGATCCCTCGCCAAATAATGGGTGGCTACTACTGACCGTGAGTTCGCCATGACCCGCCCGTGATTATCTCTATTTTTTGAAAGTTTAGCGTTAGTTAGCAAGGATGAGCGCGAGCGCAACTTTCCAAGACACGAGCGGTTCCAATAGGTGATGAGTAGACGGTAAGTTGGCAGCCCCATAAGGCAGATTATCAGGTTGTTATGCTACCTAAGGTACCCAATGAGGTCCTTACCGAAGATTACCTTCCCAGGTAGGTAGTAGGCAGGTACTTAAGTAATCTACGGGGGAGCCAAATATTCGGATATCATGGTTAACTTACTTTGAATTAACTACCTACCTAGACCTAATGGATTTTATTGCGGGGTGATTCGGTGGGGTGAGTTACCCCACTATAGCCACATGTCTAGATACTACCTAGGTACTTAGTTAGGTACTACATACTTACCTAAGAAGTACATACCATAGCGGGCCAGGGGGGGTATCTAAAATAATAGGTAGAAGCATGTAGAATTTAATAAGCCTTATGTTCTAAATGACTTGTAACAGAGTGATCTAATAAACAGCCTTATAAATCATAATAATTTTGATTATTTAAAAGAATTTTCGTTCAAAAGACTTTTCTTTTACAAGTCTTTTAATTTACTAAAATAATTTTGAACATAGTGTTCTAGCCGGCCATACAGCCCTTGGCCGGCCAGTCATACAGCCCCTGGCCGGCCAGTTATACAGCCCTTGGCCGGCCAGTTATACAGCCCTCCATACAGCCCTTGGCCAGCCAGTTATACAGCCCTTGGCCGGCCAGTTATACAGCCCTTGGCCGGCCAGTTATACAGCCCTTGGCCGGCCAGTTATACAGCCCTTGGCCGGCCAGTCGTACAGCCCTTAGCCAAGCCAAAGAATCAGCTAATAAAACAAGGAATATCGCTGTATTTAATATACCAGGACCACCACTACCCCGAAGGCTTAGAAAAGTAGTAAAATGGCTTCGCAGTTCGAACTTTTAGCGGAACGTTTTACAGCCTTCGCGAAATACCATATATAGCCTTAATGCGCCAGTCTTTTATTTTCAAAAGAGTTGTACGTTCAAAAGAGCTTTCGCTTATATAAAATACATAAAAAATATAAGGAATTTACATATAAAAGCATTGTACTTATTATGTTGGGAAGCTACAACCCTTTAGAGTGTGGTTACTCTTGTAGTTCGCTACTACCATATCTACTATTATTTTTTAAACCCCCCCCGGCCCGCTACGGTAGCGTCCCCTGAGCTGTTAGCGCATACAGGGGCTCCGATAGGTACGAAGCTTTTTCTTTCTTCGGATGGCAACAACCTCCTTCACTGGGCATTAAAAACATTTCAACGATCCAGAACCGTCCCCTCTGTTCCCATCGCCGACAACATGAAACCAACAATATGAATTTGCTCCTGTCCGACGACTACCTGCTCCAGGACTATCCGGAGAACATTACCAATACTATTCGTTCCGGCCATACGACGTGCCTGCGTTTCAATCGCAAAGGCGACTATCTCGCCTCGGGCCGTGTTGATGGCACCGTCGTCGTGTGGGATTTGGAGACCATGGGCGTCGCGCAGAAATTGAGGGGCCATAGAGCGGCTATAACTTCATTGAGCTGGTCGAGATGCGGTCGTTATCTTCTCTCGGCTTGTCAGGGCTGGAGGGCGGTATTATGGGATTTACAGGACGGCAGGAGGTATAGAGAGGTCCGCTTCAGGGCGCCAATCTACACAGCAGAATTACACCCGTGGAATCAGTAAGAAGCCGCTCCATATCCGATCTTCCCTTGCTATACGTGGTACTAATCGTTAGCTATCTAGCCATCTATTTGTCGCCTCGGTATTCGACGAGGCCCCATCGCTCGTCGACCTAAACGAACCCATCGACGTCAAGCACACCCTCCCCTCAGCACCGAAGCGCATGAATGCCGACGCTGACGCAGCAACTAAGGAAAAACAGGCGAAAGAGGATGCCAAACAGATGACTACAGCCACGGTCTGGAGCGTCGCGGGGGATCACATACTCGCTGGCACAAACAAGGGGCGCCTCAACCTCATAGACCCAAACACACATGAGATTATATGGTCCGAGAAGATTTGTAGTTCGGTCGTGACCACCCTGAGGTTAACAGGATCCGGCAGGGAATTGTTGGTCAACTCACAGGACAGGATCATCCGAACATTTCATGTGCCGAATCTCTCGGCTGAAAATCTTGATCCAGACACGGTACAGATACCGCTGGAGCACAAGTTCCAAGATGTAGTTAATAGGTTATCCTGGAATCACGTCACGTTCAGTGCAACCGGAGAATATGTTGCAGCTTCGACATATAACAACCACGAACTGTACATCTGGGAGCGAAACCATGGTAGCTTGGTGAGAATGCTAGAGGGGCCTAAAGAGGAGCAGGGAGTCATTGAGTGGCACCCACACAGGGCCATCCTCGCGGCCTGTGGCTTAGAGACTGGGCGCATCTATATATGGTCTGTGACGAGCCCCCAGCGTTGGTCAGCATTGGCGCCCGACTTTGTTGAAGTGGAGGAGAATGCCGAATACATTGAGCGCGAGGACGAATTCGATATTCACCCGCAGGAAGAGATCAACAAGCGCAGATTAGATATGGAAGACGAGGATATCGATGTGCTGACAATAGACTCGGGAAAGGGGTACGACGAAGATGGTGGAGGAACGGATTTTCGTATGCCTGTCTTGTTCGACCTGGGCGCTAGCGATAGCGAGGAGGAGTTCGTAGCTGTGTCGACTGGCACGGTGCGGCGGAGAAGCATGGGCGAAGCACAGGACAGCGAGGCCGTCGAGGAAGAGAAAGCAACGGCGGCGAAAAAGGCACCCCCTTCTAAAAGTGCAAGGGCCAAGAAGAAGTAGGAGCCTACAGCAACGGTGCGCGGATGAAGAAGCAAAAGGTCTACCTATAAGATATATTGTAGGTACCGCCTAGGCAGCCTAGCCTTCATGATACCCTTTCCATAGGCTTGTTTTACTTATATGAACCCTCATGAGACTCGTATCAATTAAGTGTGGCATCAAACAGCATCGAAATGGAAACTTACAGCGGTGAATGGAGACTGATATTGTCGGGGGTACCTATTTACCTGCCGTGCTATCATGTTCTATTGAATTCCTATCAATAAAGTCATGCCACATCTCTAAACAAGTATATTAAGATAAATCAGCACCTTTGCGTTCCCGTCATCACCACATGTGGCAGCCACCAGTGTAGTAGATGAATGGTCTCTTGCAGCCGCGATTTCCACTTGCCTCTACAAGCTTTCGGAGCCAAAGCCCAAGCTATCGTGACTAGGCTATTGGCATATTCTTCTTTAAGAACCCGATGCCCTCACTTTCGCTAGCTTAAATTGACCAAAGGAACCTCGGCACATGAATAGCAATTGCATACTGGGAGGCGGGATCGCTCTCTCTACCAGGCCTCAGCATACCCGTCACCCCTATTTTCGTACATGACCTTAGGATACCTTTACCCTGGCACCCCCTTAGTCCACATATTGACATAGCAACCGTAGCCGGATGGCTTCTTGATGACCCAAGGGTACTTAATCCAGAACCCAGGTGATTGTTAGCTTAGAGCGATAATTCCGACCATTCTTCACGTTGTTTCGACGCTTCCCAGATTGGATATATAGTAACTAATTCCGGTGTCGGTTTATGATACGGAGATAAACCGAGGCTTCGCGCATTCGGGGTGGGATGACAAGTGGAATTACACGAGAAGTGAAGCAAAGGCTGGAATTGACTATTGCACGGCCTGTCAACGGAGTCTCATACCGTTCTTGCGCCAATGGTTCCCGACAACGACTCTGTCTCGGCGAAGACTAAGAACAGCTATTATCAAATGTAAAATTTCTCGCCAATTAACATCCTTACTGCCGACAGCTGTAAGGGTTGACCAATAGAGGACAGGGTGTAACAAGGTTGTCCAGAGGGTCCAGAAAGGGTGTCCTAAGTGGTACTGCCTACCGGGGTAGGTAGATAATTTAGGGAAAAACACATTGGCATCAACATTGGTAATAGAAACCGTGCAGCCAAGATGGCGCATATCTAATGGTGAAACTTTATTGCTTATGGACATCGAAAATAATCTTAGCAGTGAAGTGGTCAAATGCGCACGTAGTTGGAACAATGTGTTTACGTAATAATCCCGTCTGATTAGTACCCTACTTGTCTACTTTTTTTTATATATTGGCGCCAAACTGGTACCCCAAGGGATACTACAACATTATCTGGCAGCTCTACTTGTCGTCCAAGGGAACTGATCGTGTTGCATGATGGAATAATAGCCAATAGAAACCAACCGCCACAGTAGCCGCAAAGGGATATGATTACCTACCTAGGACCTAGGTACTTACATAAAGGGATAGGATGGAGTCGAAAGGTTTGACTGGGAACAGGTAATACCTTAGGTAAGGTATCGTCATACCCAAGTACCTAAGATAGGTACAAACCTAGGGATCCGGTAGGTAACTAGGTAGGTAGGCAAGTAAAAAATGGGTACTTAGTAGTCGCCTACATTTCATTGTAAACCATGCGCAACCAAAAGTACCTCCACCTTTTTGTGGTGAAATCTTTTTTCCGGCAGTGGGACCAGCGGTCTGCTGAATTAGGCCTAGCGCGTTTGGACTCTGACGGCTTCTTCCCTCGCTCGCCCCTTCGTCTGCTGAATCAACCTACGCCTCAACCACCACAACAACATTTTCAACGACATCGATTTACGACGAACAACGCGTCGGGCATCACCGCGGCATCTCTCCAGCGAGTTCCCGGCCTCCTAAGCTAGGCGACATCATCATATTCGAGCCTCGCGACCAATCGAGCACCTGCACGCGTCCGGAGCAGTTCTTTTGCCTCGAGGCCTGAAGGCCTGCCTGGTCGGCACCCTCCAGTGCTATCAACCGGCCATTTCTACTCTCCCAACCTCGCGCATGCCCCGGTGCATATCGTCAGCTTCCTCATCGCCGCGGCCGTACGCGACAAGGCATTTCGCGACATCCATCCGTTGACGACTCCACGAGCGCGGCAAGAACCTTTATTCGCCACCTATCCCTTCCTCTTTCATACCATCGTTCCAACATGGCGAACCTCCATTTCGCGCACTCCGATGCGCCCCTCAAGACGGTAGAGGAGATCCAATTTGGTCTTCTCTCACCCGAAGAGATCAAGAACATGAGCGTGGCACATATCATGTACCCCGAAACGATGGATGAGACACGCACCAAACCGCGTCAGAATGGGTTGAATGACCCGCGCCTCGGCTCTGTCGACCGCCAGTTCAAGTGCGCCACGTGCCTCGAGAACATGTCCGAATGTCCTGGCCATTTCGGCCACATCGAGTTGGCGAAACCAGTCTATCACCCTGGCTTTATCAAGAAGGTCAAGAAGATCTTGGAGATCGTCTGCACCAATTGCAGCAAAGTCAAGGCGGATAGAGTCAGTGGCCTGCTCTTGTGCTCTAAGTTCACTAGACCTTGTTGATGCTAATGCACACGCTATAGGATGATCCAGAATTTGCAGCTGCCGTTGCCACCCGTGACCCTAAGACCCGTTTCCAGCGCGTGTGGGCTGTGTGCAAAAGCAAGAACATATGCAGCAATGAGCTGCCTAAGGACGAAGACAAAGAGTACGAGCCTCACAACAAGCCGAAGCAACTCGGCCACGGCGGCTGTGGAAATAGCCAGCCTAAGATTCGACTGGGCGCCCTAAAACTCACCGCTATCTCTGAAGAGAAAGATGAGGAGAACAACAAGGCGAAGAATACAGTCATCATAACCCCACAGATGGCACTCAACATTCTCAAAAACATTTCTGATAGTGACCTACGAGATATGGGCTTGAACAAAGACTATGCTCGCCCGGAGTGGATGATTATTACCGTCTTACCAGTGCCTCCACCGCCTGTTAGGCCAAGCATTTCAATGGATGGCACTGGCCAGGGCATGCGGAACGAAGACGATCTCACATACAAGCTCGGCGATGTTCTTCGTGCGAACAGCAATGTCCGGCAAGCCCTTCAGGAGGGTTCCGCGGGTCATGTTGCCAATGAATTTGATACGCTGTTACAATATCATGTAGCCACGCTGATGGACAACGATATCGCTGGTCAGCCCCAGGCACTGCAGAAAAGCGGCCGCCCTGTGAAATCGATTCGAGCTCGTCTAAAGGGCAAAGAAGGCCGGCTTCGAGGCAATTTAATGGGAAAGCGAGTTGATTTTTCAGCTCGTACCGTCATCACGGGTGACGCTAATATTTCTCTAGACGAAGTTGGAGTTCCTCGGAGTATCGCACGCACATTAACTTACCCAGAGACTGTCACTCCTTACAATATCTCTCGCCTACACAAACTCGTTCAGAATGGCCCGAATGAACATCCTGGAGCTAAGTACGTTGTTCGCTCAGACGGAACTCGTATTGATCTTCGGCACCACAAGCGTGCTGGCCAAATCTCCTTAGAGTACGGCTGGAAAGTGGAGCGTCATCTTCAAGATGGCGATTATATCATTTTCAATCGCCAGCCATCTCTGCATAAGGAATCCATGATGGGCCACCGGGTCAAGGTCATGCCGTACTCGACTTTCCGGCTAAATCTATCAGTGACGTCGCCTTACAACGCAGATTTTGATGGCGACGAGATGAATCTTCATGTTCCTCAAACGGAAGAAACGCGTGCTGAGATCAAGGAGCTTTGTATGGTTCCGCTCAATATTGTCTCTCCCCAGCGAAATGGTCCATTGATGGGAATTGTACAAGACACGCTAGCGGGCGTCTACAAAATGTGCCGTCGGGATGTCTTTATGACTAAAGACCAAGTCACAAATATCATGCTATGGGTGCCCGATTGGGATGGCACCATTCCTCAACCAGCAATCATCAAACCCAGACCTCGCTGGTCAGGGAAACAGATTGTCAGTATGATCATTCCTCGGGAGATCAGCATTTACATCCAACCACAAAAGACCGATGGCATGTTTCCACCAGCGGATGAAGGCTTGATGATCCAAGCTGGCGAGCTTTTGTTTGGCCTTCTAACCAAGAAAAGCGTCGGTGCCGCTAGTGGTGGCATCGTCCACTTGTGTTATAATGAACTTGGATCGGATGGAGCCATGGCGTTCCTTAATGGTTGCCAACGCGTCGTCAATTACTGGCTTTTACATAATGGCCACAGTATTGGTATCGGTGATACAATCCCAGACAACGACACTATTGATAAAATTCAAACGCAAGTCGATCTTCAGAAGGATATTGTCAATGGTTTAACTGCTCAGGCAACTGCCAACGAGTTGGAATCGCTTCCTGGTATGAATATCAGAGAAACCTTCGAAAGTAAAGTCTCCAAAGCCCTCAACGATGCCCGTGAGAAGGCTGGTACAGCAACGGCGGAAAATCTCAAAGACATCAACAATGCAGTGGTCATGGCACTGTCTGGATCAAAAGGATCAGCTATCAACATCTCACAAATGACCGCCCTGGTTGGTCAACAGGTTGTTGAGGGTAAACGCATCCCCTTCGGCTTCAAATACCGGACCTTGCCTCACTTCACAAAGGATGACTACTCCCCAGAAGCGCGTGGGTTTGTTGAAAATTCATACCTGAGAGGCTTGACCCCTTCAGAATTCTACTTTCACGCTATGGCAGGCCGTGAGGGTCTTATCGATACGGCCGTGAAAACTGCTGAAACAGGTTATATTCAACGACGTCTAGTCAAGGCCCTCGAAGATGTCAGTGCTCGTTACGATGGCACTGTTCGGAACTCGCTCGGTGATGTCATTCAGTTCATCTATGGCGAGGACGGGCTAGATGCAATGCATATTGAGCACCAAGCAATGGATCACTGGATAATACGTCATGCTGACTTCCAGGAACGATACCGTCTCGATGTGATGGACACACTCCCAGCGAGTGTTTCTGACTCCTTAGAATACATCCAAGACATTGCTGGAGATCCACAGGCCCAGGAATTACTCGACTTCGAGTACGACAATCTCCAACAAGATCGCATATATTTAAGGCTGCAGAAGATGCACGAAGACAAACTAGATTCAGGATTTCAACTCCCGCTAAATGTGGTCAGACTGATTCAGAATGCGAAGAGGCTCCTAAAAGTGGATGATGCAAAATCGAGCAATCTTACACCTCAGGATGTCATCCCCGTAGTAAAGAATTTACTCGATAGCATGACCGTTGTCAACGGTACCGATGAGGTCTCCAAAGAAGCGGATCGCAACGCCACAACGCTCTTCAAGATACTTCTTCGGTCAAAATTGGCATTTAAACAGCTAGCTTGCGCTCAACGGTTAAATAAGATGGCTTTCCATCATGTGATCGGAGAACTGGATCGCAAATGGCGCAGAGCCATGGTTAACCCAGGTGAAATGGTGGGTGTTCTGGCTGCTCAATCAATTGGTGAACCGGCCACCCAAATGACATTGAATACCTTCCATTTCACTGGTATCGCATCGAAGAACGTTACTCTTGGTGTCCCACGACTGAAGGAGATTTTAAACGTAGCCAGCAATATCAAGACGCCGTCGATGTTAGTGTACCAAAAGGGCGCTCGATCTAAAGAAGATGCAAAGCGGCTCCGTAGCTTGGTGGAACACACCAACCTACGGTCTGTAACCACAAGTACCGAGATCTATTACGACCCAGTCATTGACTCGACTACTGTTGCAGCAGATGCCGATATGGTCGAGTCATTTTATCTGATCCCTGACGAGTCGCTTCCTCCACTTGAAAAGCAGTCCCGGTGGTTGCTCCGTATCGTGCTTGACAGACAGAAGATGCTAGATAAGGAGCTCACTATCGACGATGTAGTTATGCGGCTCAAACAAGATTATGGCAATGATCTCGCTATTCTCCCCAGCGATGACAACAGTCTGTTACAAGTCATCCGTATACGCCCTATGCCAGACGATAAGGACGATGGCGATAAGGCTATTGAGGACGACATCATGCTGAAGCGTCTATCAGATCACCTCATGGAGAACCTCACACTCCGTGGTGTTAAGGGGATTGAACGAGCTTTTCTAAACGACGTTGCCTCGACCATCGTCAATGAGAAGGGTGCATTAGTCCAAGACAATCAGGATGAATCATGCAAGGAGTGGTATTTGGACACGCAAGGCACTGCCTTGCGCGAAGTCTTGGCCGTCGAAGGTGTCGACGCTAAGCGTACCTCTACGAACGATTTATGGCAGATTGTGGAAGTCTTTGGTATTGAGGCAGCCCGCGCGGCTCTGCTCAATGAATTAAGGCGCGTGTTGGCATTTGATGGTTCGTATGTCAACGAGCGACATCTATCTCTCCTTGTCGACGTCATGACATATCGTGGCAGTATTGCTGCTGTAACACGACACGGTATCAATCGTGCAGATACAGGTGCCTTGATGAGATGTTCTTTCGAGGAGACAGTGGAAATCCTATTGGAAGCCGCGTCTCTCGGTGAACTTGATGATTGTAGAGGCATCTCAGAGAATGTCATGCTTGGTCAACTAGCCCCAATGGGCACCGGACATTTCCAGGTTTTCCTGGACCCGAAGATGCTCGATACAGTGATTTCAGACAACTCAAGAATGGGTCTCATGCCGGGCATGACAGTGAAAGGGAACCAAGTAGATGGTGCTGCAACGCCTTACGATACAGGATCGCCGATGAACGACAGTGGCTATGGCATGAGCCTTGCTTCTCCCTCTATGGGAATGGGCAACTTTTCGCCCATTGTTGGTGCTGGGTCAGACAACACACCGGGCGATCTCACTGCATATGGGCTTTTGAGCGGCGCTACTAGCCCGTATAATAGACCAACCAGCCCAGGTGGTACTAGTCCTTTCTCTCCGTCGTCGCCTCTTGGTAGTTACGGAAACTATTCACCCACATCACCAGGCGCCGGGTACTCCCCAACCTCTCCTATGCAAGGTGGTCGTTTCCCTACGTCGCCTTCATTTAGCCCGACTTCACCCTCGTTTTCGCCCTCCTCTCCCGGCTTCCGTCCGACGAGTCCCACCTACAGTCCAACCTCCCCCAACTACTCGCCCACCTCACCGGCCGGACATTACTCGCCCACCTCGCCGGCAGGCCATTCTCCGGCATCGCCCAGCTATTCCCCCACAAGTCCATCATACAGTCCATCTTCCCCTCACTTCAACGGTCGAACTTCACCGGGATACTCACCAGCGTCGCCGAACTATTCACCTACCTCGCCACATTCGTATTCGCCAACGAGTCCAACTTATCACCCAGGAGGTGCTCAACACTCGCCTACAAGCCCTCATTATTCGCCAACGGTTAGCCCCCAGTCACATTGTACTGATAACGCGATGCTAACGAATATCTATAGTCTCCCACTTTCAGTCCTAATCCCAACCACTCTCCGGCCCCTGGCGGCAGCACTAGCCCCAAATAGTATGTGTCTTGGACTCTTTGTGCTATTATTTTACTAATTTCATTCGTTACAGTTCTCCCAGTTCACCCAATCAGAACTAGGCCAGCCGGGTCTGGGGTCGTACAGTTCACCTTCTTGTTTAAATAACATACCAAGGCGTCACAAGTTTGGTGTCGCCATTGCATCTTGGCGTTCTGCGTTTCTCATTTCATTTTCAAAGCCGTTTTCTTAATGAAATTCCCAATTAGGGACTACACTGGCATAATGCAGGGTGAATTTGTCAATGTTCATCTTTTGCGATAAACTCAAGACTAGAGAGACGAGAAGAGGTACAAAAGTACCTCCTCATCCGAAGAGGAGCAAGAATTCCCTAATACCCCTTCCCACCAAAAAAAAAAAGTTCCGGGTGCAGCTATTCATTGCACATATATTGTACATGTAAGAACAAGCAGTGAAGATAACGCTGCCGGTTCAGTCTCTCATAGAGATTCGTTGATGAGACAAGTCGAGAAAGGACGAACGTTTTTTTCTTTTTTCTTTGCGCAACCCCACAGATTGAATGAATCAACGGTTGGCGTGTCACGTGAGGAGGCGAAAGTATGAGAGCTGTTGGGACACGACAAGCCTGCCAGGCTGGCCAGGGATGAGGAAGCACGTGGATTAAAAGGCCTAGGTCAAAATACGTTTCATGAGACGGGACAGACAGACAGGCAGCCCTTTAAGAGAAAGGTACCGGTTAAATGAGCTTGAGTTGCCCTCATAGTTCGGCTAGTAGATGGACAGAGAGGCAGACAGGCGCAGTAACGACCTCGCACATCGTCTTGTTAGCGTTTCATTGATCAATAATATATGATGATGATAGCACCCCCTCTGCCATGTGAAATCGGGTCTTTTTGCGGTGAAGAGAATAATTTATCCTCGGGTTTGCGTATTAGCATTGTTTGCCACTGTCGTGCCAAACTAACCCAGGCCACCATTCCAGCCATGTATCGAAGCGTTTGGCGTAGATCTACAATCAGGCAAATATAAGTGGGCGTTGAGATGATAGGAGAATGAGGACATTCCCGATAAATACCTTATTTCGGTCGCTTTAAGCCCGAGCAGAGGAGGTGTGCAGTTATCAACAATACGCACATACTGCTTCGGGAGTCTCGAATTAAATGTATTATACTTCCATGTACATCAGGTAGTAGTAGTAGTAGTAGTACCTACCTGCCTCGCCTCGAGCAAAATCGCATCATGGTACCTGATTAAGAACGTCGGAAATGAAGCGGACGGAGCGGGCGGGACGGCTGGGCGGCGAGGCGTTAGAGTAAGGGGGAGAGGAGGGGGGTCTGAAAAAGTACCGCGCGTGCGTTCGATGCCGAGGGGGGAAGGGGACTGTCCTTTTTGCGTCACACCCGTAGAGCGCAGAGAGGGAAGGGGGGGGAGAAAAAAAAACCCCCCCCAAAACCAAATAAAAACCAAACCAACAACTAACAGGCGCCCGCTCCAGTTGATGTGATTTTTCGTCGTCGGCTGAAATGAGGTAGGTTGGCGGTCTGCCGAGCCATTCGGGTAAGTTCTCCGGGCCCAGAAGTGTAGATAGCTGTATCTCCCGCTTCGATTCGCCGGCGTCGACAGCACTAGGTTGAGCAGCTTGGCAAACGACTTGGCAGTGTTCCAGCTTTATGGAAGGGCTCTTTTTTCCCTCTTTTTTTTTTTTTTTTTTTTCCTACTTTTCATATATCGTCTACTTTGCCCTCAAGGTCAGCCATGACTCGCGACACATTTTACACAAGCAACATAATATGACGCGCGGCATGTGATAACAGCCCGGGGGGGGGGGGTTCCTTAAGGCGCTCGGCCGTTCAGTAAAGATGTGATGATATGTACATCTGTATGATATGCACGTCTATCACTTCCAGCCGTATATAGCGTCAAGTGAACCAACGACAGCAGGTGAGCGCGTCTATTGGACGAAATTTTCGGAGCGAGTGATTTCATGCAGAGGCTCATCTCCCATAGTTGAGGTATCAGAGTACTATGGCGCAACCACAGTCCCGAGGCGTGAAGTTACCGGCGGCACTGATAGGCAACGTAAGGCAGGTTGACAGATGAAAGATTAGACGCAGTAGTTGCCACCAACAACCTGGACGCGGCTATGCGCCATATGACGACGTCTCGTAATTGAACAGGGAGCAAGGTGCAAAGAAGTTCATCTAGCCATACCGCCAAGTTTCCGGTCTAGGACTTTACTATTATTGATATCAATCAGTCGATAGATGAGGAATAAGGTAGACGACGAGTTCCCAGAACATCATGTAGTAACATTTCAACCATTGCCACCAACAGTTTCCACCGTGCAAGTCTATTATTAAACATAACATGAAGTTGATGCAAGTGAATATGTTACTAATGTATCACGCACTTGGACTTCTGTCAAGCCTCATATTCGGAAGCGAGTATTAGAAGCGAAGAGCGGTGACGTTACGGTGAAAGGGACCATCAGGGTGCTATTTTACCCATGGGTGTATCTGACCTGGTCAGCATCCCAAGGAGCGGCACGAGTCACTGGTGGCTTAAATTTGGAGTCAGACACAAGCCCACGATTACAAGAGAATTCACGACATCCCACCCCGACCACCAACAACAACGGAAATAGTCTACACCTAGACAAAGAAGGCAAAGAGAAGAAAAGTAAAGAAAACGCAACGATGGTTGGTGGCAAACAGGTATATCAGTTCGGGGCACTCCGCAGGGGTCCCCAACGATCGTATGTATCTGACTGAACAAAATTCAGACCTGATGCTTTAAGAACGAAGTTGTGTTGCTGACATATTCCCGCCAAAGACGAGGTTAGGACGTTGTGAATCAATGGTGGGTACCAGCTGCACGGGGAAAAGGGCCCATGTCGCCTTGGCACGGTTGACTTATATCCTCCTCTTCAGCCCCAGGGTGAATCTGCTTATTGGCCAGCGGAGCGCGGGTTTAAACGACATATAATAGTAATGAATAACTACCCCATTCTCGAAGGTAGGAATTCGAAATGCATGCATATGTCCGGAGCCGACGTGAGCTCGTTGGCTTGCGCCCCAAGAGCCTTCGTTTCGTATTTCTTAGAAGGAGCACGTTTAAGGCTCTAAACTCGCGTGGTGGCGGCCGCAATGCAACGCTGACGCCACAGGCCCGTACCGTTGGCTTTGGCGTAGATGCCTACAGAACGGGATAAATTTGGCCACCCGCGTGCGGCGTAGGGCTGCGTCTTAGATTAATCGAATTCCGCGTGGAGTAGTACTGCACATCTGCGGCGGTAGGTAGGATCCGTGGTGTCGGAATCGAGCTGAACATGAAATATCATTGGTAAATCTCAGGACTATTCTACCCCACAATGAGTGAGTGACTCGACCAGGTTCCATCCAAGTATCGGGTTGCTTTCGATAGCACGAGTATAGCAAATGGCCACACGCAATTAATAAGCACCGAAGGTTGCCATGGCACCAGGTTCGTGAGGTGATTAAATTTCGCTGTAGATGATCAAGGCTACTCGGCGTCGGTCGGGCCCGCGTTTGCCACCACATCTCACATCATCGCATAAGGGGATAATTATGTCGCTTTTCATGTGGTGGCCGACGGATCGCACGGATGCTTAAGGTTAGCGAACCTAACCTCTCTCCCTATGCGGAATGTGATTTAGTACTAATGGTGTTTTTCCACACCTCCTGTCTTGGTATACCGACCCATTAGAGTCATTTTTAGAAGCAAGGGTGTACTGATGGTGTACTAGCTGACTATTCCCGCCCGTCAAAACACACACATGGCGATATTGTGTTATGGCTGCATAGTTAGTGAATAGAGGAGCCACCCAAACTACCACGGTGATTCTAAGCGTCGCCGGTATGAGAAATGGAGCCCTGGATTTGACGTGTGCTGATTATAAAAAGGTAAGTTGGATGGGCCTTGCCATTCTGGGAATCGCAGGTAATAGATAATAGACCTGAATACCTTCCAGCTGCGGTATAGCTAGGTCGAGGGCCAGAGCCATGTGGGGTGGGATACAGGGTGAGCGGTAACTATTCCGTCCATCTAGATTCATGGCTCCATTGCCTGCTGCTAGAAATTCCTCCTAGGGAAATCCCCAGCCAGGACCACGCAAGGCTGAGATGCCGATAGGGTCTCGCTATGTCGTATGCCGGCTCAAAGGTCGGAGTTAGTTAAGAATGCCTATAAGGCGATATCATGGTAACACTTTGCGGGTTATGTCTCGACCGCAACAGTCCTGCGGCCATGAATTGATTAACAGATGAAATTCGCCGTCCGCCCCGCAGTGAAACACCAGGTCTAATGGGACGGGGCAGAAAAGGGCAGATTACTGAGGGTCGTCCAAACACCCAAGGTAACTCTGTGTCGGCCCTGTGAGGAGTCATATGAAACAATACACTTATCCTTAATCCCAAATACTTCTAGAATAAGTCATTCGCTTCTAACCCCTCGGTATGTCAATAGCTATTGTGATAGATCCGAGCTGTCTTTGATTCGCACACCGATTCTATGCAACAGACGGTATTTCTCGATATCAAGGCGATTGTAGTATATTAGGACTACGAGATCACTCTCCAGTACCATTCATAATCGAAGGATTCTTGTGTCCGCTAGTCATCTAATTAGAAAGGAATTCCGCCCAAGTTCGGTACTTGAGCCCATTCTCACCAGCAACTCACGTAAGTACGTACTATGATCGATGCAATATAAATATACTTCTATTGCGGATGAATAGTGGCATGGCAAATTTAGTAACGTAAACGTCAATGCTAGGGAAATTCGGCGTCGCTAATTCTCCAAGGCGATTACCAGGGTGACTTCGTCCGGTCCTGTCGTACGTGTCTCGGGCCAGCTTCCCTGGAGCCGAAAATTGGGGGCAGCGCGTCAAATCACCTCGATTCAAGGACCGTCGCAGGTCCTTGCAATAACACGTCTGAGAATAAGCGCAGTAGCAAGCGTCGCAAGGACATAGGGTCAATTAAGCATCCCTCCCTTAGTACTACTCATCAACTTATTTCGTTGGGCTGACTAGAAGTAGCCCAACCTCGTCTCAATTTGATGAACGACGGACAAGCCCTCCACCGATAGCCAGGTGCTACTGGCCATGCACAAAATTCTCTCGGGAGGCGGAAATTGAAACTTGGCCGGAACTAACACTCGCAGGCGTTCAAGTTCGCCTCCATGTTGCCGGAGGCGGTTGACGTAGGTTCTCTGGAACTCATTTCTCCATGATCTGATGCGACCATGGATGCCCACGAATGCTTAACGATATCTTATTGGCAAAGCCGTTGCCATATCTGCTGCAACCCCTACATTGGAGGCGTGTTACTCTCGTTCTGGGATTCTGGGAATCTTGCCTCGTCAATTTCGCCACTAGGCATGACAAGTGTGATCCTTACCATCACAGGCGACATGTGAATTTCGCCTAGAAGGAGATGTTAGCTCTCGCGAAGCCAGCGACGCATAATCAGCCGTTCATCACGTTGCATTTGACATAGGTCAGTGCCGCATCTTGCTTCTACTGCTAGCTGCGAGGTCCCGACGGCGATCCGGCTGTATGTACGGCGCAGCAAACGTGTGATGCATAAACCAATGGGTGGACAGAATGGGCCGGGGACGGAACTGCAGGCCGCCGGTAGTCTGCCACGCTCCGGTGCGCAGGCCAAATATCGATGCATACTGCCTGCCGTTGCTCGTTAGGCTGGCTTACAGTTCCGCAGAGCGCGATATTACACTTTCGGGCGGAACATTATAGTTGGTTGGCCGTTGATATTTCGACGGTCTTCGTCTTATTGGACCGGTACCGGGCGCGGAGTATAGCCACCGAATACGGTTGCGAGGGTATCGTGCGGGCTACCTCAATTCGACGGTCGTCTTCGTAAACGGCCAAATCCCGGCCTCGAAGCGTTGAAGAAGAGGGCTCGGTATGAACGGCCGGGCCGTTGTGGCAAAGTTGGCGCGGGCCGCTTGAACGGGCCAACACCAGATCCAAGCCTGCGCTAGTGCACATCCTGAACCACCCAGCTTGTGCCGGAGCAACGAATGGCAGCTCAACATAGGCCGTCGAAGAGCCACAGTCGGAGAGTCACGTTAGGTACGAAACAACCATGTAGGGGCAATTTACAGTAGTCAGTTAATCCACGGCGTTGCCCCGAGACCACTCACTGCAGCAGCTAATTTTAGGTCTTCGATGCCGGGACTTGGGGAGTCTACGAGCTCAGAACGGGAACGGCTCGGTCCCGTTCGAGAGAATACAGACTAGATAGAGAGTGGGCGCGTAGTTGTGACGTAGCCTAGTAATTATGCACAGAACATCTCGACCGTTGGGCGAAGAAAAGGTTGCCAGGAGGATTTACAAATTTAGGAAGATGGGAGAGTCGCCTCGGGTATATGCTGGTGATGGCGGGTAATGATGAATGGCGGTAGTTGTGAGACAAAAAAAATTCCATGGAAGCGGTCCCCATGAGTGTGAAATCAGGTCGATGCATGTAGCGGGTAACTAACTAATGGTGATATTAAAGTTCTTGAGTCCATTTATCTACATAATTAGGTAGGTACCTGCCCTAGGTAGATTCCCCTACCCCCAAAGCTGACGATAAGGCCGGCCACGATTTGATAACTGTGGCTTGGCCGCCAAGCCGTCCGTGCGTCCGTCTAAATTAGGCTAGGGGACCCATCTGCCAGGAACACCACCCTCCCATGCAGGGGAACTTACCTACTACGTACCTACCTACGACCCCAAAGCAAGGGGCGGGGAGGGGGGATTTCAGTGCGAACGTGACCGGCAAACAAGCCAATGGAACAAACTTGATGCTTACCTCCTCCTACCTACGTCCATCTATCAAACTGCAGTATCAATCTGACAGATTGCACCCGATGTTTTCTGTCCGACCTTGAAGGTGGCGGTGGGGCAATTTCTTTCGCTGCCGTTTCTCGCTGGCCAAAGATGCTCTTCGTGAACACTTGTGAATCTAACGACATCACATGATGAAATGCATATGCGAGGTACACACGAGAGGTGTAATGGCTTAGCTAGCTACTGCTGGTTTCGTCCTCTACTGCGAGAACGGCCTTGCCGCCGTGCTTAGTTATGCATGTTGGTTTGGACGGCCTATTCTCACCATGATCGATGCTTTTCGCCCGACGCCGATATGACGGGATCTATTGGGGTTGGTTGTTGGCCAGAGCCTCTCATCGGCGGCCAAATGATGAGTGAGCGCCCTGTCACCGCCCCAGCCACGCAGAAGGGGCAGTCGTTTCGTTAGAATTCTACATCACCTCTCGGCCCTGTGCCTTCGGGAGACGGATGCCTTCTGACAGCGGGAGCGTCCACGGCAGGATGCTTCCCGCTCTGTCTTACGATACACCACTGTAGCGTAGCAACATTAATGGCCCTTCCGGCCAGGTCACTACCCGATATCGTCATTGGTCACCACACCAGATAAATTTCTTGCCCACGATATAGAGAAGAAAAAGTGGGTTGTATTTCGAGCGAGACAAAGAACGAATTGGTATTGGAAAATGGAATGATATAGCCCAAGTCTAGGAGTTTAAAAACACATGGTATAACTATTCTACATCGATGCAAGCGCTGCTCGTATCAATGTCCAAGAAGTGAAGGCCCCGCCGCGCATATGCACAGCGCCGCAAATGAAAAGGAAACGAATGATGTCGTGTGAAAGACGGAAAAATCTAGTGAAAGCAGTGCCCCCCGTACGCCTCCATCAGAAC
The DNA here is from genome assembly GCA_021209875.1 of Rosellinia necatrix. Classification (NCBI taxonomy): domain Eukaryota; kingdom Fungi; phylum Ascomycota; class Sordariomycetes; order Xylariales; family Xylariaceae; genus Rosellinia; species Rosellinia necatrix. Next base: position 2,149,074 of record JAGYVD010000010.1, read on the forward strand.
TGCAAGAAAAGGACAGAGATTATCGTTGAAAATGAACCGGACAACATCGCGATTGCTCGCCCCTCCTCTTATAACCGACACCATGGATGATCCTGGTCTTTCCCTCTGCCACGTCCCATGCCTAGGTAAAAGATCGTAGTGTCCTCCCTACAAGCGTCGTTAGAACCATCATCCATATATATGAAAAAGGGGACAAAATCTCGTACCCCCCTATCATGCCCCTCCCGCCGAACTCTCTCAGTGACTCTCGCACTGCCCAGCGTAAGCAGTCTCCTTCAATCGAGGGCCGCCACAAGTGGAAGGGCTAGCGCAAGTCACGACACCCATATCCCGGCTGTGGCCGCAGTTGTATCGGATGATCTGTCGGGTGCACATTTCGAACGATTGGGGTGCTTGTCCGAGGGGTCAAGATTGATTCGCTGCAGGGCAAGTCAGTTGGCTGGAGATATAGATGATTCCTTGACTCGAAGACACACTTGGATAATAGGCGAGATTGTGTGACCGACGACGTGGTATGGAGGCGATATCTGCGCTGGTAAGGTAACCGATGCTGGTTTGTGAATGATTGCTTTCGAGTACGATGACGGTATTGCTTTGATGCTGTTGATGGTAGCGATGGAGAGTAGAATTTTAGTCCATCCAGGCGCGGGAGAGGAAGCCTTTATAGAGACGTCACACAAGCCTGGGGCCGTCCCCGATCAAGGTGCCTGAGGTTGTTTGCCTAACGGTGGACATGCCATGAAGGGTACATGTTTGCCGCAAGCTTGCGTGGAGATCTCTGAATATGCCTTGAGAGGTTTCAAACATCACAGTTAGGTGTTAGTCGAGCTGCCGTCTCTCTTTCCGGCCATCCTAACAGTCCGTTACAATGTGTGGCGCGGCGTGCGCGGACTACTCACCGGCCATGTGGCCAGCGAGCGGGCCCAGACATGTGCTCGGAAGCTACCTACGTTGCAGTGACCCAGGAATAATATCAAAGACCTTCCACTGCCGTTGGGACAGGATGGGGTCATCGGCCGAAGGTGTGGATGTTGCAGTGTCAATCCGCGAACGACAGGACGCCGGTTTGGACGGGACCGGGGTGTGACTAGCCAAGTGGACCGGAATGCGAGGGCCTGTAATACCAACAGCACACAGCAAGGGACCGGCGAGATTGGTGTTGCGCATATGTGTGTATGTAGGCAGGTACATGTGAATGCGTCCTCCGGTCGACGACTCACCTGAAATCGAAGGGTACCCGAGCAGGTAAGTAGACAGGTAGTGTGTGGAGAGCACACGGGAGGGATTGTCCGCCACGGGCCAGAGAACCACTGAGGCGCGAGGATCGAGAGCTGCTACGTTGGGGTTGTCGGAATGGGTTAGAGAGGAAGCGTTGTTGGCCTGCATGGCTCTGGACCTCTTCTCTGTTAAGGTACGGCCAGTTAGTCCCATTGGGCAACTGGCTCTTATTATCTAAAGTAAGTAATCCGGTGTTGGTCATTATGAGAGAAGCGCCGTGCAGTAACTACGTGCCAACACGCGCTTCGCGCGTCAGGCAGAGTGAGAGACGTCGGTTGCCCAAAGCCTCCGACCGTATCTGTTACCCGGAATTAGATTCTCGATTTGACCTGACATGGTCCACAGCGCCACGTTCCGATATGACAAACTGCCGAGTATAGGACTGCAGCCCGTCGATACCGGCGGGCTGGAGAACGTTGGTAGCAATCCATCCATAAATGTGCCCCGTGGTAGGTAGCCCACGTCATGGGGGCTGCCAGATGAGGAAGGGGGAATGTTTGCCATCCAATGTGGACGATCTTCTATGTTCCTCTTTAGTCTAGTTTTTTCTCAGTTTATCCAGCTCTTGGTGAGAAAGGTGAGTGTATAAACCACATAGCCGCTCCCTGGTCAGTGGTCGCCCCCTACCTACTCAATGTACTGACTGTGCTAGGCATGTAAGTTGGGTACTTAGCGTAGCTCCTTACCTATTCGCCTATAAAAAGCCCCGGACCCATCCAAGGGACCCACCCCAAATGCACAGCCGTCACTATAAAGTATGCTAGACCGAGCGGTAGGTACTGGAGGCGTTCGAGGGAAACTACTACTCTCAGCAATGAATACCTTACCTAGGTAGATAATGGTGTGTTGTGTCAAACCACCATGGGCGTACCTCCTTTATCACAGTACATATATTCTCCCAACAGTTAGGTACTGTAACAACACATTTACCACCTTATGGGCAAGGCAGTTAACGACCGCAGAGTAACTATCTATAACCAATCAATATGCATACAAGTATGTACCGAGATAGGCTAGTGGGGCTCAGAATAGGGATATTTTCCTAGCGTGCTATATATATTTCTAGGTGCATTAGTCCCTAACTGTGCCCTGATAGTGACTCGGGACCTTCTCAGTACCTGACCTACCTGCCTACCGTGGGTAGGTAGGTACATATGTACGTAGGTACTGGCAGCTAGTTGGGTAGTTTCTTTTTACGGCAGTGTACTTATTTTGGGGAGCAACACTGCAGGGGTCCACGCAGGTGCAGGGATGATACAAAGCGTTTGTTCACTGCATCGTGGTCACCAGCTATACTTAGGTGTCGAGGTGGTTAAAGTTGTCGTATAATTTGAATTAAGACACCACAGGGTACTACAACCTCCGAGCGTTACATAAGTAGGTAGCTTGCTTCTTATGCGGCACAACGGCACAAACTACCAAGCACTGACGGGTTCTTGAGTCGGAGCCCGCCCTAAAGTATCGACAGCACGGCGAGGACCGGCTGTTGACAGGCTGTTCCGAGGCTGTTCCGCTGCAGAGTTTGAGCGTGGCCAGAGCGAAGAAGTCCATTGTTACAGGCACTCTCGGGTTACCTACTCGGCCCACTCGAGTACATGCATGGGGTCCTGTCATCTGTCGTTCGGTCAAGGTCGATGGGGAAAGGAAAAAGACGGGGATGGAAAAGAAGTAGAAGGTGAACCTGTCTTACATACATGTTCTTCCCTATGTTGTGATACGTGAACCGGCAGATTGCAGGGCCAGGCCGATCACTGCGCCTTAATTTGGCTGCCATGCCCATGTGCCAAGGCAAGGACCCCGTGTAACACCAGGACGCACCGCTCTCGCCTGGACTACGATTAGAGCACGAGGCAGGAATAGACGCAGACACTGTTCGAGCCGTTCGGTGAAATCTTGTGCCGGTCCAACGGTATATAGTGAAACAGTCGGCGGTTTGAATACATATGGATTCTGAGCTTCACGGCCGTGATTATCCTCGGACCCCATTTGTATTCCAAACGAAGATCGGTAAGGTAGCGTGAGAAAGTCAGGCATGCAGGTTGTTACTCCTGTTATTGGTGGCGGCGCGTATGGGTGGCGTGCTGGAAATATCAAGGCCTTGCGTGCGCTGATATAACAGCCGCAACCGCTCATCTTGTCGCCAGGGGCCTTGCCCAGATCATGGCATAGTCCTTGCACGAAGGCGCATAATGCCCGGCTTGCAGCGTGGAATGGCTCTATCCTCGTCATGGCCATGGCCGAATCGGAATTGTGCCGCTATCTCCGATCACCATCGTTATATATCCATGAGGGAGTGAAAAGGCCAGGGGTATTTAGTGACGCCTAGAAAGACTCCCCCTACGCTCAATCTCTGTTTGAGGTTTGCTTGGAATCAGGGCGTACGATATACTGGACGGTGCCGATCTAACCGGCCTACTCCATGAAACGGGTATCCTTCAGGTATAAACTAGTGTTTACTTGTAAGAGCCATCGGATACGTTTCTTCTTCGGACGGAAACTGATGCGGTGAGCAAACTTTTAACTAGTAACGCAAGGGAAACACTGAGGTTCCTCTGAGATACTCTCATAACCTCGAAGGATTTGGTACCCGGCTCACACCCTTACTGGCGCTTCTCTCACAATACAGCACATGGCGTCGATATGGTTATGAAACTACCCTATCAACGAGGTTACCACAGCGGTTACGGGCAATATTGAAATGGTCCTGATCGTGAAGATACCCACAGGGTACCTAGAAGATCTGAACAAAATGCGACGTTATTAATAGTATCAGCAAGAAATAATATATACTTATGATGATATATGATGACGAGGTGGCGGGAGGTGACGATAACATACCGTCGTGGAGCGGAGACTAGATATCGACGTAGGCAAGTATATCAGCAGCTGACTAGGGGTATGTGATTTTCTCACAAGCATTGATCAATAGTCGTAAAACCAACTGAGACAAATCTACCCACCCATTGTTAGAACCAAATATGGCCGCCATGCTCTGTGGTGTGTGCCCGCTATACGGGGGTATCCGTCATTCGCAGTAATGCCCTTATCATTGATTCCGCAGGTTTAGAGTGAAAGCCGGAAGGGTTAGGTGTCACGAATATCTACGGTTGCCTCAAGTGATATCCATAGCGGCTGTCTGTACGAGTATTGCTTAGATTTCCGGGCCGTTTTCGCTATATTGTCCCGCAGCCCGTTTTATACCGGCCTGGTCTTGATAGTGTTGGCCGAGGGCGTGTTTCGGGGTCAGAGCTGAATATGGTCAACTATCAAGTTCTTTTAATCGGCGAAGAGCCTCTTTGCTGGTTATGTCAAATCAGCAAGACATCTCGAGGTCTCGAGGTCCGATGCTCAAGGGGAAACAATTGCAATGTCACTCTTACTACCCAATGGAGAGCCACGGTCGCAACCGGGGGTCTTCGTATTGGCCTCATCGTGGAGTTAGATCGGATTTGGACTCTTAAGGATTTTCACTGCGAAGTTTGGTCTCCCTTGAGTCGAACGCTAAAATAAATAGTGTGGGATACATGCCAAAGCTTAAACAATACTGCCGTGTGGGGGCCGAGGTCATCTGCCCAAGTTAGTGACTTGTTCGTGGCCACCCAAGAAGACAGCGACATCTTTCTCTATCTAAATATAGCTAGAACAAGCCTAAATTGGATGAATCCGCCGCAATAATGCAGAAACAAGGTGAGGGAAAATTGGTTGCGATAGGCCACTGGGAAGATTCCGCTTGGACCCTCTTGTAGCTACCGAAGTGACAGAGGCAGAACCCTTTCATGCCCATCCCGACCATAAAAGCCCTTGCGTTTTTATTGAATCTTGGTGGAGGCACCTTGATGTGATATGGCGACCAGCATTCGCCTCACTGGTCGGATCTGAGCACCCAACAGAGCGACACAAAGTCATACTTGTTCTATCCCCCCGCCTGTATCGGAGCTATATTTGCGTAGAGGCAAATTCGTCATCCGCCATTGATATGGTTCGTAGTCCTTCTTGATAGGAGGTAGTCGGTAAGGGAGGTGGCTGCGCATAAAATAGTTCCGGTCCTCTAGTGAGACATCATTTATCGGTCTCCTGGACATGCGAGGGGAAGACTCCATGACTTGAGTTGAACCCCCCGCATCGGGACCAACACACCCTGAGCGAGACGGCGCGCCTTCCCCTCCAGCTCTCCAAAATGATTGCCGCCCTCGTGGATGAGCCTTGGCCATTAGTCACTCTCCCACCCCATTGTCAAAACGGAACGATATTTGGGTGCCTAGGTGCTTGGATGCTACATCGTTTCGGGGCGAGCGAGGGGGGTCTAACCTAAGACTTTAACGAGCGTATATTGCCTTGTTGCGTAATTCTAGATAAACAGCAGTGAAGTAAACTTGCTGAATTGTTCGCTGAATTGTTCTCTGAGAAATATCGTTTAGTAGCGGAGCCTCCATGGCAGTTATTGTTTCACCATCCCTGATCAATCGATTGACAACGCCCCGGCCTGGGAATCTAAGCTCAGAATTAGCCCACGAATGGCTGTCATCGATCCAGGGTGATTGGCCGCCGGGAGGAGCGTGGGACGGGATGATTCTACTTTCCAACTCCTACGTGGAGGCCTATCCATTGCTATATCAATTTAGAATTCTGTAGGTATCTTGGATTGCTGAAGCGTGGTTATATTTACTTGGTTGTAGCTTGTTTAGGATACCTACGTAGGCTCTAATAAAGATGAGATTATAATTTGATAGATTGCTAGATTGCTAGATTGCTAGATCGATAGATCGATAGATCGCTAGATCGCTAGTTCAAGGTTATTGATCCGTTAAACCGGATACTTGGACGGATAGAGGGGGTAGAGAGGCAAGGCAGAAGAGGTAAGTGAGGTGGAAAGGGCCCCATCACCTGGGATTCACAGGTCGTACATATCCGTTTAGGGAACACACGTATCTCCGCGTATCTCCGGCGGCTGGGACCAGGGGTGCCAGGTCAATGCGAGCAACCAAACTTGGTCAGCTCCCTCCGAGGAATTCTCGTTGGCGGCCCGCACCAGCCAATCGTAGCCACGCCAACGAGGTTGAGATTCGCGACTCAGTACTTTGCCCATCAATCTGAGGCCTCGTTGGAGCCGGGAGTTCGCGAGGTTTCATAAAGCTTAAAAGGAGCCGCATCGTTCTTCTCCACACACTTCCGATATAAATTCAACGACGTCGGTTCGGTTCATGTCGTATGTCGAACGTCGAAGTCGCCGGGTCGGCTCCCCAGCCTCTGCTGCACTTCCCGACTCGACTCCGCACGATGCATCTCTGCACCTATAGGCTGTCGCCGCCACTCGATGGCCGGTCGCTCACTCCCTGTGTCCGACCGAGGTCCACCCTCTTCCATCAGTCGGTTCCCCTCTCGAAGAGGAGGGCCCCTTCCCTTCCCCCGGCCATCCATCTCGACAACTCACCACCTCCTCAACCTACCTGGTAGGCAGATAAAACATATGCCCACCAACACGATTGACCTACTTTACCCTATGTCCGTCGCCTAACGTCGGCTTACCTGGGCCGACGGACCAGCTGGGGGGGGAGGAGGGGCTTGAGGTCAAAACCAATGGAAAAACTACTAACTACCTAGTAACGAAAAAAACCAAAAAAAACCCTAAGAAGTAGGTACCTAAGTATTCCAACTCCGGCGGCGACTGGCACATTACGTCTCTTGCGCCATATCAAACTTTGAGGACAAAGGCGTGAAAAAAGGTTTGGCTGATCCGAGCCTGCCTGCCTGCTTGCTTTTTGTGTTGGGTGGGTGCATGGATAACCACCTCTTTCCTACCATTCAGCACCCCACGTGCAGAATATTTGGTCTACTCGGCCTACTTGCCCTGCTTGGTCTGATGTAGACTAGCACAGTTTTTTGTGCATAATGGCAAATATTTATTCGCCCTAAGAGGTGCTATTACAGCACTGCTAGTGAGGATGGAGGGCGATATTTCACACCCTTGCACGCCGCCCGCTGCCGTCATCCCCCCCCCCCCAGCCCTTCCCACCTACATGCACTGCACCGCTCGCTATCTTCAGTCATGCACTTTCCTTCTTAGAAATGCTCTTGCAATGAGATATGGCACCGTACCTATGCTAACGCCGATGCCCAGGCCCCGGTCTTGCCGTGCGCCCCAGCGAACCAAGCATAGTGAGCTTGCTGTGGGGTGAGACGTCTACATAGTGTGCCGGCCCGCTAGGTTGCTGGATTGCTGGTTCGCTGAAACCTTGAGGCCTGCGGCACGCCCACACACCTTGGCATCCCATAGACCAAAGCACACAATTTGTAAGTCTTGGCGGTTCTAATAACATACGCAACCACAATAGACAATCCTAGGAGGTGTGTGATATCTCTATGTGTGGGGGTCGCTCTTGCCCCGTGTCTTGGAAATCCAAACCTCGTGATGTGAGTGCTGCCATTCGAGTATAAAGAGCTCACTCTCTTCGGGCTCCCCTCGACTTTTTGCCTTTCATCCTTCAACCACCTTCCCAACATTCTCTCCCCGGACAAAAGCAAGAAAGCTACCCCTCCACCACAAAGCCTACCGTCTCCTGTTCAGCAACCTTATCAACACGAGCCCTGCCTCTACCGCTCGCCCATACACAATCAACGAAAACCACATACAACACCCGCCAAAACCTATTTCACCCTAAACACATACACACACCATGTCTTCCCAGCAGACCAAGAGAGTCACCAAGGTCGGACCCCGTCCCGTGGCTTTCCTCTCTCTTGCGCCCGAGACATCCGCCTCATACCCTACTGCTCGGGACATTAAGCCCGCTACCGTCAACACTACTGCCCGCCGCAGTTCCAGCGTGAGCAGTGCCAGCAGCGCGGGTAGCCTTCGCGTTCTCAAACTCGGCCCTGTCCACTTTGGCGAGCACACGGACGAGCACAAGGCCGACTTCTACGAGGTCGCCGTCGAGTAATCCAATACCGCCTACACAGATAAGAAAACTTCGCCTTCTTGACAGGTCACGATTTCTCACACATCGTTTCTGTTCATTTCTTTGTGTGTACGAGCAATTAAGCCATGCCCTGTTTTCTGATCGGCCCCCTACGAAAAGCGATGAATTTTGACGGCTCTGAAAACCTATGACCCATTTGATTTTCCTTGATTATTATTAAGTACTACTTTGCGGCGTTTATGTATTTGACTACGGCGAGGGCGGAAACGGCAACGTTAGCCGGACGGCAAGGAAGCGAGAGAAAAAAAAGTATTTCTCTGTTATCATGGCATTTTCTCTTTACTACTCGGGTTGGGCTTGCATGGGACTAGATTGTTACGACACGGGCGCACGCAATAGAAGGAAGGAATCAGATTAAAGAGCAAATACCCAAATACAGAATACTACTTTTTTTTTTTTTTTTAACCATCAGGCTCCCTACCATCTAATTTCGTATTTGTTGTACGCATGCGTCGTCCGTGAGATGGGTTGGTTACATGGTTGGTCCTATGATCACGGGGCCTCGGCTCTCCCCCGAACGCGAGGAGGGGGTATTCTTATCTCATTCAGCTATTACCAGTAACTACTAAGTCATACCGCTATCCCCACGTGAACTACTATGAGCTGTCTCGGATGGCTATTTTCTGGGGACAATCTGATTTTGCAAATCCCGGCAATCAACGTTAGGGATTGGTTCGTATCCCAGTAGATCTGGTAAATAACGAGGAAAAAAAACCAAGAAAACAAATGGCCCATGTTGTTGGTGATCCAAACTCCACACTAGTATCGGTATGATGTATGTACATATACCCTGTTTAGGGCGGGACTAGGCACCGGGCGAACCATACTACACTATAAGTAGATCAAAGGATTGAAGAAAAAAAAAAAACCCCCCCAAGAGAGAGGGAGAGAGAAAGTATGATCAAGCTGTGGTGTATGGCATCTTTCTTTGTCGGACTGGCGATGCGTTCATCACATGATGCAATGCACTAGGTGGAATTGATCTAGGTTCAGGGTGCCTGTGCCGTATCTGGCCTAACCGGGGGCGAATAGCTGTGTCAGCTCCTATCTACCGACTCTGCCGACTTACCTATTTAGTAGTGTACCTAGAGTAGCCAGCTACCTGCTACACTACCTACTCCCACCAACCAAAGGTACATACGCCCCCTCGCCCGCCAGCTACTGTAATTAGGTATCTAGTGTAGGCAAATAATTAATGTGCGCTACTGCTAAGGGATGTACCAGTTCCGCCCGGTTTCCGAGCCAGCTTCACATGCCTGCGCAATCGACGATCTGGACTCTAGGCGAGCAAACTCCAGGCGCTTGGGGAAATCTGCTCTCCCCCTCCTCGCATCGGTGGGATACCTAGCTAGCATGATAAGGGGGGGGAGAAGGGGAGAAGGACGGAAGAGAAAGAGGCCATCGTCGTAGGCACGCACGACTGCTGAACCATAACCACCATTGTCACCACTGTCACCACCACCACCACCACTACTACACTACCACCACCACCACTACCGCTACCACCATACTACCTGGTAGAGCGTCTAGATTGACGCATAATCTCTTTCCACTGGTGCGCGTGCGCAAGTTGCATCGGTGGCGGGGGCGGATGCGACAAGGGGTACTTGGCGACAAGACTTGGCTTTTCTTGGAGAGACAGGGGAAGCAGGCAGGGGAAGCAGGCAGGGGGAATCCCTCATCCTGGCCTGCGCCTGGCCTCCTCCTAGTACGTACCATTTTATATTTTACATTTTACGTGCCGTGCAGGTATGTATGTGGCTTCAAAAAGGCCAGCGCCAGAGCTGGGATTGGCGCCGGGCGCCCTCATGCCCGTCAAGAGGCGAATAGGTACATACTTAGCCTTCGTAGGTTGGGCGGCTGAGACAGTGTACGTCAGTGGTAGGGCTCCCCCCCCTACATCGAGATTATGTACACTACACTACACTACACTCACATGTCTATACATGATACAAGTACCTACATACAGGTATGGAGTGGTTTGACGTAAAGCGATTAGGTGTAGAATAAACTGCAGCTAGATGAGCACCCCGCAAGTAAGCACAGTAGTGTAGGTACGTGTTGTATAGGATCACAAGCTACTGAGCTTGCCCTCGCCCACATCTGGCCGCATAGAACAGCCGTATCAGGTAATATTGTGGGCACCGGCTTTCCCCCTTCAGACTGTAAGAAGATGGGGGTTGTCGTCGGGGCTAGGTGAGTCGGCTAGACTCGACGCTACTGTGTACTACTGTCTCTCTACTGTATGTGTGTACTTATGTGTTGATGATAACTATTGCGTCGTTGAGTTGGTGTGGTAGGTAGTAGTCAGGGTAGTACATGAAATGGTGGTGGGTGGTGTGGGTTAGCCATGTCTGTTTGTCCAGTTAATTTTCTAATCCATTGGATGGCGATTGATTAAAAAAAAAAACGCAAAAGTCTTCCTACCGGGTTCTCTTTTATCCCATTTTATTTTATTTTTCTCACCCTCCACCACACCGTTATAAGCTCTGCGATGCCTAATGCCGCCTGTTCCTTGGTTACGAGAAAGATGGCACACTAAGATCAACGCTTGTGCGCGGTACATTCTTTTACATCGCACGCACGCCCGAGTACCTGCTGTACACGTGTATTGGCCTTCTGGAATGTACCTCCGGGAGGGAAGAGGCTCATCACAGGCGGAGCAACACCATGGATGAGGGAAGGGAGGTGGGTGGCAACATATGCCATCGGACACCGGCATCTATATTCAACCGCTGCGACTTCAAAATCTGCCAAAGTATTGTAGGCTGCCAATCCACCTACGTATAACTATAAAGGTAGTAAGTAACTATGTGTAGATATCCCGGGGAGGGGGAGACGGTCTACCCACAAGGTACTCAAACGTAATCAGCACCCCATTGCTCGGTACACTTTCCGAACCCTCGTGTCGGAAGTATCTCCGAGACCAAAAGAATCAGTCGAAGCTTATAGGCTTTCGTCTCCTGTTAGCATATTGATACTACGTAGGTCTGTTTGCTGTAGCAACCGCGCAAACCGAACCGTATCACACACTCCCCCATGCGCACAGTCATGCCGACGTGGTCTCTCCCCTAAAGAATGGCCAAGAAATACCAAGACGCCGCGCCTCGGGACTTGCAAAATCTCAATCTCCATCTCCATCTCGGAAGTGCATCAGGTACAGGAACCGCTATTTGGCAAGGGATCGGCGCCCTTCCCTGCTCCCGCTCTTGATAACTGTATAGTCACTGTGCTGTTCCAGCAAAGCGGGCAGGGACAGAAACGTCATGATCACAGCCTATTCTTGGATTCATGCCGGCGTAGGCGGCTGCCAAGAAGGGTCTATTGCGAATGTCTACACTAAAGTACGCACTCTGCATGCACTAAATAATTAGGCTATCCATGATGTCTGTGATGTGAGATTCATAACAACCCAAGCCGCCGAGAATACGTTGGGTCTACAAATGGAGGAAAATCGATTGCTCGATACTTCACTACGGCGACGTCATCGGGACCACCTGTCATATCCCGCACTCTGAGCAGTGCCTATTGATTGATACCCAAGGAGAGAGACCCGGGAGATCCTTCTTGGTCGAACTGATTTCCCCGCGGTACACTACGTGCCATAGGACCCGTGTCGGTCACATGTACGAAGCAACAACCAGAAGCGCCCCGGCCCGCCGCATATTAGTTCTTGGCTTCTGTCTTGGCTGTCTTATACCTAGACGAAAGTCGCGTACCGACACTCTCTAACTCGCTGGAATATGTCTTCCCAAACCAATCAAGTGCCAGGAGCTCACGTCTGGTAAATCTAGTCCATCTAGTGCATTCTTCCCGTGGTGGGTGAACGAAACCTGGCGAAACCTATGTATTTCCCCGCCGCTCGTCCTGCTTATTGCCGGCTTGGTGCTTAGTGCTCATTCCTCCGGGATTGGCGGGGAGGTCACACGGGGCGTTCGTGACGAGGCGCGTAATGAGATGAGGTGAAGGAAATGGAGGAGGGGAGAAGGAAGGCAATAGAAAGTTGCCGCGTCGAAAACATCAAGAGATACGCGGTAGATCGCTGGCCAGTCTAGGTTAGATCGGTAATGTAGAGAAGCGAGCTATCTAGACTAATGAACCGGCGCGGCCAACCACGAGCAAGAAGACAGCTCCTTAGCCTGGTCCTAAGACAAGGGTCGAGACCAAGGGTCCTGCCCAACCCAGCCTTTTCCCTATCCGACAGCGTGGGATCCCCCGCGATCACGGCACGTGCCAAGCTGTCTTGTTTCACGCACGTGTTGACGCCGACACTCTGAGGTTAGCTCTTGTCTCTCGCTCCTCCAGAGTCTCGGGCTTGTCGGCATCTGACACCCAGAGACGACATTGCGAAGTCACCGAGACGTCACGACCGTCCCATGGGCGTGGGACGAAGTTGGTTTAGGGTAGTCGATCTGGTGCGCCGAAGGAACTAAACACGACTTGTTTGTAATACGACGAAGACGAAGGGCGGGGAGGGAGATTGCTCTATACTGTATAGGGATCACTTGGTTATCAGAGATAAGGCACACGAGTAACTACAGGGCATAGTTATCATAGCCTCGCCTCGACTTGCCACTTGTCCGTTCGTCTACGTCGCACGGCATAGAACTTTGATAAAATATAGAATGGAAATTATTGCGGTATTTTCCGTCCTCTCGTGCCCAAGCCTACGTTCATCGTTGCATGCTGCCGTATGCCATGCCCATACGGGTACCTACCTAATCTATCAACCCAAGTAGGACAGGTAGTACGGTCGTAGTGCGGGAGTAAGGCCGCGCTGTCAGGCTACACCAGGGGGGGTTGGAGGGGTGTTTTTGTTTGCGAACAAATCTCGATCGCGGATAAAAATGTACACCAAAAAAATCTTTTGGAGGGAAAAAAAAAAAAGAAAAAAAAGACGCAAACATACAGGCCGGGTTGCAGGATCTAGGCAACATGATGCGCTCCTGAAGCATGGTGGCTTGCTTCTTGGGCCTTGCCTGCAGGAGCTGGGAAACGTCGTGCAATGTGCGCAAGGGTGAACCTACCTTACCTGCACTACCTACAGATTTATGTAGATAATTCGTAGGACTTGCACCACCGCTGCGTACGCCGTAATTGTATTATGTATTATGTATTATGTATTATGGTAATGTCATCGTGTAGATCGTTGCGTGCGAGCGCCCAGGAAACGAAGAAATGCCTCAACGGGCTTCCGACGGATTGTGCATGGGATGATGATGGGACACCCCGTAGTCCGTCTTCCTTTGCTGCGCTGTGCTGTGCTGTGCTGTGTGCTGTGCTGTGCTGTGCTATGTGATGCGTCATGCACGCTCCATACAGCCCCCGCCGCGGGTGCCCGTGAGGGAGGAGGGGAAGGGAGGAATGGTTTTCCGGGGGTGGGTATACCACTCGCTTGCTTCCCGTTTGCTTCCATTAGGCTTTGTAGATATAAAATTGGAGTACGGTACGGCGGGTTGTTTGTCGTCCGCTGAAGTTGTCCGGCGCCTATGGGTATGGGGGGTCCAAACCGTTGAAGCGGATCGCCCACGCCTGTGGTCTATACGTCATGCCGTTTCTGGGGCTGAGAGCTGTCTTCGGCGAGATCCCTTCCCTCCACTCCCCCCCTCATTTGTGCTTGCTTTATCCATGATCATAATATGTTCGTTAAGCAGCGTTCACATGTCAAGCTAGAGTGACAAGGCTCCATCTGACGTAACTGGACACTCCGTTCGGTAAGATAACTAACTCTACGGTACCATTGCCGTGGATGGCCAGAGATTAGGGGATGTCTCTTTCGGGGCTCGATCCGCACGGCATGTTACACTGCTGCTGGCCAACTGAACGGAAAGGAGAAGAATGGAAGGCCGCCCGAATCCTTCATGTAGGACATATGAGCCTCATTCGGTCAGATACAACTATTACTACAGCACTAAATATGGTGGCAGCCGCACAGGTGCTGAGGTACTTTGTTCATCACACCGAAGACAAGTGAACAACATGTTGAGCTTCTGGATTACCTAGGTACCTAGAGGCAGTCACTTAATCCAGATCTAGGTATTCTACTCTTGTGTCCCACGCGGGGTCAAAACGTACCTTAGTTCCCAATTGTCCTTAAATTCGGGATACCTCCGTCGCGACTTCTAGTGTATTAGGCGGGTTAATTGATCCATACAAGCAGTTGTTCTTCTGTAGTAAGGCTTATTCTTGGCTAACCTTCGTACCGAGTATTATACACTTCTGTTTCCGTGTTGGCGTGTCTACACCGCTTCAAGTAACTAATCAAACGAAATGCCAAGCTCATATGAAGGTATGCCCTTATGTCGTCGATCAATAGCCTGTGCATGCAGAGTAGTATAGGGTGGACATTGCTTGTTTCGAGCCCTGCCTACACTAAGGCCGACCATTAGTCTTTTCTTGCTGTCATCACTCCCACGTGCCTATGAGATCTAGATATTCCATCTTGGCTAGATGCGAGTGGCTACGGCACTTCCACAACCCTGAGGGCCAAGATGCCCAACAATTAACAGGATGAGCACCACATGGCCTTGGCGGCCGCGGTGTACGCAACACAATTAATCCGCCGGGGATTAATGTGGCGAAAATTCGGCTTTATCAGCAGAATGAAAAGGGTCCTGCCAATGCGCAGACTGAATGAATGAATGAATGAATGTATTTAACGTCACGAGAGTACTAGTACTCAAGCCTCCCAAGGGGCATCAGACGTGATATGCTGTTCTAATTACATTGTAACCGGTTGCAGATATCAGCTTCAAGTTTTATTATCCTGCCATTTCATGACTACGTGTCCACTCCAACTAGGACTGCCGTGTCTCGTGGTTTCGTGGCGCCTGTGTGGCGTAAAGGTTGGGGGGCAGACTTTTGGCCCAAGGTGGTAGCGCCTGTGTAGGCGTAAAGGTTAGGGGCAGGCTTGGCCCAGTGTGATGGCGCTCATTCTTGTTGCCAGAAGAGCGGGCTGGTGTCGCTAGTATACGCTTTGTGGCTGCGCTAGTTGATCGGCTCTAGAGAGCAGGGCGCCAGGAGGACGTGGTCCGTGCGCTATATTCGTTGCCCACCATACTGTCGGTTTGTTGGTATTGGGCTTATTTGTCGGGGGGCAGTTTAACCACTTGCCTAGGTGGCGCCAATGCGCAGACGGGTGATCGACAGGCGCAACAACCTGAGGGCGGGCGAGGCTGGGCTTGGTAGAGTAAATGCAAGCGCCCCCTTCACATTTCGAAAGAATGTTCGAGCCGCCAAACTGATTGGGGTGACGCAGTTATGTACTTTGACGGCATTTTCTTGGCCAAGGGGTTGGCAGAATTTGTTCTTGATGCCGCCTTGCTAACACTTGTCGAATATCTTGGCGCGGAGAGTGTCGTAATGATAAAGGAGGAGACGAAAGTCCATGCCACCAATTGACCTGATGTTGGACACGGCCACGGGAGGTCTTGACTCTTTCGGTGCTATTCATCCGACGTTGAAGTTCATCATTAGCCATGCTCGTTATTATTCTGCTCTAATGAAACCCCCCGATTCGGGTGATTTACCGTCCATCCTCCGATCCCCAAAGGAGCCTACCTACCTTTGCTAGCCGCATGCAAGGCTGTAGCCAATATACTTTGACCGCCTAGAGTCTAGATATCCGCTTCCATAACTTTCATAATTCTTTTACTAGAACCAAACACGCTGACCATAGCCTCCCAGTCAAGTTGGACCCAGTCTGCATCGCCCCGTATCGTGGCGAGACCATGTTCATCCACCACTTCCCTTGAATTCTTCCCTTTAGTCTTCTTTTCTGCTATTGCATGGAATGGACAAAATATATCCCAGTGAACTTTCCAAACGCACAACTCGGCGTGTAGCAGGTCTGGATCCGCTAGTAGGTTTAGGAGGGATTGGAACGGCGGTCTTGCCGTTATGTCGATAGAGGGGCCAGGGGTCCTAGCATGGTGCGGATTTGGCGATCCAAGAGATATCTTAAGTTTCTGTAAGCTACCGGATAGGATCATATCAGACAGGGTGGGTGCCAAGACGTTCTCGAACTCGCCACCAACGCGATTTAAGTATATAGAGAGAGTCTGAACCCTACGCCGAGCGTCCTGGCCCTGCGGGCTAAGGAAGCCGCCTGGTTTGGTGAGGTGCCATGGCAGCCGGTGGCTTTGGGCGTTTATCGTGAAAATATTCTGCCCGTAGAAGATAGCGGACGCCTCCTGATACATTTGTACGTTAACAAGGAAGATGCGTAGAACTGTTACCTTGTCATAGGGAGAACCGAACATAGTACAATTGAAGAGGATGACGCCATGCTTTAATGCTAGCAAATGAGATAAGATATTGGTCCGTAGCTCCGCTGGAAGATCAAAGAACCGGAAATATGAAACTGAAGGCATATTGTGCGGCTCCTTATTTGGGGAGTTCTGGCGAGGAGTAAAATACGATCGGATGACGAGATTGTTATTAGTGAGGCGTTAAGAAATCGTATATGGAATGAGCCGAGGCCCACGTAGTGGTAATGAATATTGGAAAGTTCGGCTGGAGTAACGAATTCAGGGCACCGATAGGAACCAGAGATCGAGGCCCCCAGAGAACCCTACGGATGTATTTACTGATATGACGTTGGGCCGGTGAGTTGAGGATCCTCAGCTTCACATTGATATGGTGAAATTGGAAGGATGAGGATTGGAGTGTAGAATATGACAATAGAATGGGTCCGCACAGGTGGACGATCCTAATGTGGCCCAATATTTAAACTTTGGAGAACCGAATATACAGAAGTTTCATTATTTATTTCGGAGGCGCTCTTGAGCGCTTCTCATGATCATACCGATTTTATATGTTAACCTGGGCAGCAAGTGGGGAGGTTACTACACTAGTTATTTTGGGTACCTAACCGTAGGTGTATTAATGGAGCACGATCCACCATCTCCAAAACCGGCCCCATATATGCATATATGTGGCTATAACAAACACTAGGGCTTTGTTAAGCCGGATGGATGCATATACAATCAGAACATGCATGTACATACATCTATGTATGCCGAACACGCGACTGATAGGTTGAGGTACCCTGGTACTTTACTTACCTATCTTCCTACCTAAGGTAGCACTATAGCTACCTACCTCCGAGCTACAACATCGATCGCTTGTGAATACTTTGCTCAAAGTGCAATTCTGGCGTCTTACTGACCTAACACCCACAGTGAAATGCGGCACAGATATTCAAAATGCAGTGCTACACGGAGTTGACGCCTCCCACCGCCGTCACGTACTCCATTAGCCTCCCATTCCTGTCGGCGCAAAGCAACAACCTCGTTGTCGCAAGGGCCTCGCTTCTCCAGATCTTCACAACCAAGTCGGTGTCTGCCGAGCTCGACCACGCCCAGAACGCCCAGGTGCAGGCATCCACCGCCAACCTACCCTACGACGCGCGCGTCAACGACGACGATGGGCTCGAAGCCTCCTTTCTCGGCGCCGATTCCGCCCTTGTCCGATCCGACCGGTCTCATTATACGAAACTCGTGCTGATTGCAGAGTATCCGCTCGCCGGGACGGTTATCGGGCTTGCGAGGATCAAGTCGCGGGCGTCGGCGTCCGGGGGAGATGCTCTCCTGCTTGCCCTCAGGGACGCCAAACTTAGCATGGTCGAATGGGACCCCGTGAAGCACGCGATCCAGACGACCTCGGTTCATTACTACGAACAAGACGACCTACAAGGGAGCCCATGGGCTGCTCCGCTGAGCAACTACGTCAATTTCTTGACTGCGGACCCGGGGAGCCGGTGTGCGGCCTTTAAGTTTGGACTGCGCAGCCTTGCTATTGTTCAGTTCAAATCATCGCTTGAGGAGGACGTAGATATGCAGGACTGGGATGAAGAGCTTGATGGTCCCCGCCCGGTGAAAGAGCAGGCCGCCACTCTGGGAAATGGAACTAGCAACAATCAAAAGACTCCGCTTCCAACTTCATTTGTTCTACGCCTACCCAATCTTGATCCTAGCCTCATCTACCCTGTGCATATTGCCTTTCTACATGAGTATAGAGAGCCCACTTTTGGCATCCTCTCTTCGACAGTTTCCCCATCTTTGGTCTTGGGTCGGAAGGATCAGCTATCGTACATGGTCTTCACGCTCGACCTTGAGCAAAAGGCGTCCACTACGATCCTTTCCGTAAACGGGCTCCCACAGGACTTATTTCGCATACTTGCGCTTCCTGCGCCGGTTGGCGGCGCTTTGTTGATCGGAACGAATGAGTTGATTCATATTGACCAGTCTGGGAAAACCCACGGCGTTGGCGTAAACACATTTTCAAAGCAAGCCACCTCGTTTAGCTTAATTGACCAGTCTGACCTTGAGCTGAAGTTGGAGGGCTGCCAGATTGAAATTATATCCGCCGAGAATGGGGAGCTTCTAATGGTACTCAATGATGGGCGTCTAGCACTTATCACCTTCAAGATTGACGGCCGCACAGTGTCGGGGTTGGACGTTCAATTGGTTGGTTCGGACTGTGGTGGAAATATTGTTCCAACGGGGGCGTCAACGCTCAGCAAGCTTGGTCGAACGTCACTGTTCTTAGGGAGCGAGTATTCCGACTCTCTAGTTATTGGTTGGATGCGAAAGCAAAGCCAATCGAACAAGCGCAAGCACCGGCTACATGATGCATCTTTGGATCTTGACATGGATGACGAAGACTTGGAAGATTTAGAGGATGACGACGATTTGTATGGAGAAGAGTCAGCGCCTACCAAGCAAGTTGCAAATGCCACGAATGGTTACGGGGGGCGATCGGGCGACCTCATCTTCCGAGTGCACGATTTTCTCGTCAGTATAGCCCCGATTCGCGACTTCGCCCTTGGCGCGACTTCTGCCTGCAAAAATGGAGAGCAGTCTAATCAAGAAGGTGTCGTGGGTGAGCTTGGCCTTGTTTGCGCAGTAGGACGAGGAAACGCCGGCTCAATTGCAATCATAAACCGAGCTATCCAGCCAAGTGTTATAGGGCGTTTTGAGTTCCCTGAAGCAAGAGGATTTTGGACAATTGCCGCCCAGAAACCCATGCCAAAGTCATTGCAGGGCGATCGGGGTACCACTTCATTGGGGGCCGAATACGATGCTTCGGCACAATATGACAAATTCATGATTGTGTCGAAAGTAGATCTAGATGGATACGAGACATCAGACGTCTATGCCTTGACGGGGGCTGGCTTCGAAGCGTTGACTGGCACAGAGTTTGACCCAGCAGCTGGTTTTACCATTGAGGCTGGGACAATGGGCCAGCATATGAGAATAATCCAAGTGCTGAAAACTGCGGTACATTGTTACGACGGAGGTGAGATAGCGCTCTGCATTCCCTATATCAAAGCTAACAAAAACTTGGTAGATTTTGGTCTTAGCCAGATTGTACCTATGCTGGACGAAGAAACCGGAGCAGAACCCAGAATTGAGTACGCTAGCATAGTTGACCCTTACATTCTACTTGTTAGGGATGACGCCAGTGTTTTCATCGCAAAGATGGACAATAACCTGGAACTAGAGGAGCTCGACAAGGATGACGCCTCCTTGGCTTCAAAAAGGTGGATAACAGGTTGTCTTTACGAAGACAAG
The DNA here is from genome assembly GCA_021209875.1 of Rosellinia necatrix. Lineage (NCBI taxonomy): Eukaryota > Fungi > Ascomycota > Sordariomycetes > Xylariales > Xylariaceae > Rosellinia > Rosellinia necatrix. The sequence goes on from JAGYVD010000010.1 coordinate 2,168,905, forward strand.
TTTGGCGTTTTCCTAAGAATCCCGAGTGACAAGGGCACACAATCTGGTGAGAATATAGTGATGTTCTTGTTAAGCAAGGCTGGTGCTCTTTACGTAGGTCAACTTGGCTTCAAGTATATTGCGAAACGCTAACACCAGCAAAGGTCTATACTCTCTCCGATCTCACCACACCTATATATGTTGCCGAGGGGTTGTCATATTTACCCCCTATGCTTTCTGCAGACTACGCTGCAAGGCGTGGGACATCTCGAGAAACCCTCAAAGAAATCTTAGTTGCTGATCTTGGGGACAACACTTCGTTCTGTCCCTATCTTATAGTACGTTTTTCACGCGACCGGTTACCTATTCTGATAGCTCACATGTCCTAGACTCGCAACGACAAAAACGATATAACTATATACGAACCATTCCGAACCACTACAGATCCCACAATACCGGTCTCCCGGTCGCTCCATTTCATAAAGCTACCCAATTCCACCGTAGCAAGGAACGCAGTAATAATTACAGAGGATGATGTCGAGGGACAGAGGACATACCCCATGCGACGTTGCGACAACATTGCCGGATATAGGACCGTTTTCTTGCCTGGTGACTCACCGCATTTCGTTTTAAAGTCTTCCAAGACACTTCCGAAAGTGATTGAGCTTCAAGGCAGTGGTGTGCGTGGCTTGAGCTCCTTCCATACGGAAGGCTGCGAACGGGGGTTTATCTATGCTGACTCGCAAGGCATCGCGCGAGTCTGTCAAATATCGGCTGGCAACACTAGTTATGGTGAAATTGGGATGCCTCTACGAAAATTGCCTTTGAATGTCAACGTTCACACCATTTCGTTCCATCCGACATCGGGCACGTTTGTCGTCGGCTGCGATATACCGGAGCCCTTTGAGTTACCTAAAGATGATGACTATCATAAAGAATGGCACATGGAAAAGGATCTACAGCTCAAGCCCATAGTCGAACGTGGGCTGATAAAACTCATTAACCCAGCAACATGGACTATCATTGACACAGTCGAAATGGAGCCTTTCGAAATGGTTATGTGCGTTGAGACATTACATTTAGAGGTTTCGGAGTCTACGAACGAGCGGAAACACCTTATCGCCGTCGGGACTGCTATTTCTCGTGGAGAAGACCTACCCATTAAAGGCCGAGTTCTTGTGTACGATGTCGTGGTGGTTATCCCCGAACCAGGCCGACCTGAGACGGATAGGAGATTGAAGCTCATCGCGAAGGAGGATATTCCACGCGGCGCGGTGACGGCGTTGTCCGAGATTGGTACACAAGGGCTTATGTTGGTTGCGCAGGGGCAAAAGTGTATGGTGCGGGGCCTAAAAGAGGATGGCTCCCTGCTACCAGTCGCATTCATGGACATGAGCTGCTATGTAACTGCAGTTCGGGAGTTGAGGGGGACTGGACTTTGCCTCATGGCAGATGCCGTTAAGGGTGTCTGGTTTACCGGATATACCGAAGAGCCCTACAAGATGATTCTTTTCGGGAAGAGTTCGACCAAGCTAGAGGTCCTCACAGTCGAGTTCCTACCGGACGGGAATGACCTTCTTATTGCAGCCTGTGATTCGGATGGTGGTATCCATATTCTACAATTCGACCCAGAGCGTAAGTCCACTTTGATTTTACTTATCCGTTTTTGTGGCCTCTAGCACCTGTCATTAACAACCAGCAGACCCCAAATCCCTCCAAGGCCATCTCTTGCTACATCGGACCTCTTTTTCTACCGGCGCACATTTACCGACTCGTAGCATGCTCCTACCGCGGACTCTACCGGCTACATCCGACTATCTTTCCCAACTCCAGGCTAACGGGGGCGCGGCCAACGCACAAAATCCATCGACCGTCCTGTTTAGCTCACCAACTGGTGTCCTCGCCACACTCTCGCCGATTTCCGAGCCGCAGTACCGCCGTCTATCCGTCTTATCAGGGCAGCTGATTTCATCTTTGACGCCCTATGCAGCTCTCAATCCAAAGGCCTACCGTGCTCCCGTGTCGACAGGTGCTGTAGGACGATTCCCGCCAGGCGTCGACGCTGGCATGGGGCGCAACATAATCGATGGCGCGCTATTGGCACGGTGGAACGAGCTAGGCGCTGGCCGGAAGGCTGAGATTGCGGGACGTGTCGGATTCGCTGACGTGGATGAGGTGCGCGAAGTGCTGAGAGAAGTGCTAGGAACCAACGGATTGGGATACCTCTAATTACTACACGTTGCGGGCGTTACAAAGTAACTTGTTTGTTTTGGCTTTTCTCCAAAATGCCAAAACTGGAAAATTCAGGGCGCGTTTTGTCTTATGAAAGTTAGAAGGGTGATGCGACTCTCGGAGTTGGGGCGAGGGGTTTGGCCCTCGCCGTGTACTACTAAATATAAATGATAGGTCACCAAACATCTGACGGTACTAGGCGACTGTGGTGAATGACTCCATGCTTTACAAATTCCTATCTATAGGTAAACCGATTCGCGCGGCCTAGACAGCCTAGCTTGGCCTGCTATCTGAAACTAGGTAGGCCCCTATACGCCGGTAAACGCCCAATAAACCACCCTATATGCCCAAATGCTCCTATGATGACCCACGTCTAGTGCTTTCGCTTCTTCGCCGCCTTGAGATCCCGCTCAATCGTGAAGGAAGGCTCGCCCTTCCCCTTCAGGTCATCAGGGTGATATTGCTATGTCGACAAATCAGTCCATCATACCCCTTATTTTGTACCTTACTTCCACTTCTTTTTTTTTTTTTTTTTTGAAGGGAAAGAAGATAAAGAGGGGGGGGAAGAAGAAAAGGGAACACTTACGACATGTTCGTAGCGATTCAGCGGACCGCCTGGGGCGTCGGGCTCGCGCATGAGGTCGGCGCCCTCGGTATAGCGCATGAGGTTACCGGCGTAGTCGCGCTGGCCGGGGGGCACCGAGGCGGTGCCCTGGAGGGGGGACGTGGCGGGCGACGGCGTCGGCGACGTTGGCGGGCGGGGTGGCGCGCAGGGCCTCGCGGGCGGCGCCCTCGACGGCGGCCAGGGGCGCGCGGCGCCGGTCGCGGTTCCGCGACGCCAGCGCCGCGTCGTAGGGGCCCTCGTGGTGGTACGGCGCCGAGCCCGCCACCACGTCGTCCAGCGCGTCGATCACGTCCGGCCGCGCCCGGTGCGGCCCGCGCAGGTGCGGCGACCGGTCCGCCGCCCTCGCCTCGCGCTTTATCTGGTCTAGGGGTCTTGGGATGGACATCTTTTCTTTTTTTTTTTCTTCCCTTCTTTTGATTGGGCAAGGAGGGAGGTGATATTGGGTCTAGAACTGAGGTCAAGCGTTTGGAATCCTGGGACAGAGTGGTATAGTGTGTATGTATAAGTGGACTGTTTTAGGTAGACACTGGATAATAATATAGATTACTGGAAGTAATTGTTTAGCTATTCTGTGTACTGTTGTGAATTTCTTCGTTCGGGCGAACTAGTCGTTAAGATGAAGGAGAGAGAGAGAGAGAGAGAATAACCATGACTTAGATCATTTACAAACACCAATAGGTAAGTATGAACTACATAGGGTATAATTTAGGCCTTGATGGCAGCCTACTCCTCCCGTCCCGATTCGCCGGTTTCCTACAATTAGTAAGACATCATCATTCCAAAGGCACAAGACGCGCGTAATAACTGGAGGCTATGATGTAATTCCCAGAATCTGGATTGGTGTTGTGCACTTGCAAGGGCGATCTACAGGCGGCTCATCACACTGGAGCCGCTGACGCAATATTGATGCAGGGTTCTTTATACATAAGTACCTGCCTAAGATAGTATGTATTGTTTAGTAACTACCTACCACATTGTGAATAGGTAGGTGACTTCATGGCACCCTTTTATTTAGTTGAGATTGAAATTTTGTATTACTCGGTGGAGAACGAGATATTCGATTTGTCTTATTCTAATATAACTAGTTAACCCATTTCTATAATCAACCCTAGTTAAGTGATGCATTACACACTTAAGTATATACATTGCATTCATCTATGCATGTAGTTTCAACTCACATACTTACTTTTGCAAATGCCATGATAGGAAGGGTCTCATTTGATGGTACCTATCTACTAACCGTTCGCAACTGAAAAGCGGCCTGTGGTTTGCCCAAACTGTCGGTAGTGCTAGCGCCCGTTACGGCAAAAGGCGGGTGGGCCGTGCCGCAAAGCTGCATTACCTATGCATGGCTCCGACCGCCCTAACGCCCTCAGCCGCTTCCCAACGTTTACCTACTACCTACTTCCTATTTCAATAGCCAGTGGATAATTGCACCGGGTCTAATGCATCACACGCGTTAGGTATTGGAGGATTCAAAAGCCCAGCCGATCATGTTTTCAGAGTTATGACACTGGACCAAAATCAAACGACCTCACGGTTAGATACATAGAGATGGGTCTTGTGGACTACTCCTCAGACTCATCCGAGCCTGAAGATGTCAACAACGGTCCTCAAGTAAAAAGGCAGAAGACATCAGATAAGGGGGTGACAACTGGTTCTACGACAAAGAGCGAGCTTCCTCCATTGCCACCTGCATTCCACGACTTATACGCGTCGACGGTACGAGTTAGCGCCAGCGATGATCCGACACTGCACCAGGGCCGGAAACGCGTGAATCCTCATAAAGTCGGGCATTGGCCGAGTCACTTGTATATCGAGTGTAAGTTTCCCCTCTCTGTGTCATCTCACCTCATACGCCTTATCTTATTATCTCATATTTCATAACCCTCTTGTTAAAATATACTCGACAAGCAACATGTAATCGCATGTTTATCTGCTACATACCCTATCACTCTAATAGTAGAGCATATATATACATATATATATATATATATACTTAGAGATATAGAGAATAACTAATAAGGAGAGAGCCAGGGCACCCAACACCAAGAGAGCGAGAAACCCTGACCCAGCTCCTCTCAGCGCTGCGAGCCAAACTCACCTCGCAGCCCCCATCCCCGGCCCCGACCCCCGTGATCTCCCTGCTGACCTCGGACCTCAACGCCCCGCTGCCCCTCCACATCAGCCTCTCGCGCCCGATCGTGCTCGGCACGGCGCAGCGGGAGCCGTTCGCGGAGGATCTCGGGGCCGGCGTGCGCGCGAGCCGCATGGCGCCCTTCGACCTCCGCCCGGCGGCGCTGGAGTGGCACCGCACGCCCGAGTCGGCGCGCTCGTTCCTCGTGCTGCGCGTCGCCGAGGCCGGGGCCGATCCGAAGGGGGAAACCACCACTCTCACCACCACCACCACCACCACCACTAGCAACAATAATAACAACAACCCCCGTCTCGCAGCCCTCCTACGCCGCGCCAACGCCGTCGTCACGGCCTGCGGCCAACCAGCCCTGTACGCCGCGGTAGCGGCGGGGGGCAAGGACGACGGCGGCAGCGGCGGCGGCGGCGGCGGCGGCGGCGGCGGCGGCGGCGGCGGGGTGCACGACGCCTTCCACGTCTCCATCGCGTGGTCCCCCGCGACGCCGGACCCGGAGCTGCGGCGGCTGACCGAGGCGGCGTTCGCCGGGCCGGCTCCCGGAGAGGACGGCGACGGAGGTGACGGCGGATCCCTGACCCCGGCGACCTCCTTCGGGGACGTGGTGGGCGCGATGCGCGTCCGCGTCGACGGCGTCAAGGCCAAGGTCGGCAACGTCGTCACGCACCTGCCCCTGCCCGACGCGAGGGTCTGGGGGCGCGAGGGGAAAGGCGGCGGCGGCGGGCTGCTCGGGATCTGAACACTGGCGATGCACCGGCTCTTTACCTCCCCCCTTCTCCGGGGCATTGTGGTGGGCGCACACCTACACTACACTACATATAGAGCGCCGAAACCTTAACTATTTCCTGGGGTGCCATCATCGGTCATTCGTGAGGGCAAATCTATTAATAGGGGGGGGCCGGGGTGTTATGAAGTCATTTGGTATAAAATCGTACGGCAACAACTTAGTAGTAATTTCCCAGCCCTATTTTGAGCAACTCAGGCATATATGACTAACATGTATACAAGTAACCTGAAGGGGCCAAGATGAATCATATCGAAAATGCTCGGTTTTCGGTAGGGCGTTCCAAACCCAACTGATATAAACAAAGACGCCTGCCAAACTCCACCGCCATGGTTGTGCCTATGCTGAACATGCTTGCGCTCGCTAAATGCCAAGTCCATCTTATATAATATGGAACGAGGCCGCTAGCGGATGAACCATCCTCCGCTTATAGTCTGTGTCTAAATATAATTCCACACAGTACAATTCGGCGAGCGTTGCATCGACAACGTGCTTTTTGAATATGCAACAATACAACATGCGCCCAAATATGCAATGATGATACGAGCAAACAAGGCGGATACAATTGTCGACCTGTATTTATAACTCGTCGAAGCTCGGGCGCTCCAAACGCCAAGTTCGCGGCGTGACGGGGAGCCCAATGTAGAACTCCCAGAAACGACTCAGTTCAAAAATGGCGATCGAAAATCTGCGGTGCAAGCATGAATATTAGTGAGAGAACTGTTTTGATAGCTGTATAGGGAACGAGGGAAATAAACATACAGTAACTTGGGTAAGCCTAGCCAACCCCTAATGACTATTTTTACCGCTCTAGTCACCTGGTTCATCTCTGCCCAAAACACATCTAGTGTCGTGGTTGGATTTCTTTGTGTCTTGGGCACGTCTGCTTCATCTTCATCGTCATACTCATCCCATTCCTCTTCTACCTTAGCGGACCCTGTCTTTTTTGACTCCATGGGACGCTCAGACTCGGTAGGTCTAGCTTCTTTTAGTAGCTCTTGTGATACTTTGAGGGCGTGCGGTTTCTTGGCCCGGTTCGGAATCGGTGAAACAGCTTGCGAACTACCCACCTTTGCGGCTTCCGCCATTGCCCGGAATTGGTGGTGCGCTTCTACCGAGCTGCTAAGTCGGGCGTATGTGTTAAATAATGCCACAAGCTCTGTCCGCTTGAGTGCCGGGACTTCGCCACTGTCGTTGTCCGTTTCGAATAGGACTTTCAGTGCCGTGCCATAACCTGAGGTTTGTAATTTTCCCCAGAGCCGGCATTTATCGCAGCCAACACAGTCCATAATCCGACTTACATTTCGGAAGCGGTTTCGGAAATCTTCTTTCAAAGAAGGGCCCTCGCCGTTCTTGAACATCAAGCTCTCATCAAATATCTGAGGAACGGAAGATGACGCCTCTGTGACAGCGAGGACCTTGGCTTTCGTGGCGGCGTCGTGCTCTGGCTCTCCGGTGCAGAACGTATAACTTTGTAGGTAGGGGCCGAGCTTGGCGACGGCGCGGGTCAGGAGCGCGTAATTAAAGTACAGGTTCGAGATTCGTTCAGGGTGAACAAGCAACCTCTCGGTGTAGCACTTTAAGTTAGGTTGCCACTCGCCAGTCGTCTGGTTGAGGAAATCCCAACAGAGGTGAGTACTAATACTAGAATGCATGCCTGACATCACACGATAAAAGACGCGCTTCTCAAGGCACTCGTCCTCATTCTCCAGACCGGTCTGTGCAAATGACGTGCTAGGATCTTGGTGGTGTTGCTTATAGATTTGTTGTCGTTCTGCCGATTGAAGGACATTTCGGAAATCCTGGGCGGCCGGTCCTTGAAGTAAAGAAGATGTGCCCAACGAAGCTGACTGTGGGAACGACGATTTTTGGAAACAGTTCTCTCGGTATATAGCATCCCACACCATCTTAGCACCCTCACCAGCAAAACCGGTGAATCGTTCCGGGTTACGGACTAAGCTCACGTAGTCACCCTTGGAGCTCGTGGTCTCGTCCTCCGGTACGCAGTAGTCCCGCTCATCGCATTCGTCGTCGTATTCCACCACGCAGCTTTCGCCGACATTTTCACCCAATAATCCTTGTAGGGGCCGCTTTGGCTTTTCTTCTTGCACTTTCTTTCCTGGATGTTTTGCCGAGGGCCCCTCTAGCTTTCCCAGCTCGCTTGCCCTCCATATTTTAGGTATGTCTTCTTCGTTATCTATCGTGTTGACGGCGCACGCGATGTTGCCGCACATGCCACTTTCGTCATCCCAGAATGGGCATTTCTTATTATACAGGTTGAGTCGATAGTAAGAGAAGAAGTCGGTCTCTTTCGTCAGTTCATCGACGACAGGCTTTACTTGGCGGTTGAGAGTCTCGAGAGTCTGGTAGGAAACGCAAGCGTCGCTCACGATGGACTTGGGCGAGAACTGATAGATGCTATGGTTAGAGAGGTGGCCGTAAGAATGCGACGGGGTGGTGGTGGCCGAGGCCGGCGCGCCGGCGAGCAGAAGTAAAGAAGATACGGAGAGCAACGGGGACAACATACTGCACAAGAACCATCTTGCTCTCCGCTGGTAGTAGTCTTGCACTGCGCGGGCGATCCCCAGAGAGCAAAAATAGTCAGGAAGAAGAGCTTCCCGGCAGACGGCATATCGGCGGCAGATGTGGCAGGTGGGGGGTCACAGCAGTTATGGACACTTTTCCCAATTGACCACAGCCCGGCAGAGGGACTTACCAAGGGGCGGATACCAAGGGAGGGCGTGCTGCTGTACGAAGCGCTGGCGGTGGTCTACGGATGAAATGCGGCGATCGATGGTACGCTCCTGCTTCATTCGGTAGATGCAGAGGGCGGGACAGTCGGGGGAACGATGCCAAGTACGCGTAAAAGAACAGGCAGGAGGGAGGAAATGGGTGAAGTGTTCATCAAAGCATGTATGGGCGGGATTTAGCCAGATTTCAGATCCCACTTAATGGCCGGGTAGCTGCTGTAAAGGGAATCTCCAAAATCTAGGGATCGTCGTCTGGCACTTTCTTTTGTATGCACAATGAATTCTAGTACATAGACAGGTACGGCAGGTAGGTAGGAAGGGAGTCGAGACTCGAGAGATGACCTTTCCTGCGAGTACCTAAGTAGATAGATTAGGTAGGTAGGTACCTACTATCGATAGTCGGTTAGCAGGTTGTCTCGGCAGCAGAGCGAAGAAACCAACTTAAAAAGGATTAAAAAAAAAAAGATAAAAAAAAAAGAAGAAAAAAGAGGAATTTAAACGTATTGACAACAAGTTGCAATTGAGATGAACAATAAATGGAATGAAGCGGTACAATGGTGCAACCATAGGGTAAAATATTCAAGTAAGTAAGTAAGTAAGTACTGATCCCTTTCGAGGCTGGTAAGTTACGACCCGGACCACTGATCTAGATAAGTAGGTAGAGATCACGGAACGGGGTTATGGCCCATTCCAAGTAGGTACTAAGTAGGTAGTTATTGTGGTAACCACCAAAGGTTAGGAAAGTCCTCTTGAGCTGGCTTTACTTGTAGATAACTCTTGTGGCATCAATGAATAGGTAGGTACTGTCGCAGAGACCGCGGGTTTAGATACAACGTGTTCTTTTAGACAATGGCCGATGAATCGATTAATAATGGGGAGGTACCATGTAAGATGTACCCAAGAATCGAACAATTCAACGTCATACCAGACGATTACGGGCAGGTGGTTCGACACTAGCACGAACATCTAGATTTCTCCGAGGCTTTTCAGGTCACGGCAGAGGAAGGCCAGGGGTCCAGCTGGGGTCGATCATCGGAAGAGCGGCGGTGCCCTGGCAGATACCTACTTAAACTCAAGAATAGAGTAGTATATACACCTCGAGTAGCCATGCAGAAGCTAGAGCTTATAAGTATAGATACCTCGTACCTTTTCTGATGCTGCGTACATACACTAGGTACATGATTCGGCCCCCTCCGGATGCCCCCACCGGCTTACCAAGGTCCGGGTAAGTAAATATGCATATAATTACCTGCCTACATAACTGGAGACATATACCCGCTAACAGAGGCCGAATTTACTTGGAAAAGAAGCACTTATTAATATCTAGTAGATAGTGAATCAATAAGGCTTCGAGTTTACCTTAATGGGTAGTTACTATAGGGTGCGAAACATTGGAATCTTATGGTGCTACATTTGTAGTAGTGGGTAGTTACTAGTAGCTACTGAAGCGCCTGAGTAGAGGTCTGCGTCCGCGTCTCTGATATCCAAGCAACACCGTGATACTACCTACTACGTACCTAATAGTTATGTTATTAGGAAGTGCTGTCCTTGAGATAGATCGCAGATGGCGGTCCAATGGGATTGGTCAATCGCGGGGCGTCCCTATTCCACCCCTGATTGGCGTTCTTAGGTATCTACACTACGAGGACACTGCATGTATCCACATTGGCATTGGTTAGATGTTTTGTACACCGTCTTGGTCTTCATTGCTCAATATCCTTATACGCGGTTCGTAAGAGGACCACGATGGGGATAGGGCCTAGGCCGTCACCATTAGGCATTAGATCATCACAATAAATTATACTAGGGGCCACCTGATGGTGCATTACTCATTTTCATTCATGTTCCTCCCTGGCCTAAAGGCATCATCATATATACCATCATGCGCCAGAAGGTTATTGACCGAGTCAACAAGCACGCGCGGCTTTGTATAATTTTGTCTCCGGCCATTCCTTCCTCCGCTATAACATATAGTCTAATTCCGGAACACGACCAAGCAAGCTTGATAACGCTCGCGCACTGCTCCCAGACCAGTTGATGCCAAATGCCAGTAGTTCTGTGACGTACAATCCGTCCATGACGAATGTATGCATTAGTCGACGAGAAACTGAATACCGAGGAAACCCCCACTTCGGCCGAGATCGGCCGGAGCTTTCAAGTCAGTCGAGACCCAGGAGGGGCGAATTGGCCGATGAGTCGAGGAGCTGTCGTCAGTCGTCGAAAAAATGCAAACCCATATCCATATCAAATGCGACAGCGCTATGCAGTAGAGGGTAGATAGAAGTACTCGGCGGCGGCGGCGGCGGCTACTGCCTCACGGATTCATTGTTTTATGAACCGCTACGACGGCTGGAAGTTGAGCGGCCGCCTTGAGAGCTGGGTATTAGTCCACTGTCGCGTCGGAGGATTGTAATATAACTCACTTGAAGAGTAGGATATGCGGCTCGGGCTCGTGTACTTCATAATGCTCCCAGCCCAGGCTCTGTGTATTGGACCCAATCAGTCTGACTGCATGCTAAGAACCTCCAAGAAGGTCACGTAACTATGCCACATACCTGGGTAATGCCCATCGAGCGCCACTCGTCCTCCCACAACAACTTCAGAGTGCCCTTAGATGTGTCGTGGTACTCCTTCGGAATCGCCTTCAGCATAGCCTTGGGGAGCTGGACGTGCCGGTATTCGTACTCGTCATCTGAATAGCTACAGCCTCGAGTTAGCGACGAAATGGCAGGGGCTTAGCATCTGGGGTAATCCGGCTGACCTACCGAGGAGAGTAGTGAATCATCTCGATGTATTCATCGAGACGCGCGCGCTCGCTGTCCTTTAGCGGCCGCGGCTCCTGGTTGCGACGAGTGGTATCGACGTCCAGCGGCATGTTGTCGGACTAAGCGTTGGCGAAGCGGGTCAAACGGGGAAGAGAATCGGGAGAATCCACGCGTTATAAAACAAACTTGAATTGGAGGATGTGAGGCCTTCGAGGGGGGTCGAGGGAAAAGTAAGGAGGTGCAAGGGATTGGACCTATATGTACCTTGGAACGCGTTCACTTGTGTTGATCTTGGGGGGGTTTGGTAACAAGAGGGTGCTGAGGAAGAAGGCGCGATCAGACATCAAAACATTACTGTTATTGGCCCACTGAACTCTAGGAAGTTAGAAACCGCAGGGCGCCCTAGGCAACAGAGGTCATGTTGGGAAAGCTGGCGGGCGCTGGCGGTCGCGACAGTGCGGTTAATGGAGGGGAAAAGTCAACAGAGGTAGTTATGCTGATAAAGAGCTTTATTCCACTATTAGGTATCGTATCCCCTCCTACGAGTTTATCGATTAGAGGGGAGCACCGCCACTGCATTATCCCCTCCAGAGCGGCTAGGTACCTTAGGTAGGTAGGTAAGTAGGTAGAGGTACACAGTGCAGATGACCTACTTAATCCAAATGCCAAGGTGCCTACCTACTACCTACTTAGGTAGGTAGGCACTGGGTACGGTAAGCAGGTAGGTAATAGGTGAGCTCGAGATAGTAAGTACCCGGTACTTACTTATATAATAGGTATGCCAAGGTACCTCTCGTAGGTACCGCCACGCTGTGGCTTCGCAACACTAAGCAACCCTAGAAGCAGCAAGCAAGCGCCCTAGTGAGCTTGGCACGCTGTTGTTGGCTTGACTCTGCGACCGTGCTTGCAAGCCATTACACTCCCGAATGCAGAACCACGTTGACTGAGACTGATCCCGGACTATTTCATTTCATTCGTCTACCTAGCACCCAACTTACACACCCAGCCGGTAAAGGGATTCTCTCTCACGTTGGAGGTAGAGAACCCATCGCCCTGCTGTGACGCTAAGTCGAGGTCGTCCCCTTTGCCTCGAACTGGCCAGCGAACCCCAACGCTACCATCACTCACTCCGCAATAAACCGCGTCAAGCTCCCGCGCGACGTGCGTGCGCCTCGCCCAGCTTTTGGTTACAGCGCCTAGCGATGGAGAGCAAGCGCAAGGCAAGCGGCGCCAACGGACCGGAGACGGCTGCCGATACGGATCGCGCTGCTAAGCGCCGCAAATTGATCGAGGTGAGTGTGTCTGCATCGTTTTTGATTTGCTGTGGATGGATGCGATGCGCCGTGCGCAGAATGCGGTGGTGCGCGACGCTTTGCGACAGCACGGCCGTCATGGCAATCGGCCGACGCTGTTGAGCTCCGTAGACCTGCACATGGGTCGCGGTAGGTCAGCAGCAACAGGGCTAGCCAGGATAGCCGTCCGCCCGGTACCATGCGCAATCCAATGCCTTGTTCTTGACCCCATCCGTCGCCCGAAAGAGGGCCCGATCCTCTCACCTCACATTTGGTTCGGGCGCTTTGGACGCCTCTCCCAACCCCCGCATCAATACTCGTCAGTCGTGTCGTTGCACCCTGATTGACTGACCTGATTGCATCCCGCAGGAATATGGTGACTTAGCAGATGGCGAGACTGACGAATCCACGACTGCATACGGGTTGAACATCCTCGAATCCATCAGAGCCACCACAGACAAGAAGTACGTACATCCCAAAGCTCGACTTCAACCCGGTCCGCCATGATGGACATCCATTCTGCACCCACGTCGATGGCTCATAAACCGCCCAACCCCCCAGGGTAACGCCACACAAATGCCCACAAGCATATACTAACAATGTCTTGCTTTGCAGTGGCCGCGCAGTGGCCCCCTATTTCGAAGCGCTTCCTTCGAGGTCGGGAAATCCACAGTATTATAAGAAGATACGACTCCCATTATCCCTCCAGGTAATCGAACGCAAACTCAAAGAGCGACAATATCCTGCGTTATCCTTCCTGGAGAGCGACTTCAAGCGCCTTGTCTCTAACGCAAAGGAGACAAACGAGCGAAATTCCACAATATTCGGTGACGCTGAGCGTGTACGCAAAGCCGTAAGCAATCTGATGGTCAAGCATAACCCTGCGTATAAAGCAGGCAATTACCAAGCAGTACCTACACCACTACCCCCTACTCCAGAACCAGAAGGGGAAGATGATGACGAGGAGGAGGTTGATGGTGAGGCAGATGAGAATGCCAGCGCGCAGGCTGCTGAGGAGGATGAGGCAGGGGCAGGATCGCAAGGTGATGCCGATGATGCCGAAGTTGAAGACATAGAAGATGACGAAGGAGAAGGAGAGGAAGAAGCGGACGAGGGGCAGGAGGACGGCGACGAGATAGAAGAGGGAGACGACGACGAGGGCTCTCAACCAAGACATCGACGAGGATCCTCATGGAAAAAGGCCGACCCTAGAAATTCCCGCGATTCTGCGACACCTGCTCATAAATCAAACTCACGCAGCAAAGCGTATCACAGTTTCGAAGGCGTGCCGTTCACTGGGCTCAGCTTCCAACAGGCACAGGAGAAAATCGTTGACGATTTGATTCGCAAAAAGGAGGATTCGTAAGTGTCTTGTGCGTGTTAGTCGCAGACTTTCGTGAGCTAATGAAAGCTCCCAGGGACGACTACCCGTATTTCGAGCCATTCATTTATCTTCCCCCGCGAAGCTTGAAAGACTATTATGAGATTATCGCAGAACCTCTCTCACTAAAAGCATTGCAGAAACAAGTTCGTGGCCAGCATGGTCGATCAGAAGCAACATACGTCAGTGATTTCAAGGGCTGGGCCGCCTTCGAAGACCAAGCAAGCCTCATATGGAAGAATGCTTACCACTACAATGAGGATGGTAGTGATATTTTCATAATGGCGCAGGAGCTCGAGGTTGGTCTCTCAATCTCCTAGGTCCGAAAATCAGTACTAACTGGCGCAGGAATCCTTCCAAGAACTTCTAAAGGAGGCCAAAGCCAACGTTCCAGAGCCAACCCAACCCAAGATCAAGTTAAGGCTACCGCAGGCTGCGGAGACCCCTGGACACCCTAAAAAGATAACCATTCATGTTGGTGGTAAAAATAGCGCGACAGGGTCTCCAGCACCTGTCACTGGACAGTCTGGGGAAAGTGAGGCACCACGAAACGAGACTCCCGTGAACAGAAATCCATTCAGCGGCGCGAGCTCGACTGGGACATCGGTCAACCTAAGTCAGTTAGAAAAGGCACGGAGCATGTCAGCCTCCGCGGGTCCGCCTAGTCCAAGTGTGCGGGCTGTGACGAAGACCGAGGATGCCGTACCAACCACGCCCATCGTCAGGCCACAAGTGGCATCCACGACGTTTCAACATTTCGTCCCAGCAGTGGCAAATACTCCAGTTCCTGTGGTAAACGGTGCTGCTCCGCAATACCAACCGCCTCCACCTCTACCTCCACCACCGCCCAAACGAAGCGCTACGGATATCCTAGAAGCACAGAAGTATCGGCCGCAGCCAATCAGTGAGTAATTATACCTTACATGAGTAACGATTTCATTAACCACTTTCTCAGGAGAAATCGAAGCTCTCATGCCGAGACTAGTTATTACGGCCCATCCTTCACTCCAAACAGAGAACAAACTCGTCACGACCTTCGTTGCCAGTACGACGGAATACCAGCAAGAGATCGTGGTCAACGCGCCGCTAAGTCATTTCCGGCTACAGCTCAAACCACATATCGCGTCGTTTTTAGAAACAGGACAGCGTGAATGGAAGCTCAATGTGATACACGACACGACACGGCTATATCCGGTGCCAATGCCATTTGATAAGCGAGGCGAGCCGATTTTCGACGTCACATTGCGATATGGACTTAATCGCCTTGAGGTGACCCTCATTGCGGCGCTCCCAAGAGACGAGAAGGTCCCTAACGGCTTAAATATGGAGATGGAGAGGTTTGTCGTTCACTACAACTTACTTAAGCACTAACGAGTCACACGTTATGCGACTGATGTTCTACCAAATTTTACTGGGGAATGGACGGCCCCAACGCTGGCGTGCTATCACTCGTGTCGTGTTTCACCACTTAACCAAACACCCAGTTATTGATGTTGAAGCAGGTCGGGTCTCGCCAGCTCACAAAAGCCCTCCCCGGGACATGGGTAGCTCTTGGGCCTGTCAAACACCAGTACCAATTAGTCCATGAGCTCTTTCCCCCGTGGCTGGGGCATTTGCCACTGCCTCGTGGTTGACTCGGGTTAGTCGTTACAACTTTGTATTGCTTAAGTACTCGTTTTTGCCCAAATTGGAGTTCGGGGTACCGCAGATGGCTAGGGTGAAATGCTGTGGAGGACCATTCGGATCTGCTAGGTGTGCTTGTATTTTGATTGCCTTGTACAAGTATAATACCCCATTTTGGTCTTTGCGCTGGTTAGGGCCAGGTACGCGACGACCGGGGCCATAAAAGATGTCTGTCTAGATGGCGCAGACGCAACTGTAGTACTGAAATGTAGTAACATGCAAGACACATTGCACACAAAGGCATGCGCTTCCAGTGATAATATAATAATACCTACAGGCATCTAGTATGACCAAAGCTGGGTGCTACTACGTTAGGTCGTGCTATCACAAGGTCTTGTAGTTGCAGTTTAAAAGACGACAACGATAGGAAAGAGTATTCTATCACCAAGGTATAATAGGTGCCATACTTAACAGATATTGACTGGGTAGCTAAGTAGGTAGCCGGGTAAAGGAAAGGACTGCTCAGAGAGAAAGGCCAAACTATAGCATTCAGATACCTCCCTTTTCTTCAGCTGACTAGGTACCAGGTGGGTGCTTTGTTTAGATGCAAGCCTCCATACAATGCCAACCTTCAGGTTGTAGTTCGTAAAAGGTGGGCAGTATTATTTTAACCTCCAAGATAGGTTTTACCATCCCGAATTACAAAGGGAATTTTACCTGAGCCATGCCGCTTTCAGCCCGAGCCCAGCCTGAGCAGAACCCGCTTTCGCACAAGCCAAAACGAACAAACTTGCATAACTTTCAATATCCATATTACCGAACATTTATACATTATTTATGCAGACAGAATCGGTCCTTGAAACAGTTCAAGCAGGTTTTACAGTTTTACATTCATGCACCTTGGTCCTGGAACGGCTTTTTAGGTTATGTGTGTCCCAGGAAGACTTGATACACATGCTTATTTTATTTATACGTACTTCAAAGGACAAAATCTTTTAACTATACTTAATTAGCTGGACATAAATAAGGGCAGTATTTAATGCCTAGTAGTAATAGACTGTCTGGCCAAGGGCGCATTGATCGTGTCAGATATAAGGGATGGCATGCATTGGGGTTGAATTGACTGTATTGTGTGTTGTGTTCATGATGGTGTTCTGTTGCGATAACCGCGTCTCTAGGCAGAAATGTATGGGGACCCTGTATCCCTGAGATGGGTCTGTCATCGGACACCCATTGACCAATATTCCGGTCAAGATCATACCCCTCTTATCTGACAATACCTACCATAGACGGAGACTTGGAAGTGAAGAACAGAAGCAAAGGGACCTAAACAAACCTTTCAATCAGTTGTTTCGGCATGCTGGACACATCAAGACGAATCCATGCTGAAAAAACATGACGCTCTTGAACCGTTGCTCAATAATAGCACGACAATAATGCCCAAAGGTCTATGAAACGACCGCTCAAGCCCAGATCGCTGATTGAAATGTGGGATGACAGAAAAGTGTGTCCCCAATGCTTTGCCATGTAATAAGCCAAGTACTTTACCCAACGACTGAAAGAATCATCACTAATTGTTGAATAAAACTCACTATATTTCTCAAATGGACTCCGAAATCTTTAGAATCTCCATCATATTACGGATCTCATCCAAACTTGGCCGGTCCGCCGGCAGAACACGGGTGCAAGCTTCTACGATCTTGTCGAGAGGAGCGGGAACTTCCCACTCTACCAGATTCATAATAGGAGTGTTACCATATAACATGCCCTTGATGGCCACACCTAAATCGTAGACGTCGGAAGCTTTGGTCCAGTTCGCCTCCAGTGTTGACAGACACGATACCTTGGGTGCTAACCGGTTGCCCCAGCGACTCTCTAGGTCGCAAATAGCGAGATGCGAATCATCACGGGAGAAGAGAAGGTTATCAATGCGCAGGTCACGGTGCACAATATCGAGTGAGTGAAGGCAGCACAGGCCGTCGACAAGCTGGAGGATCCAGTTCTTATAGGTGGATAATGGGTGAACGGCGGCCAGGACATATCGAGGGACCAGCTTTTCGAAGACAAGTTCGCCTTGGCATGACCTCCCAAGCAGCTGGATAACGTGGGAAGACCTGCGTGTTCCTGGGCAAGACCCGCCCTGGCAAGCGATAAGGTTATAAATCTCGCTGGCGTATTTGCCCCCCTTAACGAAATGCTGGTTGGGATCGACCGCAATAACAGGGAGGGTGGCGAGGGCGCTGCTGATGTCCTCAGAATCGTCCTGGGGGCCAGGCAGCGGGGGCGGCGACGCTAAGGGCCGAATATCGTTACTGGTGATGTCGTAGCTACCCTGGCGCAATGGCAGATTGGCGTTAAGCCGGAGAATGGCACCAGAGAGCGTCCCAGGAACATCAGCCAACTGAAGAACCTGAGGCTCGGCCGCGTCGCTGTCGCCACCATCCCGCTCATACCAGTATGTGTAGCGAGTCATTCCGTCAATGACATCTATAGCTAGGTCGAGTACGGGACGGCCAGCCGGTGGCACTACTCTCTGGTGGTTTCGCGCTGCTTCTCGTAGGTGGCCCGCAGGCGACGTACCTCGTCCACAAAAGTATCCAAGACACCGGGCGGACTCATGTTGTGGTTGATTATTTAAACAATTGTGGTTGATTGTTCAGACAATTGACCGATTAACAGGGCATTCAGTTATTGAAGTTACTTGTAAGGCGACTTTTTGAGTGCCCAGATGGTGTTTGAGCAGGTGGTGCCTGAGTGTAAAGCCCGATGCGGCATCGCCACTAAGGGAATAAGTGTTTTTATTGGACAATAAAACTGGAGTTCGTAGATCGGACTTAGGCCACTATTGAGATAGTGGTGACAGTACCCTTGGCACTGAATTACTAGGATTCATCCTATCTATAATACACCTTCTTACCCCCATGGTGCACCTCTCATTGAGTTATAAATTATTATTAATCGCCTAATTAAAACTAAATAAGCTAAACAAAAAAAAAAAACCAGTGATGATATTAAACCTATTTTAAATGCACCACTTTTAAATAGAAAACTATTAACCTTATCTAGTAGGTACTACAGAGGATACCTATTAATATATACCTAAGTCTTTATATAAAGGTTGATTTATTACCCCGCGATTCCAGATGTTTAGGTACCCAGCCCATATTTAGTGCTACAACTCCATAGAGGTACTTAGCCTCCCTTGGTAGGCGTATACACATATGTAAGAGTGTCCAGGTGAATTTATCATTGGATACTTCAGCACCTAGACGGGCAGCATCTGGATGCTATGACCCTCTAGCTGTAAACTTGCTTGTGGACAGAGCGTTGTGTACACCTGCAAGTAGATACTTCGTGAGTACCTCGTTCAGGTACCTACCTACAAGTAGGCAGTAGGTAGTAAATACCTACCTATCCACATGGCCTTGGTCGGTACGCTTATCAGAACCTAGGTATCCTGATTTGTGCTATCGTATCCTATCTAGTGGCCAAATCCGTTCCCCCCCGCATGGGATTTTTTCGACTAGAGGTGGGGTTTTTCGATTCACCGCCGGGTGGGCAGAATTTTTTTCTTGGACTCCCTCCACAAAGCGCGCGAGATTTACAAAATAAAGTTCTTCGCAGAGTTCCTGTCCCTCCAAAATTTCCCGTTCTTCGGCATTCCCCTCACGCAATCCTTGATCTCCCCCCAAAACACCAAAGATGGCCGAAGAAGTCTACGATGGTGCCGTCGGCATCGATTTGGGTATGTTGCGACAAAAGTGCCCCTCATGAATGAATGCCCCTCCCATCCCACCAGGGATTTTTGCGCTTCTTCGCACGAACACAGCTGACGGCTATGCCACCCCCGATCAACAGGCACCACCTACTCTTGCGTCGCCATCTACGAGGGAAACAATGTCGAGATCATCGCCAACGAGCAGGGTAGCTTCACCACCCCATCGTTCGTCTCGTTCAACGAGAAGGAGCGTTTGATTGGCGAGGCCGCCAAGAACCAGGCCGCCATGAACCCGCGCAACACCGTCTTTGATGTCAAGTAGGTTGCCATTCATAACGCCGTTGGCAGCGACGCCGTCGGGTATCTGAAACCTTGAGTTCTAATATACATCTCCCACAGGCGATTGATTGGCCGACCTTTCAGCGACCCTATCGTCAAGAAGGATATCGAGTCTTGGCCCTTCAAGGTCGTCGAGCAAGGCACCTCGGGCAACCCCGTTGTCGAGGTCGAATACCTCGGCGAGACCAAGACCTTCTCCCCCCAGGAGATCTCTGCCATGGTCCTCACCAAGGTAAGCAAACGGCTTTGACCTCGACTACTTGGATCACAACTAACACGCACCGTGCAGATGAAGGAGATTGCCGAGACCAAGCTCGGAAAGAAGGTGGAGAAGGCCGTCATCACCGTCCCGGCTTACTTCAACGACAACCAGCGTCAGGCCACCAAGGATGCCGGCGCTATTTCTGGACTTAACGTTCTTCGTATTATTAACGAGCCCACTGCTGCCGCTATCGCCTACGGCCTGGGCTCAAATAAATCAAACAAGGAGCGCAACGTCCTCATCTACGATCTTGGTGGTGGTACTTTCGATGTATCCCTTCTGAACATCCAGGGTGGTGTCTTCACCGTCAAGGCCACCGCTGGTGATACCCATCTTGGTGGCCAAGATTTCGATACCAACCTCCTCGACCACTGTAAGAAGGAGTTCCTCCGCAAGACAAAGAAAGACGGCATCTCCGGTGACCCTCGCGCTCTTCGTAGACTTCGAACTGCATGTGAGCGTGCCAAGAGAACTCTGTCCAACGGTGCTCAGACAACTATCGAGATTGACTCCCTCTTCGACGGCGAGGACTTCTTCCTTCAGATCACCCGTGCCCGTTTTGAGGACCTGAATGCCAAAGCTTTCGCTGGCACTCTGGAGCCTGTTGCCCAGGTCCTTAAGGATTCTGGTGTTGAGAAGAGCGGTGTTGACGAGATCGTCCTTGTTGGTGGCTCAACTCGTATCCCTAAGATTCAGAAGCTACTGAGCGATTTCTTTGATGGCAAGAAGCTCGAGAAGAGCATCAACCCCGATGAGGCTGTTGCCTACGGTGCTGCCGTACAAGCAGGTATTCTATCCGGAAAGGCTACTTCAGCTGATACTTCTGATCTCCTCCTCTTGGACGTTGTTCCTCTTTCTCTTGGTGTTGCTATGGAGGGTAACATCTTCGCCCCTGTCGTCACCCGTGGCCAGACTGTCCCTACCATCAAGAAGCGGACATTCACCACTGTTGCCGACAACCAGCAGACTGTCCAGTTCCCCGTCTATCAGGGTGAACGTGTCAACTGCGAGGATAACACCTCCCTGGGTGAATTCACTCTTGCTCCCATCCCCCCCATGCGAGCTGGTGAGGCAGTTCTGGAGGTCGTCTTTGAGGTCGACGTAAACGGCATTCTTAAAGTCACCGCCACTGAGAAGACCTCGGGACGCAGTGCTAACATTACCATCGCTAACTCTGTTGGCAAACTGTCGTCTACTGAAATTGAGAGCATGATTAACGGTAAGCCCCTCGACGAAGATGACGAGATTTAGAGGTTACTAACGCGAAATATAGATGCCGAGAAGTTCAAGAACAGTGATGAGGCTTTCAGCAAGCGGTTTGAGGCCAAGCAGCAATTAGAATCTTACATCAGCCGTGTCGAGGAGATCGTCTCCGACCCGACTCTCTCCCTCAAGTTCAAGCGTGGCCAGAAGGAGAAGATTGAAGAGACCCTCAGCGAGGCCATGGGCCAGCTCGAACTCGAGGAGTCGACTGCTGACGACTTGAAGAAGAAGGAACTAGCTCTGAAGAGACTGGTGACCAAGGCCATGTCTTCACGATAAGCACGTTAATGAATTTTTCGGTTTTCATCCTTAGGACATAAACGGGCGCTAATAAATTGCGCAAAGGCGGCGTCCACACACACAAAGCGTTCATAGGTGTGAATGATGGACATATCTTTACGGCATACGACTCGACTTCGAAAGTGCCTTGATATGGATGGGGTAAAGATAAAAGTCTTCTGGGGTGATGATTTACGCTTTTCTTCCGAGTCTCTTATACGCCTTCTACCTTCCCTCGGTTTCTCAGGTAACCAATCTGGTTCTTGGCGCACATGCATGTAGACTAGGGAGACTGGAAATGAGGAGGGGAAACACCCTTCAACGAAAAATAAAACTTGATTAAAAATTCTTCACTCAGCATCACCGTGTCCGTATCTACTTATATCTGACATAAGCCAGCATTGCTAGATCTCAATTTGCCATGGATCCGTTTTTAAACACCCGAAAATTAAGAATAAAACAATAATTAGCCTTATACTAGGCTAGTATCTCAGTGCATTCTGATGCAACGAAATTCCGGACCACATTCGCAGGGGGTGCAAGTTCATAAGCACCTTAGCACTAAAAAGAGAAACGATTGTTTATGGCACAAGTTTTATGGTATGTTTTTAGTGCCGAGGGCGCCGACAGCAGCTCATCAGACCTTTGCCCATTGCTATGACACCAATGAACTTGAGAAATACAATACAATAATGCCCTTGACTACCGAGGCACTGTGGCTCTCTACTTCGCATACACGCGACCTAAGCGGCACAGTTAATAACGCTAATATATATTCCATTGACTCGGGCCCTTTCAACCAACTACTTCTAATCTTTTACTGCGAGCACGATTGATATCCTAGGTTCCCTAGTTATATACCGATATCCCTTATATTAATAGTCAGGCCGTATTTAAGGCAATGGGTGCTGGATAGCCTCTTCTCAAACAGGCAGAAAAGGTTTCGGGCGGTCGTCGCGTCTTCCATCTCCGGTTTTTACAACAAATACAGCTCCTAATATATTGGCTACGGTAGCTACCCGTTCGGTAAAGGCTCAGAACGTTGATCTCACTCCTAAATGAAAGGGGTTGAAGGCTTGGGGTTACAGCTTAACCGTAAAACAGGATGACGAGAAAATCAATGTCAGCGGAAAACTACTACAGCAGAACCATGGTAATAAATTATCCATTGGATAAACCCCATCTGAACGTGATCCACCCATTGCACGCCTCGAACTGAGCAAAGCCGATCACCGCACTTTGAAAGGTCGGTTTCGCTACACATAATCCATTCATCTTTAAGATACGTACTTATTAGATCTTTTATTTGCAGCAATTATATGCAATTGTTTGGTTTGACCACTCTCACAATGAATGTCATCTAATGGATGAATATCTGGGGAGTTGGTTTGGGTACCCCTGCCTGGGTAAGGGTAATTGCTCTCGACACCTGCATCAATATGTCTAATTAGAAAATTTGGAAAGAGCATAAAAAAATAAGATCAAGGGCTATTTAAGCAATTTATATTTACACCGTCACGGCACTCAAGTAGCTATCCTGCTCCCAAAACGAGCGTCGTTTGTGAGTATCCAGACTGTACAGGCGAAGGGAAATGGGGGCTCGCCTATGCACCCTGAGAATGCTGTGGAAATACGGCTTCGTTCGCAATTTTCTGCTATAGATGTCTTACCAGTACGGCTAAAACCCCAGGCGATGAAATGTGACCTCGGGGAATTACCGCGAGAGGTTTGTCATGTTGCTTCAGACAAGTTTGACAAGATCATCGTGAATCTTAGACAAACCCCAATCACCAGAAGACGAACTTGAGGAGTCTTCGGCGAGGTATGCGGGATGAAGCTCACCGACCTGGTCGGGGACGAAAAGCACGCTCGATGTTTGGCGCAGCCTTGGCCTCTAGGGACCCGAAGTATTCGAAGGAACTGTACGAAAGCGTTCTCGGGCTCGTGTCCCCACCAGATACAGAAGTCTAGTTGCATAATCATACCGACGGCATCGGTAGCATATGGCATCTTATACAAGAAGGCTCCGAGATACAGAATTAGGCATCGCGAACTTGAAGCGCAACAGGTTCCTAATTGACGTTTTGCCCGGTAGCAAGCTAGTAATGGGTATAATAGCGCTACAGGTAGAG
The DNA here is from genome assembly GCA_021209875.1 of Rosellinia necatrix. Taxonomy (NCBI): domain Eukaryota; kingdom Fungi; phylum Ascomycota; class Sordariomycetes; order Xylariales; family Xylariaceae; genus Rosellinia; species Rosellinia necatrix. Next base: position 2,192,478 of record JAGYVD010000010.1, read on the forward strand.
CTGCGATACTGGAACCCTGCGTTTTTTGAGATCGCTATTCCGCGCCGACTGTGAAAGGGATGTGTTGACGAGTGGAATAATCCAGGGGTTTAACGCCGGGTTTGTCTTTTCGACGGATCACGGAGATGGTTGGCTTTGAGAGGGAAGTCCTGCTGAAGGCATGTTTTGTTCCCCAGATATATGTCATTTATAAGAATGATGTTAATACATTTTGTCGTTCGTCGTCGTCGTTATTGCTATATGGTCGTAGGCTTTCTACTTTCTACCTGCCCACATTACAAGGCACCCTCATTCTTCAGATCAGCAATGCATCCTTGAAAAATCGCCTACTTTAAATCCTGAGCCTCCACCATAAGAGGGGGTAAGACACTGCAGGTGGTTAGTAGCGTCTGAATAGAGTCCCACTTCATAGACGCACTCCCGATTACTTCATGTGCTAACCTATTCCCAGATTGTTCTTTAGGATACTGGTATAGGATACTACCAGTATAAGATGTGGCACCTAGCGTTACACTATCCAAGTGCTCAGGCAGGCCAAGAAAGCACGCCTCAGGTACCTACCTGCAGGCTCCCTCTCCCCGAGTAGTCATTTGGCAACTGCTGTAACCTTACTGCTTGCTAATAAATCGTAGCCGCTCCCGTTTCTAAATTATTAACCCACCTGGGAAGTCTCAAGTTGCATTCTGTACGGAGTAGATGAATGGGGAGGAATCCGCGGGTAGAAGGTGAAGGTGCCATTGGCTGGTCTGGGTCCTGAATTGCCTGGTAGACTAGGCCACTATACCTATTTACGGAAGCACTACCGAAACACGCGTATTGGGTGGGCGTTCTGGAGTAGTCTGCGCTGCGGAAATGAGCCACGCCAGCAACGTCATCATCCTACCTAAGTACTTTAGGTCTCTACCTACCTAGGTAGGTACTACCTATCCCAATCCCAAGCTTGATCTATTGTTTAGCCGCCGTTCATCTCTCTCTACCTAGGTACCTACATTAGGCACTTAGAATGCCCATTGCTTACCCGACGGTAGTCAGATAGAAGAGATGAATCTACTGGTTTCAATATGCTTATGTAAGTAAGTATGTAGGTTCCGTATCTAGTTGCTTGCTTGATATAAGCCCTAATACTATAGATACATAGGTATTATCTGACGTTGCCTACCTACCAACCTACCTACCTACTTAGGTAAGTAGTGTATAGTGTAGGCCTCTCTGAGTAGGAGGCACCCTCACTAGTTACTTATGCACTGTCCCTAGTACCTAGTTACACCTTCCCTGAGTAATATACCTAATGTTACTACCTACCTACCTAACAGTAGCAATGGATCAATCTGCGTACACAGAGCAAGGGGGTGCATACTATTTGACTAGGTATGACAAGACGCCATTCAGGTCAAAACATTAAAGCTAGGATACACACCTACCTATATTATCTGCAGTATACGAAAAATCCGATTTTCGCAAATGGTTCCGAGAGTATGCGTTAGCACGAGTCTAGCATAGCCAAGACCGCGCGCAATGCTCATATATGTCATACCTTACCTAAATAAGTACCTAGGTATAGGACTACCGAACAACTGCCCAGGTGCTGATGATACAGTACAAGTATTACCTATCGTCAGACCCCGCCTCCCTATCAGCCTTGCAACCCCACACGTCATTCAGTGCATTCCACCACCCACCTAACGTTGGTACTACCTAGGTAGGTAGGTAGTAGGTAGGTAGTTAGTCTCCCTGGCCATGTTTTGCCGCAGTCCTGTCGTCACACGCTTTTGGTCGGAGCTCCCCATCTCAACTCTGGTACCAGGCAGCAGGTATAGGAGTAGCATCTCTCTTATTAAGAAGCAATTAAGATTCCGAATGATTTACTCTCGACCATCCCTTTCCACCTCGTGATACCGTTACCTCCAGCAGCATCCTAACCCAAGTCTCAGGTAGTATAGTACCCGCACTTGCTTGCTTGACATTGTCTGTGTAATTGTGTGACACCCTCTCCCATCACTTACCCCGTCTGCCCACTTACTTCTATCTACCCCTCTACACACCTCTGCGCGAGACCTGAGGAGGCAATGCGGTGATCCTCGTCTACAAGAGCCCTATCTATCTTCACCTTTCTGAGCAACCGCCGACCTTCCTTGACCGGTTATTCACTCCCCCTCCTCCCTCCCCTCCCTCCCCCCACGACAAACCCAACCGTGTTGACTATGTCCACGGCTGACGGGAGGAGCAAGAGGGCGGATGCCGCTCAGCTAGGCGAGCATGCTCGGGCCGAGCAAGCGCCGATACCTATCAGCCCTCCGCAGCTGCCACCACGAAGCCGAAGCCGGACCGGCTCTGATCTAGCCCCGGGGCTTGTCGTGACCGATGACAGCCAGAACTACAACAATGGCTTCCTCCCCGAGCCCCCCTGAGCTAGTCGTCGAGGAAGATGTTCCTCCAGCCTACAGTGAATTCCATGACCAACTTAACATCCACCAAGCAGGTTTTGATGCTGGCGCCGCGATCACAGGTAAATTACGCATGCTGCCACCGTCCTGCGCGATCTTGGCTGATGGAATGTGTCGGCAGATGATGGTCGCATCGATATCAATATTAACCAGACGAGCAGACATCTCGCCGACTTCATAGCGCCTACGCTGCGCAGCCAGCTTAGACATGACGGCCGCGTCTCCCCAGACGCCCCTCTGCCGCCTGCTTACATTCCCCCGAGCCTGGGCGGCCAACCCGGCCAGACACCTCCCCCGCGCCTGAATGTCGTCATACAGATTGTAGGGTCCCGAGGCGATGTCCAGCCCTTCGTCGCTCTCGGGCAGGTGCTGAAGAACACCTACGGCCATCGCGTTCGCGTGGCCACCCATGCCACCTTCCAGAAGTTCGTCGAGGAGAATGGCTTGGAGTTCTTCGCCATCGGGGGCGACCCCGCCGAACTCATGGCCTTCATGGTCAAGAATCCCGGCTTGATGCCCGGCCTCGATGCGCTGAAGAATGGGGAGATCACTAAACGCAGAAAGGGTATTGAGCAGATTATTATGGGTTGCTGGAGATCGTGCATCGAGACCGGTGATGGTCTCGGACCCGCGCCGCGGTTTAGTCGTAAAGACGAGGATATCCCCACTGATGCCATCCCGGTCATGGGCGACTCAAGACACAAGCCATTCGTTGCGGATGTTATCATCGCCAACCCCCCTAGCTTTGCGCACATTCACGTTGCCGAGAAACTCGGGGTACCACTTCATTTGATGTTTACGTGAGTGCAGCTATCCTACGTTTCAAAGTCTCTAGCTAATCAAAAACTGGTAGTATGCCCTGGTCCCCCACAAGAGCCTTCCCACAACCGCTCGCCAACATCCAGTCCTCTAACACGGACCCAGTAACTACCAACTATCTATCATATGCTATGGTTGAGATGATGACATGGCAGGGGCTTGGAGATGTCATCAATCGCTTTCGAACTAAAATTCTCGACCTAGATCCACTTGCCTTGATTTGGGCACCGGGTGTCCTGACACGCCTACGAATACCCTACACATACTGCTGGTAAGCGACCTTCGTCTAACCATACGATTAACTATCTGACAGGGGAACATAGGTCTCCCGCGCTCATTCCGAAGCCCAATGACTGGGGCAGCCATATAGATATTGCTGGATTTTATTTCTTGAACTTAGCCTCAGCGTACACCCCGGAGCCTGAACTTGCTGCCTTTCTTGCTGCCGGACCGCCACCTGTTTATATCGGATTCGGGTCCATCGTTGTTGACGATCCTGATGGGCTCACGAAAGTGATTTTTGAGGCCGTGGCCCAAACTGGTGTCCGCGCTCTTGTATCGAAAGGGTGGGGTGGCCTCGGTGCAGACTCTATGGCTGTACCTGAAGGTGTCTTCATGCTTGGCAATGTGCCGCATGATTGGTTATTCAAAAATGTTTCGGCTGTATGTCACCACGGAGGTGCTGGGACCACCGCCGCCGGAATCCAAGCTGGAAAACCCACAATTGTCGTCCCTTTCTTCGGAGACCAGCCTTTTTGGGGCTCAATGGTAGCCAGAGCAGGCGCTGGGCCGGATCCTATCCCCTACAAGCGGCTTACCGCTGAAGGACTCGCCGAAGCCATTATGATCGCGCTTAGGCCGGAAACACAAGAGAAGGCGAAAATATTGGGACAGAAAATCCGGGAGGAGCAAGGTGCCGATATTGGAGCCCAAAGCTTTCACAGGCACCTCAATGTTGATGCTCTTCGATGTGCTGTTGCTCCCAGTCGAGTTGCCGTCTGGCGGGTGAGACGAAGCAAAACACACCTCAGCGCGCTCGCAGCCGCCACTCTTGTGAACAGCGGTTGCATTCGATACTCGGATTTAAAGCTGTAAGTGATGTGAAAGAAATGACATATAAAGGATCATAGTTGACACCATTTGGTAGTTTCCGCGCAAAAGAGTACGATACAGAAAATTACCCCACTGATCCGATTTCCGCGTGTACCTCAGCGTTGGTTGGTGATGCTACTAGCATTTTCATGTCAGCGGCGGACATTCCTCGAGATATTTTCAAAGCAGCAGTGGGGTCGAAGTCTACGGAGAAAGTTGCCGCTGGGGATACAATTCCGGGATCTTCGACGGATGATGTGGTAACGCAAAATACGTCGGAGCCTCGAGACTCGGACTCGGCCAGCGTTTTCTCGAATACGCCTAGCATGCGTACATCGAATAACAGCACTGTAAACCTTACGCCAACGACAACCGCAACGTCAAATTCATCGACCACTTTCCGCCAACTACGTAATATACATGGCACGGGAGCCGAAACGATGCCAACTGACAGTGTAAATCAACAATTGGAAAGAGTTTTAGACTCCGGCAAGAGCATCAACAATATTATAGCTACTGGTGTCAAAAGCCCTATGAATTTTTGTATGGGGCTTGCAAGAGGTTTTAGAAATGCGCCCAACCTTTACAACGATGACACCATCCGTCCCACGGAAAAGGTTACTAGCTTTAGTAGCGGCCTCAAGGTAGCGGGGAAGGAATTCGGGTTTGGTTTTTTCGATGGTATTACAGGGCTGGTAACTCAGCCCCTGAAAGGTGCCGAAAAGGAAGGTGGTGCTGGACTTTTGAAAGGGTTTGGTAAAGGCATTGGTGGATTGATACTCAAGCCGGCCGCAGGTGCGTATTTTTCCCTTGGTATGTTCAGACATGTCCTAATATTCCTATAGCCATCTGGTCCCTGCCTGCCTATACCATGGCTGGGGTCCACGCGGAAATCCGCACCATGTTCGCACAAAGTGCTCACAAGTACATTGTCGCGTCACGAATCTCCCAAGGCAATCACGAGTACGGTCAGTCTTCGGCAGAAGAACGGGACGATATCGAAATGCGCTGGCTTCGACTCAAGGACGGCATGAAAGGTTTCTATGCTTTGAAACAAAAGGAGAAAGGAAAGTCACGAGACGCTTCGCCTTCGGCTCTTGGGCATGCCTCAACGAGCACTGAAACCCTAAATGAGGTGCCAAAAACAGGGTGGTTCCAGGGTAGGAATGTTAGTGCCGATGAGAGGAGGAGATTGCAAGAACAGAAGAAAGCCTGGAGGAGAAAACGCGCCGAGGGGCCGTTCGTCGAAGAAGATGTAAGAGGTGTCTCTGCTGCTGACCATACCCGAGAGCTGGATGATGAGTTCGAAACCGCTATCCAAGCCGCGGTTCACGAAACCTCTAGAGGGGATGCTGCAGAAGACGCTCGCATTGAGCAAGCCATTCGATCCAGCGTAAAAATCATGAGGCGGCGATCAGCAACAATGAGCTCCGTTGCATCTTCAAATTCAGCCTTTTCAAACCGTGGCGGACAGCTGTCCGGATGGGTTCCGGATGTTAAGCGCCCACTCCCCGACGAGAAGCGAGAGTATCCCTTCTCGCCAGATGACTTGGAAAATATCACTGACGAAGAGTACCAAGCCCTCATCGAGGAAGCTATTAAACTGAGCATCACAGAAAATCAACAACGAGCTATTCGGATGCAGGATCTTGAAGAAAAAGATAGCGACGATGATGAAAATATCAGGCGGGCCCTCAAGGAATCACAAGCAGAGGACCCTTCTCTCCACGACGATGAGTATAAGAAGGCTCTCGAAGCTTCGCAGGTGGAGTCCGACGATGAGGTGCTCCGCCGAGTCATCGAAGCCTCTCAGATAGAACAAGAAACGCAACAGAGGCCCGACGAGGACGACGAACTGAAACGTGCGCTTGACGAATCAGAGAAAGCTCACCAGCAGGAGCTAGCACGAATCAATTCGTTAAGGTCAGAAGAAGACATCGTCATGGAGTATGTTAAGAAACAGAGTCTCGCGGAGGCAGCGTTTCGCAATGCCAAAGGGAAGAATACTGGCGTCGATGGGGAGACGACAGAGGATGAGGGGGCTGCGATGGGCGTTAGAAGAAAGCATGAAAACGGACAACAAAATACGGCAAGGAGGCGGTGGAGGCCCCTCACAGTATTGAGGCCCCCAGATCTGGATAGAAACGGAAATGGATACATGAGATACCCTTCTATATTGTAGCGTTTTCTTTATTTTTAATCACGACACTATCATGCCCATTTTGCCGGTTTTTACTCTGCATGTAAACAACCTAAGCTAATAATCCTAATTGCGCACAGTGGCCCTTGCAAGCGACGTGCTTTGCTTGCATGATTTAAGAACTGATTTCCATATTACGGCCTGGGTGCTTTGTTTGGGAAAAAAAGGGGGGAGGGGGGGGAGGGGGTGGGTCAGATCTAGAACCAGGAAATAAATGACCAGGTAGTAATTACTCGACAATTAGTTGAGTGATGAGTATATACACACTTATAAATGGTCTACTCCATGCTATTAATCTATATATCTCTACTCGTTTCCCCGACGAGCGGCACGGCTCCGCATCCGATGACATCTCCCGGCAGCGCGTCGCACCCCGCCCCCCGTTAAGCCGGTCCGCTCGCTGGTGGCCCCTCCACCCACCTATCTATCTCTATTTACCCTGCGAACTTTCAAACGAGTAGATGGCGGACGATCGAACCCACCACTTGCTAAGTCTAAGAAGCAATTATCCGTTGATATGGCGACCTATCTCACTACGTCTTTAATCATCCACGAGGGAAGGGGAGAGGAAGAGGGGGGAAAGGGGGGGCGCATATCGCTCAAGGGAAAAAAAAAGGCGGGCGAGCGGGTTTAGAGTTCTAACATGGGATGTGGGGATGTAACTGGTTCGCGCGTGGAAAGTAAAGTAGGACTAGATAGATAGATAGAGATAGCTGCCTGGATGGTTTCGAAATTAGTTGGATAAAATTAAAAGTTGCACCAGCGCAGTTACGCCCCTTGAAAACGTGAAAATATACGAAAGCGATAGTGCGTCGACATTTCGCTAGGCGGTGGACAATCGGCTCTGATTGTGGAAAAATAATGCGGTATTACGGAACTCATAGCCAGGCTTTACTCATGCCATGTCACTCGAAATAGAAAGCGTCCACGGTCTTTTAATTAAGCACACTGGATGGAATGCAACAAGAATGGTGGATTGGTGTCAACAAGAAATGAATCACAGGCATTACAAACGTCGTTGGTAAATCATTCGTGTCAATTCGTTTCATCTCAAGCATATAGATCGTGCCCCTATTCAGGAAACGTCCATTATCCCTTTATCCCTTACAATCCCAAGATTGGTAGAAGTTGAGATCAGATCCATGCCGCTATTCGTTCGCTCGTTGGTCTTGAATTAGGCGACTATTTTAAATTCATCCTTTTATTTCGAGCCCGCTTAGGTCTCACGGCCGAGGATGGTGAGGCCGAGAATAGGAACCCCCAGCGAAACCGAACCCCCAAGGAAGACGACAACTTGCCATTATGATGTATGTATAGCAATTGCCATTTGTTTATCACCGAATGCAATAGTATGGAGGCTTGCGATTTCGATGGCCGATAGACTTTGAGTATGGCCGATTCAGGGCGGAGGATTGTATGCAGCTTGGAGTTCGGCCGCTCATAATTCGATCGACTGTCACCGTGAGGTTTGACCCTGTTCGTTTTCCTTAGTTGAGTCAAGATCCGCTAGGGGGGATGCTAATCTCGCATCTGGCAGGGTCTCTAAAGACTGAGGTTTGGTGGAAATCGAGTCACTACGTCTAACATCTGAACTGCCCCGCCGACCAAGTACAGTATCAAATGTGTTTTGCACAGTTGGTGTGTTTGCCTGACTGCCTCCCCGCTGACCGTGGTAATGCACAACTTGTGGGGCTTGCCCATGCTGGCCTAACAAATGCTGCGGATACGGGTCTAGATCTTTACTGGAGGTTGAAAATGTGGACACTATCGGTTGATGATACCCGTTGGATGTGCTTGAAGATGGTGTATGTCCGGCCTGCGCTGTCGGCAACCTTTGGCTGCTGTGCTCGGCCTGTGTCGGGGTACCTGCTTCATTAGGTGTTCCGGAGCCATCGGTTGTAGCGACCTGAGCTACCAAACTCGTCATACCCCCCTCAATGTCACGAAGCAGGCGAACGTATGCCTCAGGGACAAGCCCACTTTCTTGGGTCTTGGGATCCTCCGCAACAAGCCAACCTTGACCATGCCGGTATGATACCCAGATAATTTGCCCTTCGACAAGCGGGAGTTCGTTTTCATTTTCTCGCTGAAAATCGAATAATGCGACCGCTTTGCCGTGCATCTCTTCGTCTGGTGAGGTAATAGTGAATTGGTAGTCGCGGGAGTACCTTGATTCGTCGTATACACCGAAGCCGGGGGACGATGCAACGCTTGACGCATCAGATTCGGAATGATATCCGGCGTTATTTGCGGCATAGAGTTGGGATTGTTGGTCCGTGGGCCGATATGCCGCGGAGTGCCGCGCTTGATCTGGCGGATATGTGACAAACTCTCCACCCGGCCCGTTGGCCTCTCCACCTTGGCTCACGTAGTATCTCTCGCTGCCGTCGCCGCTTGTACCAACGTAGTACCTTGTCTCTGTGTTAAAATGACCGCCGCTCATGATGGAGGATCCGTCACCCTCCCTCGAAGTCCTCGATTTCCCGTGTCCCATTGTCGCCGAGGTCGACTTATGTTTTCTGTGCCGAGAGCTCACGACGGGGCTATGGAGGTCCTCATCTTCACTCCACGGAGGTCCATCACCGAAATGAATTGGAGCCAATTCCCCGCTCTTTCCATATCCGCCATCTGCCGTCCATTCCCAGGATGTCGTACTGTCCCATGATACCGGTGGATCAGATAGTCGCCGAGAATCGCTAGCGGGCGTGACCATTCCAGATGGTGGTCGGGAGGGTTCTGGCGGTGGGCCATAGTGCATGGGATTTACCGCAGGATAGGCGAAGTCACGCACGATGGTGTAGGAAAGGCTAGAATGAAATATAGGGAAAAGGTGAGACGTGGGCCGCGAGCGCGACGGAGCAGAGCCCGTCGAATATTGGGACAGCCTATTCTTGGATAGATGCGACATCGGACGAGGAATTGTCGAACGGCGTGAGGGCGGAGACGTAATTAGAGGGGAAAGCGAAGGATGGTTCGGATTCGACGATGGGGAATGCGACAATACTACTGCTGGAGGCGAGGTCGCCGGAGATGAGCTGGAGGACATGATTGTAGCCATCAGGAGGAAGAGGCCTTGGAGGTTGCTGTTTTTTTTTTTTTTTTTAAGTGTGCGTACCCTGATTCGATATCCAAGAGCGGAGAGAGGATATTCGTATGTGCGTCTACGTATGCGCAGCCGATAAAGGTAAATATCGGAGTGACGCCGGGGTAGCGAAGCTGTTGCCGCCTAACAGTCTTGTCCTGCAAGCTGTGTCCCACCGACGTCGACAACGACCGACTGACTACTCTATCGCTGGAAGGCGCAAACCGATATGTGTGGCAGAGCGTGGGTATATATATAGTCTTAATGCATACGGAGCCCTATCGAGTCGCTGCGGTCGGTTGTGATAGTGTGACTGGGGAACGAGGGAGGTTGGTGGCCCGGACACGCCGAGGTTGCCCGTTGGATCGGCTGAGGCTAATCTGTCAGCATCTTGGTGGACATGAGACGGAGGCATACGGAGTACAAGACAACGAGTACAAGAAAGCAACACCACGGATTGTCGTAGGCAGACAGGAAGGCGGGCTGAGTCGACAGAATTACAAGGTTGAAGATGAACAGGGTTTAGTGGGGTATCAAACCCTACCTAATGTCACAGATCGGGTGGTAGGCGGCCTGGAGGCTGCTCGGAGCGCTCTATTGCGGTGGGGTGCGGGTTGTGGGTGAGATGCGTGCAGAGAGGCAGCAGTATGCGCTATGCTGGGTTGGCGAAAGAACGTCGTAAAAATCAGAGGGTGAAGGTTGAAGGCGAAGGCGAAGGCCGCCAACAGGTAACTACCTGTAAGTAAGGCCGTGGGTCACCTGGCACGGAGTGGGAAGTCTCGGAAGTGTGCTGTGGCGCTTGCGGCCTGGCTACCTTGGTACTGGTACTGGCACTAACTTAGCACTAGCCGTGGTTTGGTCCGAAGTGGAAGACAAAGGGCAGAGCTCTGGGCAGAGAAACAAACAATTGAAACAATTGCGCGCTAGGTGGAGAACCTGGGAAGGAGGAAGGGCAACGGGGGAGACGGGACGGGGGGATGGGGGGGGGAAGGGAAGTTGGTGTATCGCTAACGGAAGGTGTCCATGCCTTCACTAGACCCAAGCAACTTCAAACCGAGCAGGTAGGCATGTACTTACTTGCTTGACGCTAAGGTAGATACCTACCTGCCTTAGGCACTGGGAAGGGAAGGGCAGGAAGGGAAGTTTGAGGGAGGGAGAGGGAGAGTGGACCGTCTCATACGGAGTATACGGTCGAGCGTTCGGAGGTTGCGAGGGCTGTTGCGAGGGCTGTTGCGAGGGCTGTTACGAGTTCGACGTGAGGCGGCCCTGCCCTAGGAACTGGTGGAAATGCTCAGGCAGGCTTGGCGGGTTAGGTTGGGGTTAGACCATCTCTCTGGACTAACTTTTAGGTAGGCACGCTAAATACCGGTGCCTAGGTTAGGTCTGTTCGTTCTGCGACAGAACAAAACAACCACAACGGCGGTCTTGGCCCGCATCGGTATGGTACCTATGCCGGCTGGTGGACCATGTGTCCTCCCTATTGGATGGCGCTTGTTTGGGATGCATGTAACTCAGGTCGTATGTACTACGTACATAGCGGTAGTATCCTGTGTAGAACCCCCGCAAAACAGATTGGCGGCAATGTCACTTCAACAGATATCCACGGCAAACAGTTGGCGCATTAGCAATATAGCATATCGATAAGACGAGGAGAGCCCCTCCAGTAACAGCGGGGAAATCCCATCCATCGCGATCTATCGCGATCCATCGAAAATCTTACGTTGCGACCTTGGTCGGTGGTATGCTGCCTCCCTAGCCCAACTGGGTACCTGGGTGCCTACCTAACCTAGGCATGTCGGGTTGAGTAGTGCTCTGTATCCCTGTGTACCGTCGATATATACCTAGGGAGGTGGGTAGGTATAATGCCGTAAAAAAAAAAAAAACCCAGGTATCTTTGGTGTTACAACGAGGGTTCTAGGTTACGTACTTATGTGATCTATAAAAGCAGTTTCTCTAAGTTTCTTGCCCGGCTTGTCCAATGAAATGATGCCCTGCTCAGGTTTCCGTATGACTACATACATAACTCGTCAGTCCCTTAGCAAATGCTAGGCGCCCAAGGGTACCTAGGTTGGGTTAGGTAGGGCGGGAGCACATTTCGGTACCTTCCAGGCAGGTTTGGTAGACGATGATTTGCCAATTTGCTTTAGCCAGTCGGGTAGGATTGCTACCGTTTGGTATCTATATCTTACGGGTTTGAAGGGAGATGAGAATCTAACATGGGCAAACCTGGGTATCGAGCAGTATACCCAAGCAAAGGGGTTGCAGCTCTCCCCAAATAAGGCAGTTCGTAAGGCCAGGTAGGTGTATAGAGAAAAAGTACAGTATATCTTGTTAATACTACGGATGGTATAGCATCCTTTATATTGGAAATCTAACCCTGCAGTTGGTACGCACGATAAGTGTTGGGACATCCGCACTGGGTATATTTCCCGCTTTTCAGTACGGCATGTATGCCTTTTTTTTCTTTTTTTTTTTTGTTCAGCCATCGTTGCCATAGTTTGTCGGTCAGAAACAATTGGATCGCAGATTTTGACTCTCTTTTCTGGGCTGGCTGCCTCAGCGAGGATGGATGCCGAATGTACAACCTGCATGTTGTCGAAGTAGGTTAGATGCTGGCCAGGCCGAGAACGAGATGACATGCAGCTAACACCGCTTTTTCCCATGCAGCGAGGAGAGCCTGAAGACGCACAAGCCAACCATCGATGCATGTCAGCGAATATGAAACAAGTCCCGCAAGAAAGCCACGTGATATGGCACCAATACTTCGTGCATCGAGTGTTTGCGTTGGCGATTTTTGATTCGATAAAGAGGGGTTGTGTAGCGTTGCAGCGCCGAGAGCAAATAGGAGGGGGGCATAGTATCGTAGTGATGCGGCACGCTAAGAGGAAGCTCGGGAGAATTACTTTTTAGAATCCCTCTTTGCGTAACTATATCGGTCAGATGAGGAATACCTATTGGTGAACATGGGAATGCGCAGTGAGTTGAAGACCTTGGTCGGGCCCTCGGCGCCTGCAAGATTTACCAATCTACACTAGGTATGGTTCATGAATAAAGTTTAACGCACCCGATCTTTTGCCCAACAACAATATGAACTAATAATGTTACACTTCTCATGCGAGGCGCAGGTTCAGACTGGAGGGGCATTTATGTTCTATTTTTAGCTACCAATCGTTCGCGTCGTTCCGTCTGGCATAACCGTTCGTTCGTTACCAGAATAAACGTGCAGGTGCTTCAGAAATCGAATGGACCTCGGCTATATCGGTATATCCCTTACATGCATATGACCTTTTAAGTATATAGTCATGTGCCCCGTTAATTAGATATGCTAGTCTTATCACAAATTTCGCTATCGAACAAATGGCAAGCATTTCTAACTTGATTCAACTTCCAACCATTGGCGACAGGCGCTACAGATGGTCTTTCAGCAACATGAGGCCTGCTGCCAAACATTCACCCTCCTCTTCGCTCTTTTGCTGACTTCGAGTTCATCGTCTGCTAGAATCCGAAATGATGCACTCCAGCAATAATTTGTCTGGCCCATGCTCTCCTAGATCAACCAAGCAGAACCTCTCCCTTTATTCCCTCTCTCCATAAACAAACAACACAGGTATGCATAACCATATTTCTTGAGCTACGCGAGCGCCCCCTACTATGATGAAATTCTTATTGGAGCTGTCTGATTTCCAATGGTGACACCCAACATATTACCATACGCAACATTTCTGAGTATTCTGGCACACCTCTCGATCAATCCCAATCGCAACCTAGTCCATGCTGTTGACCGTGGACATAGATTATTGCGCGTCTTTATAGCCCCGCTAAAACCTGCGATTCGAGCGCAGTTAACAATAAGCATCGGCCGGCCTACGCTAACTTCAACGAATTATCGAATCCGCGGTTACGACTCAGAGGCACCATAATGGAGGTTGCAAATGGAGCAACTGCCGCTCCTGCGCCGCCAACAAACGGCGAACGAGAAGACCTGGGTGGATACAAATTGAAGTTTTGTACGGTGTGCGCAAGCAACCAGAACAGGTATGCAGTCAAAATACTCGCTTGCGACGGCTTATTCCCGGTAGCACAGGCTAATACACTATAGATCAATGGAAGCGCATCTACGGCTCTCGCAAGCCAACTATCCTGTCATCTCCTTCGGGACCGGGTCACTTGTTCGCTTGCCTGGCCCTACCATTCATCAGCCCAACGTTTATCCATTCAACAAAGTTTCCTATGACACTATGTACAAGGAACTTGACGGGAAGGATCACCGATTATACACAGCCAATGGTCTGCTGAATATGCTGGGAAGAAATAGACAGGTTAAATGGGGGCCCGAACGATGGCAAGACTGGCAGATAGGTATTCCAAGAACTGAACAAGGGAAGGATCGTGGGCACACCGGCACGGAAGGAGGTGTTGTAGATGTCGTCTTTACCTGCGAAGAGAGGTGCTGGGATGCTGTGATTGATGATCTGCTAAACCGAGGATCCCCTTTGAATCGCCCTGTTCATGTCATCAATGTCGACATTAAAGATAACCATGAAGAAGCATCTATTGGTGGACAAGGCATATTAGACCTTGCAGACTCGCTGAATAAGGCAGCTAAAGAGGAGCGGGACGCTGTTGGTGCTGCGGCTTTTGATATGGCTAGCGCCGCCAGCCGAACGTCGTTTGATGAGCGGGTCCCCGAAATTATTGGCGAGTGGCAGGAAAGATGGCCGAACCTGCCAGCGACGTGGACGCTAGCTTGGTTTTAGCCGGACATGATGATTTGATGTGTTTTAATGATACCAGGAACCACAGGTTTGTTCTATGTTAATAGCATTGAGGTTTGGCAATACGAGGTTTTAACAAGAATTAAAAATGTGAGAAATGTCATAGGTGCCAACTCTGACAACACCCAAGAGCTTGAAACAATGTTTCCTGGCAGCCTCTCGGTAAGGTTATGTTCAATGAAGAAACAAGGTTCGGTGGTGCCACATCCAGACGCGGTTATAAGCGATAGCTACACGTCCTTGACAACTGAAATTCTTTGGTATGCCTGACGACGAGTAGGTGCCTTGGATGTTTCATGGTGAATTGAAACACACAAACCCTTCATGTGTATGGGGCCGGGAGCGATAGTATGACGAGGACAACAAGCCCCCCTGCTGTTGCCTGCTGAGGATAAATAGTTGTGGGTAAATAGGTCACGTCACATATGGGTTGAACAGGAGGCTTGGTGCTGAAAGAGGCTCAAACTGGCTTGAGACGAAGGCTGCGACGGGGATCATTTGATACATGATGCGAGGCATAGATCGGACCAGAACCAGCAGCGTATTCCTGCCAGCCTTTACCATGCATTCAAAGCCACAACAGTATAGTAAATTATCATTCTCGCGTGGTATTTTTTCGCTACTACTCTGCCAGGTACTCTACTAGGCACTCCCCCATATGGTCATGGTCATGGTTGGAATTTCCTTGTCCCGTGTAATGTACTAGTTGCCAAACAACGCAGTACATATGGGCTGTATAAGCAAGAGGGAGGTGGCGGTGCAATCTACGTGATGTGTTTAGGTAGCAGGTAATTCCACACACGAGGGATCCTTGTTTGGTGAATATCTTGATTACTTGTCGGTATGCTCTGGCTATCTAGTTGTGAAACTGCCCAGGCTTCCCACCTTCTTCTTCCTTTTTTTCTTCTTCCGCAATTGCCAACTTCTTTTCAAGTACAATATTGCAAGAATCATATACACTACATAGCCAAGTAATTCTCGATGGGATAACATGCCATGCAATAGATAGAGACGAGAGCAATCTTGGTAGCGAAATCTAATCTAGGTGTTCCACTGGTTACATACCTAACCTAGGTAGCATGTGGATAAGACAGGACCCAACCGGCGGGATTTCAAAACTAGACTTTTGCGCTTACCGTTCTAGTTCTGATGTTCTAATATGGAGAGGAAGGATCTGAACCTCTATGTACCGGATGCGGGCCATCCCAAGAATTGGTAGGTTTTAGGCTCATAGGCTAAGAGAATCCGGGAGAGCTCCAACTATTTACTCAGTCACATGATGTACCGAAATCTCAATGGAGAACGGGAGGCTGTAAGACTGGGTAGGGACGCAGCCTGGGAGGGAAAGGGAAAGGGGTGTTTAATGAACTTGTCAGATGCAGCAAATTGTGCTGCCGCGCGCGAATAAGTAGACAACTGAGGCAAGACAACAGACCAATAGGAATCAACGTTGACACTCTGGAGGCTTCTGAAGTACACTGTAGTATGGGTAGCACAGATATCTCGAACGAATTAGAGGATGAAGATGGGGTTATCAACCCACGCAAGCAATTCCTACGCTACCTACTTATGTGCGCACTACCCAAGGTACATCACGAAGATACCCTGGGTACCCGAGGAACGTTACTTGCGTACATGTGCTAAGGCAGTGGGAAAGTTGGCACAATAATAAGCCCACAAAATTGCCATACCCGGCTGGATGGAAGCTCTATAGAATTCAAGGTAAATGTATGGTTGGGGATCTGACCCGTGAGTTCAGATCCGTAGATGGGCCGCGTGTCGATCGTTAGTATATTATGTATGCATATTCGACATGCCAGAATTGATAGGTAAATAGCAGTGTACCGGCAGGTTGTATTGGGGTAGCAGGTAGTTTTGTCGTCATGGCCAATGTACTGTGTCTTGTAGTTTGGATCCTAGGATGAAGAAGCAGCCCGTTGGCCAGTGATAAACAGAAGCCGGGGCGCTAGCCTGCAAGATCTTATTAGATAGACGGGGAGTGGGGTCGCGACAAGGGACAGGGAAGCCAATAATTTTACCTAAAATTATAAATGGCATGTACATACAAAACTGAAGGGAATGTTTGCCGCAGGATTGGAAACAAGATGTAAAGGTGGCGTGGTTTGTTTGGGATATTTTGAAAAAGAAACCCCTATGGATAACAAGTGAGCCATCATACAAGACAATGAAGTCCAATTTTTAGTTTGGTCTATTGTCCAATGAGTCTAGTAGTACAAAGGTGGACAGTTGAGGGCTGATCTGCCTACCTACTTACTTAGTTTGGAGGTAACTACCTAACCCATGGCCACAGAATAGAGCGCGGCTTGCTGACGAGTTCAGTAGTACCTGCCTCCTAGGTACCTGGTAGATAGATAGCACCTAGTCCTACCTACCTAGTAGGTAGGTACTACCCACTGGACTGGATAGGTGCAGTACTGTGCAGCAGCGTCCGTCTAGGGTGCCCGAGATACATGCACTCAGTATGCTGGAGAAATAAGGTAGCAGTTGTTAAAGACCCAAACAAGCTAGCCCAGCAGTAACCAGCAACCCTCATTGGCGGATGGGCTGCCTTGTCACCCCTTTCTCAACTCTCGACGGTTTCATGCATCTTCCGGACTGCGCGACTACCATCCATCATCTGCTCCCGTTCCTCCTGCCCTCGCCTCTCCTGTAGCAACGCATTCATTCTCCCGCTTGGCTCTCACCCCGTCTGGCCACAACGTGCTGCTTCTAATCCTAATCCTAATCCTCTCCGCACTGATGGTCGCCGAGAATTAGACCAGCACCACTGTACACTAGATACCATCTCTACCCTCTCTGCCTTACTTAACAAGTCTATCGCTCCGAGTTGCTGCGCTGATTTCGTAGGATAAACAACTGTACATCCCTTTTTGCCCGCCCAGCAGCTACCTGGCGCCCTTTAAACGCCGCCTTTTTAAACACCAACTACCACCACTCACTAGTAGCAGCACATCCTTTCTCGTTCCGTGTTTTCCACCACGTGGATCCCGTGGCTCGCGCAGACCAAACAGGACAAGACATTCATTCATTCATTCATTCATTCACCCACCCATCCCCCATCTCCCTTGGCCCCGACCGCACGTGAATTGTGCTCCCGTCGGCCATTGACGCGACCTGTTTCACCCGCCCTGCCACGACATCACCCGTTCCAGCCTGGAAGGCTACGGCCGCGGAGCACTGTACTCGCGTAATTGATAATCACCAGCCCAAACACCAAATCAGCATCCAGTCCCACCAAGCGCAACACCTAATCGCGCAAAACGACGCCCGTCACTACTGAATGGTTCAATCGACTTCGCCGATCGATCACCCACACATCGGCGTCGATTGCGTGAGTTGGGGGGGGAAGCAACCGACCGATAGGTAGCAGACAGACGGACGAGGTTGACTAGGTGTATAAACTGAATAAACATCGGATACCGAAGGAGGTGCTGCGTCGAATTGTACGGTACCAGCAGGGCTGGCCTGGAGACACGAAGCCACCTTACTCGCGTGGCGCACATTCCTCCTTGGCTCGTATCACGGTCAACTCCTTGGTTCCGGCCAGACAAATCCAGGTTCTCGCCTAGGCCGACAACGCCCTTCGATTCTTGTCTCTATCATGAACACTCGCAATGCGCCGCTGTCACCTGTCTCTATAGGTGGTAGCAGTGAGTGGTCCGGTACTTCAAAATATCAAGCCGATGGTCTTTATCCCAATAATCGTGGCCTTGTCTCTCCTCCTGATTCTGGAAGCCCTGGTGGGATGATGAATGGTTTTCCTGGCGGGCCCAGGAGCGTCGGCGGTCCATCTCCACCACCCTCTGTCGGCCGTTCCAGCACCTATGCGCGGAGCGAGAGCGGACGGAGCATACGGGAAGAAAACACCGAGCCTGTGTTAGGAGAGCATTATGTTGCGCTTCGGAGATATTTGGCCGCTACTTCCAAAGATGGAAGAGCGAATCCTCCCCCAAATAAGGCCCGAGACAAGCTTCTCAGGCTGTCATCCGTGCAGTTTCTTGAACTATCTACTGATGTCTTCGACGAGTTGATGCGACGGCAAATACAGCGGCCGCCACCAGGTGCACCTCCTAATGCCGGGCCTCCCCCATACCTTCAACCTGAAGCAAATTTCCATCCGAAGCGCAATCAGGCACGCCAAAAGCTTTCAACACTCGGCTCTCCGAGATTCAGAGACCTGGCCACCGATGTATTTTGCGAATTGGAGAGGCGCATCCCAGCATTTGTCGCCAGTGTCACTCCACGAAGAAGCACCCCTGGGATGCCTCCTGGGATGCCGCCTAGTCGAACTGGGACCCCCGTTAATGGCATGGGGCTGCCGAGAGGGCCAAATGGTGCTATGCGACGGCCATCTGACGCAAGCTCCATCCGTTCCGCCGGCCCCCCGAGAGTTCCTAACGACTATCCCATGCCGGCTTCACCCGTAATGCCACCGAATGGCAATTTTGACCGGCCACTTCCCAAGCAGTTCCAAAGTAATACAATTGTCCCTAACAAGAGCACGATGGTTGAGGAAGATGACGATGGTATGGCCTCCAATGATGATGATCATGATGCATTCGCGCCTCGGGGCCGGGATAGTAAGGCATCTATGCAGAATTCCTCCTCTGACGTAAGTCCCCATCGCCAGGAAATATGATATAACGGGACTAACCCAAGTTAGGTTGACAAGAGGCTTATCGATGACTATCGAAGACAAGTCGAAGAACTTCGCGCAAGAATAGATAGCATGGACACTGAGATTAAGAAGAGGGACGAAGAACTCGTTGCCCTGAAGGATGCTGAACGCTCGCAGACTGCCGCATCGGATCTAGAGAAAAAAGCATGGGACGACAAGCGGAAGTTTTTAGAAGGTAAGCTCGCCGATGCTGAAAGCCTAAACACCTCGATTCGGGACGATTTAGAACGCCTGAGAGACGAGCACGCTGCGGAAAGCCGAGCTTTACGAGAGGAGCTTGAAGAGGCCCATCGAGACAGTCGGGGAAACAACAACTCTGAGACGTCGAGGGAAAATGAGGAACTCCGTTTAGCCTTGCAGGAGCAGCAGCAGGTGACCGAAGAAGCTCGTCGTGAGGCACGACAATTCCTAGAAGAGATGAGAACTCTCTCCCAGCAGCATACGCCGTCCTGGGAGAAACAAGCCGTGTTAGAGAGAACAGTCGAACAACTCGAGACAGAAATCCGCGACTGGAGAAATCGTTATGCCCGGACAAAGACCCAGCTTCGGAACATGCGCGCCTCTTCCATCGGCCTTACCCTCGAAGCAAATGCAGGAACGTACATTCGCGAAAAGGGCTTCGCGGATGCCAATGGCCTGGTCAAAGATGTACATGTCACTAAATTCCAAATCTCCATCGACGAGCTATTGCGGCGCGCGCGTACAGAGGAACCCGAACGGGTGATCGACTGTATGAAGTCGGTGATAGTCAACATTCGTCGTATTACAAAGGACATAGACGATTCGCAGGTTCAAGATGAGGAATTAATGCGTCAACAGCAGAAGCTCAAGAATCGCGTCTCTGCCACCGCCAATAACCTCATTACTGCGTCTAAAAACTTTGCATCCGCTGCGGGTCTCTCTCCCGTCTCCTTGGTCGATGCGGCTGCCTCGCATCTTGTTGCCGCCCTCGTAGAGCTATTACGCACTGTCAAGATCCGAGCCACGCCCGCCGCGGAGCTCGAGGATGATGACGACGGCTCTATTACACCCGTCGAGTCCACAGGCTTCCTTTCCAACCGCACAACCACAACCCAACCAGATGCCTACCCACAAGCGACCGAATCACCATTAGCTCCGCCACCAACGTTTCAAGGTCTGCGCGCGGGGATGCGGGATAGTACCAACTCTTCTGCGTATAGCCCTTACAACTCTCCCCGGGAGTCTCTTCATTCGGGCAGGTCTCCAGCTCCCTCTAATGGTCAAATGAATGGAAATGGCGGTATGGCATACAACGGGTTAGACAAGGGTCTTTCACAAGCAACAAACGGATATGCACCACGGGATACACAATTAGAAGATCTGAAAATCTACCTAGAGGACCAGACCGCCATCATGGTCCAAACGATACAGGGTTTGGTAGGGTCCATCCGGGGCGACGCGTCCATTCAACAGATCAACGAAGAGATTAGCTCCATTGCCGATGTGGTCAGCAAGGTCGTTGCTGAGACAGAAACCACTGGAAATGCCGGCGAGATGCTCGGGCGCCTATCTGCTTACCAGCAACGGCTGCTTGAAGCCGGTGACCATGGCAACAACCTAGCAGCGCGCGGCCTGGGCGAGAACGATCGAGAATGGCGCATGTGGGCTCAGACTCTTCCGCCGATCGCGTTTGAGATCGTCCGCCAGACCAAGGACCTAATCCAACACATCAACCGCATGATATCACCCCCCGCTGGCGAGGACTTTTCTTAGAAGGAACCGTGCCGAGCTGGGTTAACGCCGTTCTCATATTTTCGTGATTTAAGGTTTCAAGCGTTCCGAGGCTTCTCTAGAGCTTGATGAGATACCCCATCAGTTATGCTTTCTCGGGGCTGGGTAAGGTGGGCACCTTGCCCACCTCGCATTTCCAGCCTCGCATCGTTACGGTCGCGGTTGCTTTGGCACGACCCCACTATGATCGACGAATTCTTACGTTTATTTCTTAACTATCCATTCGCCCTTGGTTTCTTCTCTCTTGTCCCCAGCAACATTAAACGGGGTATCTCTATGGTGGCGTCATTCCCAGCCAGCGGTGCTTGGGCAGCCTAGGCCTTCTTGGGTACGTGCATGTTTGCATACAAGGCAGCGGGGTAGCTATGGATCGTCAGGCACTGGGTGATTAATGTTGACCCTCAAATCTATATTAACCGACAGCAGGGAGCTATGGTCTATCTCTGCTGAT
Organism: Rosellinia necatrix; assembly: GCA_021209875.1. Classification (NCBI taxonomy): domain Eukaryota; kingdom Fungi; phylum Ascomycota; class Sordariomycetes; order Xylariales; family Xylariaceae; genus Rosellinia; species Rosellinia necatrix. The sequence continues at coordinate 2,213,792 of JAGYVD010000010.1, forward strand.
CCTCGGTACGTTTGCATGACCTAGACGGGCGAGAACGGGCACGGAATGGTAGTGTTTGGAGGTGATGACCAGAGGAGCCAGTTCCGGGTTCAGTATAAGTATATAGAGATGAGTTGGCAAGGACAGGGGTTGGGCCTCTTGTATAGTGTACAATGAAAAAGAATCATTATTATCTATAAATAGTGACCCGAGACAAGCTTATTAGGAGTGACAATCCATTAACCCAGTTGCGAAAGGAACACAGGGATCAAGAGTTGACTTTTTATACGACCCTTACTTGTTTCCACGCTTCATGTTCTATATTACAGGGCAAGGGGACGAAGCATTTGGGTCAGTCAACTTGGACTTTGCTTTATGTTAGCTAGGTGCTGTATTCCCCAGGCGACCTTCCTTAGTCAACCGTCTACCTCTAACCATAGACCATGCAAGCTGACGATGGTTTAAACTTATTTAATCTGCAAGTATTGTGCTATATAGTAATCAAAGCTCCTGTCGTTCTTCTGCCCTAGCCATAGGGACAAGGACTAGAATCTAGTAATGATTCCACATAGCGCATATATGCTCTTTGCTCTCGTCGTGTTAAAAGGAGGATGAACTGGTAGAGCAGTGAAACTGGCACATTTACACTATATTATTGATTCAGGGTGGTCATGCAAATGGCATACGATTAGTGTTCTTGTATGGATTATCGCTGTAAGGTCTATTCATCTAATAGTATATAAGGAAGAGAGATATTCAATGGTATGTTATGAGATATCTAACTGCTGCTGCCAAACCAAGGAAAGGGAAAGATATAAGTGAATAGCATGGATAGTTTCATTATGTGTAATGTGTAGACCATTGTTAGCTAAGTGTGAATCGACTCCGAGGGCGATAAATGTAGCCTAAATAGTGATCCCTCTCCCCGACAATCTAATACCGTCTTAATCCTCGGTGCTCTTGTTGTTGTTGTTGTTGTTGTTGTTGTTGTGCTTTTTTTTTTTTTTTTCCCTCTAGGTGTAGTGTGCCATGTGATAGACGGGTGCTTGTTGAATAGAAAAGGTAGGCTGTTTTCTTTGCCATTGCGTAGGCGAAAGCGCGTGGAGGCCATAATAGGGCCAGGGATAGGAGGACGGGCAGGGTGATGGGGCGGGGCAGAACTCCACGACCACACGGGTCATCGGGAAATCACTATCCGTGGCGGTTCACCGACCCATGGATAGCGACAGGCCGGCCCCTTGGTTGGTCGCGGAGGAGTGCAGAGAGAATGGCTTGTCTGGCATTCAAGGCATGGACGGAAAGCCCATCCTCTCCCCCCCCCAAAACGCGAGTTGACTGCAGTCGAGTACAGTGTGATCAGGGGTGGACAGGAAGCACTTGCCCACCCCGTTTTTGGGGGGATCACCCAAGGCACGGGCTGTGCGAGTGCAGTCCATGCGGCCCTAGTGCTCATCCATGTGCAGTCGTCAGGTACACAAGGAGTCATCACACTGCCGACAGTGAACAACGCCCCAGGAACTAGAAAGGAAGCGTAAGCAGAGGGGAGGGGGTGAGGGGGGGGGTGTTGAGTAAGCTATCGTCGGGTGGTTTACTTACACTACAAGCAGTAGCTCCTGGGATAAATCAGGGCTGTTAAAAGGGTGCCCGGGGAGAATGGATGGTGGATGACAACATGGTGAGGCTGAGGTTGACACGGGATGGAGAGGAGAGGATAGGGGGGGAGAGAAAAGAAGAGAGGAAGGAGGCGGAGGGGGTTTGTATACGCAAAACAAGACCGGCAGTAAGTTAGACACACCGCCTACTGGGTACGACAGCAGTACCAAAGGGGGATGGATGGAAACAAATCGAATAGTGTCGCTGTGAAGCTCGGCCCCAGGGTGGAAGGCAGGGCACCTTGAGGTCTGGTTGTGTAGCCGGTACGTACTTTTTTGGCTCTTGTTGTCCATCATTCACTGTCGAGTTAAGGAGCAAACGGGAAGGTACCCTATATATTTGAATAAGAAAACGGCGTGCACCTATCCAAGGACTTGAGTACACAGGCATTCCCATGCTCGGGTAGGTAGAGCACCTTGGGTAGGTACGTATCTATCACAATGGTAATGCTGGAACAACAACGATCACAGACCTGTAAGGAGCCAAAGACGGCCTGGTGAATGGGACTGAATGGAAAATCCCGCGTCCAGTCCCTCGACCTACTCGGCATGTGCAGAAATGTGCCCCTGCCTCTGCCATCGGTGTTTGCCCCCTACTTGGCTGGGCGGTTTGTTGTGAATTCGTGAAGCTTGTTTGCCCCCAATTGCCGTAGTCTAACCACTAGCTATTTGCAAGTCGGTTATGCAGTTTAGATTTCAGTGATGAAAGTATAACGCAGAAAGAGTACGTCTACTACGTTGTCCCCTGACCTCTGGGCAGATATGCTGGTTACCGGAACAAGTCATACCGGAAAGGACAACCATTTCGGCTGTGATTTTTAGTTCCCCGAGATAAACAAGCTTGTTCTTGATTATTTTGCCTTCTTGTTATTCTAAATTGTTCCTATTTCATGTATTACTGACTTTTTGAGTTACTTTCTAGATTCATACAGCCCCTATTTAGGTTATAGATTAAGAAAACGCCCTGAACTAAAGGAAACTGAACCGTGCGTGCAATACTATATCGTTAGGTGAACAACGAATTGAATTACTAACCGTATATTATTAGTTCACCCCTGCTAAATTGCTTGGATTGCTTGGAAGTATTTTTTAAGTTACTTGCAGGACTAGCGAGCATACTAAGGTCTCTACGCTTTTCTATTTTAGCAGAAAATATCCTCGTGGTAATTAATTCCTCTATTAATATGTGGCTGGCAAGTTACATAAGCTGCTGTCAGCAATAACCCATGCTGGGGTGGTATATGTAATGAAGAGGGGGGTAACCTATTTATCCAAGGCCGGTAATATGATAACCTAGGCATTTGGTGATGGTGGTATTACTCACGAGGGTGGCAGCGGACTGCAGAGGAATTATGTTCTTACGCCTTCATATTTTAGGTAACGACGGTACGCGCTTTTCGTGTGTGATTATTCAGAATAGTAGTTGAATATTGACAGAGATATCGCCTTAATTCCTAGGGTCTGCACGCAACCCCTTTGATTAATCTTAAGATCATGTCGGATTCTCAGAGCCTACCCCGTTTCCTCCAACTCGCGCAGACAATTAGTTCATCTACCGCAGTACTACATAAAATTCTGCTAGCTCATAGTGCCCCTTTCCCCTCATTTGGCGAGAGCGGAGCCTTTTATATGCCCAAGGAAGCTTCCGAGGCCCAAGATGCACTCATTGACGCGACGGCGGAGCTCCATGACCTCCTCCTCGACCCGATGAACTTGCTCCTGAGCCATGGCGGTGTGCGTTATTCCGAAAACCAGTGGCATGCTGTGGTACTGTTTTGTTAATTCGGCGAACTCTTGATGATAGCATACGAACATGATACCGCTCCAGGCTATCACTCGTTTCAAAATTGCGAGTATAATCCCCGAGAACGGCCAAGCAAGCTACGAGGATATAGCTCAGCAGACCTGTCTCAGCGAGCCCGTACTGCGGCGAATGCTCCAGGCCGCTATGTCGATGCGGATTTTCCATGAGCCAGAGCCTGGGGTGGTAGCACATACGAAAGCCTCGAGACTACTCGTGGATCCACAATGGAACGACTGGATGAGCAACCATGCGGAAGAAGGGTGGCCGGCTGCGGTTAAGGCGCGTGTTTTCCATGGCCTCTATTCAAGTAGCATGGGAATGATGCTAACGGTATGTAGATGGTTGATGCGCTTGAGAAATGGCCCAAGTCGCAAGAGCCAAATGAATCGGTAAGAACTGGCGTAGTTTGAGCGCCTTTGTTCCGCGGCATCCCCTATCCTGATATACCCAATGCTAAAAGCCAGCTAATCAGGGGTTTTCTCTCGCGAACAACACAAGTGATAGCATTTACAATGTTATCACCTCAGATCCCAGACGAGCTCAACGGTTCGCGAATTATATGAAGGCCAATGCCTCGAGCTATGATTACGACGTCACGCATGTTATTGCCAATTATGATTGGGAGTCCCTCGGGACAGCTACGGTTGTTGATGTCGGAGGCTCGCAAGGCCACGTTGCTATGCAACTGGCTAAAAGATTTAGTAATCTGAGCATCTTGGTTCAGGATATCGAGAGCGTCGTTGCCGATGCCGAGACCAGGGTGCCCGACGAGCTCAAGGGGAGAGTGCGGTTCGAGGCGCATGACTTTTTCCAGCCACAAGCCGTTGCGGCGGACGTTTTCTTCCTGCGCTTGATCTTGCATAACTGGACCGACAAATACAGCGTGCTCATCCTGCGAGCCCTGATCCCTGCGTTGAGACACGGGGCTAGAGTTATTATCATGGACGTGTGCATGAAGGAACGAGGCGTCCTTCCGCTGTGGAAGGAGAAAGTTGTCAGGTAAGCAAGCTGTACGGATCCTCTGACACAATTAGCTATATTATATACTGATGGGCCGGGCGGCCGTAAAGAAGGGTGGATATGATGATGGGGGTCCTCTTGAACGCAAGAGAGAGGACGCATGCCGAATGGAGAGCTTTGCTTGGCGATGCGGATGCGAGGTTCAATTTGAAGGAAGTCATCGAGCCACATGAATCAAGCCTCGCGGTGATCGATGTCCGATGGGACGACCCCATGTCGCCCTGAGTGTGTGTATATGTGTGAGAGAGAGAGAGAGAGACCGAAGCGCCCGATGTACCCTGCGTATGAGGCAAAAGGTGAGACAATCCAATGTCTACTATGTATGTAGGTCAATAAATAAGGGGGCGACGCCTTCATTTCGCTTGGTGGATCTTTCGGAGTGCGAGCGCAGAGCGCACCCGCTCGTGATTTGGTGAAGTAATAGGTATGAAGGAGGGTTGAAGGAGGATGCGACACAATTCCCAAGCCACATTTGACCAGAGGGGGAAACTGGGGGCAACAAACGGACGGGGTGCCGCCGGCATCAGGTACACGGGTAGGCCCTGGGGACAGCAAACCTACTTAAACGTAGGTATGGGTTGGCGTGGGCTGAAACTAGGGTGGACGCAGCTTCAAGACAGTTACCTACATCTCTAACGTTTCGTATAGAAAAGGGAGAAAAAGAAAAAAAAAAAGGAAACGTTGATGGGTAGTATTTCACTTGTATGAACAAATAATTGAGAGTCTAATCTGGGCTCTGAAAGGCCTACTATCATGACTATGTCGTACATTGGTAGGAGGGTAGGAGGGTAGGATCGAGAACTTCCAATGTTACTGTAGTGACCAGCATTGACTACATAGTGTGGTAGTGTTCAGATATGTGAGACAGGTAGGGCTGTGTTGGTCATTCCGTCTAACCCCCTTTCAAAACTGAAATGCTCGCCTAATTTATCCTGGATTGTACTTAGAGTGTAGGGTAGTTATGGTGAGCAATTGGGCGATATGACGGGTTTCGACACCGCCTTGGGCGGCAAACTGCCGAGCTGTATTGGGCATTTCCTCTTTCGGACGCCGGTGTTCTTTGGCCTCCACTATGGTACCTCCACTATGGGTATATCCACTATAGACTTCCACTAATTACGTACTGGGCATATATTGTACCTCATTAAAATGTAACTAGCACTGTCAGACACCTAGATTAGACGTTAATACTACTACTACTACTACTACTACTACATATATTGTACCTACTGTGTGCTGCGTAACCCGTAACGTACTGGTTCAAGTAGCTACTAGGTTGTAAGTCGAGATGATAGGCGAGATGGGTGCCCGTAGTGCAAAAGAGGTCAAAGAGATAGGCTGAGACCAGAATTTCCCCGGAACGCCAGCGTAGGACGGACTGCAAAAACATATGGGGTGGTAGATTTGTACCTATTTGCACTACGCACTATGAATACACTCCTATCTGTACATACCTGCATACCTACATACCTGGGTGTGTAGCCTGGTATTATCATCATCAGTCCATACACTACTGCTAAGTGATGCACGGGCAACGAATTAGGATTACTCGACACGCTAAGGGTCGATCAAGTGCCGATTGGGTCACCGGGACCACAGAGCTGCAGGCCCTAAGTCTTGAACTTTCCCAATATGAAATGGAGCGAGCGAAGTGTGAAGCGACGAGAGGCGAAGGAGAGGCGATGTTCGACGCACGAACACGGGTACATACACTACGATTGTTAGTGGCAACGGTGAGTTGTGGAAGTTCTAAGCTTGACCAAACTAACCTTACTTGTAGGTATGCATATGGGCATGTACAAGTAGGTATGTAATTTCATGCTCTAGCGCCTGCATGTTTATTAACTAGTCGGGTTACATCGCGCCAACAAGCAACAAGGAGAGGGCGAAAGTAAACCAGCTCAGTCCAGTAACAGAGTACGTAGTAGATAACTACCTGAGGCACTCTCGAAGCAGGGGTCACCTTTACTGACAGCTTTTATGATCTGCACTACTACACTACTGTAAATAGTGGAAACAGCTTATAACTAACTATCTGTATGTAGTGTGTAGTATGTATACGTATTCTAGGTAGTCTGTATATGCATGTGAGTACATATATACACTACTCACTTGGGTAATCGGGTACCAAGTTCGAGACAACATCCCTGTCGGCGGGCACGAGTCGCCGTCGCCAAGCTTGACTATCTTCAGCCCTGGCCCACCTGAATTAAGCGTTGTCACATCGTACTGCTCGTACAAGTGTGCTCGTACAAGTGTGCTCGCACAGGTATGCTCCTACACTACACCAGTACCTGGGTGGGTAGATACACTGAGATGGTATCTGTTCACCCAATTCAATTCATGTCTGTGCCCGCTTGTGTCTCGTTCCTCAATTAACCATCATATTAGAAAATGGTGATGGGTGGCCATGAGTTGCCTACTCCTGCCTCCCATCGGGCCTTTATGGGTGGTACCTGATCTGCTGCATTTCTTGACTCCCTCGAATATAGTTCTTGTAGATAGAGGTCGGGGAAAGGCAGACTCTATATCGACCGCACGACCCTCTCCCTGTCCCTCCGGTATGGTTCCTTGGTTCTACAGCAGCCGACGGGACGGTATGGGTGGATGGGGCGTGGGACGAGTCATACATAGATACGTAGTATGTATGGATAGGGAGGCTTATTACCAGTTTGGTGTGCGCTATGCCTACAGTATACTATGCCCATGGGAAGGATAACAATGATGTGCCCAATGGCATGATCTGTATAGTGTACATATGGGTGTTTTGTTTTCTGCGCTAATGCATTCGACCACACGAGAGGCAGACTTTGCTACTGCACTAGGTTAGGTATACTTGGGTATACTTGGGCGTACTTTGGTCTCTTCGGCAGGGTTTTCGAGATTAGCATGGGGGTCTAAACCATGGGGTGTGTCCCAGCTCGAACGCCACATCATTACCGTTGGCTATTTTTATAGAATAATATCACATACTGCTACTCTTGCCTGTCATGGGCCGGTGCGCTGAGCTGCCGTCTGTCTCAGGATTCATATGAAGCTACTCTCCCTCTCCCTACCGCGTTCGACTGACCTTGTTCTCTCCATCATCTATCGTTACAACCACCAGATCGTTCACCCGCCAATATTGCCCACGCCGGCCTGCTAGCTACGCTCGCTGCCATCTCTTGCCGTTGTCAGGTGCACCTCGCGTTCGAAAGAAAAGATGTCGGGTTATGTTACCGACCGTCCGGCGGGGCGAGAGCACATACCCCTCTACCCAAAGGGCTTTGTGGCTGTCCGTATCCTCCAGCTGGTCATCGGAATAGTTTGCTTGGGCCTGACGGCCTACGCGGTGGCCGTCTTTCCCATAACTGGCGCGGCTCTGATGCTGTTCACCGTATGTCTCCCACCAGACGTGGTCACCACCTGGCCGACTGACACTTTCATAGGCTATCGTTACTCTCCTTACCAGTATCTACCTGCTCGTCGCCCATTTCGGCCCTCCAGCGGCGTATAATTATTGGGCAATCCTCGGCTTGGATATCTTCCATGTCATCTTCTGGCTCATCTCCTTCGCTCTATTGGCCTCTCAAGCCGCTGTTCTGCTCGACATCGGCGATTACTACGACTTTTACTACTATGGTTCCGCGTACACCATCCTCGGCGCCATTGTCGCCGCCGCCGCCGGTCTTGGTGGCGTTGAATGGCAAGTCCACGACCAACGCATCTCTTGACGTTATACTAACCTAACGTAGGGTTCTTTACCTTGTTGCTCTCATCATCCATAGCATCGCCTTCCACCGTCACCGAAAGGCCGGCCTTCATGCTATGCCAGCCAAGCCGTCTTCCGCTGCTGCTGCGGTCAACGCGCCGGGCGTAGGAGGCGCCCCAGGCGTGGAAAAGTACCAGATGCAACCGCAACAACCTCAGGTCTATTACGCTCCCCCGCAGGGTGCTGTTCACGAAATACCCAGCCCCCAGCTCGCGCATCAGCAGCCGCAACAGTACCAACAACCTCAACAACCTCAGTATCAACAATAAACCTACCTACTAAATAATAAACAACAACTTGGCCTAGCTAGGGTTCTCTATGATGGGGAAATCACGGCTGGCAGGATGAAAATTCATGGGCTTTATTTGTTTGGCGTTGTGGCTCGATCATGTTTTGAGACAGAAATTGTCTAATGCCGTCTGGCGTTGTGTAATTGTCTTAAGCTATGGAAGGTTGTCTGTCGCCTTAGCTACCTAGCATGCATCAAGGGATAGGTTATGACAACAAAGCAATCAGTCCTCACAATGGTGGGATTATAATTGAATACGGTTCTGAAATTTTTCATTTGCTTCCGCTACGGGTTTGGATACTTCCGGTGAATGTAGTGCGAGAGTGGGAGGTTCAAATCATACCACAATCGCAAGCTTTGTTTGGGGTTGTTTAACCCTTTGATCCTTTGAAATGTTGCCCCCCCGGGGGGGGAGATACACCCCCCCGAAAACGGTTGGCTGACACGGAAACGTCTGATAGCAACGTCGCGCCGAAGGTCGACATCCTTTGTCGCAAACGCCTTTTGTGTACCGGATTAACCCAACGTTCGCGATTTCTTTCATCGGCACACCTTATCAGTAGCCCCCTACCTACTAATTAAGCGGCTCATGGCGCCTACTCTGCACTCGCGACGGATATCAGGTTGGGACTCTATAACTCTTCTTCTCACCAAGGAGCCATCTGGCCATTGAAGCACCATGGACAACCTTAGTGAAGATACCAAACCGTCACTGCCACCTGTAGAGGCTGCGAGGGCCCCGCGATCGTATAAGAGGGCCCCGACACACTATCCCTACTCCCTTGTAGAGACCGTCAGGTACTACACCGGCACCGATCGTGACTTGATATGGGGACCGTTCTACCGGCGGTTCCGAGCCGCTCGGCGGGAGAGAACAAACTGGGTGGGCTTGAGCCTGGGGGCCATCTGGGATGGCATACCGGCCGCGTCGCAGACCAGGCCGGGCAAGATAGCGCGGGTCCTCCATTGGGTGACCGGTGCGGACCCCCCTCCCACCGTCAAGAGGGCGCCGGCACGGCGGAGCACGAATCCGGCCTCGGACTCGGCTGCTGCTGCCGCCGCCGCCGAGCCATGGCAGCATGATGATACCAGGGTGAGAGACGACTGGAGCCCGGCGCAGATCGACTTCGCGGCCTGGCACGGGCGGCACAAGCACCCGGCGGACTACAACAACGACTTCTACCGCGAGACGTACGGGGCGCTGTACGAGGCGCTGTGCCGGTTCGGCGAGACCTGGTTCGGCGCCGGGGTCTGGCTCGAGGACCTGCGCGACGCCGCCGACGCCGACGTCTCGGCCTGGGAGGTGCCCATGACGGACCAGTTCGTGCAGTACGCGCGCGCCGCCGCGCACGAGGACCGCGGCTACGTCAACTGGAAGGACGTCCTCAACGACCCCCAGCACCGCAAGTGGCTGTGCATCGGCGTCTTCGCCCAGATCATCGAGCGCCGCATCTTCAACCAGCTGTTGTTCGGCGCTGGCAAGCAGTACCAGGATGAGCTGGACCGACACGACTCGCGCTGGCTTCTTGAAGAAGGTAAGCTTTTCTCTCTTTCTCTTTCTCTTTCTCTTTCTCTTTCTATTCTTCCACCCATCCTTCCTCTCGCTCACCTGCCTATCTATCCCCTTTCTCAAAAAAATAAAAAAAAAAAAAAAAAAATAAAATCTCGCTCCGAACCAGAAAGGATAAAACTGACCCTCCCCTTCCCGCCCCGCGTAGGCTTCACGCGCAAGGACGGGCGTCGGCAGATCGCGCGCGCGGCGCTCGGCGAGGGGCTGGTGCCGGAGGACTTCTGGGACGCGGTGGACGACCTGGCGGGGCAGACGGTGCTGGTGTTCCAGCCGCTGTTCACGCTGCTGTGCCTCGGGACGGGGCGGACGGGCAGCCGGGACGGCGCGCGGTTCTGGCAGGAAGCGCACACCATCATCGCCATGGCGGGGTACTTCCAGGTGTGCATGGCGGTGTCGCCGAGCATCTTCCACGTGCTCTCGGCCACCCCGGGGGCCAGGTACCAGTGGGAGGAGGAGGCCCACGCGGACCACGCCGTCTACGAGGCCGCCAAGGCCTTCCGCCGCAGCCACGAGGACCGCTGGCGCGCCCTCGCCGAGCTCAGCGCCCGCGGCGAGAACGCCCGCGTCACGCAGCTCGTCACGGCCGCGGCCGAGGAGGAGGGCGGGGGGAGAAGTGGTGGTGGTGGTGATGGTGGCGGCGGCGGCGTGGACCCGGCCGATGAGGCGCTGTACATGCCCCTGCCCACCACCGACGACGAGTTCCGCCTCATGGACCACCAGCGCCGCCGCGGCGGCAAGGTCATGTACGCCGTCTTCCCGAAGCTAACGCGGTACCGGGCCGAGAACGTCGGGGAGCCCATCGTCGACGTCCGGCAGCAGCGACGGCGGGGGCGCGGCGGCGAGGCCTTCACGGGCGCCCTCCGCCGTCGTCACAGCCGCCATCGCAGCCGTCGCGGTCGCGGTCGTCGCAGCGGCAACAACAACAATAACAACAACAACGATGACGATGACGATGACGATAAGGATGAAGACGGTGACAGCAGCACAGGCGATCCGCGTCTGCGCGGCCCCTTCGACTCGGACGACGACTCGGACGACGCGGACGAGGGCGAGGGCATGCGCATCTCGGTGCTGTCGCGCTGCATGGTGGTCTACTACCAGGGCCTCGTGCACGCGGGCCCGGACGAGGACGACGGCGTGCCGCTCGAGGCGCACCTCAACGAGATCGCGTGGCGCCGCATGCCCGGCGGCGTGCTGCCCTACGTGCGGCGCGCCTGGGGCCCCGCCGGCGACCCCGTCGCCCGCCTGCACTGGCCGCTCTGGCCCGACGCCGTCGACGGCTTCTGGGTCGCCTGGCTGCTGTGCCTCGCGGCGTCCCTGGCGCTGGGCTGGTGGGGGGGTTCCGACAACGACGACAACGCCGACGGCGGTAGCGGTAGCGGTGTCTTCTACGCCGCGCTGCGGCTGCTTCTGCTGCGCAGGCCCCTCCCCTGGCTGCTCGCCGACGCCGCGGTGTACCTGGGCGCGCGGGCCGCCGGGCTCGGCCTCTTCGAGGGCCCGTACCGCTTCTGGAGGCTGCACGGCTTCAACTTCGCCTTCCTCGTCGGCGCCGAGGTCCTCGCTCGGCTCTACGGCGGTGGTGGCGGCGACGGCGCAGGCGGGCAACAATACCAATACCAATACCAATACCAACAACAACAGCAGCAGCAGCTCCAGCTCTTCGGCTACCTCGCCTCCCCCCTCCTCTGGCTCGACGACGTCTTCCTCGGCGCCCTGCCCGCCTACCTCCTCGCCTTCGCCGGCTCCCTCAAGGTCGGGGACACCAGCGGCCTCATCGACCGCACCGCGAGCTTGTTCGCCGCCGCCCGCAACGCCGCCAACGGGACGGTCGTCGGCGGACCCTAGAAACGGCCCCCTCTTCCTCCCCTGTCCTGCCTCTGCGGTCGACGAGGCGGCGGTTTTCGGCTTTTGGCTTGTGCGTGTGGCGGGTCTTGGCTTAGGGGGGGGGTGCAGGTCCACGGCTTTTGGCTGGGGGATATCAGTTGTGTAGTGGTTGGAAGTATGTAATGTAAGAGATACGGAATGTGTTGTGAGTATGGAAGTGGGGTGGATTATTTTGCATGCGTCGAGTCTTGGTTTCTGTACCGTTTTTTTTTCTTCGATAAATCGCAGCTTATTAAACTTAACATCGTTTGTCCTATGTCCTTACATACAATTTCAATAAATGTTAAAGTGACTTAATTAGACCACCTTACAAACCAGTCTTACGAAATGTGCGTTCTTCTCCGTCTTGCCACCTTCCAGCTATCCGTACTACCAGTTCTTGTTACGGAGGATAAAGTCGACTTCGGTGTCGGCATATTCGAGAATATGTTCGGGCCCGTAAAGGGGCTTCCAACCCAACTCCTTCGGTCCCCGGTCCGCTGTGAACGTGCATCTAGCAGTCATATTAGCGATTGCGAAATTAAGCGTGCGTGTGAGACGTCAAAAAATAATAAAAAAATAGTCCAACTTACTTTCCTCCTACCATGACCGGCACACGGGATGCAGGACACCCGAGAGCCTTGCCCATGGCTTCGAGGGCTGTTTCATCCGCGAAGACAACTGTGTCATCGGTTATGACGTTACGTTTTGCCAATGCCGTCGCAATGGCGGCGTATATGTCATCCCACTGTGATTTCGACGATCAGATTTTATTCGGCAACAATTTTGGTAGACGAGAGACTGACCGCGACACTCCCCGGCGAGGCAAGGTAGTAGCCATTAGTTCCGTAACTAGGGTTCGCGCCCACTAGGATCTTGCGCATGAGCTCCAGATACACGTTGGTGTTGTCAAGAACGTGGCATACAGGCCAAGTCTACACTCGTTTAGCGTTTATAGCGAGCCGATAGCACGGGCGATGGCATATACTCACCGGCCGGCCAGTGTCCGTGCGATACATGCGCTTCACGGCCTCGGCGGCGCGGACGATGGCAACTGTTTGGATCGAGATCCGGTTGCTGAAGCCTTCGCCCTCGCCATCTGCAAAATTCGATATTAGTGTGTTTTCCTACTCGCTATGCGTTATGCATACAGTCCGGCGTTTTGCGGGACGCTTACATACAATGCATGGCGCGAACACATAGCTGCGGACGCCATACTTCTCCGCCTCCTCGATGATGAAATTGTTAGCGTCGACAGCCTGATGAGCAGGTTACTTGTTAGTGACGAGCCAGAGACAGAACTCCAGGTTGGATACTAACTTCTTGCATCATTGGATTCTCGGCTATCTGCGCCTTCTGGATTTCGTATAGCCTGGGGTCGCTGTCTAGCAGGGGCGCATCCGTAGGAGCGCCCGCGTGGGACGAGAATATCTTAGCGCCGGTAGTCTGTCCCGACAGGTTCCTAGTTAGCGAAGAACAGTGGCCCCTAGTTGTAGTCGCTTCGCCGTAAGAAGGCCGAGATTACATACGTGCAGAAAGTGGACGTCGAGGCCGGTGTTCCGCTTTACTTCGGCCACGGCCTTGATAAAATACGATTGTGAGACATGAGGCCGAGGGGCGATCAAATGGTACACGATGGTGATGTTATTATCAACTACGGCTGCCCAGACCTCCTTCTCGTTATAGGCGTCAAAGGCAAGAGGCTCAGCGCCATATTTCTTGACAGCCTCGGCTTGCTGGGACGTGCGCACGAGGGCGAATAGCTTGTTGTAAGGAGGCAGTTTTGCCTCGCTCCATCTTGCCAGCACTTGGGAGACGTTTGAGAATGAGTAATGGAGGTTTGGGAGGGAGATTTGCTTAACATAGAATGTTTTGACGTCGAAAGATGGGATGCTTACAAGTGCCGCCTAGGTAGCCGGAACCCCCCGTAATAAGGATGTTATGGGACATGCTATTTGGTTCACGTAGGATTATGAGGTCTAAGGTGAATGGGGAGGTGGCTAGGGGTCTGGCGAACTCTTCCTCTGTTGGGAAGGATGGTCGACGATGATTGGTTTAAATGTATACTCAGTACCACCAATGATGTCACACTCTGCCAAGCCTGGGAGACCGGTCTTATTTAAATATTTTAGACTGGTTTGTGGTCTACGGCGGATAGTCTGGAAGAGCAGGTGCAGCTACTGGGGGAACAATCACGCGTACTTGGGTAATTAATAATCGCTTACACCCTGCCGGTGTTGTTCGGGTAAATAATGCTACCTACCCTTGGTGGTCATTTATGGAGGGCCGGTTGAATTGTTGGCCGCTTCGGAGAGAAGGGAACGTTATAGTGTAGTTGGGTTCGGTGACGCCAGAATCCGGGTTAGAATCGCGCCGGCTTCTCAATTCCTGCCGACTATCCCTGACTCAGAGAGGCACGGGCAGGGTTTCGTGACTAAATACCCTAAATTTATAGTTTGTGAATAGCATTGGAACAACACGACTATGGCGCGGGTTCAGTCACGGGATTAGATACCGGAGGCCAATGCCGTGATATTACTAATCCAAGAAAAAAAAAAAAAAAAAGGAGGGATGCATCCCATTATTAATGAAGGAGGGGTTATCAAAATGTGACCCCGCAGCTGACGCTGCCGGATTTCATACATACCTCGGACTTTACATCAGAATCCGCAGTGTCAATGCCCAAAAAGGCGTCACGCGCTCAATTGTATGCAAGGTCAGGCGTGTGAGAATTGAGGTCCTGTTTTGGAGTCCTATACGGTACTGACTAACGTAGTTGGGACAAGAGATATGCACGAAATATCATATATGGCTTTGTAACCTGAACCACGACATGTTGGGGGGAAACGGAACGTATGATATAGCGCCGAGAGCACCTTCGGGCTCTGGGTATAATACAGTGGGATTATTTAGAATAGAATGTGTATGTGATTCGTGAGTCCCTCTCTGGGACTAGATAATTTACCCCAGCATTCTGAATAAGACAAGAAAATTTATGAAGAGAAATTATTAAAAAAGGAGAAAGAAAAGAAGCTAGTCTTAGACCCCTGATCCCCATCACTATCGTCGCTGGAGAGCCCACAGTACCAGTCAGTATTCCTCGCACGCTCGCTGAATCGAAGGAAGGCCAATACGGGAAGGGGATAAGCGAACAACACAAAGCATGCAGAACGAGGGAACTTCCGGTTTGAGGGTATCAGAGCAGGCGCCATAAAAGCATCATGAATTCAAATCGCGCTTCCGCAAACCGCAACACCAAAACCGCAAACGCTACTCCTTCCCTCATATTTAGGATCATCATTATATGCGTATACTAAGTAGGTAAGCGAGTAAGTAGGTAGTAGTAGAAGTAATACCGTGCTGTTAAAATGCCATTTCCCCCAAGTATATACTCTAAACCAAAAAACGGGGGGTGTTTTCCCATCTATCCAAAAAATAAAATAAAATAAAAATAATATGCGCCCGACACCGGCTATAGGTAGGTAATTGCTATACGTGTCTGTCTGGGGTGTATCCATCCTGCCGGATGTACTGCGGGCCCATCTTACGCGATAAGCGCGGGCGGGCAGGCGGGCGGGCGGACGGGCAAGTTATATACCGCCGGTGAAGCCGACGCCGTTGATGCCCAGCCCGGAGTCCATCCAGTTCTGCCAGTTGACGACGTCGCCGGCGTCCATGTTGACGTCCTGGTCGTCGGCAGCGCCGCCGCCGCCGCCGCCGCCGATGATGGAGAAACCGCCGTAGCCCCCGAAGCCGCCCGGCGTTGTCGTCATCGCCGCCGCCTGCAGGTTCCAGAGCCACGGGGGCGGGTGGTCGTCGGTCATCGCGCTGTCGCCGCCGCCCAGCCCCGCGACGTCGGCCCCCATCCGCAGCGCCCCGTCTGCGGTCGGCAGCGCGCTGCCCCCTCGTGTATTGAAGGTCTCGATCGGCACGCGCGGCGGCTGCTGCTGCTGCTGCTGCTGCTGTTGTTGTGGATGCGACGGTGGTGGTTTGAAGCTCGCCCCCAGGGCGTCGCCGCCGCCGCCCATGATGGCCTGCCTCGCGAACTCGGTCGGGTCCCCGCCGAACGCCAGCGGGAAGAGGTCCTGCGGGCTGAAGTAGGGCTCGTTCATGGCGCTGTCGAGGTCGCTGTAGTGCACCGGCGTGTCCTTCGGCATCTGCGCCTGGGGCGACTGCGACGACGTGTGTTCGGAGACGGTCGTGCTACTGCCGTTATTATTATTATTATTGTTGTTGTTGTTGTTGTTGTTGCTGTTGTTCTTACGGGCCAGGTGCTGCGCGAGGAGGTCGGGGATCGGCGGGTCTTGCACGTTCGTGCCGACCAGCCGCCGCCACCGGTCCCGCGCCAGCATGCTGCGCACGGAGCTGGGCAGGTGCTGGAAGCTGGCCGGGGGCACCTGGTTGTGCTCCTCGACGTCGAGCTCCTCGGCGGCCTGCGGGTTGGCCCGCAGGCGCATGATCTCGCTGTCCCGGTGCCGCTTCGCCTGGATCATCAGCTTCCGCAGCATCACCCAGATCACGGGCTTGGCGAAGTCCATGTCCTTGCCGTTCTCGAACGTGCTGTTCAGCGCGATCCACCCGCGCTCGACCGACGGCGACCACGACCGCCGGCACACCTCCAGCAGCAGGTACGCGACCGCGTGCCACTGGTTGTACGTCTGGAAGAGCCAGCGCCAGTGGCGGATCTTCGGCTCCGAGTTGAGCACCCTGCTGTACTCGACCACCTCGATCGAGGCCATGAACAGCCGGTCGCGGACGTCGCTGGGCAGCTCGGTCCCGGTCGACGGCATCAGGGGCTGGTAGATGACGAGGCTCATCTTGGACATGATAAGGCGTGCAATTGTGGCGGAGACCCAATTGAGAAGATCGGTCTCCTTGGCCGGACACGGTTTCAGGTACTTCTGGTCAATGTGTTCGTACATCTCTAGCAGCTTGTCTTCGTGCTCGTCCAGAGTGCCGCGCGATTCCCGGGGGCACGGCGACATGCCGGTCACCGCGGTATGTACCCTCCTGGACAGGGCACAGATCTCGTAGCGGATCAGGCAAAACGTCATGTCCGTCGAGCCTGTGCGCTCCGGAGGAAACTCGGTCATCTCGGGCCCGATGTCGCTGTCGTTGACGTTCAGGGGGAACAGAGTATCGAACGACCGCTCCACCACGGTCAATTCGCAGCCCTGGTCCTCGGCCGACCGAAGGTCCAGGACGCAGATGGCCCACCATAGCCTCCGTCGCATCTCGATATCGAACGGGCTGATGTTGTCGAAGTGAGTCCCATCCCGATGCAGCCCTAGCGATTGAGCAATCTTGACCACCAGGCCGGTAAGTGCCGTAGAGAATTTCGAATCGTCATACCGTCGGACAAGGATCAGGAATAATACGAACGCTTGTAGCACGATGAGTTCCGAGGTGGTCACACAATTTGCTTTAGCTAAAGCCTGCTCGGTGGCAAACCGGTATCGTGCAATCAATTGAGGTTTTTCGGCACCGAAATTCGTCATTACCTGCTGCCAAGTTAGCGTCTTCTTTTCTTTTTTTCCTTTTTTGGACTAGAGTCTGCGTGTGGCATCGCATACTTCGTCTGCTTCCATCGAGGTAATAGCTGCAAAATAGATGGCAAACATCAGGGCTTCCACGCCGGGCGTGATAGTGCTCATGTCGCTTCGTAACTCTTTGATGATTTTGGTCATGGCCGGTACATGGAGGAGCTTGATTATGGGGTCGATATTGTCCATGTAAATCTGCCAATAAAAGAGCATCTGCGACGGCAACGGGTGCAGTGACCGCAGATCGGCGCTGGACGAGCTGTAGCCGAAAATGAAGCCGTGGTGATCGGCATGTTGGTCCGTTTGAGGCCCGGCCAGGATCGGGGTGCCTTCGTCACCAGACGAATCGGAGGAGTCGTCCGTGAGGCGTTGGGTTTCCGATCGGAGCGCCTCGATCTACTCCTCAAATTAGCACCAGGAGTTCAAGAGTTCAGGAGTTCAGGAGTTCAGGAGTTCAGGAGTTCAAGGGTTCAAGTCCGACCACGACGAGTGTGCACGCACCTCTTCGGTAATTTTAGACCAGAACGCATTGCTGACGTATCGGACTTTGCCCTTTTCGCTCAGCACGAGCTTGCCAAAGTCTTTGTTCACATCGCCCGCTTGTTGGCCTTTCGTGGTGGCCGGGCTGCTGCCTGTCACCGAGCCGCCGGTGCCCGTCCGGCGTGGCACGGAGTAGCCGGGCGGTATATGATTATTGGGCAAGGTCGCGTTCTCCCCCTGCGGGCTTGCCGTCGCCTTCCGGCGCTCGTTCTCGTGTGTGTCCAACGTGGCCTCAGGTGACTCGCTGTTTGTATTATGCTTGTACGTTTCGAACTCGATCTGTCCGCTCAAGTCCTCGACAATACCTTCCAGCTTCCGTAGCCGCTTCATGAGCTCCATCTCGCGCTCGCTCGTCTGCTTCGGCGGGGCGTTCGGGTCCTTGGCACGCGGCCGCCGGGGAGCCCGGCCGGGAGCCGGGAACACACATTGGATCTGTGCCTTCCGGCAGTTGCCACACGGCATGTGTTTGTCGCAGCGCACTTTGCGACGGCGACATGTTACACAGCTTCGGGGGTTCAGGGTCGCGGAGGGTGTGGCGAACGGGTCGAGTGTGATTGGGCCGGTGATGAAAGGGGGAGGAGCACCGGAGAGAGGCGGCTGACCGGTGGGCGAGATGTTGGTGGCGGGTGTGTGAGTACGGTCTTGTGGTGTTGTGACATGGGGCGAGTCGTGGGCGTGGAGGGGCGGCGACCTGCCGGAAGATGCCATCGTGGATGGCGTGTCCACTACGGAAGCGTTCATCGTGGGTGACGCAAGGGGCTGGCTCTCATAGGGCGTTGTTTCCAGTGAAAAATTGCGAGGCCATGCAGACAGCAGACGTTGCTCCAATGACAGGACAAAATGCGTCAGACAGGACAAGATGCGTCAGACAAGGCGCAGGTCGCTAGCCGTTGTGAGTTGGGGCTGGCTGTTGCTACCAGAGGAGAAATGTTATCAGTCAGTTGGTGGTGTCTTGGATCTGTTTGGAAGCAGCCGAGTCCGCTCCCGTTCTACGCCTTTGCGCCAACGGCTTCTCCGTTGTGCTCGTTCCCTGCAGGATCCGGACGAACCCTGCAGTGTGATGGGAATTGGTCTCTTCTCTTGGCTCCAATGAATGTTTTATTAATTTTGTTTTGTTTGGTTTTGTTTTGTTTTGTTTTTGGTTCCCTTATTTTCTAACTCTCCTTGTCTTCAGTTGGCACCCGTCAGTCGGACTCTGGGCATGGGGAGGACGAAATTTGCGAATGGTTGAGGACTAAGAGACTTGGAGGGGCATAAACAATTGGAGACATGAGATGATGGAATTTAATCGACTTGGCGTCCTTGAGGCCAAGACAGTGCCAAGAATTCTTGTTTACTATGCCTAAAGAAGCTTGGTGGAACTATTAATAACAGGGGCCTTGAGTCATCCCGAGCTGTCCTGTACCTCATAAATCCGGTGCCAGGGTGTAGCAGTCTATAACTATCTCCGAGCGTGTGAATACGTCTGAAAACCTCATCTTATCAGTTGGGGTCAAGTTATTTATTTGCCTATCTTCTTCGTAGCGGCGTCTTTATCGTTGGCGTTATGAACTCGGCGGAGTAATTCAGGTGTGAAAAGAAATGTCCCACCAAATAGCCCCTTGCCTCCTATAGTAGTTAGCCATCTAGTTCCTCGCCTATTCTTAAAAATGGCAAGATGGGTGTTACAACTCAACGACCTAAACATTGCTGACGTAGAAAGTGTGTCGTAGCTCCCTTAGTACCTGTAGAATGGCCTCTTTGACATATAACGCCACTGGTTTACGGCGTCTTGGTCTCGTGGAAGTGCAGGCACCCACCGCTTCGCCGATCTATCGGACCGGGTGAGCCGCGGCTCGGAGTTCGTGGGTGGTATCCGGGTTTAGTTGTGCCCGGACCCGGCTTAGCGATCACTATCACGCAAAGGGATAGGCGATCCGCGAAGGCAGCGATGTCTCCCTACATGATTCGGGGCAGCTATACCTACATATACACAATTATATATCTATAATACGCCGAGATAATGACTTGTGTATAGATGTTTTCGGACGCTCCGATCCTGTGATACGTACTTCGAACGGATGTGTGAGAACCACCGGTAATAGCCGGTGAGCCCAACCGACCTCGGCACCCTTCTCAGCGCCCCCGCCGTCCCAATGTTGCTCAATGGCACATCTAGCACACCCAGCGCGTCCAGCACATCCAACACATCCAGCAAAGCATCCGTCGACTGGGCTGATGGGCCAGGAGTCCAGGACCACCCAACACTCGGTAGGATCCATAACGACCCGGGGAATAGACTGGGAAGCCGGGAGCTAGAGAAACCATCCCATGACACATTTGTTACGGGTATAACCGCCACTCTAGTAGCCTCCGCCGATAACGTTCCATATGCCGGCTCGGCCATGCCATGCACTTCTAACCTACATTTATGCTACTCCCAACCTATCACTCAACTTCTATCTTAACATGGCTCCGGATATCGGAGAAATAAAGAAACCTTTGCTAGCTGCCCTAGTCCGCAATCGATTCGCCCCCAAAACTACCTACCATACTATGATTAGATTATGCACAAGGACATATACATTGGCCCATGGCATGTGTATATGTACCCGGCTCACCGTTTCTGGTAAATCATAATCTCCATATTTTCTGTTGGGTTCTTTAGCGCATTTCCGGGTAAGTCTCCCGCTTTTCACCCTCTAGTCCCCGCTTAGTTCTATCCATGCTGTTGTTCTCGCGGTCAACACATGAATATTTAACCCAAGGCATGTCTCGAAATTAGGACTCTTATAAATATATACCTTTAGCGAGCCTATATGTACATTCCCCCCTGTTCGTGGCCTAATAAGACAGTCTGTCTCTGACCCCAACCTATGGTGTAAAAAAACCCAAGTATGCTATGCTAAAACCGAACAAGCCTAATCTGAGTATAGCCCTATGCTGCCAAAGACGCCTGCCGTCGCCCACACTCTATGAATAATTGCCTAATCCAAGGAATCATCTCACTTAGTACCATGTTTCCCATTTCTTTTTTTTTGAGCTCCTCGTATCAGTGCTCCCGGAGGCCGAAACGCCGTGTAAAATATCAAAGCCCAGTAGGTATTAGCATTATCGAATGCCTATCAAATCTTTCCTCAACAAAGCGCCATGGTAGAGTGGAGTGGTGCGACATGTCGCATTTGAATAAATGTGGTTGATGACGCCATGCGTTGTACCGTGAGGTAGGATTCTTTTAGCCCTCAATTAAGGTGCCGTGGTGTCGACGCAAGATGCGTTTATCTCAACTAGTTGCTCTATCCGGGGGATTAATTCGGGTATCCGAAACGGTTTCGAAATAACATCATCCTATACAAAGAATCAGCGCTTGGTCAAAGGGATTGTTGGGTTGCCATTCAATAAAGCTTACCACTCCGGCGGCCTTTGCATTCTCAATTTGTTCCGGCCGTGCGTATGCCGTTACGGCAATGATAGGAATATGACTAACGATGGTGCCCTCTCGTTCCAGTTCGCGAATCTTGCGTGCGCAAGTCATACCATCCATGACAGGCATTTCCAAGTCCATTAAGATAACCGAAATTTCATCACCCGTGGACTCTTTGCCTTGCCAATAGCGCGATTCTTTCAATACTTCAAGGGCCTCGCCTCCATGGTTGGCTACCTTCGTGTTGTTCCCGACATTGCGGAGTGACTTCTGCAGCACCTTCTGGTTGACCAAGTTGTCCTCAACAATCAAAACATCAAATAATCGTCGACCATCCTCAGAGTACCTTGGTTCCGCGCCACGGCTCTTCCCTGGATTGAGCATTTCTCCGTTTTTTGCTTTCGGTTGTCGAGTCTCAACAGTAGTAGATGAGCCAGGCGCACGAGTAAGAGGGGGAGCAGACGGTAGAACCTTCTTTTCTGCCGGTGGAGCCGTTGATTTACGACTTTTGATGTAGAAAGAGAATGTGCTGCCTACGCCCTTCTGAGAAGTCACACCTATCTGACCACCTTGCAATTCAGTCAATATTCTGGAAATGAATAAGCCTAGCCCAGAACCCCCATATTGGACATGTGTACGGGGTGTCGCCTGTGAGAAGCGTTGGAAAAGGAGTTTCCTCTCATGCTCATCCAAGCCCCTTCCGGTGTCCTGAACAGAGAAGTGAAGGTTGACCTTTGCACCGTTACCCCAGTCAGGATGGTCTGTAAGATCGCCTTGGTCTGACCGATCACTCGGGAAATATGCTGTACCAAACTGTGTCACCTCGGAGATATCCATTGATGCGTCAAGGATTACCACGATGGAGCGTTTGGGATGAGATTGGGTGAATTTAATTGCGTTTGTCATCAAGTTGATCAAAACCTGGAGAAGTCGAGAAGGATCTAGTTTAACCCAATCGATCCCCATGTCAAGGTATCGATTCTTGACCTGAAATTTCATCTCGATCCCGTTCGTATTCAGTTCCCCCTCGAACATTTTGAGAACCCGCTGTACGACTGCCAAAGGTTGTACGTTGACAGGAGTAACAAGTAGGAGTTGTGAATCCAGCTTAGACAGAGTCAGGATGTCGTCGACGATGCGTTTTTGATGACTTGCGCAAAGGCTAATCGTATTTGCAGCTTCGAGGCAGCCTGCTAGAGCGAGTGTTAGACTCTCGTTCTTCTGAGGGTCGTCCTTCGAGAAGCTGTACGTGGTAAGAGTCCCTGCTATCTCATCGGCGCACTGAAGTATCGCGCTCAATGGATTGCGCATCTCATGGCTTGTTATGTCGATGAAGTTCTCCTGCTGGCGCTTGAGCTCCACAGCCTCCTCTCTACGTTGCATCTGAATTTGTTCGGCCAGTTTCTGTTGCGAAATATTGGTAATGCACCCAAAGATGCTCTTGATCCCACCCTGAGAATCTCTTTCTGGATAAGCGCTCATCAGCACCCACGTGTCAATGAAAATCCCACCTTCGTGACGAGAGCATTTGAACCTGAATTCATGGGTAATAGCCACTTTTTCAGCTACAAGATGTCGCCACACCGCTTCCAGCGCTGGCCTGTCATCATCCTTCACATTCTGCATCCAATTATTGACACTTTCCGACCGATTGTGCCTGGATAGGTCCCACCACATTTCGTTAGAGTACGTAATGTGTCCTTGCTGATCAGCTATGAACATCCCGACGGGGGCGAATTCGGCCATCCGAGTGAATTTAATTTCGCTTTCTTCGACTTCGCGTGTACGGAGGTGCAGCTGTTCAGTGAGCTCTTGGCGGTCTCGCAATGCCATCTGGGCCGCTCGCTGGCCCCGTCGGATTTCTTCTTCGAACAGGACAACCGATGCGAGGGATGTTGCCAGCTGCCTTGACAGCAAGCTGATGAAGAGCTGATAGTCCTCATCATACGGCCGCCGGGGGTTGACACCCATCACGATGAAACCTACGACACTTTCGCTCCCTGTTGTTGGGTGAACTGGAAGGATGACGATCGAGCGACATGGCTGCCCACTACCGCGCCAGATGAATCCATCCATAAGGCCTTGCGGCAGGGTCCCTTGCTCTGCCGATAATGTTACCGGCCTGCCATGGTTCGACATAGCTTCTCGCATGTACGGCGCAAAACCTTCGGTGCTTGTTTTTAAATCCAAGGACTCGACCAGGCAGGGGTGGTTCGAAGGGACGCCGAGAGAGGCTTCCAGGGTCAGCTGGGGTGGGTTCATCCAGCTGCCAGAATGCATAGAACATATATCGCTTTCCTGGTCCTCTACAACCGAGTAAACTAGGTTGAACGGCACATCGTCTTCGTTATACTCGAGTCCCTTGTTTACCTGGCACCAAAAACTTTTGATGTCACGAGCAAGTGCAATCTTCTCTCCAACCTCACGCAGGGTGAGCATCATCCTTTCCGCCATTTTCCGTCGTGTGTTTTCGAACGCGGGGTTGTAGAGACCAACAACACTTCCATCCTCCCCCACTAAGGGCACAATCGACCAGGAAAAGAAAGCCTCTTCTTCGAAACCATCCCTTCGTATAATGAAACGGTCGTCGTTCTTCATCATCGCTTGACCCGACTCCCAGGCATTTTGAAAGACAGGTTGCATCTCATCGTAAATCTCAGGCCAAGAGTCCCTATAGCTAGAACCCATCAAGCTCGGATGCTTCTTTCCAGCCATTGCGACATAGGCCTCGTTGTATATAACCGTGAACTCCCGGCCCCAGTAGAGCGCCGCAGGATGAGGGCTTCCCATGACCAGGTTAGAGATGGTGCGCAGCTCCGGTGACCATTCTTCGATGGGGCCAAGAGGAGTGGATGCCCAGTCTCGTGTGCGGGCAAAACGAATATGCTCTGGCAAATCTGAAGTTAATGGGATCCTAGTCCAATCAAACGATGGCTGGACCGACGCGAGAGCTTCAGGCATATAATCATGGGGTTGATGGATGATCATCGGCTCTCCTACGTCGCTTCCAATCCCTTGTTGAATCTGACCGTCGGCACTAATATCGCCAACGTCACCAAAGTAATCACGATCCGGTATGGCAACATCGCTAGGGGTCTGGGGCTGCGCGATGGGAGTGAGACCTCTGCTCCGCGATTCAAAACTTGCTTCGCGCTCCAAGAGAGGCTCGGGAGAGGTGCGCGCGATTGATGCAGCACTTGCGTTCGCGCTGACGAAGCGGAACCTGTTTCTAATTGTAGAGCATGTCCAGTTAACGCCTCCATAGTGAAACGACGGCAAGAATGCATCCAGTCCTTCCGGAGCGTTGCCACCAGATTTAACCCAGGTTCTGAAGTTGGTGAACTCCACCTTTCCATCCCGGCTATCGTTGCAGTTACCAAAGACCAGTTGCCGGATGGAATCTGACACGTGAAGGGCAGGGTTCGAATATAAGATTGAGAAGGGGCCCGTAGGTGTGCTGTTGGCAGGGTTGACGGTATCGACAATGAACGTCGGTCGATCGTCGTGTTCGAGCAACTCTATAATACCGACCCCTTGAAGTGCTTGTAACCCCGGAATAGAGACTTGACTATCGGAGCTCCGGCTAATTGCGGCTGCATCGATGGAGGACCAGCTACCCGGTGTGCTTGAAGACCTCGCCGGGCTCGACGCATTAATAGTACCCCTCGCTAGTTTCAGGGTGGTGACCTCGGTGCCATCCCGCACCGTCCTTAACATCGTTGTCGCCTCTGACCCAGTGTAGCCGAGTGGTCGGGTAAACAAGGGTTTTTGTCTATGAGAGAAAAAAAGGGGAGAGGTCAGTCCGTCGACTAGCTTTAGTGGTAGAGTGGGCCGTGTGAAGCTGCTTAAGTCAATCTTTCGGGGGGGTGAGAGGCGAACCCGCTGCTTTTTTGTAGGAGGCCAACTACTGCTCTTTCCCCCAGCCTCGCCTTCCAAGAGCCGCTTCGTCTGCGCCGATTGACGTTGAGGTGAATCCTGTGCAGCAGTTGGGGCTCCTCCCTGCGTACAGCCCACCTCGTCAAGCAAATGGCCCCTCAAACTTATTTGATCTTGGATGTGAGTGTCAGGTACAAGAGGTATCAAACCATAATGACCAATCCCCGTCACGAATTCCCCAGGTCTTCCCGTCGTAGGTATATTCGCATCGGTGGTGAGTGTGCACTGGTTATCCCGAATCGCTTTGGTGCATACGGTTGAGGGGGTGGTGGGCGAGGATTCGGACGTAATGCTCAGTTGAAGGGGAGCCGTTGTCGAGATGTCGCCCAATACTGCTGGATGATGGAGTTCGGTGCAGTTTGTTTCTCGAGTCATGAAGTGATCTTCCAGGTTGTCAGATATACGATTGATCACCACGCGCCAGACTCCTCGGCCCAAGCCTAAGCACGGTTCCTGCCTATGTATCCTGGTGGGTTGAAGAAATCGGGTTGTTCGGCCGTGGCCATTGATTGATAGATGCGAGCAGCGGGCGTACGACACTTAAAAGAGGCACGGAATGGTCGGGCCTTTGTCTCAAGACCGGGCGTGTACTATGATCGAGAACGACGGCAGAAATGATAGCACCACGTTAGCAAGGTTCCCCGCCAATGACCGACCTTATGGACCGAGGACGTGCGAGACTAGGTGGCTTCGTTTGGCTAGCTTCACTCGCAAAAGGGTTGACGGTTCTTCGTGGGCAGTCCGAGCAACAGCAGTAGCAGCGGCGGCAGTAGTAGTAGCAGCAGCAGCAGCAGTAGCAGCAGCAGCAGCAGCAGCAGCAGCAGCAAAAGCAACGACGAGGAAGAGAATCCGGCCCAAGCTCTAGTGGGTGAAGACCGACTACCTCCCAGTGAAGTATAGGGCTATACAAAACGAGCGGGACGGTAGATGCCGATAGAAGATGGGAAGGCAGGCAGGAGGAAGGGTGCTGTAGTGTACAACCGCTTGCCAACGGAAAAGTGGACTTAGTCGGCCAGCCGTGTACAGTAGGCAATTTATGTGGAGAGGTGGAGGGGGGAGCAGTGCGTGGTGGTGCGTTCAGATACGTTACAGTACGGGCTGTTAGTGCAGAGGACAAGAGATGCGAAGTAGATAGTGTAGAGATAGTGTAGGTGGTGAGTAGTGAGCAGTGAGTGGCGAGTAGCAACTAGCAAGTAGCAAGTAACCGACTAGCAAGGAGCAGGTCCAAGTAGCCAAGAGCAAGGAGCAGAGTAGCAAAAGTAGCAAAAGTAGCAAAAAAGTAGTGGCGGCCTACGGTGTTTACCTTCTTGGTGGACGGCAACGTGTCCCAGACACGGGACGTTTTGTGCGATATCTCTTCAGAGACTCAAATGGAAGGATGCCCAGATAGATAGATAGATAGACAGATAGATAGACGGAGGACGCTTAGCAAAGCAGGAAGGACAAGCAGGCGCTATATTCCCCCCTCTCTCCCTTCGAGTGCCCCCCGGCATCAAACATAAGACAGACGGCAGACGGACGTGCTTGAATAACAGCACAGTTATCAGAGAGGATCAAGAGGATGAAAAGGTACCCGGATCGAAATGAAGTGCTAGGGTCTGCAGGACATCGCGTGTTCCAGACCTAGAATAGACCCTCTCGACCCGATGAGCAACCCCTGCAGAATGGTGCGGATTCAGGCAGGATGGGCGGTGGTTAGGGAAAGTCGTAGGGACGATCGTCGCCCAGCCAGGCAAGACAGGGGGACGGTCGCTTGCTGATCGCCAAAACCCTCGACTTTCCAGTATTTGGTCAGGCCACTCTGTGTTGTGGGGGGTTCCAGCGACATATGCGCGTTAATTTTTCCTACGAGTTAGCCCCTTCTGAGTAGAAACCACCCACCTTACACTATTAGTTATACGTACGTACATACATATGTACATGCATGCCTGAACCACGTCCAGTACTCTATCTGGTACCTCCGCCGGATGGCGCCTGTATGGCGCCTCTACCAGCCGTGCAAGTCGCAGAGGGTGCCAGTCCGCCCGGTCAGGATTCGTTTTCGGCGACGATCCTGGGAGGGTCCCTGGGGCGGAAGCTTGGGGGTTCGTTCTGCTTTCGGTTCTGCTTTCGGGAGGCGTTCCAGGTGCGCTGTCTTGGCGTGGCAGAAGGTCGTTTTCGTGCGACAAGCCATCAGTCTTACAAGTACCTTATACGCAAGTAGTGTGGTGTACTTCGCGACTACCAACTATACGAACCTGAGGTATAGGACAGTACTCAATGCATACATAGTAGCAATACTGTACATATGAAAGTGAATAGATTGGCTGTCACTTTTCAATGCGAATACAGGTTTAGTTCAGCGATATGACAATACCGTACGGTAGAGATAGGCATGCATTCCTTTCGAAGCATGAATGAAGGCAGCCCTCGGCAAGATGACCCATATCCCAACCTCGGGTGAGATGTTTACCAGAGCTCAAGAAATCAGATCAAGAGCTCACTTCAGAGGCCATGCAAGAGATACATGCAAACGACGGGAAGGGGCGACGTCATAACGAACGAATCCGTATTAGAGGGCATTATCTGCAGCTCTAGTTTCTCTGACTAGAAGGAATTAGGTTAAAGGTATCCCCAGGACTGCTCCATTTAATATATCAAGCTCGCGCAGTGTGTACTCCTCCCCTCTGGCAGCCCCACAATACGCCGACGGATGATTGTGTATGTACTCTGGGCAGCTCGCTCTGGGCTAGGTACGTGGGAGGTAGTTTACTGTAGGTAGTTAGTGTAGATGCGTGGATGTATGTACACAACCCTGCCCACTTAGGCTAAGTGTTGTACTCTAGTCGCTAGCCACCGGTTCTGCGCTGGTGTTAGTTAGGTAGCGTACGATGCCCTTTCATCTAGTGCACTTTAGAAGCCGAGCATAACTGCCAGCCCTTCACCTAGTTGTGTAGTGTATGTGAGGTGAGATTCGAGAACAGGCCAATTCCGCTATAACTAGCCAGTGTAGGCAGTTTATCCGGCACCGTCCTCTCAGACAAGGCGCCATACACTAGTATCAGATTGTTGATCCACGGTTGCCTGTCCATGATTAGCTGCTACGCACAGAGGTATTAATGGACATAGTAATGATCTACTCAAAACTGGATGGATTCGGTTGCATATACTTCCCGTCAACGGTACTTCCTGTGCGCTGATGTGTACTGTAGGTACTGTAAGCTGCTGATATGTCGTCCATCAATCCAGACTATGGAGCACCTACCCAGGTAGGTAGGTTAAATGGAGCCTCGATCTAGTGTAGGTGCCTGCTAAGGCACTACTTTAGCCCCGGTAGGCCATTAGGTGCTGTCAAAGAATGAATACATTAGCTGTCCAAATCCCGTATTCGTTTCCCCAGCGCAGGAAATGGTAGGCGTTGATTCAACTCCCCCCCCTCTCATGCACAAGTTATTGTAGTCAACTGCTTTTTTATCTGGACGGACATAAACTACTTGGACTTGTTCTCTGGTGCCGACTCCCCTCGCACATACACATACCTAACCTAGTAGCACATAGTCGCCTGACAAATTCGCTAAGCACTCCCCACCATACCCTAGACATGACCACCGAGACCATCAACACAGAGTTGATATTCGGCCCTTCGCCCGTCTTCAAGTGCTCAGCTGTTGTTTGAAAGTTTCAAGTCCATGACAAGGTAGGTGGGTATTATCGTATAGCACAGGTTGCTTACCGAATCCCGTGGGGCAATAGGAATGCATATTCTGATATGTGTACGTGCTTACAGTAGACGTAGACGGGACGGGACGATCTAGGCAATTTGCCAGTGCTTCGGATACACAGCACGCCATACCGTATATTGTGGGCTCCATCAGACGTTGCGGAGAAGCAGACCGTGTGTCCACTAAAAAGTGCCTTTCTAGTAGGGGACCAGGTCTCCAAATGTTCTGGGCATCGAACTTACACGTGCGAGATGGGACGGGATACCGCAACCGATTCCCCCGATTCCCCTAGCTCTTTTTCTTTCTTCTCAAATTTCAATTCGCCTTTCTCACCGAGGGTTTGGATGCGATTTTAAGAATCCCATCTCAATGCATTGTGTGGTTGCCATCAATACCGCCGACGCTGTGGTTGGCCCGGCCCTACCATGTGGTAATCGCGTTGCAAATTCGATGCTAATACGTCTTTTATACTGTAATGTAAACTTTAGCTTTTTAAGACGGGGAAGTCCTATTATTGCTCAGGCTTCTTACCATGTCGGCATGCCGTGTCTAGAACACATGCCGTGTGACATGAACTTTACTGCTCGGCCCCATAAGTTTCGGCCGATCCTGGAGTCTAGAGCGATCTAATTGAACACAAGGCGCAAAATCGTACTGCGCAAGGCATACGCGTGGATAGTCCCGATTCCTCCGCAAGACTATTACGGACATATAGGGAAAGTGATCAGCCAATCCTACCCAGAAGTCTGCGAGCCTGCTGCGTCTGCTGCGTATTGCTTTCGGTGAAGCAGATTAAATACGGATGTTAATCCCAACACCGGCCAAGAACGATGTTAGCTGAAATCAGAATGGGTCGCAACGTCAAGTCAGCTCGGTGTTCAAACCGGTCACGGGCGGATCATCGGCTTATTCGGGGCGGGATGCTGAATAACAAAAATAAAAAATAAAAAGCATCCGGTTTAGGGGGGAGATTTTTAAAGTCATCAAAGTGCCGGTGTCCGTCCCCCCCCAGTGTTCGCTACCAAGACAAGCGAAATATTATGGAGAA
Source organism: Rosellinia necatrix (assembly GCA_021209875.1). Classification (NCBI taxonomy): domain Eukaryota; kingdom Fungi; phylum Ascomycota; class Sordariomycetes; order Xylariales; family Xylariaceae; genus Rosellinia; species Rosellinia necatrix. The sequence goes on from JAGYVD010000010.1 coordinate 2,243,891, forward strand.
GGTGTGTTAATTCAAGGCCAGTCAGTGAGTATTACGCCCTAAACCAAGTTTTTTCACCACGACACGTGGCACCAAGGCACTTGAAGGCATTACGCTTGATAGAAGCGAGGCGAGAGACACTTTCACGTGTGAATGAGGACGAATATCGTGAACGGTAAACGAGTTAATTGTGCGGTATTCAAAAGAAGGCCCGAGCCGAGGGGATATTTAAGTACGAGACATCCCAAAAGACAACTGAACCTGCCGTGGTGCATGCATTCCGAGGCTCTCCTGAGACCCGTGATGGCCCGGATTCATCGATTGGGAGGCACCAAGATAATTGATCCAACCGGCTATTTACCAGTATCCTCTAATATCCTAGTTGATACCCAGGGAGTGCCATTACTCAATCTCGATATAACACGCCACCAGTCGCAAACTGCTGCTTCGTACTTGTTGGCAACAAGTCACTCGCCAATGAACCCAGTTAGCTTTCCATTCTCTGACAATGGGTGTTACATCTACCGTCGAGAAAGCATTCATTAGGGTACACTAAGTAGCCAAATAATACATACAGGCTCTCCTGCATGCTATTCAGGATTCCGGTATGTGGGGGAAAGAATGGGGAAGAGGCGGCGTGACAGACTAGGTACTCAGCTATCCTGCTGGGTGTTTTAAGAGGGCATAGAATCAACAGTAACGTTAGCATTCTGAGCTTAGTCGCATGCTGGTGGTAGTGGCGGTGTTAGCTGGCACGACGGATATCGGCAAGGTAAAAGTACATTGTTAAGTGTTGATCCTTTGAGCAACGCACCTTACGATAGGTGCTGATCTGATCAAAGTATTCCGCCTGTGGGTGCTTTATAGACCCTCGCGGGTTATAGAGCTTCGGGACTACGCGGCCAAGCTCTCGATGGGTTACTTACTTCGTGATTTGTATCGCCTTGATGTTTTCTCGTCGCGTTAGTTCAATGAACAGGGTTCATCCGAAATGATAAAAATAAAATAAAAACGCCGGATTCTTAGGGGCGGATATACTCTCTACTATTTATCCCGTATCTGTCTGGACGACATTCCTAATATCTAGCCTAACTCTTAAGGCAACAGTGCGCTTGCTCAGGAGTCGTAACCATTGCATCATAGGGACAGCAATGACAATATAATTTTCGCCACACTGCCTACTACACCTAAGCCCACCGTTTAAACTATATCCAGGTCAGCATACAGATCAGCGTGTTACCAACCTACAACCCAGCCATCTAGGATATGTTCCGGACGACGAACGCCTGTGTCTGACACCTGTGTTTTTGCTTATTGTCGCTGAACAGCCCATAGGGTAGGTGCTCTTGATCCTGCCTGGATAGTTTGGAGGTGGCTGACGAAAAACAGGGATCTTTTCATGGTATATCGGTTGATAGTATAGGCTTGCCGAGTTGGATGGTGGTCAGATAGTTATTTTGGGGTAGAGACAGCCGGGTTCATCGATTGATGGAAGAAGCTTCGTCATGGCTGGGTAGCACACAACTGATAAGAGGCAGTAGGTGCGGTGAGATAGGGCTTAATGGAGAGGGCAATTGTCCGCATCATAACTCCAAAGCCGTATGTTGCACCCCCCCGCGTCCCAAGTGCCAACACCGATCTGCTCCTGGTGTACAAACACTCATTGAACCAGCTCGCTACTAAGGAGCACATAGCGAAGTTGGCCTTTAGGGACCGAAGACTAGTTCCATTGTAGCATTTTAGGCTTGAGAGAATGCCGAATGTAATGTCCACGCCACGCATGTATCAACCTCGCTTAGTCAGAAGATGACACCCGTCTGGACAACCTAGTGTGGCACTCTGGGGAATACACATCTCGATGCTTGTTCAAACCGGCCATCACACATGTATCTGGCCTATCTAGGTGCAGACAAACATACATATATAAATATACAACGCTACGTGGTAGGTGAGCTAAATATAGAAGTTGGGGGTGTCCGACGTGAACTGCTTATACACGTACAAGTACATACCAGAATGCACCGAGACACAAGATGGGCGGTGTTCCAATGATCGCCTCGTCAGCAGAGCCTTGTGTCCTCATTGTATCGTAGGGCCACACGTATGTATGCATGTATGTAGGTATGTAGGTAGGTCGGCAGTCGGGTCGTGAGGCTCAATCTCCATAGTCATCCCACTGATGGATAGATGAATCGAATCATCGTTCATCGCTTAGCTGTTGCACATTTGTTGCAGTGAGGATGGTTTGGGAACTGACAGATGGTGGAGGAGCGGCACTAGACTAATCGGGCTAACGAGAGCCGAGAACGGGAGGATCGACAAGGGTGTGAGGTGGGGCTCGAGCAAGAAATCGTAGCACCCAAGAGCTTGGTCCGGATTAGCGAATAAGAACCCCGGTCGTCGAGCCTGGCGCCCCGATCCGGGCGGTGATTGGCGAATTTGTGCTCATGGCCCCTCCCGCGCAAGACCAATCCTGCCAATCCCGTCGCAGGAGACCATGCTGCCGAGAGCGAAGCGCCCATTTATGTGGCTCCTTGGCTCCCTGCGCTCACTTGTGGGCGATAGCTCGGCGCTTATAGTCGTCCCTAACCTCGTCGTCGTCCGCTCTTATTGGCCTGCCTCCAACATATCACCACCCCAGAACCTGTGATTAACCTGCAGCCGTGCTTGGGGTTGTGTCGGTCGGCACCCGCCATTTCTTAAAATGGGTGACCCCCAAAGCTGAGCGGTCGACCGGCTTCGACCTTGACTTTGTAAACGTCAAATTCACTCGTTGTCAATCTACGACCGACTCACTGTTGTCGACGACAGCGTTGGAATCGCTAGTGAACCGATGTGAACGAGTCAAGCGATCGGTGGATGTTCATGAAATAGACGTCCCTGAAGTCGTCCAAGGACAGACGTCCCAGGCCCGACCGAGTAGTTGGTAAGGGCAGTGCAGAAGAGAAGAGAAGAGCAGAGCATCGCGAGGCTCCCCCCGCGAAACTCGCCATCGCCTTCGAACAGTTCAATATTCCGAGGCGAAACATACTACACATACCACGCAATTCCCCATCATGGCGTATAGACTACTGAAAAGAAAATGGCCCTCCACGGCTGCCATGTGGATCATGATGCTCGTCGAGCTTGCGTTGACCGTCACACTACTGGTTCTCACCGCGCTCGCACAACCGGATACATACCGGACGGAGCTATGGACAGCCGGCTACCAATTGGGCTTCAACTCAAGTCCCAACTACAGGACATTTGAACAGGCAAATGGAAAACCAAAATCCCCCATTCCCTTCGTATGGTCAAGCACGTAAGTTGCGTGATGCGCATGCATGCCATTTCTCGTTGAGGCCAGGCCGGGCGCTGACTTCACCGGGCTTAGATTGACTGATTACAATGTCGCCATCGCCATCATCAGCCTCTTCTTCCTCATCACGAAATTGATCGCGTTCATCATGGACTTTTGGCTACCCATCATAGTCCTGCCCATCAATATCGCGTTCGTGGGTCTATACGCTGCCAGCCTAGGCGGACAGGCTGGCCCGGACTACCTGGATCCTAGCCGCCCAAGTCGTGTGGCGTGGTATATCGCGAAGCCGTGCAGCGTCGCCGCGAGCCATAAGATCCAAGGGTTCTGCACCAGCGCGAAAGGCACCTTCGCCGCGTTTTCACTTATGTTGTAAGTTTTCCTTCTATCCGGACCTCCGGGGTCGGACCCCATCTCTTTTTTTTTTTTTTTTTTTTTTCCTTCTAACGATGCGTGAATCTAGTGTGGTGACCCTTGTCAACCTCGGCCTCACCATCTGGGCTATGCTGCCTAACGAGCGCGACAAGCGGGACTGGGACTCGGACGATGAGGATGATGAGCCACTCGGCGCTGGCGCCGGCTCTAATAGAAAGGGCTCGGCCTGGGAGATGCAGTCAATGCCAACGACACCGCGGACGGGCCTCATGCCCTATACCCCGCGAACGACGGCATTTAATACATTAGACAAGAAGAACCCCGCGCGCTACCAGTAGTGTGGCCGAAATATGGAGAGAAGAGTACAGGGACAAGACTCGAATACGAAGTAGCCCCAACGGAATGGATGAATTATAAAGATGATGAAAACATATTGGATACCCCAGACATCCGTCTAATTGATGATGAAAACGATAACAGCTGGCTTTTGATTCTTGGACTGCGTGATCTTTGTTTTGGATTTGTACAAATATCCTCTGGGGATTTTAGGTCGGAGTTTTTGGCGCACATCGCATATTTTCTATGTGTACCTCTATACTATTCCACTTCTCAAAAGTCGCAAATGTCACTTCTCGCTATGGCTCTGTCGGGAGATAGTAAAGCGTATGCATCCCTGCCATCAAACTGTATTCAGGATGATGGATTTATGACCTACATTGTACATGAAAACATGCCCCGTTTTCACCAGTGCATACTTCTTATACACACGCGCTAACTATATGTCACGGAGCAGCTTGCAGATATACTGACATAATTGTTTCAAGGATTGACGGTTCCGTTTTCCCTTCACTCTGTAATAACATAGTTATTGGGAATCGATCTTTCTTTCTTCGTTTTTGGATTCTAAAGCTAGATACACGTAAGCGTTAGTTATATCCTCATCCCCCCGCTTCCCCCCTTTTTTTTTCTTTTCCCCCAACGACCCTCAAACGGCGGTGAAGTCAAGCACGACGGCCTGCGAGTCCGGGACGGCGACCTCGACGGAGCCGTTGCGGACGACGACCCTCTCGCCGACGGTGACGTTGCGCAGGCGGACGGGGCGGCCCTGGTCGAGCTCGAGGTTGTAGCTGAGCCCGTCCCAGGCGATGCCGGTGGTGGCGTCGCTGCCGTTGGCGTAGAGGCGGCGCACGAGGGCCTCGCGGCCGTCGGGGAAGCCGGCGACGCCGAAGCCGTAGCTGCGCACGGGGCGCGGCGCCGGGTTGGGCGGCGCCCCGGGCACGCCGCCCAGCGTGTAGTTGTACGCGCGCATGTTGACGACCATGATGCGCGCGAGCGCGCCGTCAACGTAGGCCGCGTACGCGGCGTCGCGGACGCCGACCTCCGTCTCCGTCTCCGTCTCCGTATCGTTATTCCCCCCACCACCACCACCGCCGCCGTCGTCGTCGGTGCTGACGTGTTCGAGCTGCAGGTGCGCGACGCGCACGGGCTCGACGCGCAGGTTGCCCAGGAACGCGGCGACGGCCACGTTGCCGTAGTACGGCGGCTTGGTGGCGGCGGGGCCGAGCGGCGTGTCGACGGGCTGCCAGCTCGCGTACCGGTAGTCGGTGCCCATGTGCATGTGCACGCGGCCGACGCCGGCGCTCGCGCAGTACAGGTTGAAGTCGACGCCCCAGAGCGCCGCCCCGAACGAGTCCGACAGGCCCGGCTTGCCCTGGTTGTACAGCGAGTTCGTCTCCCCCATGATCTGCACCAGCCCCGGCGGCGCCACGGCCGCGATCGCCGCGAACTCGGACACGTGCGCGTCCACGCTCGCCCGCGTCCGCGTGTGGTTCAGCAGTGTGCCCTGCAGAGTCACGCCTGGTGACGTCGCGCCGGAGATGTAGCTGTAACGCGCGTAATGAAAAAAAAAATTGGGTTAGTGGATGAAATTTCTTGGGGTGGATGTTTTTGGTCGGTCTGGGGAGGGCGAAAAAACAAAAAAAAAAAACTCACTTATGCGCCGAGAAGTACCGCACGGTCCCGTCGGTGTTCAGGCCCTCGGCCCACGCGGTGGCCGCCGTGAGGTGGTTCGAGAGGCCCGCGAACGACGGCGCGAGGTAGCCGTACGTGTCGTTGCCGAGCATGTCGGGGCAGGCGCGGGCGAGGACGCCACGGATGGCCCGTGTGCCGGCGAGCCACTCGGCGACGTAGTCGGACTCGTTGTAGGCCGGTGGCCGCACGGGTCCCTGGGCGCTCGTCGCGAACAGGTCCGGCTCGTTGCCGTACTCCCACCAGTGCAGGCGGCCGCCGCCGAGGGCCCGGCACGCGAGCGCCGCCGTCGCCAGCAGCGTCTCCCACTGCCGGTCGTCGTGGTTCCCGCCCATGTTGAAGCCGTGCGTGAATCGCACGTTCGGCCACGTCCCGTACGACTCGAAGAAGGCCGGCCCGATCTCGATCGTCGTCGGGTAGTCCGGCGACCGCGTCGCGTTGACTGTCCCGTTCAGCGCCACCGCCAGGTCCGGGTTGTAGATGGCGTAGTCCTGCGTGTTCCCCCCCACGCGTATGTACGGCTTCGTGCCAGTGAGGTAGCCCAGGTTGTTGAGCAGGTTGTTGGAGAATTTGTTCGGGTGGGATGCATTTCCTGTTTCCCGTTGTGTGTGAGTGGTAAGGGGCCCATGACACACGACACGATGGCCGGCGGGAGGAGTCGATTGACAAACTTGCCTGCAAAGTCGGGGAAGGATGCGAACTCGATCGAGAAACTCACAAACCCGTCGAGGGGTTGGCCGGTGAGGATGTCGGCGGCAATGGAGGACGACGACGACGAGGCCGACGATGATACGTTCGAGACGATCTTCGCCGTCGCCGCGCCAGACAGCGCCAATAGGTACAAAAGCCCGGTCATGATATGAGCGAATTTAGCCTACTATCTATGACATGAATTTGCGATTCAAGTTCACGGGCAATTGAACCATCACCTAGATCGACATTTTTGTTCCTGGCGAGGGGGTGCGGATGAAGTCACCATTCTCCTCAACACGAGGCGCTAAGAATGGCAGGATGGTAGGATGGCGGGATGGCAGGATGGCGGCGGGGAGGGCCCTCGGTCGGCCATAAACTGAAATGCAGACTAACTACCGGTAACTACAGACTACCCGAATCGACGCTGCCCCGGCGTTCATCTTCTCCATGCATGCGTTGCAGATGCGCGCCATTGGCCGTGGCTGTACGTGAGTTCCCTCCTGCCCTCTTTTCCCGGCCGTGGAGACGGATGATGGCTGCAAGGGGCGGGTTTTAGATAGAGTCATTAGGATCGCATTGCAGTGACCCGGGTTGGCCTATTCAGGTAGGTAACATCACGTCCTTACGTGCTTGCGTCCTTGCTGCTGACGGCGTGTGAGGAGGATACGGTAAGATGCGGGGGAAAGCCGACTAGCATGCAGGTAGTACTATAGACAGGTACTATAGACAGGTACCATAGACAGGTCAACCGAGCATGCTGCGTCGTTGATCTGCATGACGATCTCCCGGCGTTCTCTATCCAACATATGTAGGTGCCCGACTTTATAGTGAAGACTCGGCACTGGCTCGGATAGGCATTCTGTATAAATCGAGGTCGAATTCCACCCGACAGCCTAGAACCTGCATCCCGTTGCATCCAGTTCTTAGAACCGAGGATTTGTAGTGTCACATGGATAGCCCTTCCAGGGCTAATAATGTATTTTAACTAGAAAGCACGACAATGTTTGATATGCGACAGGAATACGACAGCGATAACTTATGCTTTTTGCTTATCTCTTTCGGCCTCCACTGGTCAGCCTGAACTTCTCGTGCTCACGCGTCCTTGGTTGCATGGTAGTTACTTAAGTAACTTACTCACAATTTTGGATCTTCAAGTATTTACTTAACTATAAGTACTTAACTACTTAAGTAACTACCAAGGTAGTTATACTTAACTATCTATCTACTTTGGTAGTTGGGTTTTCACTTCAGCTAGGTAGGATTAAGTAGTGTGTACTCGTTCGTCTCCAAATTGTACGAGACAAGGGATACTGTACATACATACATAGATGATCTGACATCCTTGCTGACAGAATGCTCCAGTCGATTGACGAGCCGTTTGAACCCTGTTTTCGGGCTCTGCCATTCATTTGGTGGTTGCTGATGCGCCTCTTGAAAGGCGCTAGGGCAAGCTTTCCATATGAACTGCAAACCGCTAGGTTAGGTTAGGCACTTCTTAGCGATGCGGGGAGGCTTTTATAGTGGCTTTTATAGTGGGTTTTACAGTGGACTAAAGCCCGAAGGCCTCTCTTTACGGTATGAGTAGCCGACCTGTCACCGATGTCGTCAATGGTTTTCTACGGCAGAGATGATTTCGACCCGAAACGTCATTCATATCGATTGCTTACCGAGGATAATATTTTTGCGTTATTAAGGCTTTCATTCCCTCGGGTTGATCTGGTCTCAAATAATTCGACCGTCAGTAATACGAATAACATTGTAGATTCTCACCATGGCGTTGCTGCACTCTCTACGACAGAGCGCCGTGTCTTCTACCCGGTTTGCTATTAGGTCACAGTTCCGGAAACCCAGTCTTCCGTTGGTAGCGTCGAGATTAGCTTCCACGATATCTCCGAAGGTGAGTTTTCCCCAAGGCCCAAGCGTCCTGCCTCGATATACAAGAGGGTGTTAGTGTTGACCAGACAATTTCGTGGTTTTAGCTCGATGATCCATCGTTGTTCAAGACGGATGTCTGCTACGTGAATGGCGAATGGGTGAAGGCCGCCTCGGGCAAGACCTTCGAGGTCCACGACCCCGCGACGGGGGAGCTTGTCGGGACTTGTCCCGACTTTGACGCAAACGACACTGAAAAGGCTATTGTAGCGGCTGCCGAGGCATTCAAGTCCTTCCGTACTAAGACTGGCCGTGAGCGGTCGAAATTGCTACGAAAGTGGTATGACCTGGTCATGGAAAATGCGGACGACTTAGCAAAGTTAATTACTCTGGAGAATGGAAAACCATTCGCAGATGCGAAGGGCGAGGTAAACTATGCCGCGCAGTTCTTCGAATGGTTCAGCGAAGAGGCCCCGCGGATATACGGCGATACGATACCAGCGAGCGTGCCCGGTAACAGGGTGTTGACGCTGAAGCAGCCGGTGGGCGTTTGCGGATTGATCACACCGTGGAACTTTCCCGCCGCCATGATCACAAGGAAGATCGGCCCTGCCCTCGCCGCAGGCTGTCCGACGGTATGCAAGGCTCCGGGGGAGACGCCATTCACATCGCTTGCATTGGCGGAGCTTGCTCACCGGGCTGGGATACCAAGGGGTATCGTAAACGTCGTGACTGCGCATAAAAATACCGCAGAGGTTGGCGAGCTTCTAACAACGCATCCTACCGTCCAAAAGGTTTCTTTCACCGGCTCTACGGGCGTCGGTAAACTTCTGATGAAGCAGGCTTCGTCAACCCTGAAGGTCCTGTCTATGGAGCTGGGAGGAAATGCGCCGTTCATCGTATTCGACGATGCCGACGTCGATGCCGCAGTTGCTGGTGCTATCGCATCCAAGTTCCGTTCGTCCGGTCAGACATGCGTCTGCGCAAACCGCATTTACGTGCAAAAAGGCATTTACGACGAGTTCGCCCAGAAGTTTGCCGAGAAAGTCAAAGGCTTCAAGGTCGGCCACGGCTTCGACGAGGGCATCACGCATGGGCCCTTGATCCACGACCGAGCCGTTTCCAAAGCCGACGCTCATGTGAGAGATGCCGAGGAGAAGGGCGGGAAGGTCGTCGTGGGCGGCCAGAAGATTCCGGAGCTCGGGCCGAATTTCTACCAGCCTACGGTGATCACGGGCATGACGAAAGACATGGCTGTCGCCTGCGAAGAGACGTTCGGCCCGGTTGCCGGCCTTTTCGCTTTCGAGACCGAGCAGGAAGTTGTAGAGCTAGCAAATGCCGCCGAGGTTGGGCTGGCCGGCTACTTCTTCTCAAGGGATCTGGAGAGGATACACCGGGTAGCTGAAACGCTCGAAGTTGGTATGGTAGGCGTGAATACAGGTCTGATCTCCGACGCGGCCTCGCCGTTTGGAGGCGTCAAGCAGTCCGGATTTGGTAGAGAGGGATCTCGATATGGCATTGAGGAATACCAGCATATCAAGACGATCACATATGGTGGCATGGGCAAGCCGTTGCAGAGCTAGCAACCTGCCTGCTAAGCCCTGGGTCCTATCTGATCTTTGAGACGATAAGTGATTATAATAGTATTTATACTTATCTAGTGGCTCTAAGTAGGTATGCCTAGGTAATTTAATGGAATCCCACGTTTCCCCATAAAACCAGCATAAACTAAGTAGGTAGAAGGAGGAAAGAGACGGAGCTTGAAGTCCGTCTTCAAGCTGGGACCTCCTAATCTAGGACTATGTTTAAGTGATAAGCCCCGCTATAAAGGATATCCACGCCACTTATTGCATACCCCCCCAGATCCATCCACAGCCAGAGCCCGTTCCACTGGTCCCAAAGCCCAAAGCTCAAAATTTCGGGCCGGGCGAGCTTGAAACAAGCATCCAATACCACAACCCACACACCAATTGAGCCTCATGATACGCCACCCAATAAATTCGGCCATCGGCCGCACGACGGCTGACTTCGGCCGAGTCGCCGACGGCATCGCCGCCTCCCTGCGCGCCTTCTCCACAGCCCAGCGACTCGCCGTGCCACCCCCAGACAACCGCATCAACAGCAGCAGCAGCAGCAGCAGCCCACGGGCGACAACGGGGAGGCAGCGCGCCGCGGCCGCGATCTCTGACCTCGTGGAGATGAGCAACGGCGGTGGTGGCAGCGGCAGCGGCAACTCACGACCCCCTCCCGGCAAAGACGGGGGTTACGGCTTCAGAACACTCGACCTGCGGTCCGACGCCGCCTCCGGCAGCTCCAGCAACATCATCCGCGGGGGCGGCGGCCTCAGCATCATACGCGGCGGCCCACCGGGCGGCTTTAGGGCGGGCAGGGGCGGCGGCCCCATCCGCGGAGGCGGGATGATGGGCCGAGGTGGGCGAGGGGGTCGAGGCGGGCGGGGAGGAGGTAGAGGCGGCGGCGGCATGGGCCCGGGACGTCGTGGTGGCGGTCGGAGGGGCGGCAGGGGCGGCAGGGGTGGCAGGAACGGCGAACAAGACGAGGAGGGGGCCGAGGGGGAGGGGCGGCCCAAGGTGATGATGGCGGAGGAGGATGCCCCGGACGTGCTCGCCATGCGGGAGGCCAAGGAGATGGGCGCGCTCCACCAGTTCGACCCCTCGATCTCGAAGGCCGACCTCGTGGGCTGGGGCCCCGCCGTGCCCGCGACCGGGTCGGCCTTCGCGAGGGACGAGACGGTCATCCGCCAGGCGCGCATCCTCGGCAGCGGCCAGCCGTTCCACCCGCTCTACACCCTGCTCACGGCCGACATGCGGGAGCGGTATGCCGACGGCACCGGCGTCTTCTTCCCCAACCAGGAGATGAAGAAACGCGCGGCGGCAGCGCTGGGCCTGGAGGCCTTCCCGCCCGTCCCCGCGGAGACGAAGGACGCCGTCCTCCAGGACGCCCTGCTCGGCACGTACCGGGGACCCCAATATGCCGACCCGAATAATACGCTCGGCGTCGTGCAGAGCTATGTCAGGAGGGACGCCTCGTGGAATGCGGACGCCGAGAGGCGCATCGAGGCCAAGATTAAGAGTCTATTACCCGGCGGGAATGCCGGGCCTACGAGGCCCCCCGCTGCTGGAGCGAAGGCAAAGGCTTAGAGATTATGAATGAACTTGTAGACGTGGAACGGAAAAAAAAAAAAAAAACATGAGAGGATCAACGCGTCCATGAGACAGACGATGGCCTTATTTCAGCTCTGGCTCAACTGTACCATACGACCATTGTGTAAAACACGAATCTTATATAATGTACATTCATTCATACTAGCATCTGGTATTTTCTTTACGTCACATGTCCCCGGCGCAAAACACAACGATGCTTATCCAGATCATGCGACGCTACGCGATAAAAAAAAATCTCGGAGAGGGCAAAGAATGGCCTTTCGAGGATGAACATGTCGAGTGTGAGCCCCTCTCCCCCCTCCCTACGACGACTCGGCCGCCTTCACGGCGCTCTTCTCGGCGGCATCGACCTCGGCGAGGGCGGTCTTGATGACCTTCTCGAGCTCCTTGTCGGCGGTGCGCTTGAGGTCGGGGCCGAGGCGGCCGTCCTTCTTCCAGGCGGCGTGGAGCTTGTCGCGGCGCTGGCGGACGGCGCGGACGCGCTCGCGCCACTCGTGGGCGAGGGCCTTGGCGCGGCGGGCGAGGTCGGCGGGGGTCTCGGGCTCGATGCGGAGGACGAGCTCGAGCTCGTTGTCCGGGTCGCGCTGCGGCTGCTGGTTGAAGTCCGGGCTGGCCTGGACGGCGCTCATGATGGGCTTGACGTACGCCGCCTCGTGCGCCAGCAGCGACACCGCCCGCCCCCCGCGCGGCACCACCTGCGCCAGCTCCCGCAGCGCGTACCCCTCCCCCGTCCGCCGGTCCACCGTCACCCGCAGCGACCCCACCACGTCCGGGTCGAACCGCCCCCCCGCGTGCATCGTCCGGAACGCCGCGCGGAAGTGCTCCGCGTGCCGCGACAGCCGCGAGTCCACGTCCGCGAAGTCCAACGGCTCCTCCGGGGTCGGCTGCGGGTGCTTCGGCCCGTCTTCGGCTTCCGCTGCGCCGTTGTTGCCGCTGCTGCTGCTGCTGCTGCTACTGCTACTGCTACTGCTTTCGGCAGACTTCCCTCGCTTGCCGCCCGCTTGGGTCTCTTCCTTCTTGTTCTTCTTACGGGCGACAGAGGAGGCGTGGAAGGCTCGTGCGCCGTACGAAGCCTCCGGGAATGGCCTAGGCGTCGTGGACGAGAGGGATGGTCGTTGGAGGGGTTGGTTTGTCGGTTGGGTGCCGTACGGAGCGCCAGCCCTCGTGGTGGTTGTGATGCTACCACACCCTACATTGTGGCTGCTGTTTTGTGCGTTAACGGGGGAGCGTGAGGGGCCAATTAAGTAAACCTACATTCTATCCGCCCCGGATCGTGCCAATCTCTGCCGGGACAACACCCGGGCTGCTGCGTTGCTCATTTTTGTGCTGTTGTATCTCGAGCTTTAACGTAGGAGGAGTACTTGCTTAGAGCTTTCTCCCCTCGCCGTGGTTGGTACCTACCTACATGCATAACCGATTGCCACGCATGATCTTATCGATAAGATTAGATAACTACCTGTAAGTTGTAAAGAGACAAAAGACGTTCGGATAAAAGCAGTTGCTTATCCGTCTATCCATAAATGTCAGTTAATAAACACCACGTAAAGCATTAGCCTCCTCTCCCAAGTCAAATCTCGAGAGATAAATGAGTGGATCGGCTGATCCTTGGGAGAAAAAGACCAAAAAGTTGTTCCCGCCCGGGATTGAACCGGGGATCTTCTGTGATCTTCAAGGTGAAGTACCTCTTGTAAGACAGACGCCCTAACCACTAGGCCACGAAAACTTAATATGGTCATCCGCTAGTAGATTATATGTTCAGATGCTCATTCCCAGACGACTCCTATGGAACACGAAGTCAACCAAACCACACAGAGTGTAACTAGTTATAATAAGTCCAATCGCTTCGCTATTGAATATGCGGATCGTAACACTGTAGATATTTAACCTTGTAATCGCAGCGTAGCTATCGCAAATGTGTGTTGCCCCCGAACATATTACCGTCCCCCGAACATATTAATTAGGCATATCGGAAGAAGCTCGACGACTTTCAGAACACTTCCACTATTCATTTCGAGGGTTCTGTGAACACGATAGTACGACCAAGCCGAACAACATCTATAGACGACGTCAATTGAATTAATAGCCTACTTAATAATAATATCAAACGCCCTAATGAGGAATTAGTCCGAGTCGTTTATTCACCCGTTGATGAGGTCGCTGTGTTAAGACATGATATCATCAAGTTGAAGAACCAAGTAAAGAACCATGTCCGCACAGCCTTAGATGTTTTAATTGGATTCAGAATTGTTGATCATAAGGTTGACGAAGAATTATAAGCCGAACGAGAAGGATTTCCGAGTAGCTTTTAAGCGATAGCTATTTATCTACAGCTGGGAATGCAGTCCTAGGAGCTTACAGCCATATTGAAATATTTCAAGAATTATTGCCGTTATTGTCTGGACAATTTGGTTGGATTTCTTTGTATAGAATTTCATTATTTTCAAAATTGCTAATGTATTCCTCTGGCATATATTTATTTTATCTATTTTTAGTTAAACATGCGCCTATATAGACTCGTTTTGTTCCAGGAATCTTTTATTGTCCAAAATCTAAATTCTTATCTATGTGATATTCGTCGTTAAAGTTCTGACAAACTAAGTTTACTCGCTACTAAAGTGAACCACCTGTATTGGGAGGTAACAATAGCGGTTCCGTTCGAGATATGTAGCCCTTACGCCCCCAACTGTAGTTCGTATCAACTCGCACAGTTAGGGAATTAGTTGATCAAGGCATCGTGAGGTCGTAGAATTCAATTAAAATAAAACGATAAAAATCAACGAGGCAAAAGCTAACTGAGGATGTAATGCTTGAAAATTTACATATGTGGTTTCGTACCCCTTTTTATGCCACTCCGGCCAATTTAGCCCCTAATACCCGCCACCCTAGTGGCTTAATCACAATACTCCACTTGTCAGGGCTAGCGACACGCAGGAAAAGAAGTATTTATGTGTGAGCCACATCAATACGATAAAGACTCCAAATTGGGACCAAGTATGTGACTGTAATTGTACAGCGATTTATAAGTAGGGTAGGATCCCATCCATTGCCAGTGGGTCCTTTAGGGGGTCCCATTGGCTGGTCCTATGTCTTAACACCCACTTCATTACGGTATTGTAGACAAATGTCAGTTGTAGGGATAACAGAGTGAGTAGATAGGCTTGTTCTAGGCCGTAGGTGGTTGTATTTAGTGCTCAATAGGGTTAATAATTGATTCCTGAACCCTTCAAGACCCAAGGGGGTAGTAGCTGGCAGTGTCATAGTCGGACCTGGCAATAAACCATTTATTAGGCTCAGCCGGTCTTAGTGCGATTCACTTCAGTATAAGTTGAAGATATATTCTCTCGGCTAGCTCCGTGTAGTATAATAAGAGGCGCACGGCAACCAAGGGAATGCTTTTGGTGGTAATGGGACGTCTATGCGAATGTGCGGGAGGGCGTGGTCGGCTCGATGCAAACCGACTCCATGAGCAGTTTTGGATTGAGTTCGGAGATCAGTGAAATGCGAGGTGAAATTCCTGGATGTTGAGCGTTCCCTCGAGGGAGCTATGTTTACTTCTCGCAAGAGAAGTAGGATTCGTAATGGTGAAGGGGCGGTTGCCGACCGATCTTCCCAGCTGAACTCCCGTAATTATGTTAGGGACAGGTGATAAGGTCGTCATAAAGTATAAATATCAGATAAACGTGTAGTATCGTGTGTTACAGCAGTTGTATAATGAGCTCATATTACTCTGATGAATACTTGATTGTCTTTTAGCCTTGGGCTTACTCAAAGAATAGGCATCTTGGCTGGGTGGCTTACTTGAATAGAATTAGCAGTGGCAGGCCGTCGTGTTCATGGCGCTGTCGGGACAAAGGATGGAGTACAGGATATAGCCTCATTATTATTGCTTCGATGGGTAGCTTGGCTAAACTGTATTGAATTTATCATGTTGGAAATTGGATGAATGTAGATAGTGTCGTGGATAAGTGTCGTGGATAAGTGTCGTGGATAAGTGTCGTGGATAAGTGTTAAGTGAGTTGCCAGGATTCCCGGGGGAGCTTGGGTTTGATATTTATAAACACCGAGCGTGGATGCTTCCTGCCTCCGTAAACTGGTTGTGCTTACTTTAAACAGGACAACGCTTCTATTGAAACTTAATATGCGAAGAGGTCGTCGTTATGGCAAAGGATTTCTCATCTAGATGGATGGAAGTTGGAACCGCGACGCAAACTGGCCAAAACCCGTCAAACATGCACATCTCCAAGAACTCACCCTAATGTAAGGAAGGAAGCAGAGTCGGTAATCGCTAGGTCAGCTAAGCACGGACGAATTGAACGCAGGTCCGAGGCAACAAAGTTATACTATTTCGGCGTAAAGCACGACACCTGGCAAAAAAGCAAGTACATTTATTTACTTGAGGAGCTGCAGCAGTGATGCGAGCCCCTTCCCCCTTCCCCTTCCTCTGCAACAATCAAGCAACATACCAAGCCTCGATGCCAACCCCCGCAACCAGTATTCTTCCCCCCCTTTCCTCCTCTGACGTCCTCTCATTCCCGTCGTCGTCACACCCCCCTCTGGCAACTTCCAGGTCCCCGGGGTCCGCGACGCCGCTATACCGGTTATCCAGAAGGTGGACCGCGGGGGAGGCGGACTGCCAGCCGACGAGCCGCCAGGTCTTGACGCGCTGGTCGTTGCTCGAGGTCGCCACCACCGCGTCCCGGCCGCCGTTCTCGAGGCGCACTATCCCCAGGCCCGTCACTGCGGCGGCGTGCGCGGAGCGGACGACGAATTTGTTGCGGACCTCGTACCGGGCTGGGGCTTGTTTATGTTCATCCCCAATGTGTCTCGACCTGGCCGAGTCTGGGCCTCGGCCGGGCAAGGATGTGGAGTTAGATGTGTTTATGGGTTCTGAATCTGCATATCGGTACATCGCCTGGGGGAATGGAGCAAGGGCCGCCAGATGTAGGTGTAACACCCCGATCGCATCGTCATCGCCCCCCGTGACGATGAGGTACGAGGTCCCAGTCTCTGTGCCGACGCTGCACATATCTAGAGACTTGATAGTGCTCTGATGGAGTTTCGTGACCAATATATCTGTTGCATCCTCGGTTCCGTCCTCTAGGCTGCGCATGTCTGTAAATACAGCCAAATGGCCATCCGTTGCGGCTGTCAGGGCCTGTGGGTATTGCCCATTCTTGAAATTTAAGTGTCTAATCTGTGTAGGACAGGCCCCGGTGTACATCCGCCTACCCAAGAGCTGGAAGCCGTGCTGCGCCGAGTAGAAATAGCTCTGTACCGCAGAGTTGGAGAGCGTCATGGAGATACAGAACCGGGGGTCTACCCGGGACTCCTCTGATTTGACGGTGATACCCTCAGCCGCGTCGTCGCCTAAACACTGCACATCGAAATCCGTGATCCGCAGGTCGCCCACTTCGGTGCGATCGGGGAATACGGCCTCGCATACGACCCCGAGTGGGCAGATATCGCTTTTCAGCGGCGTAACACGCCATGCGAAAAATTCCTCGCTACCGCCGCTACTGAAGAGATATTGGTCCTTATACCATTTTAGTCGCTGGATACCCGTATTGTGCTTCTCCAGAGCGAGCACGCAGCGCAACTGCTCCTCTCCCTCTCGGCATCGATCCCTGTCGCGGAGTTCCCATATGCGAATCATGGTGTCCTCGGCACCCGTGGCCACGTACTTCCCCGAGGCCGACACGGCCTTAATCTCGCGGCCGTGGTCGCCCGTCTTTAGTGGGAGATGCGGTGCGCGGGTCTGCGAGAAGATCTTCATCTGCGACGCCTTGGTGCAGGCGAACCTAAGGCCTTCGGGATTTCCCCTTATTTGTACCTGGTCGAAGATGCGGTGTCCGCCGCCGCAGTCGATTGTCGTCACCTCGCTTTGTTGGGTCGCGTTCCAGACTACGAAGTGCTTGCCTCGGAATCCGTATAACATAAGGTCTTGTGTACCGTCTGGCCGGTCGAACAAATACGATCCTTCGATCAAGGGTCCAAATGGGGGTTTTGTCTCATGGAGGAGTCGGAATTGAAATTTACTAACAGAATTGAGGATCTCGTAAATCCGATACTTTCCGTCACGAGAAGTCGTAAGAAAATATAGGGGTGAATTCTCAAAGCGTTGTGGGAGTGGAAGAACCGACGTGATTTTGTCGCCAGTTTTAACTTCAACGGTAACTAGGGGAGAGTAGTCACCATTAGGTGTTAGATCAAGGATGGACATATACCCGTTTCTAGAGCCGAGGACAAGGTAGTTGTAACTCCATGCCGCGGTTGTCACGATAAATTCATCGGGCAGTAATACACCCGACCGTTGTGTCACGGTGTGATCCTGACCAAGCCGGAGAAGCTCTGCCTTGGTGCTTCTAAATGCCGTGACAAGGATCTCGACGTATCCATAGGGTTCTCGACGAGTGTCCTGGGCCGCGTGCGAAGATAAAGCTAAGGTGTCCGAAAGGCAGATGATCTCGGTGATCTTCCGCTCTGCTTTGTAGATTGACCAGAGCATGTCGCCGCTGGCCTCATGATAATAAAATAACTCGCCGTTAGGAGCGCCGATAAAAGCCAACGAGGCTCGTCTTGAACTTCTTAGGATAGTATACGACTGTATGGCAATTCGGATGGTATCGGGGATTGTGAGCTCTTTCCACTTTGTGTCGTCGCCAAAACTACAGAGGAAAAGACGGCCTGTCCTTGTCGTGATGAGTAACCGGTTGTCTGTGATGAACCCGAAGCTTTGGAACATCTCTTTTCCGTTTCCATGTTTAAAAGAAGAAGTCGGAGAGATGGTTTGGGGTTTTTGGTGCCGGCACCTTTCGATAAGGGATGTTGGAGATATGTCAAGTTCCTCAATGGATCGTCGGTGATGGGCCATGTTATCTATCGTGTCGTTTGTGGTTCTTGGCACGCACGCAGAATCGTTCTCCGAGAGCGCTATCTTGCCGTCGCCGCCGCCGGTAGCTATTAGAAGGCTATTCTCATTGGAGACCATAGCGTGCGACCATATTTGCTTTCCATTATGATGCGACAGAGTCTCGTAATGCGTCAACGTAGAAAAAGGTTGGCCACCGTTGTTTAGTGCCCCTGTTGTAGGTGTCCCCAGAGATGACTCTAGGCTAGCGCCTAGATCTAGATACCACCTTTGCATCGTAGCATCTTCCCCGAACGAATAGACTTCAACCATATCCCCATCGGAAAGGACACTGGGACTCTTAATCTCGACTTGCCATATCCTGGATGCATGGCCCATGGCCGTCGCAATGCACCTTGACTGGTTACTGACCAGCCCTATTGAACCAATGACAGAATCGCCAAACCCGGTCTGCCTTGCGTCGGATATTTGTGTCCCGTACTCATTGTCTTCGTTCGTAGGCTTGTCACTCCGTTCTGTAATATCCCAGATTCGAATCGTCCTATCATCGCTGCAACTTGCGAGCAGCCTAATACTGGTCCCGGAACTGGTCACTATCTCGGGGGAGATATGAACACCGAAAATCGAGCCTTCGTGGCCCGAGAACACAAACAAAACCTCACACCCGGCCGTCTCTCCGATCTCTTGTACGTCGCCTATCCCCCGACCATGTTTATCGTCAGCACCAGAGCCAAGATGGCACTTCCAAACCACAATCTCGCCGAATACGGTGCCGGCGGCCACCAGCACGCAGTCCCGCTCGATCCAGAAGAAGTTGCCCGAGTACAAGATCGGGCGCGAGGGCGAGCGCACCCGCCCTAGAACGAGTGCGCTCTGATCCGTGCTGATATGCCCTTCGATGACATCATTATGCGCCGTTAGTAGAACGATGCGATTGTCGTTGAAGGGCGAGATACGGCCGTCAAATATCCAATCGGGGGCCACCGCCTCGGGTGCCGCGCATAGCGAGCCAATCCCCCCGTGAGTGTCACCGAGTGCACCGCCATCGTCAGCGCGAGAGCGTCTATAGATCAACTCCTCGATGAGGTAGATAGGTAGTACTTTGACGACATGACCGCCCCAAACCAGGATCTGAGCGGGGTGCTTGGGGCCGCCGCCGCCGCCGCCGCCGCTGTCTCTGACGGGGGGTACGGAAATACCGTGGATTGGTTGCGCATGGAAGATGGGCAGCACACAACAGAGCCGCGAGGCCGCGATATCATAGATCTTTATATCTGTGTCCTCGGCCGCGAGCAGGTATTGCTTCTCACGCAGCGTCAAGAACGCAAGCGCCGTGATTGGGTTCAATACATACTCGCGCCGGAGTCGCCCAGGAGGTTCCGCCTAGGATTAGTAAGTATTAAGTATATGCCGTTAATTTTCCGTACGCGACCAGTGGTGCAACAACTCTTTGGATTTCGCTGATTTCCTTGGGGATTTGGTGGGATTGGTGTTGTGGGGCCCTCATCGTCTTCAATGGGGGTGGTGCTGGTGGAGGTGGTGTTTTTTTTCCTTTTTTCTTTCTTTCTTTTGTTTTGGAGTGGTTTGTTTCCCCAATAATCGAAAGGTAGACTTACCTCATGAGACATTACTCAAGTACCTTCATAACGGTGCCATATGCAAACTTCAAAAGTTGAACTGCGTGGAAGGGGCTTGTTTACAAGAAAATAAAGTGTTGACAGGATTGACAAGACTATCTATTATTTGGAGTGCGACAAACGCCTGAAATGTAAGTATACAAAACAAAGCACGTGATTAGAGCGCCGTCGTTCTCTCAACTGCTAGTCATTGAAGGTTCGCGCAGCACTTAATTGTTCATTGTGTAAAGCCTAATTTTAGTTTAGAAAATAACATCATGTTTTTCATTACGGCACCCATCTATGGAAGTGCCTCGGAATCCCTTTAGAGGGTGTGATATCAACGTATAGAAGCCGTTTACAACCCACTTATTGTCCCTCTGCCACCCCCTTCCACATCGGGTCATCCAAGATCCTTTCATAACCCAACCAAGCGCCGATAAATGCAAACCGAAGGAAAAATAAATCTTCTAATCTATTTCACATGACATGCCTTCGTCATTATATTCGCCGCGTTCCCCTTAAACACGAGAATGCGAGTAAGGCTCGTAAGCGAGATCCGACCGGGCGCCACCGCGCTGAGGGGCGCCGTAGTTGTGACCGCTGTAAGCCGAGTTGCGATTATCGCCAATAGGAGCGTAGGAGCCAGTAGGAAGGAGCTTCTCGCTGTCGGAGTGGCGCGCCGACCTGGCATGCGGACGATTCTCCGGCTTGCAGCAGCAGATGGAGAATAGCCAGAACAGACCGGCACCGATGGCGAATGCGACACTGAGCCAGAGGATAGCCAAGAAGCTAG
Organism: Rosellinia necatrix; assembly: GCA_021209875.1. NCBI lineage: Eukaryota > Fungi > Ascomycota > Sordariomycetes > Xylariales > Xylariaceae > Rosellinia > Rosellinia necatrix. Next base: position 2,264,598 of record JAGYVD010000010.1, read on the forward strand.
TATTGAGGTGGGCCTTCGCTCCAAAATGAGATGAGACGCCCAAAACGACGGCGATGATGCTTGAACCCGTGACGGTCAAGAGAACAGCAGTGGCGATGATGGCGGCGGTGGCAAAGCCAGAGATGATCCAGGTGATGCACGAAATGGCGCGGGAGCAGACCGTGAAGAGCCCGACAAGGATTTCCAACCCCAGAGCAACAATGGCAATGATAAATACCACCTCGGTCCACTTGGTAACGGTCTTGTACAGATCTAGGCCGTCGTTAAGTTCCTTCGGAAGGGTGATGTTGAGGTTCTCGTTCAGCCGGTCGACCCATGATAGATCGAGCTTGTGGGTGGCCCAGTCGAACTGCGCCTTTGAACAGTTTCGCTTGCCCTCCTGTGGGGTGACGCAATAGCCCCATAGAGTGAAGTCGTAGACGTTGGCCAGGCCAAGATCGGAGGCCGAGATGTTCTGGCCACTAACCGCATCGAGTACGTCGGCGACATCGGCCTTGTTCAGGACGCTGGGATCGTGCCAGTCGATAGGAGAGCGGCTGACAATATCCTGCACCTTATCGGTAACATCTTGGGTGGCGTTATTCACCTTGTCCTGCCAGTCGTTGGTGAGATCCTCCACCTTGGTGCCCGACGCAAGTGAACTTGCATTATTGATAAAATCCTGTATCTGTGTGGAATCGACAGAAAGGTTGGTAATGTCGATCCGGAATAGATACAAGTCATTGCTGGAGACGCCAGTTAAACCGACGATGAGAGCGGCGATGATGCTCGCGACGGTGAGGATAAATGGCAGAGCCACACAGAAATATCTTCCAATGCCGCCCATTGTTATTTTTTATTTTCCTTTCGGGGATCCCTCCTGCGACTGCGACGACGAAGATAGGCTGGGTTTCCTTGGGGGCTTTTATTTAATACTTGTGGCGTGCTCCGATGCCGACTGGGGTTCGGGAGCCGGAGATGATGTAATGGCCGAGCGAGAGAAAAGAGGTCCGCTAGGTTAAGCAGGGAGCGAGAGGTTTTTTTGTGCAGATTAGCGGGATTGCCTGCTTAAAAACGGAAGTTGGGCAAGACGGCGGGCTTCCACGGTCGCAAATAGGTGGTGATGTTGATGAGAAACGGCCTGTCTCGGGAGGATTAGAAAATTAGTTTGGGGCCGGTAAGGACGAGCGAGAGATCGGGATGAGGGATAATGATGAACTCTGTCTGGAGGACGGGACGGGATTCTTTTGTATTTTCATGAGTTCTGTCAGATGGGTGCTGATCCTAACGTGTTTTGCGTGGCGCAGTATTTGTCTCAGCAGTATGCGGTGTCATGACATAGGAAGTGTTTAAGTTGTTTGTGGTACTTGTTTCTACTAGTATGATGGGTGAGTGCACACGTACCTCCGGACACTGCGGTACGTGGGTAATAATATCCAGCCCTTGGTGGGTCCTTTGATGAAGGCCGGTACCCGTAATTGTGGCCGCGTTAGTGGGCGATGTCCCCCCTGCAATAACGGAAACTTGAAGGACGGGCAGAGGGACAGATCCCTTCAGCCCAGCTGACAATGCTTTTGTTAGCAAAAGCTAGCAGCAGCTCAGCCCCACGAAGACCACTAGGCCAGTCAAATTCCTTGTTTCGGCACATGATACGTACCTACGCAGCCTCCCTCTCGGTTTCCAATGCGGGGAGTAGGATCTTATTACTCAAAACAGTTATCGAAGGTCTAGAAACTTTGCAGGTCAAAATAAATTGAAGGTTATATTAGCCTCTCCAAGTGCTTACATAGTGTGCAGGTTGGTACAATGCCACCACTACCACGTAGTTCGATTATACAGTCGATATTTCGCGAGACTACAACTCTCAACTATCTTTCCGCTCCGCCCTGGTGCGGTGATGGGGTTGAATACGATAAATAAGTGTCGAGGAGGCTGGAATCAGGATCGAGTCAACGACCGAGTGGCTTACACACAGGAGGTATTGATCGGAGCGCATTGTCGAACACCAAGAAGACAATTATGGGACAAGCCGCGTCGCCTTTTGCGCCAAGACATACAAGGTTCACGGCCACACTCTGAAGTCGTCAGTGGGCCACATCACCCATCAAGGCCGAGTAGTTCGCATGCTATTGTCGTTGCTATCGCTGCCGCCGTTATCGCCGCCGCCGCCATCATCGTCGCCGTCATCATCGTTGTTGTTGATCGATGTGGGTAGGACTGCCATCTTACGGTGGTTTGGACCAGAAGTGCCATGGGGTTGGATCCAACCCCGTGTGGAGGAGGAGACAATCTAGGCATGTTTACTCATATGTATCAGTGGTGTTATCAGGAGGAGCCTGTTTCGCCTTTTGATGTTTGAAGGGACCCCTGGTATATTTACGCTTATCCCGATTAACTAAAAAAAAAAAAAAATAAATAAACTGAGCGCATGGATGCGATGTCGGTCTTCGCATGTGCCTTATGCCTGTTGTCAAAGAGAAGGTCAGACGATGTGTGCACGCAGTTGGAGAGAGGTAGTCTCACCAGGTACGCAGTGGGTAGTCCTTCGATTTCCTGTGGTTAGGTCCGTCACAGCACAGCACACACGCCCCCGGCGCTGTTTTGTTATCTGCGTTGCCTAAAGTAGGTAGGTAAGGTACTGGTACGATTTAGCACTAGGTATGAGGTATCCAGCTGCTGAATTGTGGCGCAGGGTGATGCTGGCGTGGCCAAAGTGGAGAAGAAGCCATAGTGTCGAGTGCTCCGGGAACCCGGTCCCGCTAAAATGCACTTGAAAAGGCTGTAATTGGTCCTTATGGCGGGTTAACCTGAGGGCAATTCTAAAAATAAAGTCGGAAGACTTCAACTACGGTACACGCTTCGGTGTGGGTAATCAGGTAGGTATCTACAGCTATCAGGTAATGTAGCGCACATTGTCAGTCTTCCACTACACTATTCCTATCAAATACAGTTGACTGGGAGCTCTGGGGTCAAGTATTGTGTTCGTCTTTTTCTTTTATTTTTCCTTTTTTCCCACACCCTCCCATTTGGTCGAAATTGGCCTCTAGAGAAAAATTAGGTACCTAAAAGTTATAGGAATAGAGATGACAAAACCTTTGGTCTGGGATTATTATGTACCCATATTGAACACTGAAGGGACCCATACCCTAGAATGGTGAAATGACAAAAGAAATTCTAGTCCTACCCCTTCGTAACTCGTCCAGTATCGGGATATTTTAGTACATACATACATACATACATACATACACTACATACACTACAAGTACGTACTCATTTTATACGACGTAAGGCTGAATGGATTCATTCCGGCGCTAGGACCAGCGTAGATAGAACCGAACGGCATAGTTCTTCAAGTGTGTATATTCTTCGTTTTGATCTCACGACCGTGATGTCTCACGTGGCATTGATTAGACGTGGAGAACCATCGCCGTTGACCTCGGCCGAGGTGCCACGACTAATTTGACACGAACCCGTCGAAGACGATTAATCCATGACTCGCTCAGACAGACACAGTCCCTCATTGGGCTTTGGCCTGGTAACGCAGGTGAGACCCAAAACAAGAAAAGACTTGACCTTATTACCTTTGGCGTAGCCAGGATGGGTGATGGTTGGACTACCGCCCGGCTGGTATCTTGTTTTTAATGGGTAACCTGGACACGTGCTCAGATAGAGAGTTAGAGCTGTGACCGCCAGACCTCCTGGTGCACTCTCGACCCTTCGAGGCTTGCAGGTGGGTCTCTGCGTACCTAAGCAGCTCCAACAAATGGAGGTTCGAGTTCAACTCCCCACCTTTGACATTGTCGTCTCAAAGACGAGGTGTAGTGCGTGCAGGTGCAGGTAGGCAGTTCGCGGTTCAACGGTTTGTCAGGTACCTACTGACTGCACCTTTGAACTGTTTCATTTAATTCGCGGATTTCAAATACAAATCCCGTGATGTGTCCCCAAAGAATTGCCAAGGGGTCGAGTTTCTCAACAGGTCTGTGAGGTGCCGGCGAGTTGTAAGTCAGTCTACCTATAGCATACTGCATGACGGCTCAACGCTAATGCGGCCCTCAAAGAGGCCGGGCTCTCATTTGGGGCATTTGGGGCATTTGGAGCATCTGGAGGAAACCGGCACAAACCTCCTAGCCACCCGGAAGATATCGACGTCTTATTTTCGTAGGTAGGATTGAAGTCCGTGATGTACCTCTCTCGAGAGTCCGTGATTGGAAGATGTGCACTGTGACGTGACGACAACGAAGAAGCAACGGGATTCACAAATACAAATTAATATGGCGGCTCTAGTCAGCCGATAAGACAACGCGTCACTTTAGAGTACCTACTGACTGGCACATAGCAACATGATACCTGTTGCAAGCTCACGATAGTTATCTTGCTACCTGCTACCTGCTACCTGCTACCTGCTACCTGCCACCCGCTACCTACTTCCGCATACTGTAGTGTGGTTATTTAAGTATCTGCGGCAATTCTGCAACCATTTTTGGTTGCCTTTTCTAGACGCAACTAGACGCGTTTGAGCACTTGCATGTGAGTCCCTAGAGATCTGCAATCGGTATATACTAGCCTGGGTTAGACAGATATAGGCTGATTGACCGACTCTGGAGGTAGGTAGTTCTAGATTGGAGATGATGGGACTGAATAGATAACTCACCACCAGAGAGGCCCGCCCTCAACATTCTCGACCATATGTCCTCGGCCTGATGAAGTACATGGGCTGACTACCTCCTATTACCCAGGTACCTTGGGTACCTGGCTAAGACATAGTGCCTGAGACAATAGCATATTGACATCCCTCGATCGCTCCGGTGCCCATAGCGGAGCCCCATATAATTCGGGGCCCAACTGCCTCGTTAATATTGGGAACGATGCCCAAGAGTCGGATAACTTCGTAGCCGCCAAATATTTATCACTATAGGGGTCACAAGGACCACTGTGCTACACTATCTACGGAATATATGCGAGGAGAGGGTGTGAGCCGGTACCTCGGAAAATCTTCTTTGGTTGCACTTTCGTTTCAAGGCCTGTTCCCTGTTGCTATAACCACTTGTAGATGGAGGTACCTATAGTTAGCTCTGCACTATCCATACTTGACCTATAGTAACTACTAAGTACTTGCCTACTGATGTACCTAACCTAGCTGGCTTGGGTACCTGGCCTCCCTACCTCCTACCAACCTCTCACAATCGTAGCTGTTACCTGCCTAGGTACTTTACATACCTACCTACTCTACATGCTCTACATACTCTACATAGTACCTCACCTAGTGACTTCACCGACATCGTCACAAGACGAGGACGTTAGAAATACATACATACTTAATCGTCGCCGCCCCCCTGTGCCTCTTCAACAAAAATCCATCGTTGTGGTCAACGACATACATACCTGGCGCCCTAGCTCAGCATTCAGTGTGTGGGCATAATAGCGTTTGGTGCTATCTCTGGCGCTATTTCTAATGCTATCTTTGGTGCTATCTTTGGTGCTGTCTTCGGTGCTGTCTTATTCAAGAACCTTTATACCCCAAGCTTCTATCAAGGCATTCGAGAGCTGGCTGTCAAGGCCGATGGTCAAGCTGTCAAAGTAGCGAGCCGCCAAGTTAACCTGAGCCCTTGGCACCGTTGAAGGCAAGTTGACTCACCCATCAGGTCTCACCCTTCATTCCACAATCTACCGTCCAAGCCTTATCTACCACTGCTTCGTGTCAAAAAGCAACGCCGCGACCTGAGACTTCGCTGGTACCAAGCCTCGTGCAGTGGTTGCAAGCAGTATCTTGGCGTCGACTTACTCCAGACTCCTTGCAGGCCTGCTTATTGCAGTACTTGGGTACTCTGTCTTCCTGCTTGTCTGATTCGCCAGGCGCTGCAGCATACCCACGACACCTTGTGCACCAATCCGTCTTTGTCTCAGTCTACAACCGAACAGACAACCACCACCCCAAGTACCTGCCTACACACTACCAGTGCCAGACCGCATCTCCCTATCCAACGACCCCTACCTGCCTACTTAGTCTATCCTCCCCCTTTTACATGTCTATGCCATCATTGTAGGTAAGCTCGAACTCGAACCCAATCGCCCGTCCGCGCGCGCGCACCAGAAACCGCAACCCGAGCATCCCAATGATCTAGTCAAGTGCCATCGTCCTAGCTCAGCTCCCGACCGGACCAATCCCGTCGACGAAACCCGCCAAAGCCTTCGTTACCCAACCAAAAAACAGGTACCTTGGACCTGGCGTCCTGGCTGACAGAGTCTACCACGTTTTAGTTTCAGCCATCCAGACCTTGGCGCCGCGCCGCGCCGCGACAGAGTTCGTCGGCTGTCTTAATTCTTCCTCCTCGATCGTCCAGAGTAGGTATCTCGATCAGAGCAGCTCGCTTCGCTTGCCCTTCCCAAAGTATCTATATCCCCGCGCGACCGCTCTTGGTTGGGCATAACTTTCCCCCGGCCCTTACGCGCACCTGTTCGCCCGCATTCGAATTCGCCACCGCCATCTCCGTCGTCTCTCGTCTTCTTCGTTGTTCTCTTGACAGGCCTGCACAATTCATACATGTACGAGCCCATCTGCGCTAACAACAAGTTTACTCTTGTACGCGCCCTCTCACTCGCACTCGCACTCGCCCTCACACTCGCACACTCACACATGCACACTTAACCTGGAACACCGGCGCTTGGTTGAAGACGCCTCCTCCCCGCATTCCCAACGGCTTGTCCTCACCTCACTCCCACTCTGTTTCCGCTGCACTTCTGCATTGTATGACCTTTGTTCTACCTCGTTTGTTCATTCATAACAAACACATGCGCCAATTGACCCGGTTGCTTTGAGGTGCCGTTCCGGGCTTGCCTATCACTGTTGCGCCTCGCTAGTAGATCGAGTAAGCGGCCTGAGCTGATCGTTCCCACTCAGGCAGATGAACAGGTACCCACCCGCGCTCTCGTCATAGATCGACTCCTGCCGAGCCTACCACGCTCGTCCAACCATCTACCTCCGATATCCCCGTTCCCCAACACCGACGCAGGACTTCGAGGCTATCGGCCCTACTTTTTGCACATCTATCGTCTCCAAACTCCTTTGCGGGCAGTCTCACGTCTCGAATCTTAACAACGGACGCTACAACGGCTTCCCAAACTTCCTCCGTCCTCCTCCTCGCCATCCTGGTCCAGCTATTCCACCCCCCTTAACAGTCACCAGTGCAACGACAACAGAAAAGACAGCCGGCGCTTGCATACACCGAAATATCCCCGGACGACGGGCGTCTGGGCACTCGTTTCCTTGGTTGGACTACCTCTACGAGGCACGAGGCTCAGGCATTCTTCTTATTTCACCCTTGATACGTCGGTTAGGGTTATGGGAAACCAGAATTCGAAAGAGGGCGGGGGCTCCAAGGGCTCGCCCGTCGCCGCGGGGGCTCCGGATCGCCCCGATGGCCTCCAGTCATACCCATCCTTTGGAAAGTCGGATACAAAAGAGTCGTCGCGCTCCTTCAAAGCGCTCCGTTCCAAGATACCCGGTAGCGGGAAGACAGACAGTCCCCGGAGTTCCACCGTCCTTTCTAACGGCGAGACTCTCGTAGACAAATCCGATGTCGCATCCGTACGATCCGGACGAAGCGGCAAGTCTGGTGTGCCTAAGCCTGGCCGCGCCGACCCCACGTCGGCCCCTCAGTCGCCAGAACCTCTAGGCTCACCGCTCGAGGAGCCACAGCCGCCGCCGTCGCCTATGCAGTCCACTTCGATGAACGGGGGCCATGGGAACATTAGCGCAGCTCAAGCTTCCGGGGAGGTTGACCACGTTTCGGATCAGCCACCATCTGGCGTTGCCAACCCCAACCCACAGTTGCAGCAACAACCCGGCGCTTCGATTCTCGTAAAGAGAGAGAACACAACCAATCTTATACAGGCTGGCCCACCAGAGGAACAGCCAAGCAGTGTAGCTATGGGTGAGATCAATGATATCGACCTTGATGATTTCATCAAGCGCCTCTTGGACGCTGCTTATGCTGGCAAGGTCACCAAAAGTGTTTGTCTAAAGAATGCTGAGATTGTGGCTATATGTCAGAGAGCGCGAGAATGTTTCCTCTCCCAGCCGGCATTGCTCGAACTTGATGCCCCGGTGAAAATCGTGGGTGACGTTCACGGACAGTATACTGACTTGATCCGTATGTTTGAGATGTGCGGCTTTCCGCCGTCGGCCAACTTTCTTTTCCTAGGCGATTATGTCGACCGAGGGAAACAGTCCCTGGAGACCATTCTCCTGCTACTCTGTTATAAGCTCAAATACCCCGAGAACTTCTTCCTACTTCGCGGCAACCATGAGTGCGCTAACGTTACCCGGGTCTATGGATTTTATGACGAATGCAAGCGACGGTGCAACGTCAAGATTTGGAAGACCTTTGTTGATTGTTTTAATACCTTACCCATAGCTTCCATCGTTGCCGGAAAGATCTTCTGTGTTCACGGTGGCTTATCACCGGCACTAAGTCATATGGACGATATCCGTAACATCGCTCGCCCGACGGATGTCCCCGATTACGGCTTACTCAACGACCTGCTTTGGTCCGACCCGGCCGACATGGAAGCCGATTGGGAGGCTAACGAGAGGGGAGTCAGTTACTGTTTTGGGAAGAAGGTCATAACCGACTTTCTTGCTAGGCACGATTTTGATCTCGTCTGTCGTGCCCACATGGTTGTTGAGGACGGCTATGAATTTTTCAACGACAGGGTTCTAGTCACTGTTTTCAGTGCGCCAAATGTACGTATAGCCAATTCACCACCACGCGAGCGAGAAGACCAAAACTAACAGATATACCTAGTACTGTGGCGAATTCGACAACTGGGGCGCAGTCATGTCCGTCTCAGCAGAGCTCCTTTGCAGTTTTGAGTTACTTAAACCCCTTGACTCTTCCGCGCTGAAAAGCCATATTAAGAAGGGTAGAAACAAGCGTAATAATATGCTCAATAGCCCGGTTTGTCCCAACCCCCCGAGTTTCCCGCCGTTCTACCATCCATGGTCCCTAATACGCTTTTCCGCAGCCGGCAAGCGTATACCCTCAGAGCGTATAGGCTTTGTCTGAGAATCAGAGACCCATCGGCCCATCGAGCCGATCCTCCCATACAGGCATGATGCGCATGCGGGCCGAGGCACAGGTATACAGCCGCGAAATAGCCAAGACTGTATTCACAGGTCATGAGCCCGGTGCAGCTTGAAGACAGTTTCAAGGATGGGAGTGCGCTGGTACAGCAGGATAGCGTGATATCCAACTTGTGACCGTTCAACGTCACCGGCTTCCTTTCGGTAGACTCGCCTGTAACAAGGCAACGGAGGGCACGAAGTGTAAGGGTGTAGCAACTCTTGCAGTACGATAACGGTAGTCCTGAAACGGATCCGCTCGTAGGACTTAACGAACTTGCACCATCAGTTAGGAGGGAACTTCTTCATTGAGGGAATAGTATGCCTACATGTTATAACATGCGCATTGGTAGACAGGACTTTCATGTATATTACCTAGGTTTAACAGATCAACTAACACAACTCGCCGGGGGGGGAGGGGTGGGGGAGAGGGGAGCTTGACATATCTCCGCGTCAAGGCTAATACATCCGCACACATGCTGGCGTCCACGGAGTCAAACGGCAATCCATGATTTCGATATTTCTAAACTCATTCTTGACTGTATTGATAATATGTCGACCTAATGGGCGATTATCCTAGGATACCGCCGATTGTTATCCTAGGTGAGAACGTCTAAATGTGTGAACAATATGAGCGGTGCGTACCAAGTATACCGAGGTATGCTTGGACGGTGCTTACATATCCTTTAGACGATCATATCCATCTTCGAATTTTACAATTGTAATATAATGCAATAACTAAGTAATTAGACTGACAACGGAAACATTATGAGAACTCGATAAACGGTAAACACTCTGGTTACAAGTCTCTCCTGAAGTGATTTCTGGGGTTAAATTACCGGGCGTTCTCCGCCTTCTCCAGCAATTCCGCCGGGATATATTCTTCCTATCTCCAGTACCGAGCGGAGCCGATCCCGTTGGAGACGGAGAAATCCCCCGCATTCTAAGATAGGATTGACGCCCCCTATATCGCGAGACCATTATTTAGCTATATACTCACAAAGCGCTGGATGGGAAACCATTTTTTTTTTCTGTTGTCAGGTTTTGAGGGGAAATCTTTGTTTTGTTTCGTCCCTTCTACTTACACCAACTGAACGGTGAGAGGTTGCTTTTATATGAGGCATCTAATGCCTCCTTCCCCCCGACTCATTATGTACTATACATACGACTTAAGCCTACCTTACTAACTAAATACGCATAAAGTAAAGGAAAACGGGACGTTTAGAAAGAGAGGGGGATACAAATATTGAAAGATCAAAAAGTAAAAATAAAGCCAGATAAAAAAAAAAAAAAAAAAAGAAGAAGACGAAGACGAAGAAACAATGGAAGACTACAACCTCGAGCGGCCGGTCGGGCCGGCGCGCGGGATGAGACAGGGGCTGACGTCGTACGGGGACGCGCACTTCTCGCTGTTCCTGCGCAAGGTGTTCATCAAGGCGCTGGGGTACAGCGAGGAGGCGCTGGGGCGGCCGATCGTCGGGGTGGCGAACACGCACTCGGGCTTCAACCCGTGCCACGCCAACGCGCCGCAGCTGCTGGAGGCGGTGCGGCGCGGCGTCCAGCTCGCCGGCGGGCTCGCCATCGACTTCCCGACCATCAGCCTGCACGAGTCCTTCGCCGCGCCCACGAGCATGTTCCTGCGCAACCTCATGAGCATCGACACCGAGGAGATGATCCGCGCCCAGCCCGTCGACGCCGTCGTGCTGATCGGGGGTATGTTTTTTATTTTTATTATTTATTATTATTATTATTTCTATTAGATGTCTCTTCTCTTCCTAAGTTTTCGCGGGAGAGCTTGTCAACCTATGTAAGTACTTGTACTTGGCGTTAATAGGAGAAAAAGGCTGTGACAAGACCACCCCGGCTCAGCTCATGGGCGGTATCTCGGCCAATAAGCCGATCATACATCTCGTCACGGGCCCGATGATGCCGGGGAGTCATCGCGGGGTGCGCATCGGGGCCTGCACCGACTGCCGGAACAACTGGGCGAACTACCGGGCCGGGACCATAGATATCGAAGAGATCGGGATGATTAATGAAGAACTCGCTCCGACCGTACGTTCCCTCCCGCCCCCTACTCCCCTTCTTGCATATTTGGCTCTCCGATAGAGGTGGCATGGCAAACCCTCCTCCAGCTAACCCCATCTTCTTCCCTCTCTCCCCCAGGGCGGCACATGCGGCGTGATGGGCACGGCCAGCACGATGGCCTGCGTACTCGTGGCGCTGGGCATGATGCCGCTGAAGGGGGCGACGGCGCCGGCGGTGTCGTCGGCGCGGCTGCGGGTGGCGGAGCAGACGGGGGCGATCGCGGTGTCGATGATCGCGGCGGGCGAGGCGCTGCGGCCGCAGGCGCTGCTGACGCGGGAGTCGTTCCTGAACGCCATCACGGTGCTGCAGGCGACGGGGGGCTCGACCAACGCCGTGGTGCACCTGCTGGCGATCGCGAACCGGCACCCGGGCGTGGCGGGCACGGTGACGCTCGACACGGTCGACGCCGTCGGCCGGCGCACCCCCCTGCTCGTCGACCTCAAGCCCAGCGGCGCCAACTACATGACGGACTTCCATGGCTCGGGCGGCATGGCGGCGCTGCTGCGCGCGCTGCGGCCGCTGCTGCACCTCGGCGCCATGACCGTCACCGGCCGGACGCTCGGCCAGCTGCTCGACGAGGACGCCGGCGTCCCCGTGCCCCGCGACCTCTCGTGCGTCGCCCCGCTCGCCGAGCCCCTGTACCCGGCCTCCTCCCTCGTCGTGCTGCGCGGCAACCTCGCCCCCCGCGGCGCCGTCATGAAGGCCAGCGCCTCCAAGGACCGCCGCCTGCTCGCCCACTCCGGCCCCGCCGTCGTCTTCTCCGGCTCCGCCGACCTCGCCCGCCGCATCGACGGCGACGACCTCGACGTCTCCCCAGACAGCGTCCTCGTGCTGCAGAACATCGGCCCCGTCGGGAACCCCGGGATGCCGGAGGCAGGGCTCAGTACGTATTTTTTTTTTTTTCAATTCACCTTTGTGGCGAGGGTTTCACTCGCGGATAGGGAGCCAATCCAGCTCTTTGAAATATTGTCCCCCCCCTCCTTCCCCCTCCTTGGTGTAAACGAGGTAGCATTCACTATATAAGGTGTATATCCATGCTAATGCATCCATCATCACTTCTGTAGTTCCTATCCCCCGCAAACTGGCGGCACAGGGTGTGCAGGACATGCTGCGTGTCTCGGACGGGCGGATGAGCGGCACTGCGGGCGGCACCATCGTCTTGCACGTCGCGCCCGAGGCGGCGGATCCAGGGTCTACTCTGGGCGTCGTGCGGGATGGGGATATGATCACGGTGGATGTCGAGAAGAGGGTGTTGAGGCTCGAGATCACCGACGAGGAGTTGGGGAGGAGGATCGCCGAGAGAAAGGCTGAGTTCGAGGCCGCTGAGAAGAAAGCGGAAGGCGGCGGCGGTGGGGATGAGGCACAGATCCCTTGGGTCGCGAGGCGTAGTATGAGAGGATATAGGGGCTTGTACATGCGCGAGGTGAACCAGGCGGACAGGGGCGCCGATTTCGAGTTTCTTACGGCTGGCTATCCTGACGTAGCCGGCCCGCCTGCTTCTACTTCTACACCGTCTAGTTAGCATTTCATATGTTGATTCAATACATATAAGTGTATCAGTCAGTATTACTACGAGCGATTGGCGGTTGGCCGGGTGTGTATAGGTGGCAAGACGCCGCTTAAGTTATGTTGATGCCATCTATGGACTAGCCTATTGGTCATGTCCCCTTTATGATCAACATACACGCAAAGTAAACAAATATCTTGCTATTCTTCGGGACTCCTAGTGGCCCTAGCTTAGCATTAAGCTTCGCGTAAGTAGAACGGATTGGGGGGAACTACATGTTGGTCCCCTTTTGCGGGCGCGGAGAAATTCCGAACGACGCCAAGGCGCGATGTCATTTTCTCCGTATTCTCCCAAGCCCTTGTATTAGGGCATCCGTATTTTGCCATAGATTATAAAGCGACCTATAGTGAATCACGAAATCGATTTGGTTCTCATCTGTATCTCTCTGCCACTTGCTTAGTCATACCTGTTTGCCTTGATTCACCATGACAGTCGTTCATATAGGTCAGTGTCGTCGTTCAAAAAGTTAGGCACGCTCGTTCTCTCATTTACTAATCACCGTCTCAAGTTCTCTTCAAATTCAAAACCGACGTCTCGGATTCTCATAAGGAGGAATTTGTGACGGAGTTGCGAAAGCTGAAGGACTTGTCCTCCGTCATGTCCTCAAAGCTTGTAGTCGGCGGACCCTCGATTACGGAACCTATTGAGCTCAGCCAGGGGTTCCACTATGCTTTGCTGAGTTACCACAAGGATAGCCAGGCACTTGCCGAGTATCAAGCCAGTGCCGAACATCATAGGTAAGTTATGTGTTAGAATCCGTGGACACAGATCAGCTGGTTGATGGAAGATAGGGTTACGAGCAAGTATCTCTGGCCGTTTAAGGAGGATGTTATTCGCTTCGACTTCGAGATTTCTGGGGATAGCGATAATCATATCCTGTCAATCTAGCATCTTATAAGAAAATAAAAGCGATGTGCAGCGAGATTCGGGTATAAAATGTTGCGTCTTATAGTTCGTAGCTGTGACGAGGGTAAAAAGAGTATCACAGTGCACACACATTATTAGAGTCATTGTCAATGCGATTAGTTCCTATTAGTAACAAAAAGAGGTACCAACGGGGAGGAACACAAGAGTAGGGGCTAAAAAGGAAAGGAAAAAAGCAGCAATGGTCGGACTCGAACTGGAGTGATAAGAATTTCAAAAAAGAATCCGCGGCGTAAGCTATACTCACTCTCCGGGACCGGAAAACCCTTGAATGCCTATGGCCCTGCCTCTGACACAAGGTGTTTATCCTGCCGACTACTTTACCACTGAGCCACGAGGGTCTCTGGTGGGAACGTCTGTTAGAGGACTGGGCCGTTAATCCAACCTATAACCCTGGGTATGGAACTGCCAGAATATGTACCTACCTGCAAAAGAGGGGAGCCTCTCTTGGAAGTGCATGCCTATGATCTACCTAGGTACTGAGGTAGGTAGTACTTAAGTACGTTGGGTGCACATAGATAGGAGGAGCGCTGGGTTGATAATATACCTAGGTACTTCGGTTGAGTACTTGCCTCCAAGGTACGTGTTTCTATACCTGAGCAGCTGGCTGATTTGGACGGACCCTCAAGAGCTATCCAGCCCCTTTACATCGATCATTTCACACATGACATTTAGGGGGCTAGCCTTTACCCACTACACTTTTATCACTAACGAGGGCTTCCCTACCCGTTTTGCCTCTCCATTTAGTGCATCGATTTCGGCTTGAACGAGTGGGATACCCGTCTTCTCCCTCTCTTCCTGCCTCAGCTGTTCGATTTCCCCTGGGAAATAGATCCGACCAACCCCAGCCGCCTTCTCTGCTCCAACTACGCTTTGGTATAGGTAACCCATGCGTTCCTTGAAGTCTTCTAGGCTCATGAAGAGGTCTGGCTTGATAGCCATAAGGAAATGACCAACATCAGACGGCTTGCTTGGATCATACGGTCCGGTTACCTGTCCGGCGAATGCGGAACCTGCTTCTCTGTTAACTTTTTCGCCTAAATTTAAATCGAGCCACTTACCAGAAAGCACACCCGAGAAGACATCCATCATAATGGATAATGCAGACCCCTTTGGCCCCCCCCCATGGGCTGCATCACGCCCCCCAGTGCCGCGTCTGGGTCATCAGTTGGCCGGCCCTCCGAATCCAGCGCCCAGTCAAGTGGGATCTTCTCACCGCGTCGTTTCGCCTTATAGATCTTCCCCCGCGCCGCCACGGACGGGGCCATATCGAGTATGAATGGCTTCTTCCCCCTCGCCGCCGCCGCCGGGCGCGCCGCACGCGATCGGCGAGACCCCGAGGCGCTTGTCCTTGCCGCCGAACGGGGGCAGCGCGGGGCTGGAGTTGGTGAACACGAGGCTCATCATGCCGGCGTCTATGGCCTGCTGCACGATCCACGCGGACATCCCGAAGTGGTTGGAGTGCTTGACGCTCACCATCCCGATCCCGAACTCGCGCGCCATCTCCACGGCCGCGGCCATCCCCGTCGCCGCGGCCAGGAACCCGAACCCGTTCCGCCCGTCGACCTGCGCCACCACCGGCGTGACCTTCGTCAATTCCGGGCTGGCGGTCGCGTCGAGGACGCCCTGCCGCACGCGGGCCATGTAGGACGGGATGCGGTTCATCCCGTGCGTGTCCACCCCCCGCAGATCCGCCGCTATGAGGCATCTGGCGACGACCTCTGCGTTTGAAGCCGGCACGCCATTCCCAACAAGCACATTTTCGACAAATTTGCGGGCTTCGGACGCCTCGACGTGGAATTTGGCGTCTGTTGTCTCCATGACGATAAACGATCGGTGGTGTGTTAGTAGAGTAAATTTGCCTTCTGGAGGCAGGACCGAATGGTTCGATACCGTAGTAGATTCTCTCTCAACCAAAATAGAACTTATTATTAAAAAAAAATTTTCCCTTTGAATCGTTGATTGTTGACAAGTTGTGAGCGACAGTATATAGATCATCTTGTCCAAGACCGGATTTTCTCCGCGTCGCTACTAAATAGCCCCAGTGACTACCCCTGACTAGTGCAGAGAATCCCCGATTACCCGTAATACATTTTTCAATGGTCAATTTCGTAACTAAATAGTAGGATTGTATTCTATAATACGACCTGCACCTGGAAAATGACCGAGCCGCAGAGAAGGAGCGACCGCGACCGCGACCGCGACCGCGGACCAAGACGCGGGCAGAGGCGGATAGTTCACCAAGAGCGGAATATCCCGAGGGTCGGGCTAAGTTGCCGTCGCTGCCAAAAACGGAAAATAAAGGTTAGTGATAGGAAGGAAACGGGATCTAGTACGACATCGACCAGCTAATTTTCCCTTCAGTGTAACGGGGAACTACCACGGTGTTATGGTTGTGCCAAGGTTGGCGTCGATTGTGAAGATGGAGCAAGCTTGAAAGCTCGACCCCTACCACGAGCGTGAGCTACCTGCCCTCTTCCGTTGGTGTGGAATTAGCTGAAAGAAGTGTGACCTGGGAAGTTATGTGAGCAGTTTATGCAGTCGAATGGAATGGCTCGAATCCATTATTCGCGCCCGCTGTCCGGACGTCGACCTGGAGCGCGATGGGCCACGGGTTATTGATGCACCTCCGAATCGTGGTGGCCCTGAGCTCGAGGGTGAGGACGATTTCAACATCTTACAGTCTGATCAACCTTTAAACGGTCTATCAGCGGCACCATCAGACCTGGTCGTCTTGGCAGATAATGAGGATACAGCTCGTAAACGACAATCCGAAGCTGTAACTGCGGAACACCAGGCTACGAATACTGAAGCCTCGGAAATACCATCTAACGGAGGTCTTTCTCACGAAGTTGGATTGGTGTCCCTTGGGGCGCATCGGGATCCTAGGTACATCGGGCCATCTAGCGGGTATGTTTTTTGCAAGCTTATGCTCGCTGCATCGAGTAGAGCGGGAAAGATGACGAGGAATGTCGACAACTCCACACCATCTGTTGCACCATATCTCAGGGGGCTTGTTGTCGAAACACAGGGCCCGATATGGATCACCAAAGATCAGGCTATTGGACTATGTCAAACTTACTTCGATATAATTCACGTGCAATACCCGTTTTTGCACTACCCAACATTCCACCGCTCACTTCACCAATTCTTCGAAGGCGACTCTCAGAACCACATTGCGGGTTTCCAGATATATATGGTGCTGGCGATTTCTGCAACTATAGCGTCAAGGCTTCACAAGGTACCCCTTTCGGGAGAGAGGTATTACATGACCGCCATGCAGCATTTCGAAAAGATCCAGATGGAGAGCTCGATCCAAGGTTTACAGTGCGTCATTCTATTGCTTTTATTCGCTATGCACAGCCCAACCATTCGGCTCGATATTTGGTGCATAAACTACCAGTGCATCGCCTCGGTATCGGACCTCGGACTACAGCGGACTGTGACAACCAGTAGTGGCATCAGCAGACATGATCAGGAGATGAGAGCCCGTATTTTCTGGGTTGTATACACCCTTGATCGAACTATAGCAACGATGATGGGCCGGCCGATAGGGTTGCGCGATGAGGCTTGCGACGTACGAGTATGTGTGGTGCACGCTCCCAGCCTATCGAAACATACTGACGTCAAATAGATGCCAGGAGACTTTTCTGATGCCGATCTTGAAAACGAATTGACCACGACCTCAACTTTGGACCCACCGACTCACATGTCGTTTGCAATTCATATGTTCAAGCTCGCAAAGATCAATTCGGAGATTAAATACGTCGCGAATAGCGTGAACTCGAAGGTGCCGAGCTACGCCTTCCCAAGTATTATTGACATCAATGCGTGGCAGAAAGACGTCCTCTCGCGCCTCGACCAATGGACCGCGAATGTCCCGGCAGCACGAGACGAAAATGACTACAGTCGGTCGATTCTTCTTCTGCGCTGCCATTCGGTGAAAATGCTTCTTCTTCGGCCGAGCCCGAACATTCCCCGACCCGATCAACAAGCTCTTCGGCAGTGCTATTCCAGTGCTGAGGAATCAATTCGGATTCTGAGCGAGTTGTACAAGAAGAACCGCCTGGTCCACGACTGGATCACGTTCTATACTACTGTGCTTAGCACCATCACCATGTTTTATTGCATTTTGGCGGTACCAAGCATAGCGAGCACGCTGGAGGTGGAGGAATTCATGAGCAATGTCAGAGCGAGTCTCAGCGTCCTCAGCGCAGTCGGAGAGCACTATTCCGGCGCGAAGAGAAGCCGGGATATCCTGGATGAGCTCGCTAGACCCATCAGCCGGTGGCTGCTGAAGAAGCGCCGGGTAGATGGACCCGAGTTATTGGGGCAACCCGCAGCGGACTATATCCCCGCCACGGCTGACGGAGAATTTGCGTCGTCTCCCATGCAGTCTACTATGCAACCAGAAATGATCGGCAGTTTTTTCTGGCCGTCTGCTTGGAATTCATTTGACGTCGGATTCGATGGCCAGTTTCTATCCGAAACATACGGCTCGACCGAGTGCGCTAACCTCGACAGCATGGTACAGTCTCTGTTCGATGATTTGACCTGAGTGTGTTTTATGTCTTCCCGATGCTCGAGGGGATGAGATCATGGCATCTAGTACCTACTGGCTTGGTGTGGGTTGGTATGGCTTTAAGACTCAAAGATGTTTTATTTAAATACGGTATTGTTAAATCTAATAGAGGAATTTATTGGCTAAAAGGAAGCTGGTCTATCTAAGTGGATTGCACGTCACCTTGGGATTGAATTGGAGACAAGCGTGTGCCTATCGATATAGACAGTTTATGCATGAAACGAGAATAGATCGCCTAAGTACCTCCGTAGGTATATACCTAGGAGGGCACCCTAATAGTTACCAGTGGTTACGTCATACTTCTCCGTTTCAGAGCTCGGAGCCTGAATATGACGAGGGTTCTTTCCATCGCGGCTGAAACAACAACAGCAACTTCAGTCAATACACAAATATTCAAATATTCCCACATTCGCACCGCGAGACGAACTTGGCCTACTACGAATTTTCTTTTTGTCAATGACTAACGTCCATTGTTTCGTATTATACCCTACAACCAATTAAGCTGCAACCCGCCCAGTCCCCAGGTTGGGCCTCCAAGGAAGGATGGCTACCGCCGGGTATATTCAGGCTTCCCTCATCTGGGTCGCCTACGCCGTTGCTGTGGTTCTAGCTTTTATCGCTGCTACAATTACGACATTTACTTGGCAAACTCATCGCGACCGATCCGCAATTGTCAGCACGGTCGCCATCATCAGCATTACCGCGCTTCTTGCCACGGTCTTCCTCCTCCCCGTCGATATCGCCCTCGTCTCTTCGACGACATCCACTGCACTTGGCACCAAAAAGGATTGGGCTACACCGGACCGCGTCCAGAATATACTCCTTACCCTCAAAATCGTGTATTATTCCCTGTATACCTTCGACGCGCTGCTATGCCTCATCGTCATTCCCTTCTCTTACTTTTGGTATGAGGAGTACGACGAGGTCGAAGAGCAGGAGGGGAACCAGACCCTTGGCAGCCGGCTCTGGGGCGCTTTCAAGTATACAATCGCATTTATATTCTTAGTCGTCATCATCTTCTTGATCGGCTTCTTCGTCCCTGCCGCTGGCAACCGCGACGGCAAACATCTCGACCTC
Source organism: Rosellinia necatrix (assembly GCA_021209875.1). NCBI lineage: Eukaryota > Fungi > Ascomycota > Sordariomycetes > Xylariales > Xylariaceae > Rosellinia > Rosellinia necatrix. The sequence continues at coordinate 2,283,936 of JAGYVD010000010.1, forward strand.
GACTTCTTCAAGCAATTGCTCAACGAAAACCATGGCGAGAAAGCTTTGACTTTTGGCCTGGGCCTTTTGATGACACTCGGAACTCTGCTATATGTTCTATATACAGGGGCTGGTTTCGCTCTCCTGCCTATTTCCTTCATAAAGTCTGCTCCTTCGGTCTCAGCGCCTCAGCTTTACGAAAACACAGCGTCCCAGCTTGAGCAGAACCGAGAAAGACAACGCCAATTGGAGATGCGCAATTCTGGCCGCGCAGATGGCATGCCCGCCAAGGACAGGCGCGAACTCGAGGCCCTTGCGCGCGAAGAGAGGACCCTAGTCCGTCGAGAGCGGCTGGCCGCAGAGGCACAGGGCCAGGGGAGAACCTTCGTTGTGCGCGCATGGGCTAAGATATGCGCTATTTTCCGACCTATCAAGCTCATTGGAGGCATCCTACTCGTATTCCTTTCGCTCCTCATCTGGGTATCGATGCTGATTACAGGCATTGACAAAGCAGCCAACTCTATCTGCAAGGAGCACTGTGGATACATCCTAGCTCATATCAACGTATTCCAACCTATCAACTGGATATTTGTGCAGACTGCTCGCGCCTTTCCAGTTGACTACGTGTTGATGGCGTTCTTAATTCTACTTTTCTTCAGCAGTTCTATATCGGGTATTGCCGCTATCGGCATCCGCTTTCTATGGCTGCGAATTTTCCAGATCCGTAAGGGCCGGACAGCACCACAGGCCCTGCTCATGGCCACCGTCATGCTCACGCTCATCACACTCGCTATCAACTATGCCGTCGCCATGCTGGTCGCGCCTCAATACGCAAGCTACGGGACACAAACCTTTTGCGACCTACCACCACATCACCCCGATGAACTCCCCGACTGCAGGGATAACTTGGCGGCTGTGAAACCATGCTCCGAATGGGTCAACTCGCATAGCTCGGCCACCCGAGTCTGCACGCCGACGGTGATGTCGACATTCCTTAACCGCATTACTCTGACCTGGCCCGTATTTGGAGCCATCGACTTCTGGGCACAGTTTGCGTTCCTCGGCGTATTTCTCATTGTCTTCGTGACAGCACTGTTCCGGACGCCCCGGCTCAATGTTGGCGAGATGGACGAGGAAGCCGAGGCAGATGAAGAAGAGGGACTGCTTGCCAGCACAGGCCGTCGATTTGGGGCCACCTGGCAAGATATCACTGGTAAAGCGAAGCGTAATACATACGGCTCGGCTGAGAATGGGGCTGGCTCTAGCTCTGGCGCAAATGACCGCTAATGCCGCCCTCGATGGTAAGGGTCGGGGCCACGGCGACGCTTGCCTTCGGTACTAGCGAGGTGGGACAGTCAGTAGATGGTAGCATCTTCGGGTGTATCACTATGCATAGGTATGATGTGAACCATGAATAGCACCGAATGAAATCGAGAAAAGGACGGAAATGGTAGTTACAAGGGGGAAGCGGGGGGTTTGGTGTGCATCGGTTCAGGAGTTCGGTGTTCTTTCTTCCTCGGACGGATTCGTTGCTATGGGGATTCGGAGGGAAACGCGAAATTCATTATTGTTAGTTTGTATGTGGTTAACGTTGGAACCTGAGGGTGTAATAAAGAATGGACTAGTTTCTTATAATATATGTCTGTTGTTCTCGACGTGGTGATTCTATCTGGTTGTTTCTACCTCTCTAACTGCTGCCTTGTTTTGTTGCCTTGATGCATACCACTCCTGTTCCTCCCGTTTCTCCGTATTCGTATACGATCATTTACTGTGAAGGGGTGGATTAACTAGGTGCTAAGTTGGATCAAGTTCCTCATGACGTCATGTTCTCGACTCAACTTGGTACCGAGAGACTGAGTTGAGCCGCACGTGATACCGCGTCGCCCTGGCGTTGTGAGTCACGCGGGAGTGGTTGTTTGGTCTTCCATATTTGGGCATTTTCCCGGTGATACCCATCTATCCATCTAGTGTATATGCATGGGTAGTGACATGAGGCGTGTTCCAGCCGTGTATCATGTATCTGCAGTGCCAGCTTGTTGCTAGTGCACATACAGGAAGGAAGGAGCTCTGACTCAGTCCCAGCGGGCACAACGCATTATCGTTTAATTCGGAGCTTACCGGTGCCTTTCTTTTTCGGGGTAAGTTCCGTCCGCAGGGGGCTATAATGCAATAGCGGCTGCTCAAATAATGGGACGTGAATTTGTATTATGTTGGATGCAAACGAGCAAACCTCACAGCATTCTTACTAATTCGTACACCTCTTCTCACTCCTTTCTCCTTTCTCCTTTCTTATTCTTATTCTTATTCTGTTCCGACTATGGAACAAATGTGAGCGAATATATACAATTTCTTTTTTTTATCTCGTTCCTACCTGACCTAGGTAGGCAATAACCGGCGACTTGTATTCATTCCTCCGCATACCCCCCCACGTCTTCATCCGATTGAGACTGAACTAAGAAGTGGGATCGGGATTCGGAACCAGCCGACTCGGAAGCGAAGCGCCGCGGCGGAGGCTACCCAAGCTGCAGTAGCTCACACCTTTACCCTTCACCCGACGCACCTACATACACCTACATACACGTAACCTTCCCTACATACGCGGACCCTAGGAAGCGCCCGCCCGCCCGCCCACCCGCCATGGAAGCCCGGTGTCAGTGCGGCGCCGTCCGGTTCACGACGCCGCTGCCGAAGCCACTGGCGGTGTACATCTGCCACTGCGCCGAGTGCCGCTGGCAATCCAGCTCGGCCTTTGGGACCTCGGCCATATTCCCGCGATTCGAGCTGCCCAAGACCGAGCTGCTGTCCTGCTACACGTACGTCAGACCCGCGTTGAGCGGCAGCCGTTTGATGCCCCCCAGCGCATCGCATATTTGGAGATGCGGGGTCAGGTCATTTGTCACCGGCTCTCATTTGCCTCCTGAGACTAACGGGTGGGAATTTTTCTCTTTTTTTTTAATCCGGTAGACGAGCGACGCATTCAGGTCATACTTTATACTGGTATGTCCCCTTCGTGTTGGATGTGTTGGTGAGAACGGGTCGCTGATCGGCATCCTCATCTCGCAGCTATTTCTGTCAGCGCTGTGGCACTCGATTAATCCACACGACTCCTGTAAGTAACGTCCTTTTTTTTTTTTTTTTTAACAAAAAAAAAAACCCCCCTCCCCCCACCCCTTGGATGGGACAATGTATTCCATACAACAACAAAACAGACGCAAAGGCTAACCGGGGGGCCCTTCTTCCCATTCCGCCCCGTCCCCAGGGCAAGAACGTGGTCTCCGTGAAAGGGGGCTGCCTCAGCGGCCTGGACTGGGGCACGGCGATCCACATCTGGACCAGGTCCGCCATGCTGCCCATCCCGGAGGGCTCCGAGGCCTACTCGGAGGAGCCCAGCCCGTCCGACTACGGCGGCGCCGCCCGGGACGCCCTCGGCCAGCCCGCCGACCAGCCCGGCCCGCTCGTCAACAGCGGCGGCTTCCCCGACCCCGCGCCCCCGCCCGAGGTCGAGCGGCTCGGCCGCGTCCGCGGCGCCTGCGAGCTCAGCGGCGTATAGTTCTAGACGCGCGACGGATGATTCGTGTGTGATTGTCGTCGTCATCGTCGTCGTCGTCGTCGTCGTCGGAATAGGAGGTGGAGGAGGATGGGTATGGGGGCTGGGCTCTGGCGTCGGATTCTGCTTCGGGCGGAGCTTGGTGTCGGGATTTGGGTCTCGGTTTTTTTGGTAAGCACCGGATTTGGTTATGGAATCTCTGCTCTGCGGTTTCGCTTTGCATTCGAGCGCGATGGGTTTTGGGCGGCACTTATCTCTCGTGTACACGACACATTTGGGTATCGCATTATTATTATTGTCACGGAGTAGTTTGCATATGTACCAATATAACTAAAAAGGTGGAACGGTTCCGTTTTGCCGTCACAATTATTATTATTATTATTATTATTACAATGGGAATACCGATTTTCCGTCGCCTTCTATCTATTTCATTCAGAAGGAGCTCGGCGTTGTCTTGTTCGCGGCCGCTTCTCTGGAGGCTTGGCATGATTAAACTATCACGACGGGGCGGTACAAATTGTCTTTTGTGACTCGAATTGTATTTGGCATGAGCAGTGCCCTTTGGTTTGGTACTATATATCGTGCTTCGTGCACGTCGACACTCCCTGCGCTCTCGTACAAGTCCCTCCTTTCCCTGCCCGGCTACCCTCCTCGGCATCCTTGAGGGTTTTTTTTTTTTTTTCCCTTGCTCTGATTCCGTCTCTCTTTCCGCAAGTGCGTACTCAGAGGCCCCCTTACAAGATAGAAAGGCAAAGTGGTTGCTCGATTGTCCGTCTACTCGGACCCCTCTACAACCGAAAACTCCCAACGCCAACTCTTTATTCTCAATGAACGCCCAGCCAAACTCTTACGCGGCGTGAATGACTCCTCGGCGGGTCGACTAAGAACTGCCCTGGGGTTGTTCGTCGGCACTGCCCGGGTTGATTTCGACGAGTGCGTTGGTCGCTCGAACTGCAATCTTTATCGTGAGCGGCTGGGCAATGGTCATTAGAGTGGTGGGGATCTGAGGCGGGGGGATGGTGATGATTAGAAGAACCGTGCTGACGCTCTCGGTACTTAGACCGAATTCGGTTGACAGGTAGCGGGTAGTGAGCTCATCTTTTGCCTCGGACGGGAGAGCTGGGTTGACCGTCGAAAAGGTATTCAATGTCGTGGTATGGCATATCTCGCTACCGGTCTCCGTAAGGAGATTATCGAGAGACGACGTGAGGGAAAAGTGGGTGATGATCGGTTCGGCGGGAGTGGAACTAGGGGACGAAGTCGACGAGCGTCCATGAGCCCGGGTGGAAGAGGTGAAGTTGCACTGAATCCCAGATGTCTTGGGGTATACGTCCGGTGATGTTGAGGGACCTGTGGCCACAGCAGCAACTTGGAAAGTCCCACTGATGGGAACAGCCCCTGATTTGACGGTTCCGGTTATGTTAAGGGTGCTTGAGGATCCGAGGACCACCGGAGAGGCTGTTTCTGCAGGGAAGCTAAAAGCACCGACAAGAGGCTGGAGGTTCCTGGCGGTGGGCTGCGCCTCATCCACGGTGAACGCAGCCTTGGTTGTCATGATTTCATTACCCGAGACGATAGGCGGAGTGTCATTCTCGCTGCCGTCGACGAAAGCGGGTATAGAAATGTTCTGATTGCCCTTGTTCGAAGTCGTAGTAGTTATGGCTGTCACGGTAACAGCATCATAAGAGATAGCGAGGTTACCATCGTTGCCAGCAAGGGACTCAGCAGCCACAACATCTGAGTTGTCGATTATGCTGCACTGGAGATGGGAATGAGTCCGTGAGAGGGAGTGCCTAGTAGGCTATTCACTCAAGGTTAAAATTCTGCTAGGTGTACATCATTTGACCGGGTTGGCTTGTTTGCTTACAATATACGGGAGGCTAGCCATGACGCCGTCGAGATCTCGAGTAACTTCAATCCGAGGCATGATTGCAGATGTATCATCTACACAAGGGGCGATACCAACTGAGGTAGACGAGATTATGGTGCGAGGGGGCTCGGTACCAATGGAGATGGACACCTTAGTTGTTGTGATAGTTTCAACGATTCCCCTATGCGGCGTTAGACGTGGTTAGTTTGCCAAACACTGAAAGGCAAGTATGTATTGCAGCCACAAAAATTATCCGCGCATGGAGAGATCAAATGAAGAGAATTGGAAATGCGAACAAGGAAAGGAGAGTTATCAACAACTTACGATACCTGGGTTGTAACAGTTGCCAGAAAGGGAACAATAACGGTGTACCAAGGCGTGGTATTGTCTGTGATGGTGAGGGTAGATGAAAAGCTCCAGTTTGGATCTGGAGTCTGTACCGCGACTGCAGCCACTGAAAAAATAGCAACAGTGGTAACTCTCATGACTCAGTCTACACGGGCAGCACGGGCAGTAATTTTGTGCTTTAGGTAGCAGCCGCTAGCACGTACACGGGTTATGATTGGGAGGAGGGTAGTTAGTTCTTTCCAATAATAGGTTAAGATGTAGGAGAAGGCTAACGACATCTATGTAGAGTTTATGCGGAAAATGTACTATATGTATACATGTAGACACGTAGATACACAGGTTGGGCGCCCACATTTAGTCGCGTGATGTACACCGTCTGAGAGGTATCCAGGTTACCTAGCATGTACAGTCATTTCGGAATAAACGTGTTTGTGCTGCACAATCACCGGGCATGGTAACCTTCCTCACTCTATGGATATGACAGAAACACGTTAAGCAACGACGCCCAAATATTGTATGTTTACGGCAGATTGGGGTACTTTCAAGTGTTTCTCAACGTGTTCTTGGCAGGTATGCTGGTAGATTTTAGATACACGCCTTTCATATGAGGGGGTTGGGAAAGGAATAAGATGCGTTATAGGTGCCGAATAGGAGAGAGCGGTTTAGTTATTAGATGACATCCGTATGTGACCACAAGATATTACATGTTGTGCAGCTGTTACACCGAAGTCCCCTGAGGATAAAGCTCCGAGGCTATGCTGGGAGATAAGTTGCACAGTAAATGGGCGGACGGGGCCCAGTTGGGTTACGCGGGTTTACATAGAATGGATAAAATGATCCATTACTTGCTGAACTTTGCGAAACTTAAGGGGGGCCTCGAACGTGTAAATACGGGCAAATTTAACACTATGGTCGGTTTGGACAAATACCCTTTCTATATATGCCTTGAATTTAAGATATTACCATGGACTCCTATTAGAAATGAGGCCACCGCCGGCTCCACCACCCACCCCGAAAGCCTGCTAGGTAGCTTCTTGCGTACTATAGCCTCGCAACAGCAGCCTGATGGCATGTGTTACTGGGGTGTGTTACTTGGGCTAGGCTAGAGAGGGCTTTTATTTTAGGTGACAAATTAACCGGTTCTATTATTAACAACAATAGTGACCATGTTGGAGATAGGGCTGACCCCTTATTCGCCTACGACGGGGCTGATATTAACCGCGTACTGAGTAAGTAGCTACTTACAGGTGGCTGGTACAGTGGGTGTCTTTAAGTCAAGGAAGGCGTATGATTAGTACTGTATTAGGCTGGCTACCAGACGGCAGCGAACCCGTCTCTCCACGTCCAATACGTCATTTTTTTTACCCTCAAATCTCTCTTACTTGTGAGACACTACACAGTCAGGGGTCCAACTATGTAACGACATATGCCAGCTAGCTTCAGTCAGTCAACTTCACCGCCCGGTTCTACTACTAAATATCACTGAACTGTAGCTTGCCTCCTACCCCGCGCTTTAAATTGAGAGCGTGCCACTATACGCCACCCTATACGCGACTTTCAACGAACCAAGATAATATTACTCGCCAACATTTGACCCTGTTGATAAGAAGAAAACCCTTTCAAGAGCATTATCTCCCCTAAAAGTACATAGACAAGCCTCTGGTCAAACTAATGTCGTGGCTATTCAACTGCCTTTCGTGATGAATTGAAAGCTTCCGATCAAGACTATTTGGCCAGATTGGAGCACTAACACCGACGAAGTTTTATAGAATTACTACCGTCTTCATCGCAGTAGCATTTCCTAATTGCATTTTTTTTGACATGCGGTAAGGTTTCGATAATCTGTAGGAATATGGACGTTTCTTTGTTATATGTTCGCCGTATACCTGGGTATGTCGTATTAACGTCAATATTAGTAGTGTCAGGTCCAATAATGACCCTGCTAGCTACCACCCGACACCTAGGGTGGTTCTAGTACTGGAAATGGGTGTATATAAGGACCTTCGGGACCCCCTTGGGTCTTGAGGGGTTCAGGAATCAATTGTTAACCCTATTGAGCCCTAAATACTACCACCACAACCCTACGGCCTAGAACATGCCTATTTATCCACTCCGTGATCCCTACAACTGACAAGTAGCAACAAGAATAATGTAGATCACACAGGAAAGACTAATTATTCATGTAAATTTAATTCAGGCCTAGAATTATAGATTAATGATTATACGGAACCTTGATTTGTACATAAACATAGGGAGACTTTACATATTTGGTAGTCTTACCACGATAAAGTGGACCTCAGCCACAGAATTACATCATATAATATATAAGCCTAAGGGCTAACTAGACATTTATGTATCTACCCATCACAAAATATTTACACTTTCATCTGTGGAATAGGTAGTACAGTTAAACACAGTGCTAGCGTAATATCTACTATTTCAATGTACAGAACTAGCTTCTGATAAATGCAACTTCCAGACGGTGAGATGATCATTGCTCCTAGCGACGGCGAGCATCTTAGCGCTCCCGGAGATGCCGCAGGAGACCACTTTCCCCTTCTTGCTTGCCCCCTTGTCCGTAAAGTAAAGCGGAAACATGACCATATCACTTCCCATAACACGACCTTGCGCGTTAAGCATTATATTGAAATCCGGAATCGGTGGAACGCAGGCCAGTGCACAAGGGGGGAAATCCTTGTGATATAACGTGCGATCTGGTCCTTGATAGGCGAAACCCCACGCGACCAAGGTCCAGTTCGCCTGCCCTCCCGATGGTGCTGATTGTCGCAGGGCTGCGATGGCAAATATGTGGTTTAGCCCGATGCCGACCGGTTGCCACCCTTTCCCTAGGTTTAGGCCGAATTCTTGATCGGGTGAGACTTTGTAGAAATCGTCGTCGATACCCCAAACGGTTAACTGACCAGTGGCATTGACAGCTGCTGCGTGTCTTGAATCGCCCGAGATCACAACCTTTTCAAATGGGCTAGATGGTATGGCATTGGCCAATAGCACCCTTTTAAGCTCAATCGTCGTCCCGTCCCAAATCTCAATGGAGCTTCCGGTTGAGAACGCAATAGTCCTCCCATCTCGTGATATCGCAACGTCATTCGCCGCCGGCAGATTGTGTTTAGATACTCTGAATCCCGGCGACTCATCGACGATCTCGTGATGCTGCGCCGGATGGCTGTTTCCGAATCCTAATATGAAACCCCTCTGTTCTCCTAACAACCCCGCGCTTGTAATGAGCTGCCTGGAGATAGAATTGTCCTGTTTAAAGTCGAGCTTTCGCGGCGGTGCCATTAGAGTGAGATCCCATAATATCCCGCCCTCGTCTTTGTGGACCGTGAGGAGAAGCTTGTCCTCTGGAGTGAAAGCGAAGATACTGGCGGGTTCCTTGATGCCAAGCCTATTTGGAAGAGGAATATGGAGAAGCGGCGTTGGAGCGATATTTGCGGGTATCATTTTGTTCGAATATGATTTTCCTTGATTGTTTGAATTACATGTTGATAGAGAGGAGATGCCGGAACCGCTCCTGGCATTTAAATAGTACCAGCTTTGACCGTCGCTGTTGTTCGAAGGCGCTTGCTGACCCGCTGCGGCTGGCGGTGGTTCCGTTTTTGGGGCGGTTTTACACTATGCTGACGCCAGCCAGGCTCCGTAATTGACGTATCTCTGACCTCTGGCCTCGGCCGTTTGTGATACGAGATAATTCCACGCTTGATGAAAGTTAGCGATACATCGACTATATATATTTAGGTAGAGTGTTAGAAGCCAATAGACCAAGTGGAGTCGACCAGGTATAACCGGCGGGGGAATCTAGCTTTCGTTTTTTCCCTCCCGAGCACTTCAGTCTATGGCTAGTGGAGGCCTAGGGAACGGAGTATAGAGGTCTATTAGGACTACTTGCGACAAAACGTTAGAAAATTAAAAACAAGAAGGCTTCGCAGGTTTTCCAGCCTGTATTAATAGATATGTTATTTGTACGATGAAAATTCAGTGGCAAGTGCAGGAGGAAGTGCGGGAGGTTATGTTTTGTCACAAGTGGTCCAATAGACCTCCTATACTGGGGTCTATGCTGGATACTATTACGCCTCCAGAGGCACTTATAACTGGTGGTTACAGCGTGAACTAATACATACGACCATAGCCTCCAGAGAACTCGGGATCCCGTCCGCTCTCCCATAGATAAGCTGGAGAGCGCCAGATTAGTAGTTGGGTCGGTGACGACCAGCGAATCCCTGGTGTTGTATGTTTTTTTTCTTTGTTTCTGTCCTTATCAAGAAAATTATCCTAGGTATAATTCAAACTAAACGGCATGTCTTTCACATACGACCATAGCTTCTAGAGAACTCGGGATCCCGTCCGCTCTCCCATAGATAAGCTAGAGAGCGCCAGATCAGTAGTTGGGTCGGTGACGACCAGCGAATCCCTGGTGTTGTATGTTTTTTGTACTTTTTTCCCCTAGTTCTTGAGAAGACTGGCGTATATCTCGTGCGCTACTAAGACTTTGCACCATAATCAATGTCGGCTACCTACTGTCTCCCTTCCGGTCGGCTCTTCGTATAACATTAGGCGCGACGTATCGAGCTGTGAGCTCACTCGCCCTCCTACCCGCCGATTCGGTACGGCGGAATACTCTCCCTTGACTATATAGGCTGCGCGTCTCGGACAAGTGGCTGGCGGAGGAGCAGGTATCCTTCCACCGACGTGTACGGCCCGTCCTCAACCCTGGGCTTCGTCTCGGCGCCGGCTATCCCCAGCGGCATTCGGAAGCCTGATGGCGTCCGTCTTGACCGACCTGGGGTCCTTGGCGTTGATTTTGGACTGGTTGGCGTACTCGTCGGTGTTCTTGAACGGGAGCCACTTCTCGGACTTGGCCGCGCCGGCCTCGCCCCCCACGCGGACCTCCCGGTAGAAAGTGCCGTCTTCGAGGAAGAACTGGATGGCGCGGTCCAGGTAGTTGTACACCATCCAGCCCTAGATGGGCTTGTCCCACTCTATTGCTCTCGTTAGACGCCACTCATCGCTGATGATCGCTGACACAAACTTACCGTTTTGCGGAACCCATTCGCTATCCAGTTCCTGGACAAAGTCCCCCCCGAAAATATCATCATCAGCGCGGGAAACAAGCATGCTCACCCCCGTTCGTCATGCCCTCAGACCACCCCGCACCCTGTCCCCAGGCTGACTTGACTCTTCTAAGCCCGGGGGACGCTTTTGTACCTAAACGCGTGGCTCATGGCGAAGAAGAAGTCGGCTCGCTGTCTTTACGCCACTTGGTTGGTTGGCCCCGGACCTGCGATCTGTGATCCGGCCGATAACCCATTTAGACTGCCCGGCTTTCATCATACGCTGACCGGCTTGTAGCTATCCCGAATACGCCGATCTAGAGATCCCCGGCCCAGAGCCAAATAGTAGTCTAAGAGACCTAAAGTATGGATATGTCCATTACTTTATTGGGACTGACGACAAACCAGTCAACTGGGCAACTTTTTGGAAGGCGGTGGGCGCGCTGTACGCCAGCCTGGATGGGATCTCCGGTTTACGAACCCAAGCGAGGGATTGGTGGAAGGGCCTTGACGAAGACTACAAGAAATTAAACGCTAACAAGAAGCTCTGGGTCATCGACCAGGTCCAAAAGGCCTGGGAGCATAATCTCAGCTCCGTGGGACGCCGTGAGACTGAGGGCTTCGTCAGCCACGTACGGGTCCAGTCATTGCTCGACGCTACGGGTGTAGTCAAGGATACGGTTGAGATACTCTACGTTAACGATCCAAATAATTTCAAGTATAGCAGTTCAGGCAAGCCCAGCACCTCGTCACCCGCGGCGAGGCTCGCAACTGTGATAGGGGGGGTCTTGAGAATCTGAATGCGAACGTCGGGACGGACCGTATCGTGAAAAAGAAATCCCTTCTCGTTTACGCAGGAACGGGTCGACAATCCGAACAGCACTACCCGATGACACCACCAACAAACAATCCGGGCCACGGTGCACCGCTTCAGAGCGACGCCGCAGGCGGCCCGGCACATGGGGGGCCACCTTCGGGCGGTTCGGACGGCGGAGGGTCGCTCCCGGACAACCCAGGTCACGAGGGCGCATCCACGCATGACCCGGGCGCTAGTGCCGCCGACGGGTATTGGATGGGATCCGTACCGGAACCCGGCGTGGAGCTGATCTCCGATGAACGTCTTCGGGCCTTCATCGTCGGGCTCCACTACGGCAAATTCGGTATGGTGAGGAAGCCCACGGCGGACTCTCAGACCCCGTTCATCGAGAAAGAGCAATGGAACTGCTGGTTCGGCGACGTTCTCTCGACCAGCTCGGCGATGCTGCTGGCGGTGGATGCTGAAGCGAAACCGTCGGGCTTCCTCTAGCATGAAGCTCCCCGGGGGGAGCGTCCTCGTATTCAACGCCCACGCCGTGCCCAAGGCTCTCGACCTAGACCCGAGCACTGCATCGAAAATAGGGCTTTCCACCACGAGCACGATGGTCTTTGGGCTGCAGGAGGAGCCACCCTCGGATCAGGCTCGGATCCTATCCAAACTCTCCGAGATGCTCACGTATATCAAAATGGAACGCATGCTCGATACCCCCCTCGTCCAGCTTCTCGGGCGCGGCATGACACTGACCCTATTCGTCGGCGGCGGAGCCCGGGACGCAATCTGGTTCCAGCCGGCGTTCGGGTACCGGGTGACGCAGCGTCTGCTATGGGCGTTCGACGCGACCCCTTTTAATAGAGCTCTGAATGAGTATGGCGTGAAGATCGAGCTTCGGGACTCTGTCATCGTCACCACCCGCGACACGATCCGGCGCCCGGGCCCGGTGATGTTGTCGAATGGTCGGCTCAGCCTCCAGGCGGCGGTTCAGAACAGCGATCCGAGCCCGAGCCTCATATGCTCCATCGGATTCGGCGAGGATGGGTTCACCATCGGGATCAACGCGATCAATTCAGTTTGGGATGCCTTTATCAAGTGGCTGGGGTCCGCCTGCCGGCGTCAACCTTGGACCCGTGGCTAGCACGTTGAAGGAGATTGATCTTATCAGCAAGACCCTGGTACCAAGACGCCTATCTGTGAGCCTCGGCCGGGCTGGAGGCAAAATTGCGGTGCGGGACTGGAGCGTGCACGTAGAGGCGTCCATCAAGTCCGTTCCTATTCTGCTATCCTACTGGGGCGGCAACCGGCGGCTGCGAGGCCGCATCTGGCTCACTTCCGATGAAGAAAAAAGGCTGCTTTTCCCGACCTGGGAGAAGAGCGATCTTCTTCAGCCTTTGACCGAGAATCCGAAGCGCTCGCTAAAGCTGTCCGATCTAGAAGATATCGACGAGGATAACATACCTAGCGGGATCCCTAATACGATAACGTCGGCTGCCGTCAACATAAACCTGTCAACGAAGGTTATCGAACTCTCCACAACTCTCGCCTGCGACCCGCCGGCCCCGGGTCAAGATACCCCCCTCTCCCATTAGACACGGTGGACCTCCAGGTCAGCTACTCAAACAAGGACAAGTTGTCTGTCTCCTTTTTTGTCTCTGCGGCCCTCGGTCAAGGGGATCGGCTGGAGAGTAGCGCTTCAGACGAGAGCGTCAGTCAGGAGGAAACAGAGGCCAACGACGAGACTGCTGACGACGGTGGCGACCGCGCGAGGATACACGGCCTGATCGAGTACGACGGCCACAATAAGTCTTGGCGACTCTGCGCAGAGATCAGAGAGCTGAACTTTGGATCCGTATACCAACCTCTGGATCCTAGTGCCCAGAATGATGTCGCGGCCGTCCTTGATCATTTCGAGGTCGGGCGTCTCGACCTGGAATACCAATACGACCAGAAGGGCAAGGGCACGAGTTTCAAGCTCTCCGGGGCGCTACTCCACCTGCCGCTCGCGCTCTCCATGCAGTACATGTATAATACCTCCGGATGGTCTCTAAAAGCGGACCTCGGAGCCAAGGATTTGCCGCGAGACCTGACTCTGGGTGATATCATCGACGACCTTACCGACAACTACGGCAGCGACGCCGAGGAGCTACCAAGCTTTGTCTGTAAGCTTCCCATCACGAAAGGTTCGGGTGACAGCATCATCAGCGTCAGCTGTGTCAGGCTATCCAAGAAAGATGGTCGAGTCGCCACAGCCATGGCAGATCGGGAGGGGACCTACATACTCTTCCAGGTCACCGTGAGTCTGGGTAGTGTTCAGATAAGGTTCGCCCACTACCGCGATCGCTCTGTACGGTCCAAGGATCCTCCGAAGACGGTGTTCAAGATTTCGATGGGCCACATCCCACCGGTCGCGATAGCTACCTTGGGCGAGCTCCCACAGCCGTTCGACGAGATCACCTACGTGTGGGTGCAGGACAAGAAGGCCCAGCAACAAAAGAGAAACGACGCGTGGCTGACGGAAGAGGAGGTCGGTCGCATCAATCGGGGCCGGTCAACCAACGGAGGAGTTCCTCCTGTACCGGGATACGAGGAAGCCCGGACTGAAGAAGCCCACGGACGTGGTGGTCCCTGCGGGGTCACACTTCCTGGTGGTCATGTCGTCCGCGAATACAAGACGGGCTATTCTGGACTATACATTTGGCAGAGAGAAGAAGAAGAAGAAGGCCGACGAGGTGTATCAGAGAGCGGAGCCTGGCGGCGGGGGCAAGAAGGGCAATTCGGCAATGGCCACGTGCAAGAAGGTGGCAGGTAAATGAAGCTCCCCTAGATGTCCCGGCCGATTTTAAGGCGGAGGGAAAGACGGACAGATTCTAATAGGCAATAGGCGCTATATCGATCAGCAACATCGGTCTCGGATTCAAGAACAACACCCTTTCCGTTCTCCTCGACGCTTCGTTCTTGCTGGGGCCCATCGGGTTCACGTTCATCGAGGCAGCCCTGAACATAGATCTCAGCAAAAAGAGCATCCGCGAAATACCCCTGGATGACATCAGCTTCGGGTTGTCGGGTCTCGCCGTCGCATTCGATCAGCCCCCAGTCCGCTTGGGGGGGATCTTTGTCCGCCGGTGCGCGGGCGGCATAGGGTACTACGCCGAGGGCATCGTGATCGACCTCAAGCCGTACCAACTCGTTGCCTCGGGGATGCATGGCAAAGTGAAGAAGCCAACCGAGTTTGAGACGGCGTTTGTCTTTGCCAAGCTGGAGGGCCCGCTCATCACGCCGGAGTTCGCCGAGATATCCGGCATCACGGTGGGATTCGGCTACAATAACGAGATCAAGCCCCCATCCATCGACACGGTCCGCGAGTCCCCGTTCATCCGGAAGAAAGACGCCGGCGGCAGCCTGCTAGACTACCTCGGGGAGCTGGTAACCGTCGACGGCAAGGGGCTCTTTACCGTCCGCTCCGGGGCGATGTGGCTCGCGGCGGGGCTCAAAGTCAGCGCCCTGAGCATGCTCGATATCGACGCCGTCTTCGGGGTGAGCTGGGGCGCGCAGCTGGCGATGGGCATATACAGCGTCGCCGTGGCAAACATCCCCGACACCGGGGATCCCGGACCTTCGCGCACGTCGAGCTTGGCATCCTGGCGTCGGTCGACTTCGGCGCGGGCGTGTTCAAGGTCGAGATGCAGCTGGCCCCGAGCTCGTACATCTTCGACCCCAGCTGCCGCCTCACGGGCGGGTTCGCCCTCTCCTACTGGTTCAACGACAACGTCCCCGAGCGCAGCGGCGAGTGGGCGATGACCATCGGGGGGTGCCACCGCGCGTTCAAGCGGCCGAGCTACTATCCCGAAGTCTTGCATGGCGGGCGGACACCTCACGGCTACTCTCAACGCCGGGCCGCTGAGGGCGTGGTTCTCGGCCTGGGCCGACTTCCTCATCAACTACATGCCCTTCGACTTCATCCGGCAGGTGGGCGTCTCGATCGGCGTCAGCTTCAAGGTCGACCTTCTGATCACGAGCTTCACGGTGTCCATCGAGGCACTGGGTGTGGGTGCCTCGCTGGACCTGATAGGGCCGCCGCTGCGCGGGGTGGTCAAGGTCGACCCCTGGGTCGTCTCGTTCAGCATCAAATTTGGCCCGGGCGCGAAAGCGGGGGACCCGCCCAGCCTCGACGGCTTTTACGAAATGGTGATTCAATCGGGCCGGCCGGAGTCGATCGTCGAGTCGGTGCTCGCCGTGGCGGTCCCGGCGTCGCGGGATGGCAAGACCAGGAAGCCGCACATCTTCACGTGCCGCGGCGGCATGGTCAACGACGGCAGCCAGACGAGCAAAGACCCTCCCGAGGAGTGTCCGGCGTGGGCGGTCAAGGCCAACGAATTCGCCTTCGCCATCGACGTGGTATTCGCCCTGACATATGCCAAGGTGAAGAGACCCAAGGAATTCGGAGAAGACCCTAAGGCGCCGGGGTGGGAATCCGAGCCGCAGCCTCCCCTGTACGCGAAGCCGATGGAGATGGGTAAGCCGCTCTACTCGGAACTGATAGTCGATATCGTGCCCATCAAGTCGAAACTCGAAGCGTACTAGGTCAGGCTGAGCGACAAGAAATGGCATGTCACGGAAATCATCAAAGTGCCATCGGCCTTGTGGGGGAAGTGTATGTTTCAGTCCATTTCCCTCTCTCTCTCTCGCATACCCCCCCACCCGTCGTATTTTCCGCACTTACTTTGTGCAAACATCCCACAGACGGCCGCTCAGAGGACCCGCGCAGGACGAAGAAGAACGACATCAAGTCGCTGCTCAGCGCCTCTAAAGGGACGCTCCCCAAACTTATGGGGCTGGCCATCAAGCCGCCGAAGCCCAACCTCGCACTCGACAGGATCGGTAAGTTCGACGCCATCCAGGCGATGCAGCTGGCCGTCTTCATGGAGGCGGAGACGCCGAAGTTCGAAGGGTTCGATGCCGGCGACCCCGGCTTGCTACCCGGCGGTAAGACCAGCTACGACGAGGTAAGGGGGCTACCAAATTGTTTTTTTTTTTTTTTTTCCCCTTTTTTTGTTGTTGTACGCATCTGGGTAAGAATGCAGTTTACTCTTCTCTGGCCTGCGCAGCCAGCACAACGTGGGTGATTTAATGCAGATACAAGAAACTTGGCAGATTATAGTAGAAACCTGTGCATCACCTTGGGGAAATTGCCTGTCTGCGGCTAGCTCAAAGATTTCTGCGGAGAAATTTCTCGAGATCCCCCTCGACTAGTCCATTAGGAGCATGGAATCGCATGAGCCTACTTTTGTCGACTCCCCGAGGGATCCAAGTCGCATTGGCGCCACAGAGATACTTCTTGGTCTCGGTCATTCCGCCGGGTAAACGGGTGGTGATGATGGGCTTGAAGTGAGCGTGCTCTTGACTGCAGTATCCCATGGAGCGAACCCCCTCTCGGGAGTTGCCCGTGGTTGGAAGAGCACTATTGTCACTGGCAACAGCTTCGGCAAATTTGGGGCAGTGGCCATAATTCAAGGAGCACGTAAATGGCCTTCACAGCTTTGCCGAGGTTAGAATCGGCGCCTGCAGTAGCACTAATTGCCTCTACATTTCGGTTCTTCGCGTTGCCAGTCGCTCTAATCCTATAATGCTTGCCTTTTACGGTATAATTAAAGAGAGTGTACAGTTTTTATTACAAAGAAATAAAGACGGTTGTGACAAAGAACAATACTTTACGTTTTGGCTTAAGAAACATAAATCTTTCATCTTCTTTTAATATATCGTCTGGACAAATATATTGTTTAACACATCAACCCCATTACGCAGCTTATTTAAACCTGTTGTGGAATCTAGCAGAATGTTTAGTTTTAGGAAAGCAAGCCTCCCACCTACCGACAACCTCCTACCCCTACCAAACAACTATCAAACTTCAGCCTTCAGCTTAACCACAATCGCTGGTTTGACTTGAAAAAATGCATTCCACAACTAAGAACAGTCTAACTGACAACAGCGCGGAGGGTTGGGAATGCCACATGTGCCTTGGAGTTAACCCTTTCCGGGCACAATTTTGCCCTCGCTGCGACCACGAACGTTGCATACGATGTCAGGAATATTTGGGATAAGGAATGACGAGGAAAAAGGCGAGATAGTAGAAAGAGTGTAAAAGCAAGAATGTTTCAGACAACAAGTGTTTCAAAGAAAAGTTCTTTAGAATAGCGGCGTTAAAAAAAGAAAATTAATTAAAAGACCAGTCTCAAAATATAACATTAGTGACTATACTAGTTTTCTAATAGGCAACCTAAACGCTCCAAGGTGCTTGAGCCCGACTCCTGTTACTGGAAGCTTGTTAGTTAGGATAGGGGTAAAGAACGTAAATTTTATGGTTGACTGGCTAGAAGGTGTTCTGTGTTGCAGCGTACTACTTTATGTGTAGTCCAATAACTGGATGATTTATTCGACTTGTGACACAAGGCAGTGTTCTCTAGCAGCATAGTATATAATAGTAGTCGCAGTATCTACTGAGTGTAACTATAGATTTAGCAAATGACGATCATGAGTTGACACTTTTTACCCCACTGTACTCATATATCGGCATTTTTCGGGCTATTGAACTGGCCCTATGTCAAAAGGACGCCAGGCTGTTGGTTTTAATGGACGATTGATAATAATACCTCACGGTATTGAGACCTGTGGTTCTGCTTCCTGGATGGGACAACGTCTTTCTTCGTCTTTCTGAAGCTCTTAGCATATCTATAGATTTACGTACAGCTATTTATCCTACATGTCCCGGATATTAGCCCTTGGCTATAATAGCGCCATGCGACATTCAATGACGGGATTGAAAGTCTATATATAGACAATACTAGTATAGACTACGGCCACCCTGGGCGAACATTATCGCAAGAGGCAATAAGTAGGCATTCTACAGATATTGCCAACTGTACAAAGGTATAACAGGGAGAAAAATAGGAGCTGACCAGGACGTTAATTCAACGGGAGCAAGTATCGCAATACAGATCGTATATATAATACGGTAGCTCCCAAAAGAAACGGCAGAAGCTTAATACGGGCTATCAACGAGATCGTACACTTCACGCACACATCCATGATGCAACATAGAATATTAAAAACAGCCATTGCTGTGAGTTATCATATTCTTTCAAGTGACCTCTAGGGAGGGACTCAAGTTTGACGCCCAAGACGCCACGACTAACGGAACTTGATATAGAAAGAATGTACACACGAAGTGCGAAGGGAAGGCGACAAGAGAAGAGACCAGAAGACCCCAGTACAACGCCGCCCACCAGACGTAAGCCTGCCTTCATCTACGACGTGAAGGGAGATGATGAAGGAACACCACGAAACGCCGACAATATGCCCCGTCCCCTCTCCACTGTCCTCGCGGGACACAGCACACACATAGACGGGGGGAAGCGGTCCCGAGGTGGAGTGAAAAAAAGAAAGCATTCCCAATTCATCATATACAATCTCTCTCTCTCTCTCTCTCGCGCTTGTTCATTATAGACGCCCGTCCCCATTACCTTCCCCCGATCCCTTTTTTTTTTCTTTCCATCTTTTTTTTTTTCTCACCGCCAGCCACTAGCGATGCTACCACCGGCAGTCCTATCCTTCTTCGCGCCAGCGCCGGCCATCGCCGCGCCGCCAATAGTGATGCGGCGGGTGGCGCGGGGCTTGTCGCCTTGTTCCTTGGAGTCGGCGCCGGGGCTGCTGCTGCCGCCGCCGCCGCCGCCGCCGCCTGTCCAGCCGGAGATGCGCAGCGAGCCGCCCATGTTCATGCGGCGGGCCTGGCCGGCGGTGAGGGAGGGCTTGGTCGAGGCGTCGCGCTCCGGCGGCGAGCAGCTGATGGGGGGGCTCCGGCGGCGCTCGGTGCTGCCGCGGCGCAGGCGGGAGACGCCGTTCGAGTTCGATGAGGACAGGGAGGGCGCCGAGAAGGCGTTGCTAAGTCGGTGGTGGTGGTGGTGGCCGTTGCCGTTGCCGCTGCTGTGGCCGTTGCCATTGCCGTTGCCACTGCCCCCGATCGAGCCGATCGACGACGCCCGGCGCGCGTCCGAGACGAGGAGCGAGAGCCGCTTCGGCCGCTTGCTGGCGTGCAGGGCCGACCGCAGCTTCGAGCTGTCGAATAGCGCCGACGTCTCCGAGTCCGAGGACGGCGGCTGGTTTTCGTCCCCCGACGACGGGGACGGCATCGGGAGCGAGGACGGGTACGCGCTCGGGCTGGCTCGGGGGCTGAGCGACGTGTATCGCCGCGCCGGGATGCTGATGTTAGCAGCACGAGACGGGTCCAAGGTGCGCAGCGGGCTCGCCCGCCCCTCACCATTCGACGACGACGACGCAAGGCTCAGCGACATTGTGGGCGCCGCCACCGGCGAGCCACTGCTCTGTGACGGCCTAGATTTCGAGAGGAATCCGGCTTGGAACCGGCTTGGCTTTGAGACGTGCAGATTTGTCATCTCGGGTGCCAATAGTGATGGGCTTGACTCATCATCCGAGCCGCTCTCTTTCACGGGCGAGAGAATCTCAGGGATCCTAGAGAGGGGTTTTGGGGGTGCCGGCTTTGCAGGCGAAGGCTCTTGAGGAGAGGACGAAATCTTCTGAGGCGTCTTTTCGAAGTCGGCGAGTGTGCCTTCTTCGTCGTCGTCGCGCCAGCGTACCATCCGCTTCGAAGGCGTCGTCCGCTTCTTGGATGGTGAGGAGAAGGAGACTCCCTTGCGCGTGTTGACCGCTTTCCGGCGGCGGGGCGTACCCTTCATGGGCGAGAAGAATACCTGCATCGGTTCGGACGCTGCCACTGCAGCCAGCGCTGGATTCGGAATGGGCTTCATTAACTCCTTGGGCAGGGTTGATGTCCTCTTCCGCTTCGGAGTTCCGCGTTTCGTGGGAGAGAATGCCTCCAATGGCATCTTTCCACCGTCGGGCTTGACTACCTGAGATGTCGCCGAGAAGCCGGTATCTAATAATTGCTGAATCATGTTCTTGGCATGCAAAACTGCTTCTTCTTCGCTCATTTCAAGAATATCAGAGAGGGACGAGAGCATCTCGAACTGAGCTGCTAGCAGCACTTGTACGGTCGCGGCATCGCCGGCCTTCTCCTGTTCAAGCACTTCACGGTAGGCTTCGCGAGCGAAGTTTGACTTCAGGAGCTCTGCTTCCCGGGTTAAGCTCGCGATTTCACCGGTATCGGTGTAACCATCGCCGGAAGGGAGCTGACTGATACTATGCTGGAGAGCTCCGTCAATAGCACGCTCCCAGTTCGTCCTGTCTAGCTTCTGATGCAGATGGTGCCGGCTATGCTCCAGCTCTAGAAGAATGCCGTGGGCCGTCTTTCGCATAGCCGATAGAGGCGCAGGCATGGAGTCCTCGTCTTCACGCGCATCGCAGACCGTGTCAAACGCAGCGATCCAAGAAGAGAGCAAACCGATACGCCGTTCGACACCCCGTAGTTTCTTCATGTGAGCCACCTTGTCTTGGCGTTCGCTCGACGAGTTTTCGTAGGCGGTTCGGATTCTCTGGACGCCTTCTCGTGCAGATGCATCCCTCTTCTCCAGCTGCTTCTGGAATTTGGCGAAGAAGATCTGTTCCGCATTCTTCTGTTGAGCCTTGAGTTCGTTGATGAGCGACATCTGCTCGTCGATCTTGACTAAAAAGTCCTTCACGTGGCGGTTCACGTTGAATACATTTCTCGTGACCTTGGTTTGGATATTCTTGGCTCGGTTCGCATATCGAAGGGTGTTCTGTGTCTCGTCGTAGTGGGCGCTTGAGGGGCTGACGCATACGATCATGACGGTTTTACAGTTACCACCAAGCGAGAATTTCAGTAATCGGGTGAGTTTGCTGTTTCGATACGGTACGTGTGAATTCTTTCGGGGATCGCAAAGTGCATTAATGCAACTGCCCAACGCTAGCAGTGACTTGTTGATATTGGCGCCTTCAATGAGGCGGTCTCCTCGGTTCTTTGTAGCGCTAGCCCGTTCGCTGCCGGCAAGGTCGATTATGCTCAATGTGGCCATGGTATGAGGCTCGTTGACAGCCGCGTTCCTGTCCTTCATAGCAATATTGATTTGCAGCACTGCGTGTGATCGTGACGATGTTGCATTCGCGTCGGTCGGCGATACTGTTCTATATTCGTTACCCAAGACAATCATATCCATCACTTCCTGAACGTCTTTGGGGTGGTGGCTAGTAAGACCCGGCACCGTAACAGCCTGGTTCGAGTCCTCTCGCAACATTAAACCCTGTTTGCTACCGCCAGGGACGAGAAGGTCACGGATCGTCTCATTGTAAATCTCCAGGTATGATAGCGATATTTCCGTGTGTTTCTCATCGCTACAGTCGCCTATCTTCTCAAAGAGCTCCTGCATGGTCAAGAATATGATGCCGGGCATTTGGGGCGTGCCTGTGATGGTGTGTGTCTTGCCGCATCCCGTGGCACCGTATGCAAAAACTGTGGCATTGTAGCCGTCGAGGACACTATCTAACAGGCCCTTTGTCGTCGCTTCGTACACTTCTGTCTGTGTCGTGTTCTCGTCAAATATGCGATCGAACCCGAACGTCTGATCCTTGACCTTCTTGCCGTTGGGTACTACTGATCTCGAAAACTTGTGGACGGGGTTGTCCTCGGGCGGGTCGAATACCCTGTTGCCTTCGTTGTCAGCTATCAAAGAAAGCCTAGGCTTCCAACGGGGGAGTGATAAACGCACAGGCACTTGTCATCGATTACTCTGATGACGGATCGAATGCCACTCTGCTTGAGTTTGGGCGTTGGCGCGCCGGCTAATGAGCCGTCGCCTAGAAATACCGTTCCGTCATCGTGTCTCCGCCTGTATGTATGTAAGTTCCCGGTCGGACTCCGCGGCCTGTCGTTGTCGGGGATGAGACCTACAGTTGAGCGGCTTCTCGGATTGTGAACGGTCGCACTCGAACTGAATCATGGTTTTAGTAAATATCCCATGTAGCGCGGTGCAGCTAATCATCGTACCTGCGACGGATATAGACGAAGCTCCTGGATCTACCGCAGACATGGTGACCATTGCGCCTGTGCTGTTCTATCCGAAGAAAATGTCTGTTTGGCTGAATGCGCCTCGGGATGGGGGGCGATGGTGTGATGCCGTGACATAAACAGAATAGATAAGATTAGAAGAAGGAAAAAAAAAAAAGGGCAAAGTATGCCTGTGCTGGTCGCGTTGATGATAGAGCTGGAGCAACTCTAGCCTTCGAAGATTGAAATGAATGACAATTGAAGGTATCCTGCTGTGTTAGTTAATGACAAGAAAATGTTCCCTACACTGGCATCGTCATCGGGGAATTGATAGTAATAAGATCTAACCCTGGGCACAGAAGGTGCTTGTTGATTGTTAGTCACGTCCTCTGTCATATCACCCTGGCAACCAGGGGCTCCGTTAATTGTGTGTGTATCGCCCCACCTTCCCAATATGGTAAATTGGGGGCCATAGCGCCTTAGTCGACATTCACAGAGCTGTTTTCTACTTTCCCACTAAACGACCCGCTGTTTGGCGTGTTTTAGGCATCTTTTAGCCAATTACTTGTGAACAACAATGCAAAACAACGGCATTGCCGTTTGAAAGGTAAACAGTCCTCATAACAACAACACACACGGGACACGGATGGAAGGGTTTTTAATTGCGAATAAACACCATAGATATCTCGACACGAATTATCTCCCGTCAGCCCCAATCAGGACCGAATTCGCACATACTATCTAGATGGACTCTTTCCGTAGTCTCTATAACTATCTGTAGTTATCTGTTTTGTCTAATCATGTTCTGCGGTTAATGTGTTTGCCGCAAAGCTCGTTCGTCTATTCGCACCATATTCGTCTCTGCCAACCAGAAAGCTCTCAGGGGGGCCAAGATAGCTGGGCCGGACACCACCCAAGTCCATAACAATCTTTTGGACAATAACACTGGGTGCCAATCCCCATACGCGGAGTGTATATGCCCCCTCTTTCGCTACATCCCATCGCGTCGTCGTCTTATGCTGCGGATCGAGTCCCCAGATCGAGTCCGCTACGCTTCGTGCCCAGCCTGCAGGCAAGTTTGGACCAATGCTCTCAGGCACGAATCGGACAATCTGCGGTTGTGCCTCCGTCCCACCTGCTGGAAATAGTGAGACTGCAAATTCGAGTGGTGTCTTGTCTGAGAGATAATTCTGTGTTGGCGAGAGGTACAACGTCACGTTGACCTTGGGTACACTTGTGAATAAATACACATCATACTCCAATGCGGGTGCCGTTTCGGGGGTCTGGGGAGGTGTCGTCTGTGGCCATAACGTGACGCCACCGATAGTCCGCCCATAATTTTCCAGGGTAAGATACGTTATATTTGAGTTTGCCCCATTGGATGGACTGAAAACGCGTTGATAGTTCGGCGCTTCAATGGCCACATTCTTGTCGGACTCGACAAATCCCTTTGCAAAGCTCGAGGGTATCTTTCGTAGATTCACGGGAACTTGGACGGTTGGCGAGCTAAACCAGGTAGTAAAGCCTTCCTTTCCACATCCTGCCTTGAATTTGATATTGGCCGTCGTGGTATTGACCACTTGGGGCGCGGCTGACCAGTCAACCGACACGAAGACGCGAGAGTCTGTCCCATTCCCCGGCCCAACTGTCCCCTTATCCTGGGATAATTTTAGCCAAGGTAAGTCGACGGTGGCCGACCAGTCGCAGTCCTGAGGTCCCCGGGAGAATACATCAAACCATCGTGTTGTCGGTCCATACGGATCTAGTGGCGGGAGCACAAGAGTATTTCCAGAATTTGCGTGATACTTGTCGTCACCAGGAATACTGGCGTTAAGGCCTTCGACAGCAATTCCGACATTGCCCGCAATGGAAGATACAGCGCTCTGGACATACGACATCGCAGGCAACACGTTGCGCATGGGCTGCTGCCAGTAACCGTCATATCCAAAGTGTGTTTCTGTATATCGTGTGAGTTAGATAAACGAGCACCGGAAACTGGTATACTTACGATCGAGCATCCGTCTCCATTTTCCGTCCAGCAGGCTATCCCATCTTGCCGTCAGTTCTCCATCGGCCTGGAAACGATCCAGTACATCGGCGATCATATCGTTCGCCGAATTCCTATGTTGATTTGCATATACGGCGTTTTTCTCGGCACCGATGTGAACCTGGTGAATGATTTGACCGCCTAAGATCGGATGCAAGGCCATCTCGAAGAACGATGGCTGATAAGCCACGTCAAGCTTGTCATAAACAGCCTGGGCATCCTGCACGAGTGTCTGCCATTGCTGAAGGATCGCGTCGCCTTCGTTATAGTTTATCACGGAGTAGACGTACGGCTCAACAAGCTCAAACTTCCTCCGAGCTGCATACATGCCATATCGCGTCATGATATCTGTGATTTCCCCTGCCTGGTCTGACCCGAACTCACGAGTTGCCCAAGCAGCAGTCCAATTCCCCACATCACTCACCCCCCACTGCTCGATATCGTAGGCCATATCTAGGAAGTGGCTGATCGGGACCTCTAGGGGTTTCAAGTCCCCAACATTGACGATCCAAATCCTATCAGCCCCATGAGCGTAGGCGAGCTGCATCTGCTCAGCCGTCTTCTCTAGTTGAATAGTATTGATCCACTTATAGTTCCTAGTATCACCAACATAATCGAAATGATAGTAGACGCCGGCACCACCCGATCGTGTCTTCTCGTCGTCAACAGGCACTCTCCGCACATTGCCCCAGTTATCGTCAGCCCATAAAAGAGTGATATCCTCTGGGATGGTCAGCCCTTCTTGAATATATGACATTACCTCTTTATACTGGAACACTTAGGGTTAGTTGTTATTTTGAATACTGGTGGTAGAAAAGGGCGGGATCTTTTCTTTCAAAATAAATGCCCATCCACTAGGACAAGAAGAGACTCACAAGGCACCACATCTGGGGGACATCGGTCGCTTCCACGCCCAAGACATTCCCAATAGCGTTTCTTTGGCTGCGGACCACTGCCTCAAGAAGGCTAACAATAGCCTCGACACCAAGCCCTGCAATAGCCGTATCCCCACTGCCTCTCATACCCATCGTCCACAAGCTGTTGTTCACGTAAGGCTTCGCCCTCTGCGCGCCGTAAACGAAGTACTCGTCGATGGTCTTGTTGTTTTGGTCGTATGCCCACGGCCCGAGCCCCTTGTTCGTGTAGAATGTGCCGAACTCGTTTTGCGCGCGCATCATCGGCTCCGTGTGAGAGCTGCCCAGTACGACTTCCCACGCATCCGCCAGGGGCTGGTTGGCCGGGTCGTCAACCTCGAACATGGACCCCCAGATGGCCGGCCATAGGTAGTTCGCGCGCAACCGGAGAAGGAGCTCGAATACGTGGCTGTAAAACTGGCCGTTGTACCCGACACCATACGGGGTGTTCTCGAAGTTCCACTGTACCCAGCCGGAGAGCCCCGGTTGTTCGTCGTTCAAGAAGATCCCGCGGTATTTAACGGATGGGGATCCTTGGACTTTCCCTTCAGGCAAGATGAAGATTGCCTCGCTCTTTTTAATAGGCACGTCCGCCCACCAGTACCAAGGGCTAACGCCGATTTGCTCGCTGATGTCGTAGAGACCGAAAATGGCCCCTCGAGGATCGCTTCCAGCTATGATGACCGCCTTGGGGCAGCCGGGTATTGGCTCCTCAACAATCCGGGTTACAAATGACTCCCACTTCCCCTCTATCCCAGTCACATCTAGTTTTCCGGCCTCGACTAGATCATCGACGATTTTAGAGCGGCCAAGTGTTCCGGCGATAATTACCGTGTCCTTGGCCGATGGGTCGGTATACTCTGGCCCGGAAAAGTACCGTGTGCCATTGGTCGCATACTATCCAAAATATTATCATCAGTGATTGATTCAAGACCTCTAGTGTTGTCGTGAACACATCAGCATCCTCGAACTGAGTGCTAAATGCATAACCACCGGCATCCAGTGCACCCCTTTCCTCTACCCCTGGACTGTGAATCAACCCTGCACCCAAGGCAATGACTTACATGCGTGTAGTTTGCAGCGACAGTTTGGTGCTCGTAACTAGCTGGTTTTGCCCCCTTCTCGCCATTGCTGAGCGTGAAGTTGGTCCCCGTAACGCGACCGAAGTCTTTCGCCAGATCCCCCGCCGCCCGGATCACGCCCCAGTTATCGTCGCTTGACACGAGGATCTGAGGTGTCGAGATTCCGCCGCCGGTTATTTGGAAGGCATTTGTCGCGGGTGTAAATCTCACAATGGACTGCTGCCCGAGAGCTGCGGTTAGCGACGCCCATGCCGTGAGTACAAGCCATGGTAACGGAGCCATCGAGGGCGATTGTGCCAGGTGTCGCCTGACGCCTCGAAAAGGGGATCGGCTCCAAAGGGGTAGGAAGGGACGCTGGGAGAGCTACACGGAGCTGATGGCCATTGTCACAGGCGCCTGCTGGAGCAGGGAGCTACCCTCGTTTATATTGTACCGACAAGCCGATTACGGGAATCCCAAGGCCGAGATTCTTCAATCCTCTTGTTCCCCAGCCCCTCTAACCTGGAAAGATTGCGGAGACATGCTTCTAGAGCACCGGCATGGTATGACTAAAATACCACGATAGCAAGATGCATGTGTAAATAAATTGCCACGAGATACCCGAAATTCTGTTTCGGGCAGGATTGCAACGTTCTCCACACTAGAAAGAAGGGGCAGTTGGGGAATGTCGCATTGTGGCAGGTCTAGTACATAAACTAGATGTCGGGTAAATGGGCATGGCGGACATGGCTCTGCAGATGTTGGGGGAGGCTTGGAAGGTGGGCTAGGTGATAATGGTTCTCCCCGCAAACGACGCAAAGTAATAGGTGGAATGGTACGGGATGCCTGTCGTGGCGCCGGTGAAGCGGCTGCAATCCCGTTAAGCCAGGCGATTCGGCTAGCTTGCCGGCGTTGGGTTTACCACGTTATCCGCCTTGGCTTATCTATCCATTTAGGTGCTGCTGACACAATCGGTACTGTTCCTATTTGTGTCAGATTATTCTTGACATGATTCATCAATCAATGGCTGAAATGCAAGCAGATCCCCTGTTGTTGCTCTGCATGCCTTATGCATTTTTGGGGCGTAGGGCTCTCATGTGCGCTACTGTGCGGTCAGAATGTACCTTGCATTTAGCCGGAAGCGATGTGACTTTTGACAACCTAAGTCAAAAGGCCTCGGGAAATACTACGCGATATAATATTGGCACGCTGTTGTTGGAGCTAGATGAGGTGTGGGCAGAATCTGCCCTGACCACTGAATAAACAGACATTTGAATAGATCTACTAGTCAACGGTGCTGAAAGTTTATCACTCATTTGAACTTATCTCATGCCTATATAGCAATTCACAGTGGAAAGGGATCCTGCCGCAAATGGACCTTTTTACGCCCGAGCACCAGATTCGGGTCCATATTGATGTGAGGGGGGGGGGCGTCTCGGCGAGTTGTGATGGTATAAAAGGGGGACCACCCTTCCTCCTCTCTCTCTTACTCCTCCATTTGCACGTATCTCTTTTGTTCACTACTTAGTAATACGTGGCCATATCTTGAAGCTTAAATATTTTGAACCTTAAGCGCCACCATATCGGCAGCCATTGGCCGCGGCCATCCGTTATGCGAGATATAATATTTTCTAGTCCATAGACCCATTGGCCGTATTGGTATGGCCTAGCGGATACGAGCGACATAGCGGTTTAGCGAAAGTATATTTACCTAATATCGTTACTCAGTATTCTTAGGCCTGAGGGTTCGATTCCCTCGATGGTCAACTACTTCTTTATTTTTTTTTCCCTATTATTAGACTTCCTTCCACCTTCCTTATTATTGCCCTCCACCTCCTGTTATCTTCCCCCCATTCACCTTATTCAATATCCACTTTATATTCATTACTTGCTTTTTCCTTATTTTTCTTTAGACTTTTAGGAAAGCGCCTATGTACGCAAAAGAACAATCATATCGGCGGAATACAAGAATTATTACTTTGGGATTGACACGACGTTTACGAATATGGAAAGAATCAGTATATGGCATACGTGAAGAGTCTTAAATTATATGTCAGAACTCGCTGTTTTATATCCACATCTTGTCAAAACCTACCACGCGGTCACCTCAGGTATGTTTCTAAGCCGCCCCCGATCAGCAGGTGAAGCATCTTCCCTCAATATAGAGGTTTTTGAGGGTTGAATTCTAGTATATAAATGCTAAATAAGTGAGATCTTTCCAAGGTATTGGAGGTTGTAGGTACATATGGCAAAGATTACAGCAGGCTGTTACCCCTGCCTTCACTATCGCCATTGCCATCCTATCCAAACGACAAATTTGGAATTTTATTCCTGCTTTTGTCTCTCAATACCTGCCTTAGGTAGGTAGGTACCTACATTAGGCACTTGAGTATATGGTACGGCGCTAAGGCGTCCTTAAATCTTGATAAGTGCTATGAAAGGGCACCTATCGTGGATGCTCATAACCCAAATTCTATCAACACCACCAGCTTTTTAAAGTCATTCTGTCTTGGTGGAAACACACCCGTAATCCCCTCTCCTCCCCTCCCCCTCCCGCGCGCCTTGGTAGCGATGGGCCACGATGACTAGAACCATTTCGACGCCCTGGCCTTCCGCGAGTTCAGGACCTTGAGGAACGATCCCATCAGGCCAATGTTCTTGCCCTTGTTATTATCCGCCAGCCCGAGCATCGCCGCCGCACGGTTCGGCAAACGCTCGCCGACCGAGGCGGCCCAGCTGCCGCCGTTACGGTAGACCCAGTAGCAGGCGAGGGAGAACAAGGAGATCCAGAAGACGGCCTTCAAGCACGTCCACACCTCGCCGCAAGCGGAGGGCTCCGACGGGTCGCTCGGGGGATCCCGGTGGTCCGGATACGCGCCCGGTGACCTGTAGTACGTGGTAGCCGGGCGCGGGTTGTGCTCCTGGGTGGGGAGCAGCGGCCGGGTCTCGGCTCTCGCGGCCGCGGCGGCATAGCTCCACGGGGGCTGGATGGGGAGGCGTTGGCCCGTGCTCGCGGCCGCGTATCGGGTCTGTCCCACGTAGCTTCGCACCGCCGACTCGAGGTCGTCTACGGGGAGGCGGCGTGGGGCCCTGATCGGAAGCGCGGGCTCGGGCGCGCGGACGCGGGGCGCGCTCGGCGTGGGGTTCCCGCTCCCGCTTGCGAGGGAGTAGGTTGGCGGCTCGTACTGCGGCTCGGTGAACCCGACGTGGTCGATGAGGGTCCGGTACGACTCCTTGGAGAGAAAGAACTCCGGGCCCTGTCGGTGCCGGTCGTACGGTTGCAGCGAGGCTAGGTAGATGCTGCGTCTCGTCTGCGTCTTCACGTACGACGGCTTCCGCAGCTTATCCGACGGGTTCCTCAAGACTAGCAGGATCCCGTTGTCGGGATGGCGCTTCCTCGGCTTGATGGGCAGATGGTCTCGCCTTGCGGATGGCTGCCTGGGGTATTTGGTTTCTAGGTCTTCGCCGTTGAAAGAGGTGAGCTATCACCCAGAGGAATAAGACTCGTGAGCTGATCATGTTACCCTTCACCTGCATCTGGAGATGTGGCTACCCACTATGAAGAATTCGACCCTGCCGCCTCGGGGCTGGGTCGACAGAACGACTACTGGGTGGTCATAGCAGCCGTCTTCGATGTTAGCTTCGGCCGGGTTGACCTGGTCCTTGGGCGGCAGCCATTTGATGCAGCCGGCAAGCGAACCCTGAATCACGCCCGGCATCTCTGGTTGAGACTCGAGGCGGGACCCGTGTTGTATATAAACTCAAAATTGGATTTCATCCCATTCGCCCGGTGGTTTAAGATATTTAACTGATTTTTCGGTGGGGGAATGGATAGGTAGTATACCTAGCAAGTAGTGGGAGGGAAGCAAGGTGACCTTGGCGGCTATTATAGGTTGGGCACACATAAGACTATCACTGACGCACGACCAACCAACCATGCACTGCCCCTCCACGTACCGTGCACCAGACGCCAATTAGAATATGCAGACGCGGCGGTATATTCTCAGCCGGTCTATTACCTAGCCTGCCTGGTAACAGAAAATGCCGGGGTACTACGGGGGTACACAGGTACGGGGGAAGACGGAACCGCTGGAGAAGCAAACATAGTCGCGTGATACGGATGAGAGGATCACTGAGGCAGCCCGATTGTAAGGTAGTCGGATCATAGACGGTGCCGACCATGAGGAAATTAGGCAGCATGCTTCCGCCGGGTGGACATCACCCCTGTTGAAACAGGCTGAGCTACGCCAACACAGTAATCCAGATCCAACAAGGGGAGCTTGACCAATTGGCCTGGGTGGTTTAAATCCCCCTCGCGGTTGACCGACTGATACAGAATGGACAAAGGATGCATGCACAAAGACTATGAAGCCAGTATGTATGGCAAGGTTAACAACATGGGCCAGATCGGTCTCACGGCACACCCCGCCATTGGCGAGCTGGCCTATGATAAGGTTGACTAGACGCCGCTGTCTGGTATTGTATTACCTAAACCCAGGCGGGGAAGCTCTTCGTTTGTTTCTTGCGTTGGGCGGGAGGCTGCTGCGCTGGCGGCTGCGCGGGAGACTGCGCGGTATCCTGGTTAGCATGGCTGGGTGCGTCTGATGCACGGAACGGTTCGAGCGGTAGCAGAGTCTCTCCTGACGCTCGCGAGATCGAAGAAAAATACCACCTAAAGGAGGTAAACATGCCTTCAAGCTGCAGCACTTGCTCAGAAACGAGGACCTTCGTACTACTCGGAGTGGGACTAGGTTCCGTTCATCGCCACCCCGCCGCCGTCTGTTAAAGCGGTTCCCCGGAGACGGGGCACCGAGGCTAAAACGGGGCGAGCGGCATATTGCTGATTCTTCATGGCTAGCGGAGAGCCGCTCGGGGTCACCATTGCTCTTTCATGACTGTTTCTGCCCGTTTCTGTTTGGAGCGCTGTCTTCCACATGCCCAATTTCTCGCCTGACCATTCCCTACCCTTCCTACACTACCTAAGCTGGCTAAGCTAGGAGCTCGGGGGCCCTACGAGCTCCGTAAGGCTTTACACTGGGTCATAATCTGGCTCATTTTAACTTGCATGGATCAGCGCCACCACTGCCCGTAGTAGGTAATTGGCGGCACGACAACACCGTCGGAGCTGGGAACGCTAGACACTTGGATGGATTGAGTAAGCCATCCCATTTCGCATCAAAAGCGAGCCGACGAGTGTTTGGTGATATGGTTTGTTCATGTTACTCTAGGTGGGTATCTCAAACATGTGCACTGACGTTTTCCCTCAGACCCTTTGTCCGCAATGTAAGCTTATCGGCCCCCTCATCGAATGGTAGGCGGATGGGCGAGTGATGCCTTTTCGCGCTGGAGGCACCAACACTGCTCTGCCGAGAATGGTCTCCACTGCCGGTGCCATTCTCCCGGCCGAGCGCGCGATTCAGCGTGTCCCGTTGTTTACTACTCAAAACCTCGCTGTCCATACTACCACGACGACTACCGCCGGTACTACTAGCTCCATCATCGGTGCTGGCAAGCGAGCTGCCCATTCCGACTCGCCCTCTCAGCCGCCCGGCCCACAGCCCTCGAATGCCGCCGCGCTTGCGCTCCGGTACCTCGTCGCTGCCCGCGCTGCACACATATAGGAGATATTTAAGATTCGGTAATGTGTGCCGAATATCAACAATCTTGAGCCCAGCTGAGACGCAGAGAGCCTCGATATCCTTGTTGAGCAAGAACCAGGCGTAGTCGAATCGATACTGTGCTGTAGCACCACCCCGTAGAAACAAGGGAAAGTCGCGCTGAGCCTCGGGCAATAGCGAGATGTTATCGCGGATGCTGCTACGCGAGCCGAAGGGCGTTATCGGATAGGACAGAGGAACGCATAGATAGAATTGTAGAGCATAGGTCAGCTGCGCTACGTAGCCTAGCGCCGCGGCCAGTGAGTTTTCGGTGGATGACGATGATGTGGGATCATAGTCAGAGTTTGGTAATGGTACGTTGCATATGCTGAAGGAAAGGGGCGCGCCGGAAGGACTAGGTGTAATGGGAAAGATGCGCGCAAGGTCCTCGCATATGCGGCGCCGTTGGCCATGGATGCTCTCGCGCGTAGACAATATGAGCGCCTGCGATGCCGGTAATTTCGATTGGGCGTGCTCGACGTGGTCGCCGACTCTCAATTGTGCGGAACGCCCTTCCTTGATGGCCTCTCGCCGAGCCTCAATAGACCGTTTCAGATCGTCCCGTCGCGTCTGAGCGGCATGGAGCGCCCGCTGCTGCGCCGAGAGGTATTTCGATGCGAGGCGGGCAGACTCCTGGGCTTGCGGAACCGCGTCATCGGGTGCGCGTTCGAGCAACGAGTTGATCTGGATCGTCAGGGCTTGGCGAGTGGCGAGAGCGTCTTGGATAGAGTTATTTAAATTGGAAAGCTTCATCAACGCATTGTACGAGGCACTTGGAAGCGGCGAGGTTTGCTTCGGCTCGGGGCGCTTGCTCGCGAGGTCGAGAGAGTACATCCCATCTTCGAGGTGAAAGACGAGGCAATTGGGGGGGAAGTGGCGGTTTCGCAGACCACCCAAGTAGTGTAGCGAGCGAAGGTCGATGTCGTGGGAGAGCAGCAGGCCCCATGACGAGCGACGCTTGGCCCATATCCTCACCTTCACCTCCGACTGCCGCACGACAGAAGAGCCGGCGCTGGACAGGTCGAAGAACCGGAAGTTGAAGTTGGTAGACCGCTGGGCAACCTCGCTGATGTAGATGGGATCCTCGTCGCCGTCGCAATACAGGGAGAAGAAGATGTCGGCGGCTCTACTCTCGACGGCGTACTCCAACTGCTTGTGACGGGTGACGGGCGTGGTGTTGGCGAGGTTCGTGCTGCGCCTGCGCGCATTGGCACGGGGACGGAGGCTCTCGGAGGAACGGGCATGATGGAGCTGGTGCTGGAGCTGGAGTTGGGCTTCCTGGGGCGTGTTGGAGGACAGGTCGGCGTCGAGGTCGTCGGAAGCGCGGCCTTGCGGCTTGGTAAAGCTTAGATTACGCAGATAAATCCCGTGCAGATGTCGTAGCCGCCGGTTTTGAGACAGCATTGTCGATGGATGTGCCTGTAGCGGCTGTCGCTGCTGCTGCTGCTCCGCCACACAGCGGGCGCGTGAATAATAAGATCATGGGCGATGGATGGTTGTTGTCGAGCTATCTACTTGCGGCAAGTGGCACACAAGTTTTGAGGTCCCCAGCAGTCAAGGTACCTACCTACCTACCTACTCAATGATGACGGCCTACATACGCCTTACCTAAGTACCTAACAAGCCGAGTCGCATGTCTCGTTTAGATACATATATTGTATTACAGAATATTCATTTATAGAATTGCCCACCTACTCAGCAAAGGTATCTGCAGCGTATCGATCCGATCGACATATAACCTTCTAGGTAAGTGCCAGAACGCTGTACCATAGAGTGTTGCTATCCGCCATCATCGCTTACCTTACCTGAGGTACCTACCTAATTAATATACACTTCCAACTAAATCTTGGGGATGCTATCCGCCAATCAATCATCACCAAACACATGATATAGGAATCTAGGTATCAAATGGCGAAGAAACTCGCATCCACATGCGTGAGTATTAATCACCACTCAAGTCGGCAGCCATAATGTATGTGTAGCGAGGGGGACAAAATGTAAATTCGGACAGATCCAGTATTCCTGCGGCCAAACTACCTCTTCATGTAAGCTCTATGTAGCTATACCTACCGAAAACGACCCAGTGAGGCCACCTGCACAATCATCAAATATAGTTTGCTTTTGCTATAAACCCGAGTATAGCACCCCCCCTACCCCTAGCACGGCAAGATCCACCTGTTATCTCTGCAGAGCGCGGATGAAGACCGAATAGATACATCGGATTTCTTTTCGGCGACACTACGCCATTGTGGTTTCGATTGACTGACAGCTTGCCTTACTTCTCTTTCGAACGCGTATCGACCCCTTCGTTCGCGGACTTCCCTCCGTCTTGAGGCGTCTCCTCAGCTTAGCACTACGTTGAAGCAAGCGTTAGTCAGCGATACCCTTCTAAGATCCCGTCGGCTTTAGCTTACAACTTGCGCAAGTGCTGCTTTTGCAGATCTTCTGGCATAGCTAGCCACTCGGGGGAGTTGATGTCAGGCACAGATTTCATGTCGAGATCTCCACCCGAAGCCGAACTACGGATCGACCAGGACGATGTGGACACTTGAGGAACTAGTTCGGCGAGTGGTCCCGCTGCCGCACCTGGCGAGCCATCGTTGTTGGAGACTGGGAATGATGGATCATGCGGTATTCCGCCTAGTGCAAGCTGTTCGTGGGTTTGGGTATGGCGGCAGTACCTCTCCAGAGGGGTAAGATCTTGCTGCGAATATTGCTCGGTCGGGGAAGCAGAAAATTGGGCCTCGCGAACAAGTGACGCCGGCAAGACCTCGTCTGTCTCGGTTACCAGCTGGGGATTTACAATACCCTCTACTATTGATTTATAGAAATCGGCTGCGGCTTGGAGGGGTTGGCGCGGGGACCTACAGCTAGTTAATAACGCGCGAGGAGGAAAGGAAAAGGGCGAGAAAGAAAGAAAAGAGATACCGTCTTACAGTGTCTGGCTGCCGTCACTCAGATGGATAGTCGATCCACCTGGCGACGAGTCCCGTAGGTAGGCGATCGATAGTCCATCTCCGACACCTCTGTAATCGATGTTCCTGGACTCAGCCATGTATATCAGAATCCATACGATGGAATTCCAAAGCCTTTAAGATAATAGAGACGGGTAAAGAGCCCCAGGAGGGAGGCCAGCCATCTAGCCGGTTGGGCGAACGCGATAGCTATGAAATACTCATGACTAGACCTAGCCAAGATTGATCCGCGAACTAGACGCCTCCCAACGGCCCCCCGACATCCTGGCACCCTCTATCCAGCACCAGGGACTCGGAGCAACCCAGGGAACTGGAATCTCCATGTATTAGGCAGCGGCCCGGTAGGGTGGTGTAGTATGGGCCCGCACGAAATAAGCCCAGAAAACCGGGGAGACCCTGGTAGAACACTGCACTCGTTCACTTTGCAATGCGGTGTGCTCTGCAGATTGCGCAGATTCATTGAGGAAGAGCCGCATGTGCATGTGCCTACATACATGCATACGATACATACATACACACATGGCCTGTCTTGCCAAAACGAGTAGGTGATAACGGGTCCAGGAGGCGAGTGGGTACGCGTGTGGTGGTATCTTAGTGGTTCCCAGTGGATTGGTAACCAATGATATGAGACGGGGATATGCGAGTCACCTTTCCGCGCCAATAGGGTGGTGACTGCTTCATAGATGCTTGCACACGACTGACGAGTCCGCAACGAATGGCACCGTGCATTAGACTAGGTAAGGGTTCCGTTCCATTGGGAGTCGCGCCCCGCCCCAAGGACTCGGACTATATCATCCCATTGGCATGGAATCGTGGTGTATAATAAGCACAGTCGGGATTGGAGGCCGCTGGCCACGACGAGAGTATGTAGATAGGCGGTGTGGCAAATTATTTGGACAAGAACAATAGCAGCCGGAGCGATGCATCTCAACATTAGCATAAACTACCAAAATACAACACGTCTCGTTTAGCGCTAACGAATGGACCATGCAGTCACTGCTTGCTATGTCAGTGTGTACCTAGCTCCATCTCCTTTGCTTTTTTCGCCGCTTTAACCACCGCTCTCCCCAGCCATGAAAGGCCGAGCCGACACGGATTCCGTCTAGTTTCCTACTCTACTCTACCCTGCTCTGCGTGGATTTGGGGCGGGTTGCTGGGGTTCCCGTTGCCTCGTCTCGCCGCTAGTCAACGATACTATCCGCGTGGTATCTAGAATTACCTAGCAGCGGCAGGTTAACGCCAATAGGCCCCTCGCTGGAGGGATTAACCTTCTGGATCATTTCCAGAGTGCATGAGGCGTCACCCTAAATAAGCTGAAAACAATGCCAAGAGAATAAGACAATGCCACAAAATAGAACATATCAGGAGAATGGGAGAGTGCCGAGAGAATACCGAGAATGGTAGAATCGAGGTGCAAGCTCTTCCTTGAAGCAACGAGGTAGGGGCAAAAGGTCGATACCATTATATAGGGGAGGCGAAAGGATGCCCCAAACACTCCACCCGCCAACTTAGTCGACGTGCCAAGCACTTACAGCGACCATCATGAAAGTAAATAAATATTATATAATTTAGCAACTGAATTAAACCAAAAAGAGTCTTGACGAAAAAAACCTTTCCAACGCTCTTGACATCGAGACATGCCGAGCTCGTTGCCGATTAAGCAATCTGGCTCCCTGCTTTGATTCCTGAGCTATCCATCCAGCAGCAGTTATTAATTTATTTGCACCTAAATCCACAAACTGCCAAAAACTTGCATCCCCGAACAGACCACTATAAAAGTCGTTAACGCTTGGCCCGCTAGAGCCTATGCGAGATATCACAATCGGCTCTCGCCTTAAACAAAGTTTTTTTTTTTTTTTGTCCCTATTTCAGGTTCATTATTGATATCTTCCGTCTGATACAGTTTACAACACGCCTCTCCCAGGTTACTAAATGTTACGTGGTATCTAAAATCTAGAGGTGTGGCTAGGATCCCTTGCGCGTAATTTTGGACATAATTTGTATGAAAAGGCATGAACTCGACAGCCTTATTGACGGCTTTGCAAAGAAATTCAAACGTCGAATGTTTAGTTGATTTGGTTTATGCTTTTTACATAATTCAAGTGCAAAAGTACATGCAAGGGATCCTTGTCACACCTCTGGATTTTATACATAATTTAACATTTAGTAGCGTGGAGAAGGTGTATGTTCTATCTCGTAACCGGTATAATATCGCTGGCGAAAAGCTTAACAGCAAGATTTAGATTTCTTCTTGAAATTTTCTCTGAAGTTAACGCCAATACAGAGCTAGTCGTGTCTATTTAATACCTCTTCTCTCTCCGTCTCCGACTAGGCTCTAGATATTTTCCTCATAGCTCAGTATATGTGCCAAGCCAACTATAACACCACACAGTACGATACTGACAAGTTTGGTGCTGCGCCCCTCTCAGTTATTTACAACCAGTATGGCTCGGTCACTTGAGGGTGAGTAGATTCCACATCTTGGTTCCCCCCGAGGCTGGTAGAATATAAATTGGTTCTACAAAGCATTTGGGAACTGGCCTAACAAGACCTTTGATCACTCAGATAACTCCCAACCCACACCAGCCACAATCCGTTCATCACTTTTATCGTTACAGAATCAGGCCAGAATCAATATACCGATACTGGTGAAGAATCCTCCGTCTGATAGTGGAGATGTATCAGACCGCTCGGGGCTCCACGGGGTCCGAGGGAATCCGAGCGACACGGAACGGAATAGAGTAGCACTATCATCCGAAGACTGCTCTAAAATCTTTAACAATTCATTTGTGGATAAACATGACTCCTCTCTTCTTCTCATCCTCGCATACTGGATTGAGTTGACAATGGCACTTACAATTTGGGGAAAGTACTTCAGGGTCACTCCCCATCACTTCCCAAACGCCCTCCGACTCGTCATTTGTCTACTTTTGAGATGCTACGAGCTCTTTAACTGCCGCTTGGCTACGTCTTCACACATTTCCCTACGCCAAATAAAGATCCGACCTGGCTGGAAATTTGCCGAAGCGAACCCTCCGTTGACAGACGTCGCCATAGCTCGCATGGTTTCCGTATACTTAATCCAGAGGGGGTTTGAGAAATGGCTTAACGGTCTTCTGGACAGCAGCAAGGAAGAATACGTCAATCGACGAAGTTCCTACGTTTTTAATACCGACACGATGGATATTGAATGGGTCACCAGCGACAGCGAGAGTGGAGAGAAACATACAAACTTTCGATCCGGGCTCCCAATAATCGAACTCTTCCCCGACAGTGATCTGTTGCAAACACAGCAGATGGAATTTGTAGATGCTGGCAATACCTTCGGTGACATTGCGCATGCCCAGGGCGTGGGTGACGACATGGGTATGGGCTGGAAGGAATCTGGTTCAGAAGGGGGGTCACGTCCAGAAGCATCGAGTACGGAGGACTCAGATTCGGAGGAATTCGACTCAAAGGAACCAAACAAACATATACCATGCTCCGGCGGGTGGGAATCGGACGACTCAGAAAAGACGTTGGTAGCATCCACCAGTGATCTCGAAGAGCGTATTATTACGGACGATGGCGATGACGAAACATTTTCCAAGGATATATCTATGTCTTTGCCTCCAATCGATAACACCGACGACGAGAGGCTCACGAAGTTGATAGCAGAGGCTAAAGTATTACAGGCTGACCTAGGTCAGTTGCGCGCTAAGATGGCAATAATCTATGAATGTTGCCTATATTAGGGCCGACCGTATTATTTGAGCTTTATTTGCTCCGTTTTTTTTTTTTTTTTAAAAAAAAGACTTGTTCCTTAATACTTACTTCATCCCAATACAGTATACTTCATGAATCATCCATAACCTCATAATTCAACACTTCTAATCTCTGCCTGTGTTTCAGAGCGGGGTATATTTGATATATAAGCCGATAAGAAAGGGAAAGGAATCATAGACATGGTCAAATTGAGCGCATAATCCCAGGAATCGTTTTAAACGAATAGTCATAAAGGCACATTTGTGTTATCGCGTGATGGTAATATTGATCTAGACGAAGCGTGAGTTCTAGTTTATTTCGAAATGCATTTCCCTCGAAGACTGTACTTGCAAACACTCGTGTAAAGCAATGCGCATTTGACTATAATATCTTACCGCGCTTTCGAATAGGGCGTAATTCTACGCTAAACGACCCTCGGTGACCGATCTCTCAATGATCGTGGCATGATGGCCAATGTCCTCGACCCAGACCAGCTTGGCTCCGTAATCGCAATCGGGATGCGACTTTGCAGAGGACACAGCACCGTACCAGGCTTAAACTTGGTACCTATCATATGCCGTAAATTTGACTTTATTGTGATGCCTAATAGTACTTGGTACATGGTATGCGAGGATAAGCGCAGCGTTTCTTAATTTACGCATGTAGGTTTAGTTACCAAGCTACCTAAGCTACCTAAGCTACCTAGTGGCGTCCTTTTCTGAAATTGAAAAGGCGATTACAAGCTGGGTTTCAATTGGCAGATAATCTAACCTACGTAAGCTGTATAGATAAGTAGTATAGGTCGCCTGCTCGGATTTGACAGATCTACCTACCTATTTAGGTTATGTTAACTTGCTGGAAAGGAAAGAAATGAAAATAATCATTTGGGGAGTTTTATCATGCCTATAGCAAGTGACTGATGCTTCATAGCTAAGCCTCTCCATCGCATTATGGCGCCTGACCAGCAATGCACTTATTATGCTTACTACCCGTTTAAAGATAGCCTTTGGCAGACTGACGTCGGTTAGCCAAGCCGGAGAATAGTGTACCAATGCGCTGTACAATATACTTATGTCATAGTCCATATGGGGTACATATTCAATTAGGTGACGACAGGTACATAGTACATAATTGCTTGATCTCCGCATGTATCCTAGCTGAATAATCTAACCATATATGGCTAGGTTCATCTGTATGTCTGCCTGCATCCATGAATCTGTCTTGCTGAGTCTTGATCTTGAGGCGCGCTATCCTCGCCCTATTATCATTAGTCTGGGCGGGGAGGAACATGGCAAACTTCGCTTGCCACGACCTGTCGCGACCTGTCACGACCATGACGAGGCCCTCGGTCACTGGATTAGGAAAGAAGCTATATAATTCGCATCATCTCTGCTCACATACAGTGGCTATGGCCCGAGCTAGACGGCGATAGTCCTACGGCTGAGGACGCAAGGAGGCCTTGGGAACAATCACCTGGTGCGGCTGAGCGAGGCACACTCTTCAGATGCATCCCTAAAGGGCAATCCCATAGAAGCTATGGAACATTGCCCCGACCAGCCCCGACCAGCCATCATAGGCCCCAACAGCCGCCAAAAG
Organism: Rosellinia necatrix; assembly: GCA_021209875.1. NCBI lineage: Eukaryota > Fungi > Ascomycota > Sordariomycetes > Xylariales > Xylariaceae > Rosellinia > Rosellinia necatrix. The sequence goes on from JAGYVD010000010.1 coordinate 2,324,526, forward strand.
CCCATGCAGCCGTTGTGCCCGCTACCCGACCATCCCGGTTGCGATCGACGCCTTTGTCTGTCAGCTCATGACGTGGCCGGGGTTGGTGTCGGAGTTTGTACCAAACAGCTCCTGAGCCAGTACGCTCGTAAGATGCTCATAAGGAGGCTCGTTGAATAACGTGGCAAAACACCCCCGCCTGCGTAGTGGTGCATGGTTGATACATTCCTCCGACAGAGGCAGTACGCTACGGGCGTTGCATATTAGTTAGTTAGTTTGCTTTGGTCGGTGATCTAATTCGGAAGCATCCACTCCGATTTCAGCTTGGAGGCAGGCTTATACCGTCTCGGAGGTCTACCTGAACTATAAAGCGAACGCATGATACCACGGCTTGCCATCAGATGAACTATTTGGTTGCATCGTTCTCTCTATCGCCATACGTCTAAATTGTTGCAACTATGGGCAAGCTTGAGAAGGCCGGCCCCGAGGCCGACACAAGATCATCTACTGAAGATGCCGGGCTGCCAAGCTACAATGCTAACCCCGCTACCGACATGTCTCCCGAGGACATTGATCAACTTAACTCGGCATTTTCCTCCCTCAATGTCCCTTTTACCGCTAAGGAGGTCACAGCAGACACGTGCCTAGCACACTTAAAGCTTCTGTTTGCCTTCCAAAACTTGAAGGAGACGATTGGATACACCGATGGGCTTTGGCAAATTTATGATAGCCGGGTTTTCCCTGACGCTGGCGCCGCGGGTGCATCGTCAGACGCGGAGAAGCCCGACGACGAGACTGTAAAAAAGCTATCACTGCTTCGAGAAAAGAGATGGGCACTTTACGTGGCTAGAGCTGTCTCTCGATACGAGGCCTGGTGGCACAGCTTCCCTAAGGACCCTCTAGTCGAAAACGACATGGAAGGCGATACCCCTAAATATACTCGTTTTGCGGAATCTTCCTCCGGAGTGGCCACCATTGCATGGAAGAGCAGCGTGCTACCACCTCTTGGTAAGATACCGCATTACTCAACTATGTCTTATGGTTGCTAACTTCATTAAAGACGTGCTCATGGTATGGCATGCGCACATGCTCAATCCTAGGGATTATTTCGAAGACTGCGTGCGACACGGCCTCAGGGAACTGTGGCACCACGGTATGCCGTGGGAGCTGGTCAACGATGCAATCGACACGAGCTTTAATTACAACGTGTCGCCCAACTGCGTGGCGGCATGGGAGAAGGCGACCGGAAAGAAATGGGACAATGTAGACGATCCATTTGTCATAAACCTTCCACCATGTCCCGGGTGCCAGAGGCAGAACTCGGTCCCGTGGTCCACGTCCTGGGATGCCAAAGATTCGCAAGATGTAAACCCTCAGATAGACGGTCAGGGTTATGGTGACGGTAGTTTCGAGATAAGCTGTGCCAATTGTGGCAAGGTACTCAGACGGGACTACCTCGAGGTGTTTCAGTTTACTACTGATTTGAAGAACCTCCTAGCACATGGCCACCCAATGCCGGGTACGATTCTTAATTATCGGACCGGAATGGCGGAAAAAATCCCAGGCGATCCGAGTTTGAAGGATCGATTTGGGCGCACATTCCCAAACCGCCTTCTCCGTTACCATCTGCGAAGCCGACTGTATGACCCCCCGCCCGATTCACTGAATACGATTCGCGACATCATTGAGAAATCACTCGTCGATCGCAACGCAATCGTCGATGCCGAGCGTGTCACGATCAAAGAGATGAAGAAGAATTATCGCCTTGGCCGAGAGGCTCGAATCCAAATCAGAAAGATGATGTCGAGGTACTGGGGAAACAGCTCCCCCTTTGCTCTAGAGCTAGGTGGTGCCGTATTGCGTCAAGGTATCTTCGTGGAGAAAATGTATAAGGTATGCCTGTTGCCACTGGTTTACCTCGCCCAGCATGTTGTGCTTACTTCCGTTGGTAGATGGACTGGCTTCATAGCCCAGCCGCACGCGAGACAATGACGCGTCTCATCACCAAATATGAACGCTTTGCCACTCTTATGGGCAAGTATCCCACGCAGGTCGCTGTCCCGACCCTCGATGTCGATCTTGCGTGGCATACTCACCAACTCAGCCCGGCTAGTTATTACAAGTGGATATATTCAAAGACGCGTAGGTTCATCGACCACGACGATAAAATCGAAGAGGGCAAGCTATCCACCGCCTTCGAATGGACCAGCAGAGTATACCAGGAGAATTACGGGGAGGTATATTCAGAATGCACCTGCTGGTACTGCGAATCTGTCAGAGCCAGCCATACCTCTAGCATAGTTGAGAGACTGCCAATTTTCAAAGGCGGGAAGGACAAGGGTATGTTGTTGTTGTCACCTGTCCTGTCTGTGACCCTCATTATGGTGGACATATTATGCTAACCGTATCCAGCCTCGGACAAGTTCTACACCTCTGGCCGTGCGGCGCTCTGCCCCCCCGACAACAGCGCGCACATCTCGGCACACAACTCGGTGAGGACCGTTGACGACGACTCGGCGCGCTCCGCGACACACAAGCGGCTGCACCTGCTCCACCAGAGGCGGCTGGAGGACAACTACGAGAAGGCCAGGAAGCGGGCGAAGAGGAAGGGCCGCGACTTGCCGCCCCGGGACGACTATTACTACTACTACTGGGGATCGCCCTTTTTACTCTACGCCCCCTTCGTCTACCCCGCCTACTGCGTCTGCCCGGTGTACTACGACACCACGACTATCCATGCAGGTAGCGGGGGCTACGGCGCTTGCGCCGGTGGTACGTGTGGTGGTACCGTCGGTGCGGGCGCCTGTGGGGGTTCCACGGCCGGCGGATGTGGCGCGAGTGCAGGTGCTGGAGGCCATGCTACAGGCGTAAGTGATTGATAAAACAACCGCAACTATCGAGTCGGTATGGGAGAAATGCGGTCAAAAGCTAACACAATTTACTAGTGTGCTTCGGCGAGCGGCCCGGGCTGTGGGGGAAGGGGATCAGGAGGAGATGGAGGCGGCGGCGGCGGCGGTGGAAGCGGTGGTTGCGGCGGCGGAGGCGGCGGAGGCGGAGTAAGTTTCCCATTTATTGATCACTTCCATTTTAGCGGCCGCTGCTGTTAGGGCATAGTTACCTGGCGTTCGGCGATGGCGAACGACGGGACTGACCCATTATCTAGTGCGGCGGCGACGGCGGCGACGGCGGTGACGGTGGATAACGATACTAACCCATTTCTAGTGCGGCGGCGGCGGCTGCTAAGGGGAATAGCTACGATAACGAAGGTGATCATGGTTCACGACTCTCATGCGGCTTTACGGTGTCTCTCGCTACTCGGCATTGATTCAATGACGATGATGGGTAGCTGTTCTATTATCATCAGCGGATGACTTCCGATCATATAGTATTCTTCTTATCATTTTTTTTTTCCGTGTCTTATAACTGAACCAGACTGTCTGATAGCCAATACTGTTCAACGTAATTGCTCGCTCACCTAGCGGCTCTCCCTCTTTCTCTGTTTTATCTAGCAATACCATTTCGTGTGACAAAATTATATCTATTATTATTATTACTAGGCGTCACGGTCATCGGCTTCAATTTCATTACGTGAAACGGCGTTTTATATATGCGTTTGAATAACCCCGGCCGCCAGCCTAGGGGACCGCAGCCCAGTAGATGACGACCCGACTATTGGCGACTCGGGCAACTCCGCCACGGCCCCAGCCCTGATCGGCGCATGATGGGGGAGGCCGCCGCGCGGGTGGCCCGCGTCCAACTCGGCCTTCCTCCGCACGTACACGCCCGCCAGCCCGGGCATGCCGGCGGTGCCCTCGAGCTCGGGCTTGGCCACGTAGATGCCCGCGCCGGCGGAGCGGTCCTCCGCCCCGGTGCCCTCGAGCTCCGCCACGACGGAAAGCGTCCGCGCGCGCGAGGGGGGGCTTCCTCAGCGCCGCCGCCGCCGCCGCCGCCTCCACGTCGTCGTCGTCGTCGCGGCCCCTGCCGGGGTTCGCGCGGGGCCGGGACGCCGCCGCCTTGCGGCCGAGTCGCTTCCGTCGGTAGCGCACGATCGACAGGTAGCCGATGATCAGGACCAGGAGGAGGAACCCGACCACGCCCCCCCGCCACCGCGCCGAAAATGGTGCGTGCCTTGCCCATGGCCTTTGTCTGGTTGGCGGGGTTCCCCGCCGGGGTCGGGAGGCGGGGCATGGTGGGCGATATACTAGTCGTTCTGCAACGCCCCAGGCATGTGGTGGTGGTGTCCCCGCCGCTGTCACCGTCAGCGTCACCGTCGTCCACATCGTCGCCGTCTTCGCTGTCGCTTTCGTGGTCCCTGCGAGACATGGTGGTGATCGTCTCCTGCGAGGGCGCCCCGCTCGACGTCGGCGCCCCGATGAAGACGGGCGAGTCGGTGGCAAAGGACGATGTGAGTTCGGGCGGGACGTCCGTGTTCCCCTCGTGGTTTTCGGTGCTGGAGCTGACGACGAGAAAGACGGGGCGCGCCCCGACGCGTATCGTCGTCTGATCCGCGGCCGCGAGATCGAACGTCTCGAACACGGTCGACTCCGCCGAGCCCGTGAAGCCCACCAAGACCGGCCCCTCCGTCACGGTGCCGGAACACGCGTCCTGCTGCCCGCTGGCCGTGTACGTCAGGCCGCTGCGTATGCCGATCGATATTAGTCACCGGAGTGGCGCGGCTCGTGTGGGGAGGAGAGGAAGACATACGTGGGGCAGCACACGAAGACTGTTCCGATCTTGGTGTCCGTGGTCAGCCCTCTGGGGCAGATCAAGCCCGGGTCGTACGTGTATATCGCTTCCACTGAGCCGTCCCCGTTCGTCTTGACTTTTGGTAGGCACTGTATGCGGGAACCCGACGCGGACCCGGAGAAAGGGAAAAATAGGAGCGGCGCATAGGACCCGCCACATTCCGGGCCATCAAGGCAGTCCGACTCTAGTATGAAAGGTATCCTGCATTCCGGTGGCTGTGTGAAGGTCGTAGTGAGCGCGAAAGCCATGTTCGGTAGGGGCGTCGTAGTCGGCGGCTGCGAACTTCGGGTTATTTGAACCTTCACCCTTGTCCGTATTATTGTTGTCACGATGCTCGTAGAATGCTGAATCGTGAGTCTTATGGCTTATCCCGCTCATTTTAACACTCACGCATTGGCGGATTCTGTAAATTGAAAGAGAATAAGAGAGACGGAAGCTCGATGGCAGCTGAGATGGCTCTGTGGGAGACTCAGGGGTGATAAGTCAAAATAGTAAACAAGCATCTTCGCCCCCTTTCTGACTCTCGCTATACACCAGAGATGGGTCGAAACTGCTCCGGACCCGTTTCATCCCCATTTCCCGTGGTCCGAGTCGTCCGAACCGAATAGGCGATGGTTGCAATTCCGACACCGAATATCCAATTGGGGGAGGGATTCCCCGCCCCTAGGATTCATGGCATCCCCGCCGATGTAATGGTAGGTCGCCCCAGCGGTACACACCTATTCAGAAGGATGTGGATGCTGGCATGTATTACCGAATTCCCCTGGAGTCATGCCTTGAATGAATCGATTATACTGTTGCAATAAGGGGTTCGCAGACGTGTCATGGCTGCGGCGCGTCTGTCAGAATTATTTCAACAGACTATGAGTGGCCAGCCTTACTCCTCACATCTAATAACTACTCACCGGCGCTAATTAAAATGCCACCGAAAAACTGCATGGTCTTTCCTGCCACTTTAGGCACGACGGAACGAGTGAGAGCGGAGCATAATATGTTCGCTGGCTTAGCTCAATCAAGCCAGGTCTGAATACCAACTCTGCCACCATCGCCAACGAAGTCGCTCGTGTCGACTCGAGAAATACCATTACCTCGCCACGGGATATTCACTTCGTGCCGCTTCCGAAACTTTTGTGTTGCGAAATAAAACAAATGACAAATCCTCCGCGCCGTCTCTAGCTTGAAGATTCCATCCGAATCCCCCCTGTGCTCCCCGTGGTAGATTAACAATTCTATGTGAAATCAACGTGCCACGATTAGTAATAGTGATGCTATTTATGAGAACTTGAACCTATGCTCTGGATCATCTTCGCTTGAAACAGTATGGAATATCGCTGCTCCTCTCGCAGTGATATGTATTCAACTAATATGGCACTCGCACAAGTGATATACTGGATATCCAATCGGTCAAAAGTTCCGATTTCGGTGTCGATAGCGAAATATGAACATTCATAGAGGAACTTACTCGTCGGTCGCGTTTATTTTCGTTTGCCGCACGCGCCGTTGCGATAATAATAGCTTCCTACACTACTCCCCAGTGCTCCCCCTCCCTTGTATTACTGCCCAGCATTTGGGGGCTGTCACCTATTTTACCCGAATTGGATATAATTGCTTTATGTTATCAGCAATTAATTTGTCCCTTTCCTCATCGCAACAGGAAATTCCCTCCTTTGTGCATAACATAAGTCATTCCTGTAACTACCAGCAGTCTGGACTGTGACACATCCGGATATAGTACTTTACACGAAATCGAGTGTGAAGGGAGAAAACATGGATGTAAAAGCAGAAGATGGGGAAGTAGACGAAGGTCATGGCAAAAGCCAAAGTCATATGAGTTAAGAGATAATCCAATCAGAGACCGAGGAGATGAGGGAGTTTGGAGAGGCCTCATATCCTCCCATACGGTCACAGTTCCCCCCGGGAAGAGGTGAGATTAAGCAATTGTTTTCCTACACCGCAATGCTTGACTGGATGGATCGCCAGGGCGATGAGGGCTGTCGTCAAAAACTATGACCGGAATTAGCGAATGGCTTTCGTATGGTGCCACGAAACTCTCCAAACCAATAAGAGGCAAGGCGCTTCTGTCGCGCATTTCGTATAATTGCACCCTTCTTGAAGCCTAAGCGGTAGAACACGGAGCAAGGCAATGAAAGCTATTACAGGAGGGCATCTCTAGCACGAATCAAATAGTGTGCACGATAACACGCTATGATGAAATAAGAATGGGTCATTTTCATATCAAAATATAACATCATCGCACCGTATCAAGATACAAGGCATGGAAGGAACCGAGAGCTTTAACACGCGTATACTTGACGGATCAACTGAGGTTGGCCACTCCCATACTTTTAGTGTAGAAACCTTTTGCCACTTACCATTTGCGCACGATTACCCACACATTGTAACTATAACAATAATAACTTAACAATCATGAACCCGATAATGATGCAACTGATATTAATCAATAGCCCCTTAAATTATATATTAATTGATATAAGTTATAATATTATAAGCTCAATAACTACTTGTAAAGTTACTTTTCGTTATTGTAGTGATTGAAAGCGATGTTGTAGATGGGATGGAAGCCCACCGTAGTGGTAACCACTTGACACTGTGGGTCGTACCGAATTCGATGCTAAGGTTAAGCATATGTTTGCTCCACCTCTAGCTGCGGCCTTGTACCGAAAGCGACCCGTATTAGGCTCACGCTCCCCCCCCCCCATTTGTAAGTGCTATCACTAGCGCTGTGGCGATGCTATGGCGGGCTGTTATGGCGCAAGTACCCCGCATTTTGTTCGTGCACTGTAGACACGGAGTCCGCCGTAGTAGGTAGGTAACCACTCAACACTGTGGGCGCCAAAACTCAAGAGTAGAGTAAAGTCCTCAGGTAAGCAGGGGTCGTCCCAAAAGCATACTCGCATTCTGTCTACCTGGACTAGGCGGGTAGCCGCGGACAAAGCAACAAGAGACACGGCATGTGGTTGCATAGTTGTATAGTGAAATACAGCTTATTACGCTACACGACAGGGCTGAGAACGGAAGTCTGGGCTTTTTTACCGCTCAGCCTTGGTTTAGAGGCTTACGCTCCCTACCAATATACGTGTTCGCCATATAACATCATCAATTGCATGTGCTAACGATATGGCCCAATCAAGATTCACCAACGACGCGTGATAGCGTCTATCAACATGCAAGACTTCAGCCGGAGCCGCGCCAACAGTAGTAGCCAGCCGGCGCCGATCTACCGGAAAGGAAAGCAAGCCCGGGGTAAAAAATACACGCTTCATGCAAGATAGGAGCGGCGGGGTATATTCTAACGTGATGGGCAAAGAATCGTGTAGCCGGCATTTTAGGGGCTGGCTGATATGCACACCAGGCCCTAAGTATCCGTTGTCTTTCCCTTTGATTGCTATTTTCCTACCATAGGCAGTTCAAATTATCTGAGTACTCCCAGCGGAGCTGGTTTTGATTTGTCTCTTCAGATTTCGATCTGCTAGTTCCCGCCGAGCCGTCCATAACTCTGCGTCCCGTCTTTCAAATATACCGCCGTCAGCCCCGCCAAAGGGCTCCGGCTCAGGCCAGTCACTTACATGCATACAGTGCTCCCTCCGATAAGGCAATTGACTGCCGCCCAGCATACTACATGCATACGGAATTGTATTGGTGGGCCTTTGAGCACCCAGTAAACAGCTAGTAAACAGCTCTCTTCCTGTTAGCACAGGAATCTTTTGGTGTTGACGCCCGAAACGATATGGCGCACTACCTCATATGGCGACGGTCGATGATCTAGGGTTCGGAGCGGTGAAAGCATTATATGCGGCTCGTAGCCCTTTCCGACCCCAAGCTTCAACGGAGAAGGAAGACTTGCCCTCGTCTATTGGACGCCACGACTAATACTTATCCCCAATTTACACGACGGTTTACCCGACAGGCGGCTACGAGCAGGCTCCCGACCCTCCTGGTCGCGGTACGTGTGACATCTTAATGGATAGGATGTGCCCCTCGACCCCCAAGATGAATTAAATAGAGCTGATTCAGTCTGGGCTACACACTCGATGATACCAGTATCTCAGTTATTCTTATTATTATAATAGTTATCTCTTATCCTCTCAACATCTCAAAAGGAAAACGCCATCAAATCCCCTTGACATATATAAAAGATGATGGGTTCCGAGAACAACACCAACTTCCGACTAACGGACAAAAAAAAGCAAACGACATACCTCCTTTTCCATTTATTCCTAAGATGGTCTATCACCGCGATCACTAGTGGTCTCTTTTATGCAGTGGTAAAAGCCTACAGTGAAAGACCTTATCTGAAACGCAACAGTGTGAACATTTATAACGCCATCACTTCTGGACTTACTATTATTTTGGCCCTCAATCTCGACGCTGGCCTCAATGCTGTTGCCGCAGCCTCAAAGGTGTTTATTCTAACCCATGAAAGCCGCGAAAGATACAAGCCAGAGGTTGTGGAACTTGTCCGTAAGTTCGATGAGTCAAAGGTCAATGTCATTAAGTTGTTTTGGCGTGGAGATCTGAGGTTACGGATTATTTGCGTCGTATGGCTTTTCATTGTTCTCGCGACACAGGTATCCCTGGCCCTCGTTGATCTAAACTTCGGAGTTACCCCGACATCAACAGGCAATAATAACTCCCCTATTATAAAAGGAGATGGGATAACCGCAATATTTACGAATATCGGATACGTAAACACGGTCGACAATAGAGATCCAGAGCCAGGGAATGGCCTGTACAACCTTACTTCGCAACGCTCTACAGCCTTTGCCTATGGAGTCGGTGCAGTGAACTCTATGTTTACCCTGACAGAGGCCGAAGACGACCTCCCAGTTTTCCACGGCGTAACATTTAATGCCACGTCGAGGGAATACATAAACGGTATCTCCAACTACCCGGCCTGGGCTGGGGTCTCGAGAGAATGGAACTGCCTTGCCAGAAGAGCCCAGTCCAAGGCCGAATGTGAACTCGTAGAAGTCACCAACAAGACTACTATCAACGACAAAACAGTTATTACATTTAATAGCTACAACAGGGCGCAAATCCTCAGCGTACCAATGGCACCGCTCGACTATACGACTTACATCTCAGACACCAATCAGACCTGTGGTGCTCGTTGTACGCGAGTATATGTTCTCTTCTCTGCAGAAGATGACATGGACTTATTTCTGTGCAACAGCACTATCGGCTTAATGTACAAATTTGATGAAGATGTGCTGGTTGACGATATTTTGGCCTTACCGGATACGCAAGCCCGAATCCTGGCTGGTGCTATTGGATGGGGGGACCTTGATATCGACGGTTCCCAAGACGGGGTATCGGTAACTGGTCGTTTCCAGGGATCTAGCTTCCCTAACGGCTCGTTTTGGGCACCCGCACAGAGACCAACCGAACATAACATTAGCGATTATTTCGTCGCTCGCTTCACAGCACTCGCCTTTTCAGCCATGAATGAGTACGGCCCCAACATCGAGTTCAGCGACTTGGACATCCCGGCTCGGGCGTTCCAGGTCTACGTGAGGTGGGACAACTTCGTCTTAACACTCGTTTTAGTACCAAGCCTTCAAGCTCTACTAGCCTTAGCCTGTGGTTCCTTTACATCTTACTTGAGGGCCAAACGTGGTGCCCTTACCTCACCCGCAGCCAGCAACCCACCCTCACCAGTCATCAATCCACCCTCACCAATCACCAATCCACCCGCGCCAGTCACTAATCCACCTGCACCAGTCACCAATCCACCCTCACCAGCCACCAACCCACCCACCTTTAACCCCACTCAACACAACAGCCCTTGAAAAAGTACAAGTAGTCAGTCGCAATTGAAACAGTCTTTAGACAGTTTCATAGCCTTGAGGTAGTCAGTCGCAATTGAAAACTAGTCCTTATATAGGAGTTAGCTTCAACAATCACTATCACCAAAAAAACTGCCCCTGTTAGCAACTATGTGACAACCACACTGAATAGATATTGTAGGTCTAATGATGCCGTTATAAGAGGGTAGAGGCCGGGTTGTAGACAGATAGCGTGGTATAATGGTAGGGCTGGATTTTATTAATTTTTTACATTGATTACGGGAAATGAAGAGGCTTTCTGATTTAAAATGTATATATGGCAGACCCGAGCAAGTGGCTTGCTAGTCAGCATGTCTTCTCCCAGTTCTTTTAAATTACTTAGTTTTCATATATACGAATACATTACCCGAACTACGCCGTAGGAGAGCTGGTGCATTGACACATCGCTTGCACCTATATACCGTATCGAATATTCCGCTTGGGAGTGAAGTGAACTATCTGCATTTATGTAGGTTACGGTAGTAGTTACATTGGGGATAGAGCACCCCTTGTCATATAAAGAATGCCTAGAGTGAGTTCTAGGCACTAGGAGGTAGCAGCTGGGTCGCAAGTAGATAGCCAAGTATAGGGGTAGGGCTTAATATTATTGATTCTTGGGCCTGCCATCTAGGTGGGGAGCCCTCAGTCCTTATATACATAAATATGCCTCTAGAGCTACACCATAGGGTAGCTGGTACCTCTCCATGTGCTTTATCTACTTGACACCCCTACACTTTTAACAAGGGTGATAAATGGTGATCCATATCATGTTGAGGTAGTTTCCCTGTCACAGTCCACACTGCTGGTAGTTCCAGAAATGACTTATGTTATTGCACAAGGAGGGAAGACTCCTCACTTGGTCAGTCGCCAGCTACTCGCTCCTTTTATATACAGTATTCTGGCCCGTGCCCTAGTGGGGTCCTTAGGTTAGAACTAGTTCCGTGACATTCCCTAAAGAGCTGGGTTGACAAGACATGCTATAATGGACCATATCGTTAGGAATGATCCTGGCCCCTTGGCTACCCCCGAGAAATTGTTAGAAAGAACGGCTCATAAGATATCGTGCCGGGCGAGGGTATTTCTTGTTCACTAAACGATTGAATAGCAGGATGAACAGATCTGTCTGCGTTAGTTAGATCGGTCAATTGAATCAATGATCTTCGAAAACGCAAAGAGAATGTGAATGTTAATATACATGAAATTTTCCGCAGTAGACTCATCGTACTTGTCAACCAGTTTCTATCACCCTGACAGGTGCGAAAAAAGGGGAAAAGAGATAGGTAAGAGGACAGGCTGAGAAGAACTCAAGATGACAGCGAAATTAAGAAGAATATAAGGAAATGAACTAGGGCAAGGTAGCCAGGAAAATCCGCCTAGAAATGTAGAACAAAGAGAGTAGGAAGAGGTAAAATTGTGAATAAAGTCCCCTGGAGGGGCGCAAGCGAAACAGTATACTAGTTATACATGCCTAATGACCTTTAATTTAACTAAATACTTACGCAAACAATATCGAGGATATTGAAATCTCGACAGGGGCTAAACGAGAGAAGGTTATGAAGCTAACTAATTGTTGCTAGGGTTATGGGGAAACAATTAGATGTGTGGTGGTGTGTTGACGACCACCACGATCTTACCAGTGATGACGTCTTAGCTTTGGTTCGGGTATTGCACACCAAAAACCAGAATGTACAGTAAGAATTTTGTTATAACTAGGTAGTTATTCTTTTTGAAAAGAGAAATTACCACGAAATATTAATTTTATTGGTGGCCGTGTACTTTTGCATTCGTGAATAATGGATTAGAAAAAGTCAACGTAAGACTTGACGGATATAAGACTGTATGGAGGTAAAGGCAGCAGGGAGGGCACTCTCAGTGCCTATTAGGCACTAGCAAGAGTCGAGGTAGGGGGTTGAGCATGTATAACATAAGTCGGATGATTACCACCCTACCTTCCCTACTGAGTGAAAGCCTACTAGTTTCAAGAGACACGTAGTCTAGTGCATTTCTAATGCCAAATAAGCATTCTATGATTGTAGCAGATGGTTTGGCTCTTGTCGGCGGTGATGTTTTTGATTACCCTTAGCTTAATTGCTGCCTGCATAAAAGCTGATTTCTGAGGCAGAAAACAAGTAGTACAGGGGATAGATTCTTCGGCTTGTAGAGCTAATCCAACGCCCGACTAAGCGATAGGCTAACTATCTTTGATCTCTTTGATGCAATGAGTGTCGGGGCGTTCGGCGCAAAAGCCATTCAACCGCTGTTTGAAATGAGAGACGATACCCAGGAAGACGTCCTTCTTGATGTGCCGACGGAGAGGCCCAAATTGTCAGATACGACTTTTACATACAATAGGGGTCTTAACGCTAGGATAAACCAAATAAAGATTAAGGCGAGGAATAGAGCAACAGGAATTCAATTTGGGTCTCTATGTCGGCCTTAGCTATCACCTCGGCAAGTATGGGAGATGGCAGATGAAAAACGGAAAACCGAGAATCGGATTCACGGCTAGTTACATCAATCTCGAGATACCCTGCCTTTTAAGTAGCCAACGCCACTATTGCGCAGCGCTGACAGAGAATGAATGTTGGACAAAGTGGTCCGAACTTGATAAGTTGACTAGATTATTTGCTCAAATCTACCCCCCGGCCGTCGGCAAATAATATTCTTCATTGTCTGGTATTAATCTAGCTAGCTTGACCAAATTTCCCTTCCTCTAAGGAATATGCCGTGGGCAATTTAAGCATTCTCACACCAGAGACACCTAGCTCTACAAGAGATGCGGTTACTAATGTTGGCCCTGACAGGTAGTTGAGTGCATTCCTGGATGACCGGTCTCGCCATTCGGTGGCCCATACTATCACTTTGAACGTTTCTATCCCCACTAAGAAGATTTCCTTCTCGTGATGTAGACCGGAAACCAATCAGAGCGTTCACGTAATAAAGTAGAGCGACGCAGTGACGTATCAGAGGCTAGAGAAGGGCCGTATTATGTTGCCGAAACGTTGCCGGGCTACCTTAATGTCCTACCGAAACATCCTTGCCCCGCCTGATATGCGTAGATCAGAGGCGTATGCTGCTATATTAATATCAGTGCTCCACGAGATTCGCTCCGGATTTAGAAGATTATATTACCCGCCGAGAGGCCAATCCACGGTAGTTGATCCGCGTGCTCTTTTCGCCAATCACCGCCAAGCTTTATGACCGCATCCGACCGCATCCGCGATGGGTTTGGTTTTATCCGGGCGACGCGCCCTCCAGGGACCTCATATAGGGATGGCCACTTGGTCTCCGTCTGCTGCTCGGCCGCTCTCGTTTGCTCCTCTCTTCTCACCTGTTCTCCATCCTCCTTAGCCACCCTTAAAACTGCCAGCTGAGCATTCGAAAAGACTAGTTTGACAGTGAACGAACAGTACCGGAAGTGACTATGTTGTTCAAAGCTCTTGTGCCCGCCTTGGCGGCACAGATCGCCGTAGCGCAGGAGCTGATGCGCTTTGGGTGCTCACAGCTCGTCATCGACCAAGTCGATCCCCTGGTTGAGCCTGGCAATGTGCCATCTGCGCACATGCACCAGGTCGTCGGCGGGAACTCGTTCAATGCAAGCATGGTCCCAGCAAGCCATGACCCTCCACAGACCTCCACCTGCACTAGTTGCACATACAGCGAGGACTTCAGCAACTACTGGACGGCGAACCTCTACTTCAAGGCCCGCAATGGCACCTACAAGCGCGTGCCTCAGTTCGCCAACCTGGGTCTCGGCGTCCAGGCGGGTGTGACCGTCTATTACATCAGGGGTTACCAGGCCAGCGCTCGGGTCACGGCGTTTAAGCCCGTAAGTCTGCGAAAGCTACACTTGGCACTTCATAAGCGACGGGAAGACTGATAGTACGACGAAAGGGATTCCGTATGCTTGTCGGTGATAGTTTGAACCGCAAGGAGGCGACGATGCAGAAGCAGCTCTGCTACCGCTGCGAGGCCAACATGCAGCAGAACCCGTTCGGCGGCGCGCCGTGCACGGGGGCCGATACCAAGGCCTTCCCCAAGGAACCGTGCGGCGGCGGCTGGCGCGTGTCGGTCCACTTCCCCAGCTGCTGGGACGGCAAGAACCTCGACTCGGTCGACCACAAGAGCCACGTCGCCTACCCGGCCTCCGGCACCTTCGAGTCCGGCGGCGCGTGCCCCTCGACGCACCCCGTCAAGATCCCCCAGATCATGTACGAGATCATGTTCGACACGCGCCAGTTCAACAACAAGGCCGAGTGGCCCACAGACGGCTCGCTCCCCTGGTACTGGAGCATGGGCGACAACACCGGTGAGTTCTTCGCCTCCCTCCTCCCCCCTCTTGCCCTTTCACGCGTAAGAGGATCGGCCGTCTAATCGATCTTCTTCACGCGCACTAGGATACGGATTGCACGGAGACTACCTATTCGGGTGGAAAGGTGATGCACTCCAGAAGGCCATGGACGGCAAGTGTTCCGGTGACCGCTGCGCGCCGCTCAAGAGACAGACGGATGCGCAGGCCATTGCCTGTACCAAGAGCCAGCAGGCTGGTCATGACATCGGTGACAAATGTGAGTATCCTAACCGAAACTATTCCGGTTCCTCCCTTTCCCCCTCTTCTTGGGCTTTTTTGCACGATGGAAGCTGATATATTCTACCCAGGGCTTGACGCGCTACCTGGCATGGCCATGTAAACTGACCCTGGGTTAATACGCAATCACCTTCGCTAAAGCTTTTTGATTTGGATTTACTCTCGATGGGCTGAGAAGAATGGTCGACGAAGATCGAAGATCGAGGATGTATTGGCTTGTAGTTGGGCGCGCGCGTGCCTCTCTCGTTGATTTCGGGCGCCGGAAGTGATACCTCAGCTAGCCCACTTAGACCGTCCAATGCCTAATGAACATGTGATCTTCTCTTCAGCGCATTGGTTTTGGCTTAGAAGAGATGAGTGAGAAAATGTTGTCTCAGAGTAAGAAAAGCGTGATAATATGGTGATCCTCAGTATATACCTAGACACGCTCCCATATTCGGGGATATCCGCACTTACACCTATTTAGCTATGTGGAGAATCAAGGTACACTATAGAGGTAGTGTAGTTATAGAGGGCTAGTACTAAGGAGTGTTAGTTCATAATTGGATGCACGGACCATAATACGAGCTGTGTCCTTGCAAAATCATTCTGGTTTTACTCTTGCAAAAGCAGAATCAGTTTCTTCTTCATCCTCACCTAAACGCTGAATGCACGATACACACGCAGCATTGAGCACAAGACTCTGCGAAGGATACTCAGGCCAAACGTGGCTGTTGACCTCATCATATGCTGCATATATACCCAGGTTTGTTATCTATTACCGATCCCTTATATTTACATCGCGCATGCAGCGCACGCAGCATCCTCGAGCCGGCCACTCCAAATCTCCTACGAGTCTTCTTTTTGAAGGTCTTTATTCCTCGGCACGTCTTGTGCTGATGTTTCGAGAAGGCCTGGCGACGTTGGAGGCGGCGGACGGTATTCATACTGTCTGTCGGTGCCATGTTGCAAGACTAATCAATCAATACGGACCATCATAGTCCACGCTCGCCTGATGCTTTCTTTCTGCGTCGTCTTTCCCAACACGAGCGAGGCTCCAAGAGCTCCTACATCCTCCCGTCTCCATCTGTTTATATATTCATATATCCGTATATCAATCCTCTCAATCTATAATCCGTTTACGAAGTCGCTTATTTATTTCGTACCTCTGCCACATCGCGACCCGATGTTGTCAACCTCGAGGCGCTGCACACATATTGTTCATATGTCGCCTGATAATCCGGCTTCCGGGATTGTAGTGCAACAAGCCATGCATGCCGCTTATCGACCAGCTTATTGAACGTCGTATGTTATTGTGCTCGGTTGGCGATTGACTGACCACCTGCATTATCCATTATCTCTAAGCTGAAAAAACACCGTACCTTGATCTGCAACCCACTCCCCACGTGCGAGAGGTAGCTGGTAGACAAGCCTGGAACTCTCAACGACGTCACACCAGCCTCATCGATGGCACCACCTGCCTGGGTACCCTGTATTTGCAGCTCTTCACCCCGCAAAGCGCAGCTTAACTTTAGAAATAAAATGACCCCAGGGCTAATTAAAGAACTCGAATCTTGGGAAAGAGACACCCACCTCACTGCGAGCCTAATACCAGCAAGTCTAATATACCACGACCACAATTTAACGTTAATTCTGTTCCTGACCTTGCCTATTTACCTAAACCTAACCTAACCTAGATACCGCATGGGCTCGCATATTTCTTATGCATAGATCACGTCCTATTTGGCGAGCCTTGATATTCAATCACCGTAGCAATCATCCAACTTTCTCAACCTCAAGCTGCCGCCCAGCCATGTCTAGATCGAAGTTCTCCCATCTGCCATTGAGCACCAGCGGCCCCATCGAGTGCGCCGTGAGCGGAACCGTGCTGTTGAACACGCCTTACTTCAATCGCGGTTCCGCCCACACGGCCGAGGAGAGAGAAGAGTTCAACCTCACCGGCTTATTGCCCCAGAGCGTCCAGACGCTCGAGCAGCAGGTCAAACGTGCTTACCAGCAATACTCAACGCGGCAGGATGACCTAGCCAAGAATACATTCTTGACCTCGTTGAAGGAACAGAATGCCGTCTTATACTACAAGGTGCGTACCACCTACCTCTATTACCATAGCCGCCTCGTTCCTGGCCTTTTACATGGGCTGGTCACCAACTTTTGTACGCGGAGCCGGGACAGGGGGCTGCACGATACGTAGTACTAATTGTCGGTAGCTCTTGCAAGATCACCTGGAGGAAATGTTCAGTGTCGTCTACACCCCAACAGAAGGCGACGCTATACAGAATTTCTCACGTCTCTTTCGTAGACCGGAGGGATGTTTTCTGAACATCAACAACATAGATAGAGTCTCCCACGACCTGGCCCAGTGGGGAAAACCCGACGACATTGACTACATCGTTGTCTCAGGTGAGCAAGACGGAATCACCTAGTGCTAACTAAGGCGTTAACCTACGCTGAAAATGTATAATGAGCGAGGTCAGCTAATAATTATTGCTAGATGGCGAAGAAATCCTCGGCATAGGAGACCAAGGCGTTGGAGGGATTCTGATCTCCGTAGCCAAGCTAGTGCTCGCAACGCTTTGCGCTGGTATCCACCCGAACCGCACTCTCCCCGTAGTGTTGGACTGCGGCACGGACAACGAGGAGCTACTCGCTGACGAGCTCTATCTCGGACTCCGCCAGAAGAGGGTGCGTGGCGAGAAGTACGACAAGTTCGTCGACGAGTTTGTCCAATCCGCTCGGAAGCTATTTCCCGGGGCTTACATCCACTTCGAGGATTTCGGATTAACGAATGGTACAGCAAACCCTGTCTCACATCCGGCATAGCTCCATCTTCATCACAGCTGACATTATTTGATAGCTCGCCGTATCCTCAACCACTATAGACCCAAGATCCCATGCTTCAACGACGACGTCCAGGGAACCGGGTGCGTCACGCTCGCGGCCATTATGGCTGGGCTGCACGTGGGCCAACAGAAACTCGAGGACATCAAGCTGGTCGTCTTCGGTGCGGGCACCGCCGGCGTTGGCATAGCGGATCAGGTGCGCGACGCGATCGCGACTGAGAGGGGAATAAGCAAAGACGAGGCAGCAAAGCAGATCTGGTTCGTGTTACTACTACCGCCACAGCAAGCAATCAGCATCCTACGCTGCTGAATTTCTCACCACCCCCCTCTCCTCCTCCACCCAACTACTAACGCGTCAGAAATAGGCTGATCGACCGCCCCGGTCTCCTGACCACCGACTCGACGCTCGACGACGGGCAGAAGGTGTTCGCGAAGGCGGCCGCGGACTGGGCCGGCAAGGACCGCTCCCTCCCCGCCGTGGTGAGGGCGGTGCGGCCCAACGTGCTCGTGGGGACCTCGACGGTGCCCGGGGCCTTCACGGAGGAGGTGGTCCGGGCCATGGCGGCGGGGTGCGCGCGGCCGGTGATCCTGCCGCTCTCAAACCCGACGCGGCTGCACGAGGCCGTGCCCCGCGACCTCCTGCGCTGGACGGCCGGGAGGGCCCTCGTGGCGACGGGCAGCCCCTTCGCGCCCGTGCGCGGGCCCTGGGGGCCCGGGGGCGCCGAGGTCGCCGTCGAGGTCGCCGAGTGCAACAACAGCGTCGTGTTCCCCGGCGTCGGCCTCGGCGTCGTCCTCTGCCGCGCCCGCCGCCTGTCCGACGCCATGCTCGTCGCCGCCGTCCGCGCCGTCGCCGCCCTCAGCCCCGCCCTCGACGACCCCGCCGCCCCGCTGCTCCCCGGCGTCGACCGCGTCCGTCACGTCTCAGTCCGCGTCGCCCGCGACGTTATCCGCGCCGCCGTCGCCGAGGGCCTCGCTACTGAGGTGGACATCCCCATCGTCGTCGACGACGACGACGACGACGACGACGCCGAGCTCGAGGATTGGATCCGCGAACAGATGTGGGACCCCGTCTACCGTCCCCTCAGGCGCGTCGGCGCCGCCGGCGCCAGCCGCCTCGCCAAGGCGGAGCTGAAGGTCGTCGGCAGCCTCGAGGACGTCAGGGATTTGGAGCGCCGCGTGCAGGAGTGAGGTGGGCGGGTAAACTGGTTGAATAATTGTTTTTTTTTTCTTTCTTTTTTTTCTTCTCTTTTACGCGGTTCTATTACTCTTGCCCGGCGAGACGGACACAATGGAATAGGGGACGGGGGGGGGGTTTAAAGACTATGTGTGACGCGCCATAGACGGACGTGGAAGTCAGAGTCGTAAATGGCCCCTATTAGTTAGAGCGGTTTTAAAGCAAGACACGTTGAATTCTCTACTCCTGAGCCTAACTCCACATTGTGGTTTCGTCACATTCGTCGTCGTCGTTCTAATTGATGTGTCATCTGCCTCACCATTCCGGGTGACGCATCTCCCGGGCAATCCATGTCCTCGGGGGGCGCCGGCGGCGAGGGAAGCGAGCGGCTATGCGCGTTCACGGGACCGTCTGTCGTGTACGCTCACTTTGCGAAGGTTTCTACCCGAGACGACATATGGACTTGATGAGGTGGGTAGGAGCGTACCTGCGTTTAGACAACCTACCTGCAGACGCAGAGTATCCAGCCGTGATCACGTATACATCCCCGTCTGCCTCTCCGCAGGATCTCGCCCAGGCGAGCATCGACGCCGCGGTGAGACGCGGGTACTTGCATGTTATCGTTGCCTATTACCGCGCGCCACGCCAACCGGGAATTTGAATACGCCTGCACCTTATACTGGCACGAGACAAACAAGTAGGTAGCAAAGGTTTTACCAGATTCACTTGCTATCTTATTTACGGGAGATCTGTCACCGTGCCAACCCTTCTACGCTATGTAGTAATAACATAACTACATCTCGTGGTATTCCTGAAGCAGCTCCACACCTACACAGGGATAGGTAGTGAACCCAGCGGCCCAAGAAAATAAAGAAAAGAAGAAAAAAAGACACTCAGCCGACAGAACACCCCGACACCCGAGAAAAGGAGGCCCCCCAAAACAGATCATGGCAATACCTACATTAATCCTTCATATTTGATGATTCCTTTTCCTCTATTCAGTTAAATCAGACCGGCACGAGCGGCTTCACCACCGCCTTCTTGAACCAGCGCCTCGATTCTCTGCTTGCCCTTAAGACCACCTTCGCCGACACCCATGCGTCGAGCCACGTATCTCTGGGCAACAACGCCCACGGACAGGCTTAGGGCCTCCTCAACCCACTCGGCGACCCATTCACGTGGATCTACGCCGCCGCCCTCGACGATCTCTCGGATCTCATCCGGGACATTTAGGGGGGCAGGGGCCGACTGTTCACTCTCGCTTGCCGGGGTCAACGGAGTGGGGGCATCCAACCACCGGATCCATCTCAGCGGAATATTCTGGCTGACCGTGTTGTATACGATATCATGAACGGGGTCAAGAACGTAGATAGCGAAGCACACCTGGGTATCGGTGCTGTCGTCCGCAACGGCGCTCGCCTCCTTTTCCGCTTCGTTGGCCGTGCTGCCGACGAACAGTGCGGAATCCGCCTCGACGATGATGGCCTGGACGGCGAGGAAAATATCGCTGGTCCGGACAGGGTTGTCTTCGTTGAGGGGTTCCAACGCCCGTCTCTGTGCCTCTGTTAGGCCGCCACTTGCGGCGAGGTAGTCGTTCGAATAGCTCTCCGCATTGGCACGGCACAGCTTAGTGCCCTCCAGGAGGCCCTTAACGGCACCGAGATCACGGGGCGAGTCGACTTGTCGCCACCAGGGGCCATCGTGCCAGCCGGCGGAGTGAGAGGAACCACCAAAGAAGGGGGCATCAGAGGCACGGCGGGCAGTGTTCTCGTTCCCACGCTGAACGACGAGCAAGTCACCACCCTCGACCTGTGACATGACGCGGCTGAAGACGCCATATACGAGGGGGTCAAGAGACGGGTAGCCGACTATGTCGTGGGTGATGTGGATGAGGAGACGTTCGTGAGACGAGATGGGCGGGGCAAGGGTATGTAGGATATTGGCGAAAGTCGGCATGGCACGGTGGCGGAGATCATCACCTAGTAGTCTCGTATATCAATGCTCTGTTAAGGTTTCGGTACCCCTCTCCCTCCTTGACGACCTTTGTGTGAAAGAGAGATGGCGGGCGGTGTGTGGTGTGCATGGGTTATGAATGAAGTCGAGCAAGCTTACCGATGCCTCTCAGCGCTCCCACGTTGCCCCTTACTTGGTCAGCCCATCTTTTAGCCTCCTCGTTGTGTTGAATCTCTTTGTAGGCGGCTTCGGCCTGCTTCATAGCAGCACTGGCCGTGGCGGTAGCGGCGGCGAAGACGCCACCCCACCAGCCGCCCCCGCTTGTGGCCGCGGGAGCGGGCTGCTCAGCCGAGCCTCTTTTCTCGGCGTCCTGGAGGTCGGAGCTGGTGGCACTCGGGGTAAAGCTGGCGTGGATAGAGCGGGTGCTGTCGGCGGACTTCCGGGTGGCAGCGGCCGACCTGTCCTCGGAGACTCTCGCAGGCGGCGGGGTGGCCGTGCTCGTTCGTTTGATGCGAGGCGTGTGCGGTCGTGCGGATTCCTTCCCACCCAGTTCGTTCTCCAATTCGGCGAGGATATCCTCCTCGGGCTTGTCGTTTCGCGGCTTCGAGGCGGCACCCTTGGCCTTAGTGGGCTTCTTAACCGCACTCTCGTTGCTGATCCCCTCGAAGAGCTCGCCGAGCTCATCCTCTGTCGTGGCCTTCGATCGCTTCGACGACATGACGGCTACTATCGAATACAAGGGCCTCGAGGTTGTCGTGGGGATATCGAAGCGGGGGGGGGCGGATGAGAAGATGAAGAAGGTAGTTTGGCCGCGGATTGTTTTAAGCTTAAGTAACCAGGTAGATAGGCTTAAGTAACCTAGGTAGGTTAGGTACCTAGGTTAGCTAAGTATGTACTTGTACCTTAGGTAGGTAGGTGGATAGGTAGGTTGGTAGGTAGGTAGGCAGCTACCACGCTGGGTCACCGTCGTAGCTCTCTATAGCTACTTAGCTATACGGGCAAATAGCCGCTTACCGCGCAGACAAACCGAGTATTGGCGGTATATAAATACGGCACGGGCGGCTAGTAGTGGCGAAGGTATCTTACCGTCGGGATAGTAAATAGATACCCAGCAAAGACCTGGATCCTAAATTAAGTAGGCATGTAGGTAAAGCCAAGCGGGTTGTCGAGTTGTTGATGGTCCTGTTGTAGAATAGCGGTTCACAGGGGTCTACCTAATGTCTTATGTGGGTATACCACCACAGGCGGGTTCGGTATCCTTAGTCAAACCAAGAACCAAGCGGGTCTGGTGTCAATGGTGGGCGTCAATGGTAGTCGTTCGTTGGAGTTGGTGATGACGAAATGGAGTGAAACAATGGGAAACAATGGGAAACAATGGGGATTGATGGAGAACCATTACCCGCGGCCGTAAGAAGACGACTTGGTCCTTAGGCAATCTTGGAAATGCAAGGAGAATATGCCGAGCTAATGCACTGCAGTCACTGTATCGCGTTGTCTGCCGCTCAATTGAGAGCTGGCCCGCTCGGAAAGCTTATTGTGCCTGATCGCTTCGGCTGGCGATAGGGCCGGGTAGCAGATTTGGAGCCATTTCGCCTACTGACGTGGTAGGTACTGTTGGGTACCATAGGTAGGTAGGTTAGGTATCTAGTGGTTACATGCCACCTACCTACTTAAGTACCTACCCGAGTAAGTAACTAAGCTAAGTAAGCCCTTAGATAATAGGTAACCAACCGCCTGATACCCATACAGAACCCGGACAAAATCCCTTCTTTTCCCCTTAGGCGCTAGGTACCTACTAGGTAGGTAGTTGGGTAGGTAGGTAGGTAGGTAGGTAGGTAGGTAGGTAGGTAGAGTATGTGATAGCTATAATGACTAGGTACCGTACAGCGCTGTTAGGTCCCTTAGGTAAAGAGGTAAGCTAAGGAGGTACTTAGGTCAAGAAGTTAGTCAAGCATGGCGAGGTAACGTAGGGCAGCGGGGCATGTTGCCGTAACTAATTAAAGTATCTAGTCCCGTTTTAGAGTAGACAGACGGCATTGCGTGTTGTCTGATTGGTCGAGATGGCTTTGAAGAGAATACACTTGGCAATGCTCCAGCATGTGGCTAGATACCTACCTTGGTTAGGTAGGTTGGTAGGTTTCTTGGATTGCTGTGGCTGGTGCGGCTGGACCTCCAAAAACGCAGAAACAGGCGGCCCTGAATGAATGAGACGCCGTGTCAGTTGTAGTAAGAGGAAGACTACGCAGCACGTTGCCATTCTCGCATTTCGCATCAGCCTTCCGGACGGGAGCAGGTTCTCGATTGGACGAGATCCGACCGCCCGCCTCTGCCTATGGTCCGACCCGGTGGTGAATAGAGATATCAGTACCATCTGGTGCGAAACATGTAAGTATATGAAAATCTGATCCAGCCAAGGGCAGGCTGTTACACCTTAGATCCCAACACACACACACATACACATACACACACACACACACACACACACACACACAGCAGCAGCACATACATAGCACATACACAGCATACACCATACACACACACACACACACACATACATCCCTCTCTCTCTCTCTCTCTCTCTCTCCGTGCTGCCCCTGTATCTCTCTACCTCCCTTCCGAACTGACGCCCGACTCGTCTCCCCAAAGTCTTGTCTCGCTACCAACGACCACAGCCAAAACAACAGCAGCATCAGAATCCACAAGACAACAAATCTCTCTCTTGTCATCTCGCCATCCGCCTGCTGACACCGTTCTGCAAGCCCCCCGTCCTCCATCCATGAACTCTACTTCTGTGACTGTCACTGCCGCCCTGGTAGTCGTCGACCATTCACTACCTACCTATTTACGGCTGTAAGTCTTATTTACCCTCGTCTACTACCCAAGCCCACCAATTTTTTCCTGGCCTCCCTAAACCCGCAATCTTCTTCGCCCCTTCGTCCTCTACGTAGGTACGTACTTAGGTATTTCCCTGGGGCCATTACCAGAGACACCTACACACACAAAAAAAAGGCACACCCAATACAACGTACATCCGCATACACACGCATACACACACATACCTAGACATACCCAGACATACCCAGACACACACAGACATACATACACACACACATACACGCACATACATACATATATACACACAGGCGCACGCATCATTCCCAGCATTGGAAATACTGACAGCGATACTCTCTAGCCTCTCCTCTTGACGCCGGCCTCTCTTGGTATTTTTTCCTCTGCCCTGTGTCTCTCCTCTTGTGCCCTTCTATTGGACATTGTCGGCTTCCCTCACCCGCCGCTCCTCAGGTGCCTATTATATCATCCTGCTGTATTCCCCACTTACATAATCTCCGGTCTGGAAATAATCCTGCACCTTCACACCACGACTAACACCTCGTCGTCAACATCATCTTGGACAGCGACGGCGCCTACCGTTTTGCACAGCAACGGTGGCAGCCGCCGTGGCATCGCCAACCCTCCACACCATGGACTCCCCGTCCTCCGCGGCTCGCGGTAGAGGCCGTGCTTCCGCCCGGAAGCGTCACACCTTTCCCTCTGGCGGCCCTTCGTCCTCGCAGCTGGGCCCTGGCGCTGTTACGGCCGTCGAGCCCGCCGATCAGTTCTCCCCCTCGGCGCCCGCCGACAGCGTTGCCTCGTCTTCCTTTTCATTTGAAACCCCCAGCCCCACTGCACCCAGAGGCACACGTGCTCGTGCCCGTGTGACCGAGGGCAATATCCCTTCGTCGGATGATCTCGACGGCAAAGGTGGTCGCTCGCTTAGAAAACGCGCCCGTGTGGATTACACCATCGACCATGTCGACGAATACATGAGCGATGGTGGCAAGGCAATGCCTTCTTCCGCGCGGGCCTTGAAACGGCGCCGCACCGACACTGCCTTCCAGCAGGAGATCGACGACGGAGAAGAACCCGCCAATGCGCACATCAAGAGACGCTCTTCCGAGCAGCTCCCCCCAACCCCGTCAACCCTCCGCAAGCGTAACCAAAGCCGGAAACCAGGGGCGGAACTCCAGGGGCCCATGCCCGATCGACATGCAGAGGATGTCGAGGTCCACGACACAATTGAAGTCGGTGGTCACCACAGCGAGCAATCAGACGAATCTACCCTTAGGCGTACAAGCTCGATCACCAGCTCAGGCTTTTCGAATGATGATTCGAAACCGCCTCATCTGACAGCCCCGCCCAGTTCATTCCCATCGCCCCGGAAATCTCACCTCAGTGTTCCCCGGACAGACTCGAGCCCCAAACACCACCAAAATGGCGCCGAACAGCCTAAGGCAGCACGCACATCCCTGCCCAGTTTCCCGAAGAAGCCTGCCGGCGAATCTCCACGCATTTCATATGAACATCTCACCCCGTACATCGAGAACACCTTTGTCGAGTGGCCGGCCGTGCCGCTCGAAGCTGACGCGACTGTTGGGTTGCAGCCACTTCAGCAAGACGCCGCCGAAGAAACGGCAGATGACCAACCCGATGGCACGCAAGCAGACAGCTTCAAGGTAGATGCTGCACAGGAAGATACTCCCCTAGGTGATTCCCTCGTGCCAGACTCTACTCCCGTAGACGGTGCTATGGAGGACACACCGGCCATGTCACCTTTGCCCATGGATACTAGAGCAAACTCGCCCACCGAAGATATAGGGCCTCCATACATACAACCACCCCTGAGGGGGCCAATTTCTTTCCAAAAGACTAGAGATGCATCCGAGTTCACTCGCCTTTTTGAAAACTACAAATCTCTGTCTTCCGAAGAGGTATGGGCAAGGTTGGAAGTCGTCCAACGCGCCCTGGCCTCTTGGCAGGACGAGTACATCGAGCTACGAAAGATCACAGACGACGAAGACAACGCGGTCCGGTACCGTCAGGAAGAAGCTGGGTTTGCGCACCGGCAAAAAATGGCCATCAGCAAGGATCCCGAGACCATTCTTATCCAGAAAGACTTCGTTATCAAGGGCGTACGTGCTGAACGACCCGACCCAGAAATTGCCTACGCCCGATATCAGGATAAGCTGATGGCAACCAATTATTTTTTCGAGTACGACGACAAAGAAGCCAAGATTGGATTTCAAGACCCGGCGGAGCAAAAGACCGGGCCCGGGAAAGGTCGCCTGCGGGACCGACCCAAGCAGACAGCCAAGGCAGCGGAAGCCGACGATAGTAATGTTGTTCAAGGCAAGCGTGTTAGGAAGCCTCCTGTGGTATATGACGGAAGCGAAGTCGCTAGTAGAGGTTCGTCTCCGGTCATTGCTCAACGTCGGCGCCGGCGACCCGGGAATGCCACCGAAGACGTTGGTGAGGCCAATCCCGCGGCGCCAACAGCCGCGAATACACTCGTCGAACAGGCGCCACCCAAGAAGAAGGGCAAGGGTGGTCGCCCGAGGAAGCATCCCCTGCCAGCCCCGATCCCCGAGCATACCCCTGCGCCGGTCGGGGAGGTACAGCCGCAGCCCGAGCAGGTCGAACCGGAGAAGCCTGCGCGGAAACGCCGACGGAGGAGAACCGTCGTCGAAGAAGGCCCCGAAGTCGAAGGGGAAGCAGTCCCAGCCACAAACGGCGTCGACCCACATGCACCACCAACCAAGCCAGGCTCTCGTCGCACTCACTCGCGACTCTCCGAGGTCCCTACAAACTCGTTTTATAGCTCCTCTATGCAGTCTACCAACATGGCAGATGAATCCCGCCCTGCTACTTCCTCATCCACCGCCACACAGTCCACTGTTACCTCGAATAACTACCAGCTGAGAGAGAAGCGTCAGAAGAAGTTTTCACTAAATCCGGATGGCGAAGTCTACGACGAGGAGCCCAAGCCCAAGCGCGTGAAACGTTCTAAGAAGGCCCAAGCCGAGGACTCCGCAGCGACGGCCCTTCCGGCGCCTATTCCCTCTCCTGTGCTGCCACAACAGTCAGCCCTCGAGCCACATCCCGCCCCAAAACCGCCCACGAAGATCAAACTTAAAAACTACAATGGGCACATATCGGCTCCTCCCCCTATATCCGTACCTGCTCCGAATCCGTTCTCCGTGCCGTCTTCCTCGAATTCAACCCCTCCCCATAGCAGCAATAGTGCCTCTAATAGCGCTACAAATGGCACCGATCCGGCCGACATCAAGGACTACAACCAGATGACTAAGTCGGAGAAGATGTCCCATTCTATGAAAGGTAACAACTTCCTATTCCAAGCCCCTTCTGCTCCCGTCATTGGATGAAAACATGCTAATACGTATACCAGCGCGATGGGCTTCCGGATCGATGTCCCAAGCCGTGGCGAAGCGTCGTGCAACCCTCGCAAATAAGAAGCAAGCCGTTAAGGCTGCCGAACCTAGCCAGCCGCTCGAGGCTATCCCAGTGATGAAACAATCCTGAGCCCATGCTCAAAACGACGCTGTCATGTACTATTACAACCGCAACCCCATATACCATCACCACGTCCTACTCCTCCTCTTTTGCCCACCAGCGCACATACGCTGTCGCGTGCCGATTGCTGCGGTTTTCTGGGACGATGGATAAGAGTTGGATCATGTCAATATTATTGTACCTATAACACCTTTTTCACGATTCGGCCGTTAAGGGCAGCCAGTGACGGCTCAACGGGGCCAGTTTCCGGCCCTCCCTGCTCCGCCCGCATTTTCACTTTCCATGGCACTTGTTTATTTCTCCGCCGCCCCCCCCCTTCCCCCCCTTCGCATTTTCGTCATTGCATTGTAATTTGTCACAGCATCACACACATACATACATACATACATACATACAGCATACGGTCTGATACCCCCCACCCTGCCACTACAGAGCGAGCGAAAAAAAAAAAAAAACAAGTTTTGTGTTGTCTGTTCTTGTTTTCTCCCGGTTTCCCATTCTCTCTCTCCCGGGCCCTCTCCCTTCCCTTCCCTTCTCTTTTCTTTTCTATTTCTTTTTTTTAATAGAGAAAGAAAAGAGACACGAGTGGAAACGGGAAACAAAAGAACGTCGACACGGTTTGAATCGGTATCATGACAGATAAAGTCGATGACGAATTTGATGGATTTGATGTTGCCTTGCCTTGCCTTGCCTTGCCTTTTCTCCTTTCCGCCCCCCTCACACGGCTTGGAACGCTGAGTCGGCCCAACGGGTAACCCATAACCCGGATAGAGGATTGACTCGTAGCTTTGCGCGTCACAATAATACCAGTATCTAAATCTTAACAAATATTCCGACTCATGTGATAGTGTAATTCTTATTTCGCTAATTGGACCCCTGTGCGTCTCCTACAGGGTTTATCCGTATGTAGCACAAGTCATGCGGTTCGGAGAATTGCCCGCCCGCGGTGTAAACGGTCATGCATGAAGCCAAACGCCACTTCATACCAGCCATGTTATGAGGATGGTGAACACAAATGATCACATGATTACTGGCGACATGATATCTGAGTTTTGGGAACTGAACCATTCATTTTGTTCAGGATGCTATTGTTTTTGGTATGTAGTCTCCTTTACGCCCCAAGCCGAAATGCAAAGCAACCAGTCCGATTAGACATCCATCTTTCATGTGAGGTGGCTGACCATATTGGTTTTTTTAGTCCCAAATCGTGACTCGTTGTCAACAGGTGAATTTATCTGCTCGAAACGCTTCCATTTACATCACGACACCGGAGTTGCTGGCAATACGCTACCATGGTTGTCAGTCACGTTCAAAGGCAGTAAATCAAAAGGAGGGAAACGTACAGGCCATAATTCTGCGGCCTCTTTGCCCACGGGTCCAGTGATGGCGGAGCCCTTCATCTCACCCTTGGGGTTGACGATCTAGAAGACGATAGAGTCAGCATCAAGATGTGGCTGGGATGTAAACCAGGCAGCAACAATTTCACCAAAATCCCTGCCTCTCGAAGAATCGAATGTTTCGAGATAATAGCGGGGTGAGTGCAGAGGGGCGGGGTTTTGGTCACTTACAACACCAGCGTTATCCTCGAAGTACAGGAAAACACCGTCGGTTCGCTTCCAGGGCTTGGACTGGCGGACAATGACGGCGGGGTGGACCTTCTTGCGGAGCTCGGGCTTGCCCTTCTTGACGGTGGCCATGACCATGTCACCAACACCACCAGCAGGCATTCTGTTGAGTCTGGCACCAATACCCTTGACGGAGATGATGTAGAGGTTACGGGCACCACTGTTGTCGGCGCAGTTCATGATCGCACCGCTATACAATCATGTTAGCGGCTGCTTCGTAGGACCGCGAGCATAAAACTGCGGTCTCCGACAGAGCGTGTGTCGATTTGGGGGTTGGCATGCTTACACAGGCAGACCGAGTGTCATCTTCAACTTGCCACTATCGAAATAGTCAGTAATCGCTCGTATTACGTCTGTAGCGGACCGCTAGTTACGACACATCAGGACGGGAAGGCCTCCAGTCGGTGGTGTCTTTTAAGAATGATCATGGTCGTGGAGCCGTCCGGAATCTATAAACGAGCGCTCGAGAGTGCATGGAACCGAACGCTCATCTCAGGCATTGGTAAAAGCGATGGACAGGAAGAGATCGGAACCAAGCGGGTTGGCTCCAGTGCCATGCTTCATCCAACAGAGTCTCATGCTTCAATCGAGCATGAGCGGCGTCGCGTTGGTCGTGTATATTGTCGTCATCGTCGCCGTCGTCTTCGTCGAAAAATGCTTCCTCTCGAGCAGACGCTTCCAGATACCGGCGGAACATCGTTCATGATAGATGGGGAAATAGCGATGGGAAAGTAGCGAGGGGGAATTCGGCAACATACCCGGGGGCACCACGTCTGTAGTAGAAAACGGTCAGTCAGCAAGTCCATGTCATGTCGGTATCATTATCCTGGTTCCGTAGAGCCATTCTGTTTTGCAGCGTTGCTGGTCTGTCCCAGTCCAATCCCCCCCTCCCTCCCTCCCTTCCCCCCCCCAATATTCTTCAATGCCCTACGCTTGTCCTGCCCCAAAACCAGTGCATGCCGGCCATATGCACGGTTTTGTGAAATCGCGAGGTCTCCTCCTTCTCTTGCGCCGTGGTGCATCGACTTCTCCCAGGACCCCGCCATCTTTCTTCCTCCTCTTACGCGCAGTCTGCAACAATTTCCCCAAGTTGAAAATCGATAGGTGAAAGATTATGTAGGCTGACTTACGATATCTTGGCCATTGTGAGGGTTGTGTATAGAGATTTGTCGAAACGGAGTGATGTTGATGGCCGGAAATTGACGAGCTGTCGATGTCACTGCTGCGAATTTCTAGGGTATCTTGGAACTTTAGGGACGGGTCGTCGTGGATGTGTGCGAAATTCTGAGGCCCACAATTTTAGTTAGCCGACTTTGGTGGGCAACAGAGAGAGTAAAGAGTCACGTGGGGGTCGATAAGCGGTCAATCCGCCGATAAGATATAGAAAGATAAGACTACGAAGTAGTTAGAGGAACCCTAGGTAGGTAGAGTTACCAGGTAGGTAGTTATTGAATGCCTAGACTAACTACTAGGTAGGTAGGTATAAAGTACAACCAATGCATAGAGCCACAGCCAGCTTGTCCACATCCATACACCAGTACCCAGTACATCGTCGATATCTCAGTCTGCATAGACCGGGAGATGGATGGATGTCGACTGAAGGTCGGTCCCGACTGCTTTGCAAGCGGATGGCTGGCCAATTAGAGCACCACTCAAGCAACCCCTGGTTTAGTATAAAACGTGCACGTTAAATCATATACGTACATATGTCCCACCCCTCTGAATATCAGAAGAGGCCTGATGATATATCAACCACGATGGACGGACCATACAGTCGAGCCTCTTAATGTCAACGCATGTGTCCACCATTCCCTTTCTTTGTGCCAGGTCCGGAACGCCTTTCGCTTCGACTAGGTATACATTCAAACGTCATAAGAACATCTTTTCGCCTCGAGCCACCACCATCACCCCTTCAGAGCGCAAATCCGACTTTAGATATACGTAATGCTGCAATTCCTAGCCGCCGTGCCTAGCTGCTGCCGGCCGCATCCGTGTCTTTCTCGGCAGTCTCCGTCGACGATGGTGCTTCTGCCGTGTCTTCAGTCTTGACGATTTTGCTGTCGTTTTCCTTTTGATCCGCCGGCGTTTCATCCATGTCGATGTCCCCATCCTTGTCTATTTTGGGCTCTTTCGGAGACTTCGCCGCTTCAGGCTCCGCGCTTTTCTTCTTCTCTTCCTCGGTATCCGCTTCTTTGGGGCCGTCCGCAACATCCAGCATGACCTCGTCATCTTCTTTGGAGGGCTGGTCCTGTTTTTCTGTCGAGTCCTGTGGTGGCGTTGTGGTTTTCTCGCCATCATTGCCATTGGCAGGCTTGAGGGTCTCCTGGGCATCTGCGGGAGATTCTTCTTTTCCTGCCGTACCCGAAGCTTCGGCTCCCTCGTCTGGCTCAATCTCGCCAGTCTTGGAATCGGCAGGCGCTTTGTCGGTTTCCACTTCCACATCTTCTACCACATCCTCTGCATCTTTCATGACAACCTCATCGGTCTCTTTGGATTTGATGACAGTTTCATTCTGGCCATTAGCAGGAGTCGCCACGCCGCTGTCTCCTTCCGCATCAGAGTTGCGGTAATCCTGGAAAATACGCCGTGAAGTGCCGTTGCGATGAATACCATTTGCCTTCTCCATCTCTTCGTTATCACTCGCTTCGTACTCGTCATCGCGTTCTATCCGCCGCTCCCACTGGCGCTGTGTCACGCGTATGTCTTTGTTTTCATCTTCGTCCAAGTCATCCAATTCAGCATCGTCCTCGTCGGTCATGGCACCTAGCGACTGTCGCGGTACGTCCTGCATCTGAACAGACGGCACATGTGCCGTTCTCCGCAGGTTCTCGATCAGCTGGTTCTTAATCTTTTCGAGATATTCGGGGCTGTTTGCATTTTCCATGTTGGAAGCCCGGACGTCAAGTTCGTAGTCAGGCCCATAGTACTAAACGGATATTAGCCTCCGCTGAGAAGAAACGGAGGGATGGCCTACCTCGTAGTATTCATTGAAGGGGAGAGTGCGGTCCATATTAGCATCTACCAGCAGGCCTGTTTCAAAGGCCCACGTACGAGCCACGTTACGCATGGTATAGCCACCACCACCAACAACTAGAGTTGGTCGATTGAAGCTCTTGACAAACTTGACGCAGTTGGCGTGGCCCTCCATGCTCAGATTAAAGCAGCCAAGCCGATCGCCAGACAAACTATCTCCACCACATTGCAATACAACCGCATCGGGGTTATAGTATTCCATGACATTGGATATCACGGGTTCGAAGACGGATTTATAGGAAGAGTCATCGATACCATCACGCAGAGGAAAGTTGACGGCGTAGTATTTTCCCGAACCGATGCCGATATCCCTAAGTTCACCGGTACCTGGAAAATACTCACCGTATTTATGGAAGGATACGGTCATGACCCGATCAGTGGTGTAAAACGCCTCTTCGACGCCGTCGCCGTGGTGGACATCGATATCAATATAAAGCACACGCTTATTGAATCGCAATAGTTCAAGAATGCCAAGAACGATGTCTAGCGCTTGGTTAGCCCCCACATCATTCGTGGTCAGGGGAGTCGGTGTCGGTGATGTGGCAGTGCCGAGCAATGATGCATACCATTGACATAGCAGAAGCCGCTAGCTTCGGATTTCTTGGCATGGTGAAGTCCTCCAGCCCAGTTCACGGCGATGTCGCATTTCTGTCGGTTCAATCTGGCGGCGCCCTCCATGCTGCCACCAGCACTGATTCCGCAGAACTCAAACAGACCATCAAATACCGGACAATCATCACCGACGTTGAATTTGGTCTGTTCGCGTTGGAAATTGTCCATGTTTTCGGGGCTGACCTTCTGCAAGAAGTCTATGTAATCGTCGGTATGGAACTGTGTCATCTCGAGTCGCGTCGCAGGCTTGGCTCGCTAGGGACCGAAGAATAAGGAGGAGCGTTAGCATTCTACGCGATCATTTCGCATGAGGTGACGTATTAATAGACGAACAGACAGACAAAGGGAAAAAAAAACGGGGATGTGTCGGGGGGCGGCGTACGTAGATCTCCATCTTCTTGTAGACGCCATAGTTCATAATCAAGCTATGCGCCAGCCGAATACGATGTGGTTTCATGGGATGGCCGGCAACATAGGCAAAGTTGCCGATATCCGAATCATAGAAATAGGCAACCTTCTTGGGAGATGGTGCTCCCAATGCGATGCCATTCCCGTTGCCAAGGTCCACAGGTGCGGCGTGGTAAGCCATCGTGGACAGTTGAATCCGAGGGCTAAGTTGTTGGGGGGAAGGAGACGAAATGAAGCCTCCCTCGGAGGGCGACGCGATAAGAGCATTCGGGGTGACGGCGGTCGGCTTATCGATAGAGGCGCATTTGTTATACAGACCCACTATTCCGTGCCGGGAATCTTTCGCTTACCTAAGGACCAACCCCAACCCAAGATGCGATGTCGAGCACATGTCCCCTGTCAATTCACAACCTGTCTACAGGTACCTTATTGAACTAAAAGGTCGGTCGGTACTTGAATCCCTACTCCAGCGTGCCGCATTCACAACCGTTCACCAGACTAAAAAAAAATTGCACCTTTACCGTATTCACAATACCCCTATTCACAGGGGTGCTCTATTCATAGTAGGTTGCCATTGTAGAGCATGCCTCCAAGTTCTGAATACTTGTACTGCTAATTTCCTAGGTACACCTACATGGTACACTACCTAGGTACTTACTCGGCAGCCAAAGGGAGACATGTTGTACAAGTACCTAAGTATCTTTTCAAGGTTTATATGTTCTTTGCACCCCGTCCTGTCTTATTCTGTATATCGTATTCCTTCTCTTCTCAATTCCTTGGAAAAGTGCAAGTTATCTTTATAACTAGCGGTCAGTTGATGTTAATCCAAATCCGGGCTGTATCTAGTGAATGGATATTGGTCGCCAGCCTTCCAGAAAGGGTACTCCTCGTTGTTGAGCGAGCTATAAATAGTAGTTAATTTAGACATGCGGGCATTGCAGGATGACAAGCATTAGTTATCAAGAATCTGCCTGACCGACAACCCGTCCATGAGCAAGATCAAGGTTTATGGCCTCACACCTTCCACTAGCACCAATCTCCTTCCCCCCAACCCCGCCCAGCATTAAAACACCGAGCCTGGAGCACAGAGTTGAAGGCGGGGTTTAGCCCACCGGGCCTAGCCTAAAAGCATTTGGACACAGGTATACTCATACCCCCACCAGTAACCGCCAACAACACCTATAGGTTGTAGGTATCCTCTGGTATTCCCGAAGCAATACCTCGAGGCCAAATCGTTGAAGCAAGCATGTCTATTGCGCCCTTCCATCTGACAAATCCATGTTTACAAATCCATGCTTTCTTTTATTTTACCCAGCATCGGAAGGACGATTCAGGACCTGCCTTGTGCTTACCTAGGTATAAATAAGCCCAAGGAAGCTGCAATTATGACCAACTCATCAGATTAAGGAAGAATTAGCTATACTATTCAATCACTTGAGGGTAAAATCCATACAGACCATATGAAATTCATCTCTAAAACTGAGGGTTGGTCGTACTGAGATATCCATCCGCAATTCAGCCAACTTCACACACAAAACGAACAGACCTCACTCCCCCGTACTTATAGCAAACGACATCGTTATAAGCTACAATACACTCCTAATTCGCCATGGCCGCCCCCAAGATTGTTCTCTTCGATATACCATCCAGGGAACCGAACCATGCATGGTCACTGAACACATGGAGGAGTATGTCTACACTCCGATGTCTCCAGCCCGAACGATAACACTCACTGGAATAGCTCGCTTGGTCTTGAACTATAAGGGACTGGATTACGAGACCGAATGGGTAGGTTCTGGCACGCATAAGTGCCATTGTGAATATCTACTGATTTTTGGGTAGCTTGAATATCCGGAAATCAAGCCAAGACTTCAACCACAGTGAGAATTCATCCACGTCATATTTCTCTAGGAATTTTTCTTGAAAGATGTACCTGTAGGCTGACGAGAATCATAATTCGACTAGCTTCCCGGATAAGGAAGAGTTCACGGTTCCCACCGTCAAAATGCCTGACGGCACCTATATCATGGATTCATTGGTGATTGCAGAGGAACTAGAGAAGCAGTACCCTTCGCCGAACCTACATCTCGACTCGCCGTTCCGACTGAGATACTTTGAGCAGTTGAAGGGTGCCTTCCCGTCGCTACGCCCTGAGTTTCTCCTGGGGGTCCCGAACCGGCTATTAAAGGAGGTCAACCACGAATACTGGCACAGAACTCGCACGGAGTACGTCGGCATGCCCCTGGAACAGTTCGTGCGGGAAGGGGGCGGAGAGAAAGCGTATAAGGGGGCCTCTCCCTTCCTGCAAAACATCACAGCAATGCTGAAAGAGAACGACGAGGGCCCGTTTTTTATGGGAAAGACTATCAGCTATGTCGACTTTACGCACGCCGGCTTCTTGATCATGTTCCGCAGGCTCGGGGATGATGTCTGGCAGCAGTTGCTGAATGCCACGGGGGATCCTGAAACTCACTTGAAGTTTCTAGAGGCCCTGAAACACTTGACTGAAAGAGACAATTATTAAGATCAGTCCCCAAGCGACATTAGGGACAACATCTATGTCAGTCCTGAATCGGGCAGCCCTTCTGTAAAATTTCATGTTGCTACTAATAGTTGATCAAGGATGAAGCTCATGCATCCGTACATATCATACATAAAGCCTTTTATGCCGAGCACTTCCAATCATTGGCTAAATAAGGCCCTGGTGCAGTCAATGATGGAGGGCTTACAACGTGAGGGGAAGGATTTCCCAATCGAGTAGGCATAAAACAGCAAACGAACGGGGTTTGATGAATGATAGCATTATTATCAAACTTGGCTTGTCGTTGGAAATAGCCAGTCATAACCGCTCAACCATCTAAATACGTGATAAACTAGAGAGATTATTTCGGTGCTCTATCAATTCAAGCTTATGAACAACAACTAAAATTGTAGCTAATTCCTAAAAAGCAGCTACTTCCACAGTACACATGCGAAGCTTTCTGCAATTGCCACACACCATTATCATAATGTAAATGAATCTAAGGCCCCCCTTCCCCCTTCCCCCCTCCCACATCGGGATAGACCACAAGACAACATACAGAATATAGAAACAAAGTCGATTGGTGCGGATAAAGCAAGCGGGTAAATCGCTCAGCCCACATGAACTAAAGCTTAGACAGGGAAAAGCTCCCTATCCTCATCGATCGCGACAAACCCACCCGCCCAGCGTTCCCGTAAGGACTAACGATTGAAGCGGCACCTATTATGACATTGTTTTGCTAACCCCCCTCCCCCCCATCGCCCCACCATCGTGTAAGTCAGAGCTTATCGGGTGAACAAATGACAAGTGACCAACAAGAGTTTGCTCCGAAAACGCTACAATGGGGAACGAGAAGCCAAACACGGGAAAGGGAAAGAAAGAAAAAAAAGAAAGAAAAAAAAAGTAGAAAAGAAATGCAAATAATAGAACTCGGGCTCTTCTAATTGGTGCTGATTGGAGCTCGATATTTCCCCTCATCATGATATAAACGCTGCGTTTACTTCAACCAAAGAGACTGCATCATTTATTTCATATCCAATCCCAAACAGCATTGTCGATCGCCTTTATTTACTTGCGTGAAAAGGCAATTGCTGTCGTCATCGGCTCTCGTCCTCATTCCCGTGCTCGTGCCCGCCAATCGACCTCAATCCCGTAGTACACTCGCGACCGGACGGGGGCAACCAAAGCGGTAATTAAACCTTCGCAACCACACACGCCATCCACCCATCTTCCTCAATTCGACAGGCGCAACACGACTCAGCCGGCGCGATGGATCCCAAGACAGCCAGCGTGCGTACAACGTCCCAAAGTCCCAAGCCAAGCCCACCTAACCCCCCCCGCCCTCAACCCCCACGATTTTGTCCATGTCCCGACGCCGCAGATAAAGAGAAAGAAGATTAATAAATAAATAAATAATAATAAAAAAAAAACCCCAAACCCCCCCCCCAAGAACAGAACCTCTCCTTCGTCCTCAACAAGACGCACGACGTCGCCTTCGTAGACCGCGCGCCGCCGGCACTGCAGAGCGAGCACGACGTGCTGGTGGCGGTGAATTACACGGGGATCTGCGGGTCGGACGTGCACTACTACGAACACGGGGCGATCGGGCACTACGTGGTGCGGTCGCCGATGGTGCTGGGCCACGAGTCGGCGGGGACCGTGGTGGCGGCGGGCAGTGCCGTGACGTCGCTGAGGCCCGGGGACCGCGTGGCGCTCGAGCCGGGGTACCCGTGCCGGCGGTGCGGGCCGTGCCTGGGCGGGCGCTACAACCTGTGCCCGGACATGCGGTTCGCCGCGACGCCGCCCCACGACGGCACGCTGACGGGGTTCTGGGCGGCGCCGGCGGACTTCTGCTACGCGCTGCCGGACGCCGTCTCGCTGCAGGAGGGGGCGCTGCTCGAGCCGCTCGCGGTCGCCGTGCACGTCGTGCGGCAGGCCGGGGTGGCGCCGGGCCAGTCGGTGGTCGTGATGGGCGCCGGCCCCGTGGGGCTGCTGTGCGCCGCGGCCGCCGCGGCGTTCGGGGCGACGACCGTGGTGTCGGTGGACATCGTGGCGTCGAAGCTCGAGTTCGCGCGCACCTTCGGCTCCACGCACACGTACCTCAGCCGCCGCGTGCCGGCCGAGGAGAACGCGGCCAGCATCCGGGCGCTGGCGCCGAGCCTGCGCGGCGGCGCCGACGCCGTCATCGACGCGAGCGGCGCCGAGCCCAGCATCCAGGCCGCGCTGCACGTCGTGCGCCACGGCGGCACCTACGTCCAGGGCGGCATGGGCCGCGACAGCATCACCTTCCCCATCATGGCCCTGTGCCTCAAGGAGGTCACCGCCAAGGGCAGCTTCCGCTACGGCGCCGGCGACTACCGCCTCGCGCTCGAGCTCGTCGCCACGGGGAAGGTCCAGGTCAAGCGGCTCATCAGCGAGGTCGTCGCGTTCAGGGATGCCGAGGACGCGTTCAAGAAGGTCAAGCAGGGCGAGGTCATCAAGATCTTGATCGCCGGTCCGAATGAGAAGGTGGAGTGAGTCGAGCAACGTCGTCGATGTCCGAAGGGGCCGCTTTGCTGCTGTTCTTGCTGTGTTTGGTTGTTACTGTTGTTGCTGCTGCTGTTGTTGTTGTTGTTGTTGTTACAAGGCGATTGGGCGTTTCGTATACGGGAGAAATTTCTCAGTGTGTAGGGAGGCTAGGTGTAATAGTGGCACTCAGCATAAGTACCTAGATATATAACGCCAACATGGCGACTAGGGGTGTCATTTTATACCACCACCATGCATCATACGACCGAGAATCATGTCAAAATAATGGAGCAGTATGCCTTAAGCAGCAACCCAAGCGACGTTCAAGTCATAATTTACCCGGTATGAGAATCGACTGATTAGGTCCGAGCGAACGAACGAGTAGATTTTTTTTTTAATTTTTTTTTTAGCATCTATCAACGCTAGCTATGTAGCCAACCTGCCTCGGCTCACGTCCATACTACGCCATTACAGCCATCCGGGTACCCAAAGACGCTCGCTTGCCGCGTCACTTGGCTAACATGAGTACCGAAGCAGGGAGTCAAACGATAATCCCTTATAGCATCCCGATGGAATATCCTATATCATCCCCAAGTACCTCGTCGTGATGGCCGTCGTCTCGCTCGCGCCACGGACGGGGATCCAGACCGTCTCCCCGGGCACGACGTCGACGAGGTTATCCCCGAAGCGGACGGCGTCGTCCTCGGACTCGACGGCGACGCCCTTGACGGGCACCTCGGCGCTCAGCGCCACGCTCGTCCCGTCCGCGCCCAGCTCGGCCCTCAGCTGCTTCGGCTTCGGCAGGTGCAGGTACTTGAGCGGCTCGGGCCAGTTCACGTAGCGCGCGAGCTGCCTCTTCCCCATCTGCGCGGGCGTCGTCGCGCCGTCGACGGGGTGGTCTTCGGAGGACGAGGCGAGCAGGTACGCCGCGACGACGGTGCGCGCCTCGTCGCCCTTCGCGCGCGCGGGCACGTCCATGGCGACGATCTCGGTGGACTGGTTCCGGGGCAGGACGAGGCGCTCGCGGACGACCCGGGCGTACGTCTCCTCGCCCGTCTCGACGTCCCAGGCGCGCACGAGGCAGTCGACCTCGATATCCTCGAGCGCGAGGTTGCTGCCCCAGATCTCGACGCGGGTCGTCGTGCCGTCGACGACGCGCGAGTACTTGTGCTCCGGGTCCGGGCGCGTGTGCTCGCGGCGGGTGATGCCGGCGCTCAGCGGCGCCATCTCGCGCTTCACCGTGTAGTACGCGTGCTTCGGCCGCAGGTAGTAGTCGCAGATGGCCCACGACGTCACCGGCCAGCAGTCGTTGATCTGCCACACCAGCGCGCCGCCGCAGTACTCCCGCCCGGGCCCCTTCCACTGCCGCTTCCACAGCCGGTACGCCGACGCGAGGCACTCGGCCTGCATCAGCTGCGTGCAGTACACGAACTGCTCGAGCGGGTCCGGCGCGTACCGCATGTTCTCGACGAGGTACAGCGCGATGCGCCGCTCGTGGCCCTCGGCCTTGTTGTGGAAGTCGACCGTCGACGACTGCGGGTAGCGGTCCGGATCGTCCTTGCCCAGCGGCAGGTATGCGTCGATCGTCTTGACGGACGGGAACGCCTGCATGCCGAACTCGGACACGAACCGCCCGACCAGCTTGTCGAAGTTCTGGTATTTCTCCTGCGTCCCGTGCCATACGTTCCACTGGTGGATGTCGCCTACCGTCGGATCGCGCGTATCTGCACCACCCCATGGACTACCTGGGTGGTAGTACACGGATGGGCAATACTCGTGACATGCATCCGGTAGTATCTTCTCGTAGATATAACGCGCCGGGAAATCCGTCTTTAGCCAACTTTCAGCGTCCGTATTGCTCTGATCCCATTCTAGGTTCACACTCTCAGCGTATTGGTAATCCTCATTATTCCCGGCCCAGATGACGATGCTCGGATGGTGTCTTAGCAGCTTGACATTCTCCTCCGCCTCGCGCTTGATGGAGGCTAGCATTTCCGGCCATGCCGGGTAGTTGCCGCATCCAAACATGAAATCTTGCCACACCAGAATACCCAACTCATCACAGGCGTCGTAAAAGGCCTGCTCTTCGTAGATGCCACCCCCCCATACACGGATCATGAATTGATTGCCGTCAGCTACCAGTTTTACCCAGTCGTAGTATCGCTCCTTGCTAATGCGCGGAATGAAGTTGTCGGCAGGGATCCAGTCGCTGCCGCCGCAGAAGATGGGAATGCCATTGACCTCGAAGAAAAATGAGGTACCAGGTTGCTCTCTGACCCGTCTCTGAACCAGTTCGGCTCTCCTCAGACCGATCTTCTTTGTTGTACAGTCAATATCCTTGCCACCGTGAACCACCGTCGCCTTGACAGTATACAGTGGCTGTTTGCCATACCGGATGGGATACCAGAGCTCGGGATCGGAGATCCGAAAAGTGGCGCTAGAGCCGGCATCGATATCTTGGCTAGCGACGAGCGAGTCGTTTAGTGAGATGTCAAGACGTAGCTTTGAAGCGTGGCCCTCGACAGGCGCATGGACGACGACAGTAGCCCCATTAAGGGACTTATCAACATCGATGTCACACCAGAGATCGGCGACCCGAGACTCGTAGACTTCGAGATTAATCGGCCGCCATGGTCCACACGAAAGAAGCGTCGGGCCCCAGTCCCAGCCCTAAAGTCCCATGCGTCAGTCATTTTGTGCACAACCGAATGCTTTCGCGGTCCCTTGGGTTTTCTTCATCGTAACTTACCCAATGGTACTGGGTTTTCCGGACGGCTAGCCTGGAGTTGTCGCCGTTCCAGCAGCCCCATTTGTGTTCGGGGTGCTTCTCGACAAGCTTCCAGCCCCGCAGGTATGCGCTGTCAAAGGTGATCACGAGTTCGTTCTCCTCTCCCGCTTTAGCTAGCACGTCTGTAACATCCACACGTTCGGGAACGAACATGTTTTCCGATACGAGGATCGTCTTCCCGTTAAGGACGACGGTGGCGAAGGTGTCCAGGCCGTCAAAGGCAATGACTGCTTTCGGTCCCGTGGCACCAGGGGATGTGAACTTGGTCCGGTACACCCAGACCTTCTCGCCGACCCATTGCACGTCGAGCTCATTCTTGCCGATGTACGGGTCAGGTATTAATTTGTGGGAGAGCAGGTCCAGATGTACATTAGTCGGAAATTGGGCGACAGGCAGGTATGCATGGTCGTCTTTGTCGGCTTGCTTGAACTCCCACTGTTTGTCGATGGGGATGACGATGCGGGGCTCCATGATGATGATGATGATGATGATGATGATGGGGGGATGCTGTTAGAGGGGCTGTTCCGATGGAGACAGGCGTTGCAGCTTTCCTCAACTCAACAAGTCTGAAAATGTATGAGGTTGTGGCTTGAGCGGGATGCGAGCAGGATGCGAGCAAATGGACGCCGAGAATTAAAAAGGGGGGAGATTGAGGAATTTGGATTGCTCAGAAGTAGCTGTTCGCTCTCGTACAACGCGGCTCCGAAACAAGTAATTATCTAGTTAATTGGGAATGCGATTGGTAGGATTGATACTTATATGCAATCGCAAACACTCTTTGCTTTTGAAAGT
This sequence comes from Rosellinia necatrix, assembly GCA_021209875.1. Taxonomy (NCBI): domain Eukaryota; kingdom Fungi; phylum Ascomycota; class Sordariomycetes; order Xylariales; family Xylariaceae; genus Rosellinia; species Rosellinia necatrix. Next base: position 2,366,308 of record JAGYVD010000010.1, read on the forward strand.
AAAAAACCCACACGGAACCACATTCCCAACAAGCAACGAACGCCCTTTTATACCATTTCCCATCACCTAGGCAGGCAATTGACAAGAGGACACGAGGTAACGTGTACTACACTACATACTACATCAGATGCCACAAGTGAAGAGTCTCGATACCCAATTGGACACGGCCTACTCTCTACCGAGATCGGTCTCGCAACTTGCAGTTACTGCGGCTTCAAATCGCCTCCACAGCGGATATGATCCATGTCTTCAAAACAAGGGTCCTGACGTGAACCTACCCTACCTGGTAGGCACAGCACCCGTGTAGTCGAACAAGCGAGCAACATCGGGGCAGTCAACAAGCGAAGGACCACCTGCTAGAAGGAGCTGTTAGCCGCCGGGGAACCTTGTAGGCACTAAATAGACACCTAACTTTAATTCATACACGTGTACATAGAGTTAGACCAGGGAAGAAATGAGAGATAGGTACCGCGGTAGCGTATCAGGTACCTAAATACCTACATACCTACTACGTATATCTATCCCATTTCTCAGTTCACTCATGATATCTCGGTTTCGCTTCAATTCAACGAAGAGATCTCCAATCCATAATACGACATCGAATCAGCTACGCCCAGGCAGGTGACGTGCTAAGCATCGGCATCGTATCACATTTTCGATGGTGTCCAGTATAGGGTAGTGCCACGTCCGAATCGGACTCCAATCCACGGAGCTTCGTCCTCCGTTGGCCATTTCGGGGATGGCCGGCACAGCATCCCACACTACAGTTGCAGAGCCTCGATGGCGATGCGCACACATTGTCTTTTTTAAAAGACATCATCCCACCCTCATCCCGGCATGATCCGTTTTTCGGTCGTTGGGTCCTCTACAAATTTATCGCGAGAGACCTAGGCTGATGGCGAGAGGAAAACTAAACCCTAAAACGAATTAGAAAATCCGGTAGTAGGAAACAAAATTCACTCTCGGTACTTATAGGATTCGCTATCAGGACCATGAATAAAATCCATACATCCATTATCCCAACCTGAATTAGCCATCTCCCAATATTAGAATAGGCACACCAAGGTTAGCCCCTCCATTGCCCCCTGCCATCCAGCTACTTAAGATGCATCAAGGTCCCGGAGTTACTGCTATCACATACTACGAAGTTAGGAAGGGCATCACACTCGGTGCTACAAATATACTTGGTCGACGTTACCAACATATCGAGGTAGGCAGAAAATCCCGTAATTAGTCATGTAGATAAACAGTCCTCTCGGCCTTGCTCTGCTCCGTTCCGTTCTATCAACAACAATTCGAATTTCCGTACAATACGCGAGGTAGAACACCCGATTAGGTAAAAGAAAACTTAGAATCTGCGCCATGGGATGTCCCATCTCGTCTCCCGAACGCCGAATAACGAGTGCGCTTGCATGATTCTAGAAGCAGCCAGCCCATATGTGGTTCGCAGCCATAGACACCTCAAATCCCGGAAACACGCAAACCCGCCCATTCCCAGTCGAAAACATTGCTTGTGGTCGAATTACGCCCGGCGCCCGCTTGCTATATATTCGCTGTCCCCCGGTCTGTCTTGATGGAAGTCCACAGTCGACCCGTGCGTGGTCAGCTTTTCCGGGCGTGTGCCATGATCGTCGAAGAACGTCATCTCGTTAGCAACAGTTCCCCCTCCCACGCCCACGATTAAGCGTGAAGACCTCTTCCCATTCCCGCATTCCCCAGTTCGGGTTGCGATTCTTGCCTCTTCTCCTGCTCCCCACCCCGAGGCCAATCTCATCCGCCGTCATCGAACTCTTAATGCTGGCGCCGTCGCTGGCACCGGCGTTCCACATACCGCCATCACCGTATTGTATCCCGCTCATCGGATCATCGGGATCAATCTCCCCCAGCTCGATCTTGGTCAGGATCATGCGTGCTAACCGTCCAAACACTTCATCCACCCCCTCGCCAGAAAATGCCGAGACTTCCATGGTGACTGGTACGTTAACACCACTAGCCCACCGTGACGCCTCTTCCGGAGATACCTCCCGGCCTTCGGGTGCTACTGTGGCCCGCAATTGAGCGCCCAATCCCGTGCTCGTCGGCGTGCCATAAGGGAAATTCGACCCTGTACTGGACGGTGTCGCGGGTGGTATGCTCGTGTCGATGAGAGAGTCGTTGGCGAGATCGAGTTTGTTGCCCGCCAATACGAGAGTTAGGTTCGGAGAAGCGAGGGCCCGCGCATCGTTTAGGAAAGGCTGTAGGCCTCGAAAGGAGTTATGCGAAGTGACATCGTAAACTAAGATGGCGCCGGCCGCGCCGCGATAATATGACCGGGAAACAGAGCGGAACCTCTCTGTGCCTGCCGTATCCCATAACTACACCCGATTAGCCCTGTCGCTGTGTTGCGGGACGCTCGTCACCACGGGACGGGATCGGAATACCTGTAGTTTTATCCGCTTCCGTCGCGCTCCGGTGCCAACTTTTATAATTTTGCTGGCAAACTCAACCCCAATCGTTTGCGAAGAGAGGACACGCCATTCGTTCTTTACGAAACGGTGTAGTAGACAGGACCTAGGGCGCCGAATTCTCGTCAGCACTTCGCTCGAGGGGACAATGTAAGCACAGAGTCGGCATCATAGCAGACCATTCGCTTCAGGGGGGGTTATCGCCAGAGCAATGCGGCCTCGTAGGCGGCATCCCGAGGTAGCCGGTGCGGTGTTCGGCGGGGAATGTCCTGACTGTTCGTAGCCGTCGATGTAAGGAGGAATAAACTCACTTTCCTGTACCGCTTGGTCCCAGCAGTATTATCTTCGCGAGGTAATCGTACATGCTCCCTAGTTCCTGGTTTTTGAGTCAACTATGACCCCTCACTACTAGCGCGGCATCAGGTGGGATGGCATACCTGGTCACCCGCCGTGCCCGTGCTCTCCTCGCTGGCAGCGGACGAGCGTCGCGGCCGTGTCATCTTGGCTAGAACCGACACCTCTTTCGCTCGGGAGTCCGTGGGGGCTAGAAGAGCGAGGTAGCGTTGGGAGAGATTGCACCGCACAGCCCAGACGCAGGAATATGTGATATGGTCGGATTCCGGGGTGTCTAGATGTATTTGTAAAGGCGGCGGAGGGCCATTGGAACGAGCCTCGAATGCAATAAGTTTTGTCTCACATGAGCTTATCAGAAGATACCTAGTCTCATGTACCTAATGCAGAGTGACAGGGTCTGGGGTAACCAAGCGCGGATACCTTATCTTGACTTGCGAGATCAGACGGGACAAACCAAGGTGTGCCTACCCAGGTACCTAGTATCCAGGTTGGCGGTTGGCCTGTAGGTACACCACTAGTCCGTATCGAGTAACTAACATACAGCACGATATGCGCTGGTGTACGGGTTGCTCGGTGCCGAGGCCCATACCGTTTTGGCTGTAGCTCTATCCAATAGGGTGTAAGATTGATTTCCGGTTACGAATGCACGCCAACATCATCAAGACATATTCCCAATTGACTCCCCAGAGCATCCTGTAGCATCCTGTGGCATCCTGTGGCATCCTGTTAACAGCCATCTACGATTCTTATTTTATCAGATTGCGCCTGTACGATGAAGATTGAAGGGAGAACCTTTGTTGTCTCGGGCGGGTACGTGTTCCATCCCCTTGGTATCGCAATCACATGTGAAACCACAGCACGGCTTATACATGATGACTGACTGACTGACTGACCACTTTCCTTATCAGCGCCTCCGGCCTCGGGCAAGCCGCCGTAGAAGAGATCTGCCGCCACGGCGGCAATGTTGCCATCCTCGACTTGAACGAGGAGCTTGGTGCTGCCGTTGTCAAGCTGCTACCCGAAGGCGCCGGCAAGTTCTTCGTTTGTGATGTCTCGGAAACCAAGAGCATCACGGCCGCGGTTGCAGGCGTTGTGGAATGGATCGGGAAAACGGGAAAACCGATGGGCGGTGTCATCCCAGCCGCGGGTGTCGCGAACCCTTCCACGGTATTGCTGGACTTCTGCTTGCCCCTCGTACAAATGAGGGAACTAATCGATCGTACAGATATTGGATAGAGACGGCGATGCTTTCAACTTGGATAGCTTCGACTTTGTGATAAATATCAACATACGCGGCACTGTCGACCTAGTAAGGCAGTGCCTCGTTCACCTGGCTAAGGCTGAGCCGGTTGGCGATGATCAGGAACGTGGCGTCGTCGTCATGGTATCATCTGTGGCCGCTTTTGATGGCCAGAAGGGACAGGTGGCCTATTCAGCGAGCAAGGGCGCAGTGGCCTCCATGACACTCCCTATGACAAGAGACCTAGCTCGATATGGCATACGCTGCATGACTATTGCGCCGGGCATATTTGAGTCAAGAATGACCGCTGTGATGCCCCCCAAACTCTTCAAGGGGCTGGCAACCGTCATGGAGTTCCCACGTAGGGCAGGCAAACCTACAGAGTTCGCACTATTAGTCAGGCAAATCATCGAAAATCCTATGCTTAACGGGACTGTTATTCGATTAGACGGCGGTCTCAGAATGCCGAGCAAGATCTAAACTCCGCGTCATCACCTTTGCTTAAACAGCAAGTTCCACGGAGTTATTGTTGTACAATACAAACATAGTACCCTGCCCTTATCCAGCTACCAACCAAATAGACCATAAGGCCTAATAGCCCCCAAACGAGTCCCAAGTACGGACTAAATTCACACATTCCGATTACAACTCTATAGCTTTTGGCCCCCTATCCATGCCAAACCCAGAAGAGAATGCTATGAGTACCTAGCTCCTTCTCAGTCAGATCGTCGAAAGATAGAGCCGCTCGACGAACGACGACGATGACGACGAGGTAGAGAGCGGTCTCGGTAGTTGCGACCAGTATTGAAGTCCGGGGATCGCTCTCGAGCCTCGTCGGGACGGTGCGAGTTGGCATCCCGGTAGGAGAGGCGGTGGCCATCACCGGCGACAGCAGGGCGGGGTCGGTAACGCTGCTCAAGACGTGAATCATGCATTGGACTAGCGTTTTGAACCGTGGTACCCGCGTTAAAGCCTTGCAAGAAGGCTTGCGACGCCAAAGGATTGGATAGAACAGCCGGGCCTGGTCCAGCGCTCCCAAAAATGGACCGCATTTGATTGAGAAAGGTGCCTTGGTCCTTGTAGTCGTGTCCATCCCGGTCGTAAGGAGATCGAGGAGCAGCGTGGGCATGCTGATCATGGAGACTTGCACGTCGATCGTTTCTAGTCAGCTCCTTCTTGATATTGTTTCGCACGAGCAGAGCTTTCTCCTCCTCCTCCTCCTCCTCCTCATCATCATCATCCTCATCCTCATCTTCGTCCTCACGCTTGTATTGTTTCTGTCGGGCGCCTCGTGCTAGTTTGGTTCTCTTCTCTCTCTCATCTTTCTCCAGTGAGGACAGAACCTCTCTCTCGTCTTCATTTTGTGCAAGTAGGGTTCCTCTCTTGGCCTTATCCCGTGCGAGTACGGCCCCCTCCTTAACCCCGTCTCGTGCAACTGGGACACGACCGTGAACCGGGATACGGTCACGAGCTAGGACACGGTCGCGGACTGGGGCACGGCCACCAATGCGGTCACGGCCACCAATGCGGTCACGGCCACCAACGTAGTCACGGCCACCAACATGGCCATGGCCACGAACTGGGGCACGGCCACCAATGTGGTCATGATCACGAACTGGTGTGCGGCCACCAATTTGGTCACGATTATCAACGCGATCACGATCACCGACGTGGGCCACTTTCTTGCCGGCCTTGGTTCCTCCTGGAGCCCGCGGCGGTACGGGTAGGGAATGAACATAATCAAGCGCCTTCTCAGCCACGGCTTGCTTAGCAAAGTAAGGAGTTAGATATATGCCTTCACCTTCAATGATTTTGCCGGTTAACTGGACGGAATAGCTAAACCCGGTAGGTCCTTCTACCAAGTACCACCTAGGACTGAAACGGCGTCGATGACACTGCTGAGTGAGGCGCATAGTTGCAGAGGGATGGCGATCTTTCCCGGCTCGCCTGCCATCTCGTCGGATGGCCAGCTTGTTTTTAGCTGAGAAATTATCATGCTGTTCGTCCTTGATAGGCGTATCTTCCTTAGAATTAGGTGAGGTTGTAGCGGAACCGCCCAGTTCTCGATTGTCAGGGGAGGCACGCGCGGTATTGTATGCAGACAGGCTGGGCGGTACATAGACTGATGCTATATAAGTAATGATTGTTAACATCTAGCGATGGGATACTTGTCTATAACATAGGAGGGAACGAAGTAGTTTATACGTACAACAACGTGAGGCTGGTTGTCGGTCCACACTAGAAGGGGCAGGGAACGAGCGGCCGCCTTGAAGTGTTGTGGCGTAGGGGTATGGGCTCATTCCCTGCAGTAACTGCCGGAAGCGATCCTGTCCGGACCCTTTTTGAGGAAATGGGCCACGCAAAAGAGGCGAAGAAATTTCGCTCTTGGTTGAATATCGTGGTAGTCCAAGGGGACCTAGTTTGTCATTCTTGGGAAGCATGGGTGAACCTTCCAACGCGGCGATGTTGGGGCGCTCAGAAACCTCCACATGACGGTTGCTCGGAGGTGTAAACAGAGAGGGTTGTTCTACATGACGGTTGCTCGGAGGTGTAAACAGAGAGGGTTGTTCTAGAAACAGAGGTTAAACCGCGATGTCAGTATAAATGCCTGGAAACAGACGACGAATCGATAATGATGGATAAAATAAGGAGGTAGGATAGACATGAAGCGTAATAGGAAGTCAATTATAGAACGCAATTGTGAATACATACCCTCTCTTCCTCCTTCGCGAGTCGTGACAGTGTTTTCGGAACGAATGCCGCCACGGCGGCTGTCGTGGATGGTATCCATGACAGCTATGATCTACAGAGCGCGACTGGGCGATGACTTAATCACTGGTGGGATAAAGACACCAAACGTTTTTATAGACTAACAAAACAATTCAGATTAGAAATGGTAGAAGGCCGGCGGACTCGAGGATGTAAGAGTGGGTGCGGAATGTTAATGTTGACAAAATAACCAAAGGAGGTCCTGAAGCGTTAAGTGAATACCGCAGAAGATGTCGTACGCGTACGCGACGTGCATATCATGAAGTAGATATCTTGGGTGGATTTGAACTCACAGTGGCAGAGGGAACTCGAAGAATGGACGAGAAATAGTGTACAGCTGTTGTCGAGGCTATATGGGTGAAAAGTTGCGAACTGCCTGATTGTGGCTCTTCCCTATTAACGAGTGAAGCAGAGCCACGGTCGCAGTACGGTCGCAGAAATCTAGGGTAACGGGCGAACAAAAGAACTTGAAACGAAATATCGGGTGATTAGGAAGTAGGTAGACACTTACCCCGGTACTCAGTACAGGCAGGGTGAAGAGATAGTGGCGGCGGTCCAGCTCAATCAAGGTGCCGGTAACTACTAAAAGTACCGGTAGCTATCAAGGTGTCAGTAACTACCTATATCAAGGTACCTGTAGCCATTCTTAGAATAGGCGCCGGTAACTATACGCGTTCTTTCCCAATTTGATCACGCGGTTTGCCAACTAAACAATAACAACAGCCATGAACTTAGCACCTCGCCAATAGGCAGTTACACAGTTTAGGTAGGTACGTACCTAACTCACGAACGCCGTGGTAATTCGGTACTTAAGTAACAGGAAGGTAGGAACCATTCAGTAAGTACTAGGTAGTAGGCTATATTGCGGTGTCTCTGAGGTTACCTAAGGTACGTAGTTGCTGTTGGTTGTTCGAGGTAGAAACAGTTGCCATCCAGCTACTTTACTATGGTGGTATGTTACACATACAGTACCATTCATACTTAACCTTGCGTCGGTAGTCCAGTTCAGCTCAATGATGCAGAGAATTAGGTATACATAGTCTGGAATCTACTGTTTGCCTCACACACAACTTCATTCATGGAGCAGCCCGACAACTACTTGTATCCCCCTTTCATGCACCTCCGTCTTATACAACAGGTAGTACGCCGATCTATTGCATCAAAGCCTCTTATCCGCACTCTATTACGTGAATGAAATTATTCTGAAGAACGGATAGTGGCCCCATCAGTACCCATTCTTTTCAAATAGTGTTGTCAATGCCTCCCCCTTTTGCCAACGCAAGATGTTCCTGACCTGTTGTTCATACCATTCCCTAAGGCTATCTGCCACAACATATCCCATATGAGGCGTCATGACAACTTCACTCTTTCCAAGCTCCCCCCATTTCGTAATTCGCCATTCGCTATCTTGAGGTAGGGGCTCAACGCCGTAAACGTCCAACCCGATGCCCCGGATCAGCCCCCTTTTCCCGCATTCGAGCAGTTCGTCTTCATTCACGATCGGTCCCCGTGACGTATTCACCAGAAGGGCCGACTTCTTCATGTTCTCCAGGTCATTCATGCCTATGAGGCCCCTTGAACGTTCCGACAGAACCAGATGGATACTGACCACATCCGCCGTACCGAACAGCTCATCTCGAGTGACGACTTTGAATGTCTTGGCACCGGTGCCATCCTCTATGGGTAGCCCAGCATCTTTTGCCTTCTGATCAGCGGCTTCTTGCGTCAGGTTTGCGCTCCAAGCGATTACATTCATGCCGAAGGCCAGATGCATAATTCTAGACACAGAGACACCAAGTCTACCCAGCCCCACGGTACCAAATGTCTTGCCAGCCAACCCCATAGCATCTCGGGTCTGCCATATGCCTGATTTCATTCCGGCATCATCTTGGGGGATGTTACGGGCAAGAGCCAAAATCAAGGCTACAGTGTGTTGTGTGGTACTATCGGGGCCGGGGCTTGGGGTCCCATCATGGCTCGTGCCGGCAACAAGTATGTCACGAGCTTGGCAGGCCCCAACGTTAATTGACGCATTGCGCGGGCCTGTTGTGAGGAGTAGTTTCAAGTTTGGAAGCCGGTTGATAACTCCATTACCATAAGTCAGCACCTTCCTTTTCCAATCAGATCTTCTGGAGCTCCAAAGACAGACAACATCCCCGGCACCCCCATCTGGCCAGAAAGGGTTGAATCCCGGTATCATATCGGGAAATGGCAAAGACTGATACGCTGTACTACTCACGTTCCGCCGGGAAGGGTGTCCTCTCTCTCATAGAACCTATACACCATTAGATCTGAACATGGTCCCCAGAGGGGCGCATTGCAAACTCACAGATGATATTGAATTTTTCCAGCCTGTCGACAAGAGCATCTTTCGCATCTTGGGGGGTGTTTGGATGATTATATGGCAGAAGAGTGTCGGTAAACGTTGTCACCTGGTATCCCGCAGTGCGGAGCTGTTCGAAGGGAGCCTTTGAAAGCTCTTGGTAATCGTCTAGGATCACGATGGTAGGAAGCGACATAATTAATTTTTGTTTAGTTAGTTATATATCGGATCGAGGCTCAATTGAAACTAAAATTGCAATGTGAGAAAAATAAAATCGCATTGAGATATAGTCACATAAATCTCCAATTACAGAGAGATGCTATACTGCCTGCCCTTGGAGATTTGATCATCCCCACACGAGCCGGCTCGTTTGTAGGTGAGGTTGGGTGATTATCAATCACTCTTGATCTCTACCCCGGCTTAGTTATACCCGAGCTACCTAAATAACCTTCTTACCTGACCCGGCTTTACCCGCCTCCCTAAACTTTAATTCACTATGAAGATACATAGCTACCTACTACCTACTACCTACTACCTACTACCTACCTTACTACCTACCTACCTGCCTTACTACCTACCTACCTACCTTACTACCTAGGTACCTAGGTAGGTATCACTACTACTACTACTACTACTACTACTACTACTACTACTACTGGGTAGGTACCTAGGTAGCGATGCTCTATTGCGGATAGGAAAGTAACCGAAAACGGAAAGGTCTTTGTGAGCTTGGGGTAGGTACGTCATTCACTCAATGTTTGCCCTCCTGAGCAAAAAGTATTCATGGCCTCCGGATAATCATATATCAGCACAAATACCAAACATGATTTTTTTTTTTTTTTAAGCGTTAGTTCCACTATTGAGTTTTCGTTGGTGCTCCATCAATCCCGCTACCCTGTGGACCGGCGCCGTTAGACCATTCCGTACCACCCTGAAAATGAATTCGCGATAGCTAACAAGGAGTCCGTGACTGCTTGGGCCATGCCCATGATGACGCCGTGGGGGAAGGTAGGCATTACTACCTAAGAGGTAGGTAGGTAACCAAGGGCATAATACAAGCAGGTCTTGCCATCTGTAAGTTCTGTCACAACATACGCTCTCCATTCCCCAAGGCATGTTCGCCGAACAGCACCAGACAAACGATTGGTACAATGTGATGTACATATTTCATTAACTAGCATTCTTTCCGTTTTACACTCTAAAGGAAGCCTTGTTTGGCCTAAGGTATGTTAACACGACACATTATCTCGTGGCTCTCTCGACTGACTCTGCTCTCCGGACGTGCAGAGCTCTTCTTCGTCCTCATCCGTCACTCTAACCCAATTCCCACTCTTGTTCGTGTGCCGCACAAGCTCTATATGGTTGGTGACGTTGATGCCACCGCAATCGGTTCCCATGTGCGTCCCCGGGGAAGTAACGTTCACGTCGTTCTGCATGTCTCCGCCGTAGAAATCCATGTGTAGGTTCTCCTTGTGATTGTAAGGATGCGTCTTGGTCCTGTTGCCGCACATTCCTCCTCGGAATACATGCTCGCAGAGCGGGAGGTAAGTCGGCATCGATATAGCTAGCATACCGACCGTGATCTCGACGACGCTGAAGATGGCGGCGGGTATAGCATCCCATGTCTCGTCGTCTGTGCTTGCCTTGATAGAATAGGGTAATCGTACAATGCTTATGATGCAGGCACTTGACGATAGAAGAATATGGTCAGCTTATACTATAGACGGAAGCCAATGCCACAGGAGGCCTCGGAAGATGCTACTCACCTGCTCCCGACTACCAGGGCAACCAACACCTGCCACTTCCCATGCTTCGTGGTGAGCAGGTCCCAGGCAAAGGGAAACACCATGGCTAGGATGATAATACTAGTGATGGTGTTGATAATACCAGATGTAAGGTACCATATGTCCAGGTTAATGCATACTTCCTGCACTCCCGAACGCCACACGTAGTCGACAGAGGTACATTGAAAGATAGTGACAACGACGCCAGACATACCCCAGCCTGCTACGAGGACAACAGTGCCCCAGATACAATAACGGAGGTTTGGCGTCGAGACGGCTTTCAAGCACAGCGCGAGAACACTAAATTTGGTAAATGTGACGGCAAGGAAATAGGCCGCGTCGGAAACAAGGGCCAACTATTTCCGTGTTAGCTGGATATATCACATAACATTGGGTCAGGAAAGCCGAGAGACTTGTGGAATATGCGAACAACTTACGATCTGGACCATGTGGATATTGGTAACTGCCACGGCATGTTGTCCGATTCCGTACTTCGTACCAACAGCCCACGAGACGTTTATGACAGCGAAGAAGACCCAAGCGACAAAGATCAGCCAGTCGCTCGCGTCGAGATATAGTCGGTGGTGCAATAACCGTCGAGAGATGACGCGGAGAGCTATAATGATGATGGATGCGACGGCTGTCGACGTACAGGCTATGACGAGCTCCGGGGCCCGGGTTTCATGGCGATGCTTGTACTGCCACTCGAGCCCTTGACCCAGTAGTCCTAGGTCCATCATGAACGAGGTATATTACAGTTGATTAAGGGTTTGTTTGGGTCAACCGTGTAAACCAGACGAGTCGGCCAAGGGGCATCACGAACCGCTTGTTGGCAACGGGACGGGGCATAGTTATTTCACCAGGAGCCTCGGAAGTCCCAAGGAGTCTTATCAGACTGTCCGTACATAAGGAGGAGATAGATATGTGATTAGTGATTATTAAGATGTAGCGGCTCCGGTGGTATACACTTTATGCCCGAAACAACAGGATACTTGCTCCGGCTCAGGTACCGTGTGTTAACAGTCCCAGGCCATCTGCCGTATGGCACTCTATGCGCGGGTACCCGATTCCCTCCCTCCTGTGCCACGGCATATTGGCGCATGGATCGGAATGTCACGCCTCCTTTAGGGGTCGACACCTACCTGACCTTAGACCTAACTTTACCTACTAGGTAGGTAGGTGAGTGGGTAGGTAGGTAGGTAGATACATACATAGGTAGGTAGATACATAGGTAGGTAGGTAGGTAGTACCTAGTCATGCTCGCGTCTAGCTATGCAAGCTTAGGTATGCTCCATCAATCAATAAACTTGGCCATCACGTCTGCCGTAGTGGCTGACCTCCCTATCAATCGGGCCGTCACTCCCTATCGGCAGACACCCCTCTCAGCCTCATAACCCGCTGATTGGAACAACAGAGGCTCTAACGCGAAAGGGCGTGGTGGCGGCGAGGGGGGTTGCGCCAATGTCCCAGACCATCGGGCGCCATCTGCCAAGCATGAGCCACCAGGGGGGCCATTTTGTCTCACTGGTCAGTGACGGGATATTTTTCAACAGACGATCGGTAACAAAAAGAAACGCCTGCGGGAACCATAATCGACTGACCAGCTTTTGGACGCCGACCATGCACGTGGCACGACTGCCACCTGAAAGGCTAAATTGCACTGATGAATAAACACCTTAAAACTCCGTTCGACTTCTCAGGGCTCGTCGTTTCGTCGTGTCTCAAACCCCCTCCTCACACCCCCCCGCATGAATATGGCCCGGGCCCGACGAGAATCCTGCCATCGTTCACTCTCTCTCCCGTGTACTTCCGTTCTTATCACATGAACTTCACACGTTTCACATAAGCTTCTTTTTCCATTAAACAACCTCCCCTACCGTTGCTGGGTAGTTACCTCGATATCCAATCGCCTGCTTGTCCGAGAGGACCCCCAGATCTCCCAGCTAGATTAGTCTGCTGCATGGCACTACTGATGCGTGTCCAGTAACCTATGGCGTGTGTCGTCCACGCACAGGAGATTACCTACCGATAACGCCGTGAAGAGGTCCAGGGTAGAGATCTCAGACACCGGGCGCCCATACAAGAGGTTAGTCGAACCCCGATATCTGAAAGTGCAAATTAGACCCTGAGTCCACCTGACGATGCTAAATACAGCGACGGGATAGATCGGAACCATTGACCAGTATGGTCCCCGAGGCCGCCATGATGTGCATGAGTGTCTAAGACTCGTATCCTTTCTATCGGTAATCGCCTGCGCGTGGGCAACAAATGCCGTGCGCTACTTGGGGAAACGAGATCCCATGCCGTCAGCATGAACGAGAGCTTTTACCAAAGGCGCCCGTCACTGACTAATTCGCCAGTAACCTTGGAAACCATGGACAAATCGATAGACTGGCTGATAAACAAGACCTCTCACGGACTAGCAGGTGCCCCGGTCTCTCTACTGCCAGGGTTAGTTTTAGGGCAGCTCTTGGTGGATTGACCTTCTCCTGCATGTTTTCGGTCATGTTTTCAGTCATGTTTTGCCGATCCCCGTGAAGTTCCGATGACTAATTCATACTGGGAATAGGATAAAGCGATCTTTCGTAGGGTTTATTAAAAAAAAAAAAAAAAAAAGGGAAAAAGTTCACGTGAATATTATAAGATGCGGGTCATCTGAGTCTTATTTACGTAGCCAGCGATACACTGCCCACCCACAAGCACACCCAGCCAGCACCCTCCCAACGACCGTCCCCCCGGCGACCTTCGCAGCGAGGACGAAGTACTCCCTGTACCTCGAATTGGCGGCCTTGTCGAGCGCGGCGCCGTCGTTGCCGCGCGGGAAGGGGACGCCCTGCGGGACGTCGACGCCGAGGAAGTCGCAGAGGGGCTCCCAGCCGTCGCCGATGCGGTACTCGAGGCGGCGGTCGGCGGGGACGAGGGCGCGGACAGCGCGGAAGTAGTCGTCGTAGACCGCCCGCGCGCGCGCGGCCTCCATGTCGCGGGCCGAGTCGACGCCGAAGAAGCCGAAGAGCATCTTCCGCATGGCCTGCGTCACGCGGATGCCGAGGAACCAGGTGGTGACGAAGCCGGTGATGGTGGACCGCGGCTGCGCGAACACGCGGTCGCGCACGTTGCGCGCGAAGCTCGGCCACCACGCCTCGAAGTCCCGCTGCACGATCACCACCCGGGCCTCCGGGTACGCCCGGATCAGCTCCGGCACGAACGGCGACGCGATGTCCGTCACCACGTCCCACTCCGACCCCCAGAGCGCGTCCCAATCCGCCCGCGAGAAGGCCGGCCGCGGCCGCGCGTGCGGCACGGTCGGCCACGTCGCCTCCGCCGCCTCCTCGATCGTGTTCCATTTCGTCTCCATGGTGCTCAGCAGGAGGGCGTGGTTGACTTTATAACCGAGTATTTCATAGGCGTGCGACATTGACTTGGTTGCCACTTTGGAATTTTAAGGTCAGTCTCCGTTGTTCGTGGCTCGTTTCGTCCGACAGAGAGCCGATTTAGGTATGATCATGACCCGTATCGAACCACTCATCCTAGGGAATCGAATGGGTTAGGCGGATGAGGAGTCTACGTACTGCGGAACAAGCTGGCGTGTATAATCTTGAGGCCATCGCCTGAGTGAGACTCCGAGTCTGCCATACTGCGGCGGCGGTGGAGTTGCGGATGGCGTGATTGCCAAGCAATATGTTGCGATCAGTTGACAGGCAACTAGCCAACCAACACACCGTCGTTTGCAAGCAGTAGTTGCTAGGGCCCCTAAGGTATATGCCGCTGGTCAGACTACTTCTTAAGCAAAGGGAATAGTAGAGGAGAGAAGAGAAGAGGGGAGAGCAGGGTATCATTTTTGGCAAACTCTTAAGTAAAAGGTAGCAGTGGGAGGGGATGACTTGACGATATAGGAATAGTCATACAAATGCTTGCCGGTTCCTTACTTACTAACATGCTTGGTGACTGTTGTGCGTCAGAATTTGGTTGGGAAAACATATAAACTGCCCATTTGGTTCATTTTCAAGGATGCCTAGATATCCATCTGTCGCATCAATGGCTTATGGTGGTCTTTTGCAACCAATATCCCGACCAAGCCACGGAAGCCATCTGCTCACTAACATAACAAGATCCGAGGCACAGTATTCAGTAGTACTTAAAACTATTACTTGAGCACAAGATTCCATTCGCTTAGACCCCTCGTATGTGCGTTTCGTATATGGATAGGAGCTAGCCGACCACATAAGCACCCAACCTAGGTAGTGGCAATACTATAGTGCGAGCTTTGCGGATCTAACAACCGCTAATATGCCGAACTAGTGCGCAGGCATGCATACTGGTCTAGGAAGCAGGTGCTTAAGTAGGCAAGTACGCTTAGTTAGAAGCCGCAGTAGCATTCGTCATGGTACAATTTTCGGGTTGCCTTTTGCCGTGCACAACTTATATCTTAGTTAAATGGCTCCAATTCAGGACAGGCGGCATCTTCATGGCGGGCCGAGTTACAGATTAAGCTGAGTACATGTCTGTAGCTTAACCTTATATTCTAACCTAGTTTTGTTGCGTTAAAACGTTTACTCGCACTCTGTAGAAGGTAGTCGTTGTATATTCCCTCCCTATGATAGTAAATGCGTCCATCCTGGGTTTTCTTCGGGTCAGGTATTAGTCCATCCTTCTTCACATTTCGTACATTGATCTCGTGAAATCTGAAAGTGTGGTGTCAACCCATATGCAGAATTAGCGGTAAAAAGTACAACAAGACTACCCATGCAACTAAACTTACATCTAGAATATACGAACCCGGGGAAAAGAGGTTGGTGTTAGTTACCAACACAATACTGCGCACTATAGCCCCTGCACCGGGGGGAAGGCTATGAGAGGTGCATACCTCTCTTGTGTGGTCTGTCATTGGGGCTGGGCGATACCTCAACCACATAATTCTTTATTAGGGTTACCTGCCCACTCTTAGTTATGTCTACTGACGTTTTGCCAAGATAGGGTTCCATCGAAATGGAATTGTCTAGTACAATGCTAGAAGGCGGTTACTTTACCCCAAACCGCTTCTGACATGAGGTTCACTCGCGTGTTGTTAAGGTAACACGGATTGCAGGAGAAAAATGTAGGTATTGGTCGATTGAGTTACCAGCTCGCCGAAATATCCATGCAACAGTTGAAGGTTGTTTAGTTTTCTGTCAGAATCCTGTCTGCTTACCATTCCAGATGAGCAAAGACTGCTATAATCCAATCAATATTGGTCTACGGTACCTAATTAGTAGGTACCTAGTTAGTTACTTGAGCAGGTATTCTGGCTGTTGGTACCTCACTAGCCATAGTAGGGTTCGGCACGTGGGGTCCCGCAGCACTCACTACTTTACCTAGATTAGACGTTAATACTACTACTACTACTACTGGGTATGTACCCCACTACAGCATAACTCATTTATGTAGGTTTATTTAGCAAAGGCAGTTAGGTGCACTATACCCCGAAGCTACGGGCTAGGTACCGGCATTGATCACCAATACCATGGCAGCTGCCGTAAGAGGTACCCACGTATCTGGTATGTATGCTGTCATCTCTTCTCCAAGATTATCTTACGACAAGTCTCCATCCGATTTCAAATCCTCTCTTTATTCCCGATCTTAACCTCAACAAAAGAAGGGATAAAACCTCGTCCCCACATTGCTGTCCAATTCAGAGTGAAACCCAATCTTCTTATCCAGACCAGCCGCGTTGAATTGAACAGCCATCATTTCACCCGATTCCCCCTCGATCTCCCATCAATCTTTTACATTCGGCGCCAATACACCATCATAGCAACCCGATTCTCCGCAACGACTCCCTCTTTTTTTCTTTTCCTTTTTTTCTTTTATTTTTTATTTTATCTTTTTTTATTCCTACGGGCGTGGGTATATAAACCCAATGGCCGCAGCGACCGATCGCCGATATTTTCCCGCTCACGAAGACGGTTGGGTAGGTAGCAAAGGCGCAGAACAGAAGGACACGCCATTGCCAAAGCTACATCTACCACACCCACCGCCGGTGACGACCGACATCGAGCCCGACACTGAGACGGACACTGAGACGGACACCGAGACGGACACCGATGTCGAACCCGCCCCAGTGCCTTTGTCGCCATCTACGAGCTCTGCACTAGAACCAAGTGAGATCCATGTGGACTCACCTGCGGAAGGGGGTAGTTCGCAAATCCCGGGGCAGTATAAAGACGGGCAAACACTGCGCCCGCGTCAGAAGCTCGAAGAACGGAATGTAATCGCACCTGCGCATACCAACAATACCCTTCAGTCACGAATAGAATCATCTGTCACATCACCCCCATATTGGACGGCGCGAGATAGCCACGACAACTCGTCGGGTCCTGGATGGAGGGCTTCGACCGCTTCGGCCGACTCATTAATCCTAGCGGGTCGGGGCATAACATTGCGGGACAATGAGAACAGCAGTATCGACGACCGGGGAAGTGCGTGCTGGGCCAAAAGCGTCGCAGTGTCCGACTATATCATCGTCAACGGCAGCGCAACAAACATCGGTGCCTTTGTCGTATGGAATATAAAAGTTGAGACGTTAAGTGCAAGTAACTCCTTGTACACCCGGTGGCATTGATTGTTGAGTCAAATCGAGACTAATACTTCTGGGACAATTAGGGGAGTTATCTGGATATTCTAAAGCGATACTCCGAGTTCGACGATTTTCGGTCGCGGCTTATGCGGACCTTTCCGGGGTTTGAGGCAGCCGTGCCCGAACTCCCGCCGAAAAGCCTTTTTTCAAAATTCCGGCCTAAGTTCCTGGAGAAAAGAAGGGCTGGCCTGCAATACTTTTTAAAGTGCGTGTCTACACTATGTCCACGACCAGCACTTCTAGATCAGAACATTGGCAACTAACTTTTTGATGCAGCTGTATAATGCTAAACCCGGAGTTTTCGGGTTCTCCGATAGTCAAAGAGTTCCTTTTCTCTTGACGGCACGAAATAATCTATCAGAACTTTACTTTCTTGTTATGGAGTGGCTCACAGCACGACGATACCCGAGATAATGGCAGGGGGTTCAGACTGGAAACGGGGGGAAACGATTTATACGATGCTAATACTTCACGATTACGATAATACTAATTTGTATGATTCCACAACGCCTTGAATTCAGTCACAGTAGCACCTGGATTCGTGGCAATTCGTCTCACTACGGCAACATGTTGGATTGGGGTCATTATTGCACACACATACCCGTACACACGCACACACACACACACACACACATACGTATATATCTTGCAGTTACTACGCAATAACGATGGAATCGTTATGCTCCTGAATTGATGGTTTCAGGCAAAACAAGCGAGGCATTGATATTAAGCAGCAATGTAGTGACATGGACAGATGAACAGAAAAAGCCATCCTAGGCTCGTTCGCGAAACGCCAGCATAATGCAGCCCAAACCTACCCCGATCTATACCCATCTTGTCCCGGGGAAATGTAGGGGATCTATCAAGCCCGAAGGGTAGAGCCAGACCATTTCCCACCGTCTATTCTTTTCTATCCGTAGCACACCTCCCCCATCATTATCGGCCCCTCCAGTTCCCCGTAAAACCCCCATATTCCCCACATTCGCGCGTCGTATTTGGAATGCGTGATAGGGAGAAGAGGGGCGGAGGGGAAGGGCGGCCTCTCCTCATCCCGAGGAGTTGACCATGCTCAAGTAGCAGTTCCAGCCGATGGAGACGACGTTGACGGCGAGGACGCGGTGGTGCAGGGGGACGAACTTGAAGTTGACCATCTGGACGAAGGGCCAGATCATCCAGTTGGTGGTGAGGGCCGGCACGTAGCTCTTCTCGAGCTTCTCCCGCGGCGAGGAGCCCTCGAGCACGGCCATGCTGGACAGGAAGATGCCGATGAAGGTCGGCGCGAAGAGCAGCTGATCGCACGCCACGCGCGCCAGGATCTCGGCGTTCTTGTTCCGCAGCACCACGCGCTGCGACAGGATCTTGAACCACGTCGTCGCCGCCGGTCCGAAGACGACTGGTTTGATAATATATAGGTTAGTAAATTTATATATATATATATATGTGGAATTTGTCAAAAAGTGAAATCGAAGAGAGTATACTTACCACCACCGTACCCGAACATGCGCGCCGTGCGGGCGAACTCGTGCTTCTCGAGGCCCTTCTTCTCGACGACCTGCTGTGCCGTGATGTCGCCCACCCCGAAGAGCACCGCCGTCGTCAGACTCTGCGTCAGCAGCGGCCGAGCCTGGAGACTGCGTTGGTACCTATGGGTGGAATGGTCAGCACACACTCCCTCTCTTGATTAAGACTTTTCTCGCTTTTTTTTTTTTTTTTTTTTTTCTGTTTTTGGGAATTGCCGTCAAATCTGTCCTCGATTCCTGTGACAGGATGAGGCTGAGACCAGCGTAGGAGAGCCGCTCCGAAGACGGCCGGAGTGGCCCACTCCGTAACATAGAACATAGCAGCACAGATGCAGAGAGAAGTGCAGGCCTTACCAGCGAAACATGATTACGGCACGTCAGGCGATTGACGTTGAGAAGGTTGCAATTAAGGTTCGGGATGGAGTCTCGGCGTGTATTATTGTCAATACAAGGGGAAAGGGGCCTTTGCTCAATGACAGAGTTTCAAAGATGAGAGTAGGTAGCGCGAGTCAGGGCGTTTTTTTTACACGGATATAGCGTCGACTATCAAGATACCGATAACTGCCTACTGCAAGGTACTAATCGTCTGTGATATCATAAAGTGGAGAAGCCGCCGAGGGACCCGAAGCTCTGGGGAGGGATAGATGGCCTGCGGAGGGTATCTTGGCGGTGTCGATTGGTTATTCCTCGATTAGGGCAGTATTGGATAACTGTTTGATAAACTAGGTGGAAAAGAGAGAGAGAGAGAGAGAGGAGAGTGCGAGAAGGGTGCGAGGAGGGAAAGGCGATGGGAGCGAGCGAGTCTCGAATGTCAACAAATATCGGAGAATGGTGAATCGACGAATTGGCAAATTGGCAAATTGGCGAATTAAAACTCCTCGTCGAGAAGTTTGTAACGTTATTTTATTACACTAAAAACCGTCGAATTTTAAAGACTGCAAGGGGGTTCACGATCTCTGCTGGTCCGTATGACCTGGTGCTGGGATGGTCCTGCGGCCAGAGCTCTCTTGGCTCGTCCCTTAGTGTAGGCCTTAGTGTAGGGGCGCCTCTCCGGTAGCTCTACTCTAGCCTCCTTCGACCATGGCGTAGCCGTGGGGGGTCCCTTTTCCTGCGGGGGCTCTGTAATCTCACGATGTCAGTGTGTAGTTATAGTGTACGTTAGTTTCCAGCCGTCGTGTGCTGGTAAGACACGCGACGCCCCAGCGCGTCAGGACGGACTTTACCGTAGAACAAGAACAATGCGATCGTGGAATCAGTCTTGCCAACATGAGGCTCGTCGATTCACAATCCCATCTTGACGACCCCGGATATTCGTCGCATGGGACAGATAGCAGCAATAGATGGCAGCAATAGACCATGTATTGTTGTATTGTTGTCCATCGTCAAGGTTACCATGAACCTCAACTTACTGCCGCTAGCTGCTCGTCCCACGTCTGTGCGATAGCAAGCTGCCCATGATGCTCACTCAATAGGTATCACTCACATCGCAAGAGGCGTGTCTATCTCGTTGTGCGGAGTTTGGCCAGAAGTTAGGAAGGATTGTGATAGATGTAGGTATGAAATGTAGGTATGTAAAGTAGAGAAGTAGACAAGGTAGGATGAAGGGTAAGCGGAGATTGAATACCCTTTCATGAAACATTACCATCGGTAGGTACCTATACTACAGTGCTTATCAGGTACCTACAGGTTAGGTAAGAGTAAACATGGTGTATTTCGGTTTTAGGTAGGTATTGACGAGCACAACATCCGATGTTGGGGAACTTGTATTAGTCTAGATGGAGAGCTCAACCTTATTTGGCCCCCAAATCATGCAACGCAACGCACGCAACGTGACAAGGGAAAATGCCATGGTAGCAATGGTAATGTAGAGCATGACTGTTATACATAGGTAGACCGATCAAAAATACATGAGAGAGAGATATATATATATATAATCATCATCATCATCATAATCATAATCATAATCATAATAAATGAATAAAAACAAGGGCAACGGCACAGCGCGTTGTAACTCTTCCGACTTGGTACTGACTCTAGGGAGGGAAAATTAATATAGGTATTATTACAAGAACGCTACAGCGCAATATCAGAGGCTGGAGCTCCCCGGCTGGAGCTTGCCCTAAAAAAGGATTCCTCCTGTCGGGAAGGAAACAAGGGCGGGTCTGGACTGGTCAATCATTTTTAAGTGGGGAAGGGTCGTGGTCCATCACAATCCTAGAAACGCCCTCGGCATTTCATCCTCATTTCCTCACCCTCTCTCCTATGTGCTCGAGTCCGCGCGTGCCATTAACCCACCAGCCGTAAGCCTTCCATGTCCATTTGGTATTTATGACGAAGGTATAGGAGGACGGAAAGATGCCTCTTGCACCGCCGCCAGACGGCGCCGTATTCCCGACATGGGCCGAGTGTTTCCAAGCGGTGCAGTCGATCGCCGCAAGTGAAGGCTATGCCGTGAACTCCAAGGGCCAGGCCAAGAGCAAAGACACGGGGCTGTACCGCCGCTACGTGATCCGGTGCGACAAGTCGGGGACGTTCAAGTCTGCCGCGCAGATCGGCATCCGGCGCATGTCGACCAAGAAGACGGACTGCCCATTCTCGGCGGCGTGTAATATCCGGCCGGACGGCTGTTATCTGAGGGTGCTGGTGCCAGGGCACAACCACCCGCCGTCTGCCGTGCCCGCCGCCCATATCCAGCATCGCAAGTTGACGGACGAGCAGCGTCAGCTTGTCGAGGCCCGCGCCATTGAGCGCAAGAGCGTCAAGCTCATTTGGGAGGAGTTGAAGACCCTGGACCCGACTACGTACATTACCTTCAAGGATGTGGACAACGCCGTGCAACGATTCCGGAAGAAGGCCAAGGACGGAGCCACGGGCGTTCAGGCCATCATGTATAAGCTCGTTGAGCGCCAGGACCTGTTCTGCTTTACGCTGGAGAGGGACGGCGGATTGCAGGGCGCATTCTGGGTTCCGCGCTGGTCAACAGACCTCTGGATGCGCCCCAACGGCACCCCCGACATCCTGGTGATGCTCGCCGATCATATAGCAAACAGGCCAGTGCTATCGATCCTTGAAATGAATAGTGTTCTAAATACCGCTGGCTTCGGGGGTGCGCCGCCCGGCCGCGCTCTACCTAACGACCCCGTCAATCCTAATCCCAACGCCAGTTCCATTCCCGCCTCTTCTCCAGAGAATCCCGTCGTGGGCAACAATAGTAATAACGACGATATCTCTGTGCTAGATCCAGCCCTACAAGCGGAAAGCATACCGAACACGCAGGGCATACAGGGCATACAGGGCATGCAGGGCATGCAGGGCATGCAGGGCGCGCAGAATGCGCAGAATGTGCAGAACGATGCAGGAACGATTGGCGACGGTCTCGACCCATCTCTAGGCGCCGGCTACGCCATTTTACCAGACAAGTCCAATGCCACAATACTCTGGCTGCGCAGCGCCGTCGAGATGCTGCGCCAGCGCATCCCGCACTGCCCGAAACCGAGATTCCTGACGTTGACGGACTTTCAAACAGCCGAAAAGAACATATTAGTCGAGGTCTCTAAGGGTGGTACGCAACACCGCCAAATGCATATCGTGTTTGGGCAGGTTCTTTTGAGCGACGACGAGAACCCGGCGCATCATGGCTTGAGGACGCGGAAGCAGCGGACAGATAAGGGTCCGGGGCAAGGCGCCGATGGCGCGACAGAGGACGACGGCGACGGAGAAATCGGGGAACAGCTAGATGGCGAGGGCGAACAAGAAGGGGTGGAGGGAGTAATAGGAGTAGAAGAAGGCGACGGCGATGGCCTTGACGCCGACAACAGCCCCGAGGACCAAGACATGGACGGCGACCACGACTCCGACGCCGATATCGTGAGGCAGCTGACCAGCGGGCACATGCAAACCGAACGCGACCGGCAGCAAGACCCTTACGACGCGCAGATCCAAACCCCCGGCCACGGCTACAACAGCAATTCCGCCGCCCAAGCCCAACGGAACCTCGGCTACGCACAGCCGTCTCCCTACCCTCACATCCCCACCCCGGGGGGGATGCCGAGCAACCGTCCCCCACTCCCGCTTCCGCTCCCTGCTCCCGCTCCCGCCTCCGCCCCGAGACACCCCTCCTCCGCGCAGGCCCCCCAGCCACCGGCCCACATGGGGTATAGCCCGATGATGGGAGGGATACCGCAGGCCGGTGCCAATAACAACAGCAACAACAACAACAACAACAATAACAACAACATGACGCCCAGGCACCCGCCCCGTCCCATGTAAGCCGATACCGTAGCGTGTAATTGTATCATTATTTAGCAGGAGGGTCGCGCATGTCCGATGTATCTATCCACATTTCGAATTCCGGGTTAGTTTGGGAAAGGGAAGTGGGGGGGGAGGCGGGGGTCCGGAGGTCGGTGGAAGGAGTTTATTATAATACCCAGTGGGAAAAACACGTGTGCGTGTGTGCGAGAAGAAGAAGAGGAGGAAGAGGAAGAAAAAGTATTGATTGGTGGTTGACAGACGGTCGGCCGATCAGCCGGCCTCGTCTTAAGAAGCGAAGATATTCCTCATACCTTAGGGTACCCTCGAGTGTCATAATCAATAGATATTCCAGTTGGCCCTTTTTTTTTTTTTAATTGGCTAGTATATTGTAATCTCAGCGGGATTACCGACACCCCAGAAACGGGGAGATTATTCTGTGTTCACTCGTATTAATTCTTTTTTTTTTACCCAGTATACCGTATCCTTTCATGTCCGTTTCGTTCAAATCATTCGCACATGCCATGAATAGACGCCGTCTATGGTTGTGCCCAACGCGTCTTCCCGCCCCTCGGACTAGATCTTCAGCTCAGTGATCTCCTTGCCTTTCCAGCCGTCAAGTCCCTCGCCGCCCTATATTTCAAAGAATGGTCAGATACGAAATCATACGGACTAAGTAGAAATTATGAGTAGAGAGAGTGCAGGACTTACATAGCTTGTAAGGGGAGAGATCTCCAGACCCTCGTCATCGCCGTTGTTGACTATGGCTCCAGCCGCCTCGGCCCAGCGCTTGCCCTGGGCTTTGGTGTGCTGTCGGCTCGTTGTCGGGCAGTCTTCAGCTTTGGGCGCATCGGCGTTCTTCAGGGGCGAGAACTCTTCCTCGCGCTTCACTTCGAAGCACGCAAATTCGGAGAGCTCGAGCCACTTGAAGTTGTCGAAGACGAACTGCTCGAGCTTGATGCCGTTAGGCTTGGAGACGCCGGTGACGGCTTCACCTTTCTCGATGTCGAAATAGGGAATCTTCTTCTTCGCGATGTGAGGAGGAAGCGCGTTTACCTTGTCGCCCATGCCGTCGAGGTACTCAAATGAGTAGTAGTGGTTGACAATGTTAGCGGCGCGGAACTTCAACACGTCTGGATGCTTGGGGTCCTTCGCTTCCGCCGTCTCCTTGTCGATCTCCGAGTACTCTACCACATCAGGACGGCCATTCTTCGACAGGATAAGTCCTACAGACTCGGTGGCATCGCGCTTACGCACAACTTTCGTCGCGATCTTCACCTGCTTTTCTGCTGAGAAGCCAATGAAGATTGGATCCGCGACCTTAGCCAGACAGTTGTCGACGCAGTAGGCATGGACGTGCTTGATGCCACGCTTGCGCATGTCGTCGAGGACTCCCTCGTCCTGCAAAGCCTTGTAGATGCCACCGTTGCCATCTGGGGCCACGGCCACCTCACCCTTATCAGCAAGCATGATCTTGCCATTGAAGTCGTAGCACGGAAGTACACCTTGTTCGAATATCGTAACGTTCTTCCCATCGAGTCCGAAGTAGGCTTGACCCTCCGCCCGAGCGTCGTTATCCTCATCCGATAATTCGGCGAGCCGTTCTTTCTTGAAGAATTTCTCCGTCATGGCTCGAGTTGGGCCGCTCGTCATGACATACCAGGGTACCTGGGCCTTGCTCTTGTCTTTCGCTTTCTCCGCAGCCAGCTCCTGAATCTTCAATATGCGCTCGGCTTGTATGTGAAATAGGGACTTGTTGGAAGGAAGTCGAATGTTGAAAGCGCCCTTGGGAGCCTTGCTCCCCAGCCGTGTTCCCTGGCCACCAGCCAAGAGAATGACGGCGACCTCGCCCTTACCGATAAGGTCCAAGCCGAGGTTGTACCATCTTTCAAGATCTTCAGGCTTCGAGTCGAGTACACTAGCCGTCGCCGACTCGGGCAGGGGCTCGACTACCGTGTTCTCGGGCTCTTGCGGGGGGTTCTGGGCATGGGCCCATAGATTGTTGATTCTGGCGGGGTCGATCTTCTGGACCTGGTTGAAGAAAGCCTCCTTCTCGGAGTTGCCGAGGGAATCGTAAAAGGTGAATATGTGGCCCTGGCCGGCGGACTCAAATTTGGCCTTGAGAGCGGCAACGTTGGCCGCCGTGAACTGCTCAGGGGGGGCCATCGTAGTGTATTACAAGGAAATGGCAAATACCAAAGATCAATCTCGGAAAGAGGGCAATTCACTAATATATAGCTTCCAAGCAGCCTGAGTACGGGAGGTTCGAGCACGGAGTATACTAAACAGGTGAAATAGACCAATTGGGGTGTCCTGATGCCGACTGAAATATGCCGAAGAAGCAGATGGTCAGCGTGGCTGGGGTGACAGCTCTTTATAGACGAAGCTGGAAGAAGAAATCACAGAAACCCCGTGTCCAGGAATAGGATGACAAGGTTGGAGAGGCTCTGAATCGTCAGTTGCGTCAGGAACCGAGAACGAGTGGGTTGGTTGGGCTAGACTGAACCGGACTGGCCTGGTTGGCGGGGTAGAGGGGCTGCGAAGTACTCCTGCCCAAGGAGATGCAGCATGCACGTATGGGCGTACAGAGCTAATGGTGCCTACGGAGCAGCTACGGGGAAGCTACGGGGCAGCTACGGGGCAGCTACGGGAGATGATATGTACTATTAGCTCTGGCTGCAGGGCACGCAGCTCGCCCCGCCATCCAGCAATGCTAGGGCGACTGGATCCCTCCGTGGCTCCAGAACGACCTGTAGCGACGCCTCCACCTCGCTGCCAAATTGCCGGTTTATACTCTCTGCTTTAACCTGAAAAGCTGGTGACGTCTCACCGCTCAGCCCCGTTCAAACCCAACCCGATCACATCCTAGCCCACACGGGGGGGAAACTAGTGCACTATTGGCCAGGAACGGGATATTTAGCGTTGCTAGCTGACATCAGATTCGCGATTGGCGCCCTGCGATGGGCAGTCGAGAGCAAACCAGACCAGAGTGAGGACCTGCATCAAATATTGCAGTTTGCATAAAGCACACCACCAAACAACTGGAGCAACAGCTTTCTTTGTGTCATTGTATAACATAATATCCATCTTCGTCAACTCGCAGTCCGGGCCATAACAATCAACAATATTCATCCGAGACCCACGGGCCGTCCCGTATTCAAAAAAAATATGAGAGTGTCTTGACTATGACTAGTATCTTGTAGATACCCCTGTCTCAACTTCAGACACGATAAGTTAGTTGGGTGTTCTTCCAATACGAGCTCCTGTGAATTCTCCCGATCTTTGCAAATCCGGTATTGATGATCATAAGCACGGAAAGAAAGTAGGAAAATGAGAGGAACAAAGACCGAGAGAGAAAAAGCAAAAGAAAAAAAAAAATCATCTATCACGAGCTTTTACATCTGATAGTCGCCATCACAAATCAGATTTAAAGGGGGCTGTGTCAATTTTATACGAGCACGTCCCTTTCGAGTTAGGGAATTTGGCTATGATGTGCACAGGCAGTCAGTTACAGGATCGCATACTCTAATTGGTCCGGCCGGGCACATGGCCCTATTGCCAGCCAATGGAAACACGTCGCACTGCACGAAGAGTCACCTCAAATCGACACCACCTTGACCAGATCCGTCATAGCTGACCAGAGCTGAAAAGCGCAAATGACATAGTAGCCATCGTCAGTTTAGGGAAATTGGTTTGATCGAAATATGCCCTGTCACCGTCGCCATCGTCACGTGGCCATCAATCCCGTCTGATCAACATAACCGACGAACCACGGGAGCCTGCCTAAAAGGTTGACTTTTCAGGACATGCGCAGTCACCGATCGGACAGCTCACCTCCACAGGGCGACAGAAGGGAACTATGAGCGAGGAGGCAAGCGAACGCGACGCTAGCATCACGGAACCGCCCCCATCCGAAGAACCGCGCGCAGGCGACAGAGAGCCCAGCTTCCAAGGTCGCCTCCAGCTGAAGGACTTCATGTTCGACGCCGGCGGGCCGCGCCGCAGCTCGCGGCTGCTGCGCACATCTTCGCAGACCCCCGCCGCCACGGCCGTCGCCACGGCCATCGCCTCGTCGTCCGGACCCGCCACGCCCGCGCCAGAGGGGGCCGCATCGCCCGCGCCCGCGCCCGACACAGGGCGCAAGCGTAAAGCGCCCACCACCACCTCCTCCTCCTCCTCTAAAGCGTCGCAGCGGGCCAAGCGCGACAGCGACAACGACAACGACAAGGACGAGGACGCAGTCTCGCCGCCGCCACGTAAGAAGAAGACGAAGCGGGCGCAGCGCACAACCATCACCACCGCCGCCACCACCACCACCACCGTCACGACGACGACCTCGTCCTCGTACGCGCCGCCGTCGACCTACGCGCACCTGACGCCGCTGACGGACGTGATCACGCCGGGGCTGCTGGTGCTGTTCATCGGGCTGAACCCGGGGGTGCAGACGGCGCGGTCGGGGCACGCGTACGCGCACCCGTCGAACCTGTTCTGGAAGCTCCTGCACTCGTCCGGGCTGACCCCCGTCCCGTGCCGGCCCGAGGAGGACCGGACGCTCCCGGCGCGCTTCGCCCTCGGCAACACCAACATCGTGGCCCGGCCGAGCCGCAACGGCGCCGAGCTCTCCCGCGCCGAGATGGACGCCGGCGTCGCCGTCCTCGACGCCAAGTGCCGCCGCTGGCGCCCCGAGGCCGTCTGCCTCGTCGGCAAGGGCATCTGGGAGAGCGTCTTCCGCGTCCGCCGCCGCCGCAACCTCGCCAGGGGCGAGTTCGAGTACGGCTGGCAGCGCGAGCGCATGGGCGCCGTCTCCCCCGACGATGACGACGACGACGACGACGATGAAGGGGGGGAGGAGGGTGTGGAGAAGGGTCCTTGGGAGGGATCTAGGATCTTCGTCGCTACGAGCACGAGCGGCCTCGCGGCTAGCTTGCGCCTCGATGAGAAGGAGCGGATTTGGAAGATCCTTGGGGATTGGTGTGTTCAGCGACGGAAGGAGAGGGCAGAGGCAGAGAAGGAGAAGGAGAAGGCGGACGCCTCATAGCGCTGGCTCGGTTTCAATGTGTTTTTTTTTTTTTGGTGAAGTTAACGTAGATCACACTACTGTCGACATTGATAGAGGAGTTATTTGCATCGTTGTACATATGTAACGTTTGTAATATTGTTAAGTACTAAAATAGATATGTTCATCCCAATCCTTGCATCCGAAGCTCATAAAGCCCCTTCCCTATCTCACAATACACCGGGCTGCTGCGAAGCACGGAGGCTAGTATCGAGGTTCTCAAGCCCGCCCGCGCTCACGTGTCCAATTTTCTTTTTCCAAGGTTGAGGTAAAAAAGCTTAGGTTGTTTGTTGATTACTAGCCAGTATCCTAAAGCATGTGCAACCGCCACCTCGAACTGCTCTCCAGTCGTGCATCGTAGCTTCGCAGCCCCCTCCTCTAGACGAATTAATAACCGCCGTGTAGGACCTCGAGTATAGTAGCATCGACTACTCTCGTAAATATGAACTCCGGGAAGAAGCACGTGTGCGCGGGGGAATCATGTTGCTTAGTGTAACGAAAAGAAGAAGAGAAAAAAAAACTCCCCAGCGCCAACGAGCGCCAAAGACATTGTGAACTAAAAAGGCACACCAGTTTATGTGTGTCGTGTACCGTATTGTTCGTGTAGCCCATCATTTTGTATCAGGTAAACGTAAAAGGGGCGACCTGACAGCTTCAGGTCAGCTCGACCAAGCCCCAGGGCCGATTACATTATGAACGCAAGAGCGAACGCCGCCGTAGCAGCCGGCCACCATCCAGCAGCCCGCGCAAGCGCGACCATGCCACCAGCTGCGCTGAGCTCATCGGTGCCACCGGCGGCGGTAGTGCCGTTGGGCAGCCCGCCGTTGATATAGATGGTCAGAGCCTTGGTCGTCTCGTTCGGCGCTATGGTGACGATGCTGTGGTTTAGATTCTGATAGCTGCCGTCGCCAATGACGCTGTTGAAGTAGGTCGAGTTGCCGTTGTCTTCGCAGGCGCACGGGTTGTAGGGCTCGCACACACAGACCACCGGCTTTGTCTCGTTCTTGTCCGTGGTCGTGTTGTGGTAGTAGTACGGGTGATAGAACGGGTATACATATGCTCCATGCGCCAGATAGGACACGCCTAGGAACCCGATGCCGCCGATCGCGGCTCCGGTAAGGAGCGCCGGGGCAATGCTACCACTCTTCTTCCCGGCGGTATAAGGGGCAGCCGCGCCGCCGCTATAGTACCCTCCGCCGCCATAGGAAGGTCTTGGGCCGCTGCCGGTTGTGGTCCGGCCCCCTGAGTTGTCACTAGTTGAGCCGCGTCCGCTAAAAGGTCGCATGTTAGCTGGCCACCCACGATGTACGGTTTTTTTATCCCCGGCTAGCCGAGAGACGGGGGGCGCGGATATCGCGCTCGAACGAACATACCTACTGCGACCACCTGAGCTGCTGCCCGAGCCGCCTCGGCCTCCACCTCCGCGGCCACCGCCGCCGCCACCGCCTTTACGCTTCCATAGTTCCTCGTTACTTGAGTGTTCGGCGCGTGTCTCAAATTCTACCTCCGGGGTCCGGGCATCTAACGCGACAGTCTCGGGCTCAGGGACCGCAACGGCGCTAATACCGTGCGCAAGTGTGGCCAGGCCAAGGAGAGCGTTTACGGGCTTCATGACAATGCGCCGTGACTAAAACCGACTTACTCGACCGTTGTTTATTGTGAAAATGGAGAAGAGCCAAGGAGAAATAAGTTGCCTGGTAGGAGAGAGATATAAGATCTCTTTTGGCGTAGGGAAATTCGTTTGTTGGATTGAATAAAGTCTTGGTAGGAAAGAGAAGGTGGCTCTTATAAAAACAAGATGCAATTTGCACTTTTCCCTAGGGATGAATGACCTGGGCCTCAGCACTGTATAGCGCTACTTCCTATCCTGGTTAGACAAGGTTTGGAAGGGCCTGAGGGTACATACACTACACTACATACTCGCCACAGATCGTTGGTCGTCCATGACGGTTGTGGCAAGGTTCAAGGCCATGTTGGCGGTATAGCAGCAGAACTAAGGAATATACCTAGCCATCATGTTGTTGTTCTACTGGTCACTTGGGTCTAGTACGTCATTTTGTATGTGATTCCAACGGCTAATCAATGTACTAAATGCTAGTACAGTAATAGAAGTCAGTGCCAAGAATTGAGAGACATAACCGACTGACTGCACTGCCCCGACCCTCGGTTCTAACAGCCCATCCTGTATTTGCTGGCAATTCTGCCTCCTCTGAGCCTATAACTATCCACAATGCACCTCATCCAGTCGTGATTAGCTGTTTTATAGAATCCGTTGTTGTCACCGGAAGATACCAATACATCGGAATAATAATTATTATATATAACTACATATATATAACTATATATATAATTTAATAATGAAAACTTCATTCTCTCGAAATATTACGTGTACCTGCATAGATTACTTAGCACATAAAATAAAACCACCTACCTAGGTATTTGTAGGCAGTACAGTACAGTAGGCGGTGGGAGGTTGCGGCAAGTAGGTATCATGTCATAGATGAATCGGTTGCCAAGACGCCGGGGCTTTCAGGATCCGACACAATTGCATAGCTATTTGTGGACAGGTAGAGAGCCACCATGTGCATGCTGTTTCGCATTATTTCCACTTCTTTATCACCATTTTTTATATATGGTAGCGACAGTCCTAAATCCAAGGTGGCTGTTGTAGTCCATGTCAGGTTACCTACCTACCTAGGTACCCTGATAGTATTCCCTCCCTTTAGCTTGGCCAAGTTCTTTGCGACCTGCACATAAAAACAGCAATCCGCAATGGGTAAATTGGGCCTTACACTACATGCCGAATGACTGACAAATGTTGTATTGTGCTGTGCATGTGTCCCTTTGATGCACTTATCGGTAGGGAATCTGATGTGGAAGGTCAGATGTACCACCGCAGTACCGCAGTATGGGGCTGTATTGGGCATTAGGGTAAGTGACCACAGAACAGCCTACTTAACTACTTAGGCACCTAGGTAGGTACTATCACATACCTAACCTGCCTACTAGGTACCTAAAATCATATAAGGTTGGTAGGGTACCCACCCAACCATCTACACGGGAGTCCAGTAGGGTAAATCAAATGCACATGTGTATGTCCACCACTCCTATGTCAAACGACGAACACATGAACCCGACCAATTGTGGGGTCCGGGTACCTACCTACCTACCTAGGTACTTAGTTAACCCCAACGTTTCGCGCCTCTCGCGGTGTGGTTGACAAAAGATAGCTCTTTGCCTACCTAAAGGGAGGTAAGTAGCGAGGCCGCCTATGTATCTGACTACCTAGGTAGTAACTATCATCAGATACGCTGCTACCGAGCCAACCACCTCTATTTGTTTGACAGGCCAAGCCACTATCAGCCTTGTTTCGGGTCACTATACCTCCGCATATCGTCAGGCACAGTATTCGCCCTCCGACATACACTTCACCAGGGATGCTCTAGGAATCCCAGCAGATCCTAGCTTCACGACATCTGTCTGCTGGCAATCCATCTGACCTAAAGACGCGGGGACATGGTACAGTAAGGTGCGCACGATGAATAGCAACGGTTCTGCGCCGGATAGGACCTTGTTGGAGCGGCTGAATGCCCTTAAACCCACCTCCGTTAGCCTAAGCCCGCCCTCATCAAAGTAAGACAACTAGGCCCAGACTTTATTTTTTTTTTTTTCTCTCTTCACGTCTTTTTTTACATTTCTATAACGGCCCCTTGCAAGTCGACTTTTCTGGTGTTGTCTGGTTCCAGACCGTTGAGGATTTGCTAAGCCGCTGCCTTTAGCATAGTCGATCCTGCGTCTACCATTGAGCGGGTCAGGTCACCATCAAGGGCCGATACTTTAGCGACGCGGCTGAAGAGTCTCCGCAACCAAGTATCCGAGTCTACCGATACCACTGCCACCAGAGAGGATCATGGCATCGGGGTGTTTGTACAGCCCCACCCTACCGGAGAGCCCGGCGCGTCAAAGGGCAATAATAAGCTAGGCAGACAACAAACAACGGCCTCTTTTCAAGTCACCGACGATGTCGGCCCACTGCTCCACGCAGATGATCAGACCCTTGACGAGTTGTTAGAGGATCTCAGGTCTGATGAGTCTTGGCTGGATGAAGTGGCAGCCCAGGAAGAAGAGCATCAAAGGGTGACTGCGCTTCTGACCGAGCTGGGTAGATCTGGCGGCGCGAACGGCAAACATGATGAAGAAAACACGAACCGGAGTCTTACGCCGGAGGGCGATGAAGATAGTAGCGATGACAATTCCGACATTATGGAGATAGATACAGACTCCGTGCTAGCCAAAACCATGGATGACATTGCATGGGAGAAGGCAAATCAGCCCCCTTCGCCCCAACAACCCGTACCCGTATCTACACTGCCAGAAAATGCAAGGGAATCCTTTCAGAGTGGTACTACCCAAACCCCCGATGATAGCCCCTTTCGACTTCCCACGGTCCCATCCGATTTCCAAGATCAACAAGATGCGCCAACACCATCTGCGCAAGCCCAGTCGGACATTGACTTCGCGGCATCAATCGCATCGCGCATGGCCGCCCTGAAACTATCCGGGTCACGAACTCTCCCCTCGGCACCCACGGTAGACGTCGATTCCCTCAATCTACCCCAGGCGCCTACGTTTGTCCCATCTGACCGGCCGGTCCCGGGGCTCGCTAAGCGTACGGGGCTTACTGACGAGGATCAGAAAACTTGGTGCGTCGTGTGTCTCGAGGACGGAGCTGTCCACTGCATTGGTTGTGAGCCCGGCGATGATATATACTGCGCTCGCTGCTGGAAAGAAATGCATGTTGGTCCACGCGCCGGGTACGATGAGAGGGGGCACTCGTGGGAAACGTTCGCGTCGAGGCCCCGGTAACCCCTTTCGAGGTGGTATCAATCTCCGGTGACTGGTAGGTGCTTGAATATATCGTGCGGCAAAGGCATGAAAGCGGACTCCGCTATTCCCCGTGACAAGGTTCAAACAATGCAAGCTATAGCGTAGCCAATGCAGAGGCGCTGTCCCAAAAGGGGTGCAAATGCTGATGTTACTGTCTACATGCGAGTGGTGAGGCAGAGATAGGTATGGCGAATGATAATTTCGTCTCGGGGATGGAGAGGGAACCGGATAGAGGCCGGCCAATTAAATGGTCAAAGAGAGCGAGAAGTCATAGATCTGACCAAGTGTACATGTGCTCTCTCTAAGACAGGTATATTTCCATCCTCTCTTCAATCATAGAAATCAATGCACCCCACCGTATCTTTCTTCTAACCTACTCTTGACTCCTGAGCTTGCTACGATCACAAAGAGAGTATAACGGTGGGCATACCAAGTTGGAATAGGATTCTAGTCGA